>JALPQD010000275.1:1210471-1810471 GCA_023101885.1 Typhlomys cinereus
GCAGGTCAGCCTGAGCCTAGGCCCGGCGCCAGGTCGCCAGGATGCCAGTGCGTGTCTGTGTCCCCATCACTGCCCTCACCCCAGGCATGACCCCCCAGAGCCAGGCCACTCACCTGGCTGGCACTCCTGACAGCACTTATGGCCACTGGGGTAGGTGTCCCCGACACAATTGGGCCTGGCTGCGGCTCCAAGAGCAAGCCCCAGGAGCAGAAGGGCCGAGGGGCGCTGAGCCTCGACCCACATCCTCGGCTGCTCTCTGCCTTCACAGGAGTCTAGGGTTTTTCCTTGCAGGATGTGGCTATAAGCGCTATGGGGAGGGGCGAGAGGAGTGGGCGGAGAAGGAGGTAGGTCGTGAGCATGTCGGGCTGTGTTCACCGCACGCTGCACACATCTGAGGAGTCCCGGGGCAGTCAGGCAGTATGTGCTTGGCACTTGGGAAGGGAAGAGGTACACAACGGATCGCACGACACACAGGCACGTACTTGTTTTCACAGTACAGAGCTAGAACCCAGGGCCGCATGCACGCGGGCAAGCCTTCTACTGGAGCCGCATGCACGCGCTTCACTCTCTGAAACCAGCTGTAATTCAGTTGCCCCAACCGACATTGAATGCACTGTAGCCCAGGTGTTGAGAACTGCACATCACCTGCCTAGACCACAGAGCAGATCTATTGTTTGAAAAACAGAAATGCAGTTCTAGGGAGAATCCTGCTTCAGGGTGAGACGCGGGGCCAGGCTGGGAATCCCCCACCCAGGATCACAAAGGTGAGAAGTCCCCCGCCTCCCATGGAATTTCCCAGCCTACACAAGGCTGGGCTGGGAAGTGGTAGAAGGCGCCAAGGTGGCCAGAAGATCACTCAGGCTGCTCATCCCCAGCTGAAGTCCGGTGAGGGCCCTGGAGGAGGACCTCCAGGCGTCCTGGGTGGAGGCTCCCCATCCTTTCCATCAGATAAAAAGGCCCAAGCCAGGGATGAGAAGACACATCTGTCAGTCTCTCTGAAGCTAGGGGACGGCGGGGTCCCAGTGCTAGCGCTCTATCCCCAGATCCTCCTCTTCTCCCCAGGAGCTCTTCAGGACTCACTCCCTGTCTGACATTTGGCCAGGTGGCTAGTGTCTGCCACAGACAGAAGCCGAGACACACCGTGCGCCCCCCCCCCCGGCCACGCCGTGCACCCCTGGTGGATCCATGCCATGCGCCTCCGTCCGCGCCGTGCCGCCCACGCCGTGCGCCCCCGGTCCACAGAGCTCTCGTGACACTGAGCAGGAGAGCACAGGCTTCGGTGCCCTGGCAGGACCTGACACCACCGCGCCCACTATGCCCCCAGGAACTGCAGTGACCGCAGCTCCGAGTCAAGCCACAAGAATGTCACCTGCAATGTGACAGACCCTCAGGGGACCTAAAGCAGCCCCCACGGGCTGCTGCTCCTCGGGTTAGGGACCCTTGCCTGTGCGCAGTTCTGCAGGCCGCCACCCCCCAAGCCAAGGCCGTCACTGCAGGCGGGGCGTCTCGACGTTACAGCCTACCGAGGCTGGGCCGTGTTTCACGCAGCACATGCTGCCACTCTGAGACCAGGAGTTGGGATCGCTAGGCCCCTCCTGTCCATACCACGGGTTCTGGTCTTCATCTTGTCTGCACAGAAACAACCCAGGAGCCTCCACACTGCATGGAAGTGGGTTGCTGTGGGACCAGCCACGCGGGTCTGTGGCAAGCTCAGGGTGAACGGGGGAGTGCCAGCGGCCACCACACCTGCTCCCATCTAGCCACGCCATCCAGGTATGATCCCGGGCGGCCTGCTCCGTCACATGCACTGGTCCCTGGCGCCACCAGGTCTCGCTCCCCACCAAGCTCAAGACACACCTCAGGCCCTTTTAATATGTGCGATACCCCTGCACCCCTTGCAGCCCACAGTGCCAGGTCCCGACCTCATGTTTACCTCCGGGAGAATTAAATCAATGTTTAGCGAAAGCTACAAAGCCCTGTTAACCAGACTGCCCACAAGGAAGCCACTAGGCCACAAGGTTCCCAGCTGGGTTTTTGTTTTTCCCACCAAAAGAGTTAAGGTGCAAGAAAAAGACAATTCTATTTTAAAGTAATTATTTTGCGACAAGAAGTATCTGTACTTTCTCAACAGCGTCAAGGGTCCCGTGTGGCTCCCGGTGCCAACCCTTGCCAAGAAGGTGCTCTCTCCGGAGCAAAGGGCCAAGACTCTAGAGACGTGTCATCTACTCGTCTTCACCTTTCAGTTTTCAAGGAAATGGTAGGAGTTACAGTATTTCCCACAGTGTGGTAAGCACATGAAGAGGCCTAGCTCAGCACTCCTGGTCCTGACACACAGCAGACACCATGAGCAGTTCTCAGAAGCAGGTACAGCAACCTAGGGATGGAACCGCCAAGCAGGCTCGGCTCGGCTCGGCTCGGCTCGGCTGGCTCGGGGCTGGCATGAGAAGGGCGGTTAGCTCAGAGAGCCCACTGGAGGGTATGCACAGCCTCAAGCACATCTTTAATAACCTGGGCACCCCGTGGAGCAGCAGCCAGAGCATGCGGACACCAGCAGCAGCAGAAGGGCTGAGAGACATGTAGAGGGCCCCCAGACATGGCACAGGGCCCACCCCAATCCACCCTGGACTCAGTCCGCCACGCCCCTCGAGGGACTGCAGCCTCCTGACAATGTGTGGGAACGTGAGACAGGAGACAGGGGCCCAGCCAGGGCCGAGGACCAAGAACTGCGCTCAGAACTCCTCGTGCACGTTGCGCGCATAGTCCATCAGCTTGCTGCCCGTGAAGAACTCGCTGTACTTGAGGATCTCCTCGGGCTGCAGGTGGTGGTCCTGGTTCTCGTCGGCGATGGCGATCATCTGCTTGGCCTCATTGAGGGCGTTGTACTCGTTCATGGGGTCCATGTAGTTCTGTGGCAGGAGCCAGGCAAAGGTTAATGTCCTTCCAGCAGGAAGCCCTGTGGCCACAGTCCCACACCTGCGTGTCAGCTCAGAGATCTAATGCGTCTAAGGTGGGCTTTCGAGCCACACGAACCCCCAACACAGGGATGAGGATGTAGCTTAGTTGCCGAGCACGAGTAATGTAAGGCCCTGTGTTCTATTGCCAGCACGAAAAAGAAAAAAGAAGAGAGGAGGGGAGTGGAAGGGAGGGAAGGGGAAGGACAAGAGGAGAAACCAGGAATCACCTATTGCCTCCCACCTGTCAGGGACAGTGATGCCACAGAGTTGCCCCCAAAGGCTGGGGGTCACTGACAGGGTACAGAGCTCTACGAGGCCTTCCCATCTGCCAATCTGAGCGTTAATGCCAACGGCCACTGGCTCAGCCCACCGCACAAGCAGCCTGCCTTCCTCGGGGCCCTGCCTTCCTCAGGGCCCTGCCTTCCTCAGGGGGCTCTGCCTTCCTCAGGGGGCTCTGCCTTCCTCGAGGCTCTGCCTTCCTCGGGGCTCTGCCTTCCTCAGGGCCCTGCCTTCCTCAGGGTTCTGCCTTCCTCAGGGGGCTCTGCCTTCCTCAGGGCCCTGCCTTCCTCAGGGTTCTGCCTTCCTCAGGGTTCTGCCTTCCTCAGGGTTCTGCCTTCCTCAGGGGGCTCTGCCTTCCTCAGGGGGCTCTGCCTTCCTCAGGGCCCTGCCTTCCTCAGGGTTCTGCCTTCCTCAGGGTTCTGCCTTCCTCAGGGGGCTCTGCCTTCCTCAGGGGGCCCTGCCTTCCTCAGGGGGCTCTGCCTTCCTCAGGGCCCTGCCTTCCTCAGGGTTCTGCCTTCCTCAGGGTTCTGCCTTCCTCAGGGGGCTCTGCCTTCCTCGGGGCTCTGCCTTCCTCGGGGCCCTGCCTTCCTCGGGGCTCTGCTGTAGGCTCAACGCCTGGCTTCTGAGCCCAGCACAGGGCGCCCGCATGTAAACACCCTCGCTCACCTCCAGCTCCTCCATGGTCACAATCCCATCATTGTTAGAATCAATCAGTTCCTCAAACTCTTTCTTTCTGTCTTTAACCCAATTGTCATCGATGTCCTGGCCCTGCTGGTTCTCAACGGTGCCCACGGGAAGGGAGATGAACTCAGGCAGAGACAGCTGCTTGTCACCGTCCTGATCTGCAAGCACAGGGTCAAAGGGAGGGAGAGGGTCAAAGGGTTCCTAGGGAACCTTGCGTGAGACATCAGCAGACTGTATCTGTGGGGCCTTTGTTGGATTTGGGGGGAATCTGAGCAGCTGCTGAGACCCAGGAACTGGAGGCCTCCACTCCGAGTCCCCCTGTCGGGTGTCCTTGAGCTTTCTCAGCACACAGGAATCCCGGAGGACAGTCTACCTGTGTTCCTTTCCTTTCTCAGCTGGGGCATGACCCAAAGCCACTGGGAGCCCACTCGTGGGCCTGCTCGAGACCAAGTCAGGCCCGGTGTGCCCGCCCTGGGCTGGCACCTCCAGATCACGGTGGCCCCACACCAGAGCAATGGGCATGAGGACAGGTCTTACCCAAGTCTCGAACAATCTCCTTGACCATGAACTTGAGCATGCCCCGACTGTGCTCGGGGTGCAGGAACGACAAGAACTCGTCCTCGGTCAGCAACAGGTCAGCAGGGGGATTGTCTGCCTGATACCAGCGATCTTTGAGGTTCTCGAGGACTTCCTGTGCTGAGAGACACATATCTGTGAGCACCCTGGCGGGGGGACGCTGGAGCAAACATCCAGAAACTTCCAAAAGACGCCGCTTGAACTCAAGAGGATCGGCACTTTCTAGACTCGAAGCCAAAGGACAAGTCCACCTAGGAGAGCCCTGGAGAGAGGACACACGGGAGCCCCAGATACCGTCCAACCCCCCGCCTTCCCAGCATACTCCGAACTGTTTGTTCCGCAACAGAAACGGAAATTTCACTGCGAGACTTACTCATCCCTATAGGTGTCTGTAGGAAAAAAGCCGTCAGTCTCGTTCCTTTTCACGTGCTGCCTCACGCAGAGGACAAAGCACGGAGAAAACCCAGTTTCTAGAAATGACTTGAGGTGGCGAGCGGCGCTGCCCACGGGCCCTTCTGTCTGGACTGAGCAGTCTCAGGGCCCGTAGTTTTGTTCCCAGAACATGCTCACCTACCTACCCTGACTGTGCTCAAGGCAGAAGCACAACCACCCACATCCACAGTGGGGCCCACTTTGGGCCTGATGTTTAGACTTGTAGATTGTTTAGCTCCAGGAGCCCAAGAACTCCCTCTTACCTATGACTTGAACCCCAGTGTCATACTTGTGCCCACTGGCCACATCCTCCGGGCAGCAGCCCCTCTGGAAACTATCAAGCAGCGAGTCTTCACACACAGGCCACAGGGCATCTACAGAAACCTGCCAGGGTTCTGGGCAGCGGGGTGCTGGCACAACCCTGCAGACCCAGCGACAAGGCAGGGCAAGGCAAAAATAAAAATAAGAAGAACCTAAGAGAGACTGTCCCTCAGGATTTGTACTGTCTGATAAGGTGGCCCTAGGCCCAGGGGAAAACACAAAGTAGAGCCTCCAGCTCCTGGGTCCCAGCAGCTGCTCAAATTCCCCCAGAAAATCAAATGAAGACCTCACAGTATACAGAGGTCAGGGAGGTGTACGCACGAGCTGCACCCCAGGCCTGGGAACCCTGCACACAACACACGCTCTCAGTCCCAAGGGCAGACGGAGCTCAGGAGACGCCCCCGCTGCAGACCCAGCGCTAGGCCCTGACAAGGCAGACCACAGAAAGGAATCACAATGAAGACAGGTTTGGGGACACCCAGCTCCCAGTCACCATGAACAAAACTCCAACACTGTCCCCGAGCTGGACGGGCACATCCCAGCCTGGCCGCAAGAACACAACAGGGTCCTCACAGCCCAGCAAAGGGTCCTCTGGAAACAGGAGGAAACAAAAGACAAGCAGGAGAACGACAAAGCAAGGCAAAGGAGAAAAAGGCAAGCAGTAGTTCTGGAAAGAGGAAAGTAACTGGCCAGGCCACCCTGTCAGGACCCGCATAAGACAGGCCATGAGGACAGTTACTTCAGGACGTCTGGTAGAAACCCCTGGGACGCAGGGCAGAGGTGCAAACTACCAGCTCCACCTGCCCTTGAGGCCGAGAGAAACAGCCCGGGAAGGCTTGAAAACTCTCCCTGAGGATTCGATGCTGTGAAGCTCGTGGAAGAGCTGCTGTCTCAGAAAAGAGACAAGGGCAGACCCACGAGCCGATCACCAAGGGCGGGGACAGGCGGCTGGCAGGTTTCCAGGGTCTCTGTTCACCAGAAAAGTGAGGGCTGCTTCAGACCGTGGCTCTCTGCGGCAGCACAGGACTGAGCAGGCGCAGGTACGGAATACGCTCGTCTCCACAAGAGCACATAGGCCGTGGCCAGACACACGATGAAACAGCGCGTCACAGGCCCGTCCTACGTGGTGAGAGGCAGCTATGACTTCCTCACCAGATATCAGGGACTGGGGTGAAGGAGCAGAAGCCCAGGGCTGGAGGTAGCAATGGGCGCTGAGATCCTTGGGCCGTTTCACAAACCGCCACACCTCCACTTGGAGACTGCCCAGGCCACTGCCTGACGCCGCCTCTACGATGGGTGTCACTGTCAGACGCCCCTCCCCACCAAGCCCCACAATCAGGAAGCCCCCTACTGGGGGCACACCTGCCCCTACCACACAGATTCACATCCAGTCCCAGCCAGAGCAGGGTCCACTGTCTGCCTCAAGTCTTGGGTTTTCCTTAGGGTCAATTACTAATAAATCAGAACAAGGAGGCACACATCTGCTGTTGAAGACACTGCCCGAGAACTGCATTCCTGACAACGGCGCTCACGTTCTGCCGACCCGAAGGAGCCCTCAGACGTCAGTGCACCAATCTCCCCACTTCCTTTCTGACACACCCACTGCTGGATCAGCGTCACCCCACAGCCTAACGAGGTGGTTCAGCCTGGCACCGCAAACAGCTGTGCGGCTGCTGCTTCTCTTCTTGTCCAGCCCCCCCAGCAGCCCAGCAGCCCCCCGCACAGCCCCCCCCAGCAGCCCCCCCCACAGCCTCCCCCAGCAGCCCAGCAGCCCCCCGCACAGCCCCCCCCAGCAGCCCAGCAGCCCCCCGCACAGCCCCCCCAGCAGCCCAGCAGCCCCCCGCACAGCCCCCCCAGCAGCCCAGCAGCCCCCCGCACAGCCCCCCCAGCAGCCCAGCAGCCCCCCGCACAGCCCCCCCCAGCAGCCCAGCAGCCCCCCGCATAGCCTCCCCCAGCCCCAACTGGGCCCAGTACTCACTCTCCTCGTCCACTTTAAGCTCTCCGTGGTTCACAATGGCGTCGATCACCTCCCTCTCATTGTGGCCTTTGCTTACCAAAAACTTGACTTTATATTCATCCCAGGACACCTGGCCTGAAAGAGCAGGTACCGTCAGGATGCTCGACAGAAAGATCGTGAAGACGACAGTGAGTCCAGGACATGCGGTAGAACCCCTTGAGCCCCAGGCAGCCCCCAGGCAGAGCTGTGAAGTCCTGAAGCAATCAATCCCTTGCTCTTGCAGGTCCACACCACGTGACCTAGAGTCCCTGCTGAGAGTCGTAGAACAGAAGACACTTCATGATGAGGGTGTCTTGACCTAGACACTGTTTTGGGAACTGGCTGGCAGCAGAGTGGCCAGGTGGACCCCAAGGGTCACAGCAGACCTGCTGACCAACTCTCAGAGCCACAGGGGGACGGCTCCACCTCTGAGAGAAACGCAGGCGGCTAGACAACCCATGACCACACTAATGAGTTTGTGGTTTGCTGAGAAGCAATTTCACTGTGTAGCCCAGGCTGGCTTTGAATTCTGCCTCCGTCTCTTGGGTACTACGACTGGAGCTAGTTAAAACGTGTGAGTCGGGCTGGAGCAATAGCTCAGGGTTAAGACTCTGCCTCACAAGCACAAGGTCTGAGTTTGGATCCCAGGTCCCATGTGAAAATGGCAGGCAGATATGGTGGCGGCCTGCACGTCTGGCTCTGGAGCATAGAGCCTAGGAAATCTCAAAGTGAAGCAAAAAGGAGGTAGAAGCAATCCTGGATGATGTGGTCCTGTGCGGGGACACATGGTATCCTCTGATACACACACACCCCAAAGTTTTTTAAAGAGTAGTTAATTTACAAGATAGAGTTAAAAAAAAATCCGAGTCACACTCAGTACTCAGTGACCACTGGCTCCCCCAGAAACAAACTCATGGCTCCCATTGTGGCTCTGACCTAAAGCCACTTGTCAGGCCCTGTCCATCAAGGTCTGGCCCCACCCACTGCGTGTCCTGTCCAGTTCTGCCCAGCGCGCCCACCATACCATCGCCATCAGGGTCCACAGCCTGGAAGTGAAGTTTGTTCTCCCTAACGGCTTCCTGGAAGTGCTCCGCCGTCTTCTCCATGATCCAGTGCTGCATCTCCTTCGCGCTGATCTTCCGGTCAGTGTTCACGTCCACCCTGCAAAGAGGCGCAGGGCGGGCACTCAGCAGAGGGGGCGGCTGGGAAACGGCCACAACAGAGACACATTCCATCTGGCGGAGATGTGGAAACCAAACCAGGGCTGGGGCTCACAAGAGCCGCAGAGGACCGGGAGGCAGCAAAGGTAGGGACGGACGAGCAGGTTAGGAGCAGCCACCCGGGCACAGTACATCACCTGAAACAGACCCTCCCCACAAAAGACACACCCGCCAGAATCGCTACCCTTCCTAGTCCAGGCTCCAGACCACGGTCTTGGTAATTTTATTCTACATCTTCAGGGAAACACACAAAAACACCTTCGCAGACACACAAAGGTAGAGCAAAGAGCCTTTGGGGAACTGACGTTTTCTCCAAGGAGGAGAAAGACAGGGACAGAGACGGGACCTCAAGGACCTGCAAACACACCTAATAAGGGAATATTAGAAAAAGCCTGTGTCCCCCTCGCAAAGCTGCCACCAGCAGATGGGCAGCCCAGTTCTGGCTCACGGCTATGCCCACGAGCGTGCATCTTCCGCAGACCCGAGGACACGTACTTGGAGAAGATGACCATCAGCTTCCTCCGGCTCTTCCGCGGCTCTGAATCCTCATCAAACCCATCCATGTCCTTCCCAAGAAAAACCTCCTGATGGAAGTCCTTGTTGAGGTGTCCGTCCATCTCCAACTTCACCCCGTTCAGGTGGTCAGGGGGCAAGATCTCATTCTCCTCCCTGTTGGCAGCCCTCTCCCGCGTAGACGAGTGATTGGCGGGTCTTGCAGACACCTCCACCAGAAGGACAAGGCCCAGCAGCCAGAAGCCATGAGCAGCCAGACCACGAAGTAGAACCTGCCTAGACGTCATTGCCCCTGACAGGACCTTCTGCAAGCTGGAGCCCGGAAGCAGAGGTAGGAAGGAGACTGCAGCTCACGGTCAAGTCCCAGGTGCCTTAGGGGTCCCAAGACCTCAGCACAGCCAAGAAAGCTGAAGGCCCCAAGGCCCAAGGCAGCAAGCTACGAAGAAAGCAGACACCAGGGTTCAGTGGAAGCCAGCAAATGCCTCGTCAAACGTGTTCACCCTTCACGCGGCTTGGCATCAGCACTACCAACAGGAGCCGGCCGCAGCGCAACCGCAGAGCACTTGCCCGCATGCTCAAAGGCTGGGGAAAATATGGGGGACGACTGAATTTCTAGTTCTAGGCTCAAAGTTATAAGCCACTCTAAGTTGTAAGCCACTCCAAGGGCTGACTTGGACCCCCAACTCTCAACAATACAGCTGTGGGCAAAATAAACCTAGTCCCATCTGGCCCTCATCACAGTGGTTAGCATCTGGCTCTGATCACTTACTCTCTGGAGCCCGACGTGAGTACTTGTGAGCTCCGTGACCCTGGTATGTCACATGACCGTCCTGGTCTCTGGGTCCAGTTAAAAATCGTGAGGCCCTCCTGCCTTCCACCTCCAGGTCTTGTGAAGACCGAGAAACTAGCAAAGGCTGGATACGACAACAGTGGTCACCTGCGAAATACTTACCCCCCACCCAGCAGGGAGCAGTCCTGTCCACCTTCCCGTCATGAAGACACTACACATGTACACGGGGCATACATGTGCAAGCATGCACGCACATTTGCACACATACACACACACGCCTGTACTAACACAAAGGTCTTCACTAAGAAACACCAGCTGGGCTGGACGCCCAAGAAGTCGCTATCACAGCCCAGAACAGGAAAGGCGCAGCTGTTCCTTCCTATAATCTGGCCTCTTGCGAGCCTCCCAAGGGTGGCAGCGCCCCATCTGTCCTCCGCTGCGCCCCAGGCAAGGACCAGCACAGCACCCGTTATCAACACACAGCAGACCCTCTGAGGTCAGCAAACATGGAACGTGCTCCTCAAGGGTGTAGGGACCACAAGGCTGCCTTGAAGGTGTTCCCGGGGAAGCGCAGCCTGCCCCGAGCTGAAGGTGGTGCCCTGAGCCTGCTGCCCCTGCTCTCCTGGCCAGGGAAGCCCCGGAGCCAAGACAACTTTGTCGGGTGTTCCCTCCACTCACCTCTCGGTATGATGCACCTGCACACAGTGTACTTTGCTCTCAAAGAGCAGAGTCAGTTCCTGGCCACTTATCTTGATGAAGTGTATGGAACAGTGGCTCACACAACATCTTACGTAAAATCCACCCAAAGTGACTATGCTGGCAGAGGTCCATTCACCGACACTCCTTCCCCCTCGGCGCATCCGTGCTAGGCAAGGATTCGCTGTGAGCCACATTCCCTGCTCCCAACACTCAGGGCTTGATTGGGCAGAAGCTTCTGCCCCTGCTCCCCTCTGCCTCCAGGTCAACAGAGCAGGGACATCCTCCTGTGGAAGGCTCTGGAGTTTCCAGTGCCCAGCAAGCGAGGTTTGCAACACCTTCAGGGAGTGTGACCCGTCATTAGTCAAATCCCCCCAATACCTACATTTTTTTCTTACAATTTCTAATACTTATCACGAATTTTGTTTTCTTATTCGTTGTTGGTCTGTGCCTCAGCCTATTTACCTACATACAGAAATAAGCAGTCTACACGAAGACCCTGTACCATCTGAACTTTCAGGTACCCCGTGGTGGGTCAGGTGAGATACCAGCACTTCTCTGCATTTTTACATTTCGATTCTGGGGAAACCGGACTGTTTGTTTCACTTTACTTACTGATTTATTTATTTTTGAGATAGGGTCTGGTTATGTAGCCCTGGCTGGCCTTGAAACTGTGGCGCTCCTCCTCCTGCGGGCCCAGGCGCTCAAGGCCGGCCTCTGACACACAGTGGTGAGTTGCTGGCCAACCCGGGCTACTTAAGACCCTGCGCCCAAACAACAAACAGTAAGAGGGGGAGGAAGCTCTTTTGGGGGCTGGTGGTGCCGCCCAGTGGTAGAGAGCTCGCCTTAGCGTTCTGTAATCCCTGGGTTCGAGCTCAAACACCATAAAAATAAATGAGCAAAAGGTAAACAAAAATAAACAAAATCTGTGGTTTCAGAAGTCGCACTGAAAGTGCAGAAGAGAACCACGTCCAGGGTCGAGCCAGGCTTCATACTCGCCTTGCGTTTCCAACTCCCATTCCCACGACCCGTGGCGCACAAAGTGCTGCGCCACAACCCTGGAGGAGATCGAGGCAGAGAAGCTGCCCCGCCAGCCCGAGCCGCAGCGGCGCCCGGCCGCCCGGTGCCCGCCCGCTCGGCGCCCGGCCGCCCGGCGCCCGGCCTCCCGGCGCCCCTCCCGCCCCCACGGGCGCCGCCGCTCGCTCGCTCGCTGGCTCGGCACCAGGCCGGCCGGGGCGGGCGCACGCAGACGGCGCCGCCCGCGGGGTCCAGCGGCGCTGCCCCGAGGGGCGGACCCTCGGCGCCCCTATCTGCCCCTCGCGCGGCAGCCTCGGGGGGCGGGCGGAGGCGAGCGGGCCGGCGACGTCCTCACTCACCCGCCCTGTGTCGGGTCGCGTCCGGGGAGCGCGGCGCAGCGCTCGCGAAACCGCAAGCGGCCCTCGGCTCAGGCCGCCGCCATCTTCCTCCCGGGAGGGGGCGGGGCCGCCCGGCGGGGCCGCGGCAGCCGGCGCGCGGGACGCGCCGCCGCCATCTTTGTGCCGGGCGGAAACGGCCGCTCGCGGCGACCAATGAGAAGGGCGCGCGTGGCCACGTGGCGGCCGTGGGCGCCGCAGCCCCGTCCCCGCGGCTGCGGCCGCCGAGTCGCGGAAGTGCGGAAGCCCCGGGACGTGTCCCCGGGCCCCTCCCTCCGCTGCCCGGAGCGGGACCCGCGCGCGCGCGTCGGCTGCGCCACGCGGGTCGCCGCGCCTGTGTCCCGGGCGCCCTCCCGCCCGCGCCATGAAGCTCCTGCGGCGCGCGTGGCGGCGCCGGGCGGCGCTGCTGCTGGGCGGCTTGGCGCTGTGCGGCGCGGCGGCGCTGTACCTGGCGCGACGCGCGTCCGAGGGCGACGCGCCCGCCGCCGCCCGCCCGCGCGCGCAGGCCGTCCTGGTGGTGCTCGTGGCCAGCGCGCCCCGCGCCGTGGAGCGCCGCGGCGCCGTGCGCGGCACGTGGCTGGCGCCCGAGCGGCGCGGCGGCCCCCGCGACGTGTGGGCGCGCTTCGTGGTGGGCACGGGGGGCCTGGGGCGCGAGGAGCGGCGCGCGCTGGAGCGCGAGCAGGCACAGCACGGAGACCTGCTGCTGCTGCCCACCCTGCGCGACGCCTACGAGAACCTCACGGCCAAGGTCCTGGCCATGCTGACCTGGCTGGACGAGCACGTGGACTTCGAGTTCGTGCTCAAGGCCGACGACGACTCGTTCGCTCGCCTGGATGCCCTGCTGGCCGAGCTGCGCGCCCGAGAGCCCGCGCGCCGCCGCCGCCTCTACTGGGGCTTCTTCTCTGGGCGCGGGCGCGTCAAACCCGGGGGCCGCTGGCGAGAGTCTGCGTGGCAACTCTGCGATTACTACATTCCCTACGCGCTGGGCGGCGGCTACATCCTCTCTGCCGACCTGGTGCATTACCTGAAGGTCAGCCGCGAGTACCTCCGCACGTGGCACAGTGAGGATGTGTCCCTGGGTGCCTGGCTGGCGCCTGTTGATGTGCAGCGGGAGCATGACCCACGCTTCGACACAGAGTACAGATCTCGCGGCTGCAGCAACCAGTACCTGGTGACACACAAGCAGAGCCCAGAGGACATGCTGGAGAAGCAGCAGACGCTGCTGCACGAGGGGCAGCTGTGCAGACGAGAGGTGCAGTTGCGCCTCTCCTATGTCTACGACTGGTCGGCACCTCCGTCACAGTGTTGCCAGCGCAAGGAGGGTATCCCCTGATGTACCCATGTCTTGCAGGTGCTCTGATCTGCTCTTGACATAGACCAAGCCACCAGAACAATTTGGCCAATTGTCCGGGCCTCCCTAAGGGTCTGACTTAGTACTGGGTGGGGCTTTGGGACTGATATTCCCAAGAGGAGCTAGGAACATTCTGCCCCTCGCTGCTGCTCATGTACCCAAAGTGTGCACACAGTGACGACGTATAATGCTATGGGTTTGGAGACTGCCTGTCGGTCTCCCTTGCTTTTAAGCCTCTGGGAATGCTACTGCAGCCATTGGAGTGTTTGGGCAGGGACTTTCCCTCATAGCTGCCTTGTAGCTCCCATCTCTGCCTCCACTTGTTTTCTGAGGTTCATCGCCCACCTTGAATACTCTTGTGCAGAGAACCAGCTGCAGACTGACCTATGTTGAACTCAAATGTATGTGACCATCCAGCTGGCACTTAACAAAATTGTCATTACGTTGTTTGGACAGTTTATGTTCCATTGCGTCTCCTGTCTTTATCCTTTGTCGTATATAAGTCCAGAATTTGAGTTGGTTTCAAGTCAGCTAGCTTTGATGATGTCTGTCTCCATGGACTGAGTTTGGTAAATACAATTCCGTTTGCCTGTGACCTATTTATAAATATTGTAAATTTGTGTAGATACGAATTCTAAGTTGGGAGTGTGCAAGTCTCAATATTTTAATTATTGAAAAAATACTTTTTATCAGAACTGGAATCTGTGGATTACTGTGTCAGCAGCTTGAGGGACCAAACACTGCTGGGTGTGTTTAAGCATGGAAGAATGTTTAAACTTCCATTTCTCTTTTACGTTTACACATAAGTCAGTCCCTTTGTCTCTTTCCGAACAGTCTTTCCTTTTAAGGCCTCCATGCAGACTTCTGAGTCCCTGTTTCTCAGACTCGGCTCGCGTTCCAGGAATCTAACCCCTCGAAGTGCTGATGAGACTTCCAGATTCTGCCTTAAGGAAACAGTATTTGGTAGGCAGCACCGCAACCACACAAAACAGGAATAAGCGTGCAGCGCCACCCTGTTGCTCGAGAGACAAGGAGGCACCCTCACAGAGTAAGCAAGGTGGCCCGCGCCAGTGGGCAGCCCTGAGCCCGCCTTTACTTCCAGTGGGTGCTGTTGCACTGGTAATGATCAGTAGTATTGGAGTTTGTTTTTGCTTTTGAGACGGGGTCTAGCTGTGTAGCCCATACTGGCCTTGAACACGGTTCTGCCTCAGTTGGGATTATAGACCTGTGCCATCCAACTCAGCTTGAATCAAGACTCTTTTTTTTTTTTGAAGAGGGGCCCTCTGGGTGGCTGTATGTAGTCCTGCCTGGCCTCCTGTCGTCTCCTTCTGTGCTGTGAGGTTCTCAGGCTTTGTCTTTAATGGTAGAATACCCAGCACTGAGAAGCGGAGCCCTGATCTGAAGGAAGGGGACTCTTGTGGCAATGATTCTCCTGCCTTCGGATTTCCCTACAGGGGATGTGTGATGTCAGGTTGAGCTCAGAGGGTGAGCAGCTTCCCAGGGATGTTGGTATCAGCAGGACCCAGACCTCTGCTGACCCTTGAACGTGTCACCTGGGACATCTCGTTAGAACCCTTCTGCAAAAAGGCGGATGGAATCCAAGCAACGGTAACCAAGGTCGACGTCCTTACACATACGCAGGTATGCATGTGCAGGTGCACATGCGGCCACATAAAATCCACACTTGAATTGCCAACTGCTCACAGAAAGCACGCAACCTAGTTACAAGGCTAGGACACCCAGCGCTGGCCTGGACACACGTCCAGGCAGGTCTTCTGAGTTGGAGGATTTGGACGAAGCATGGCAAGTGCGAGTGTATAATTGGCTTCCACCCATAAAGGACCCTCAGCACTGCGGTGAGTGCTTAGTGTGTAAACGCGAGGACTGGAATTGGAGCACCTGATCCCATGCAAACACCGCACAATGGCATGGTGTGGACATCGTCATCTCCGAGTGCATGTGGAACGTGGGAGGCAGTGACCTGAGGAACTCCAGAAGCCCGCAGGCCTGTCAGCCTGGGTTACAGATCAGTGAAGAGATGCTGCCTCGAAGAAGGCAGAAAAGCAAAGAACAGTACCCGGAAGGTTGTCCTCCACCTCACATGCGTCACGGCATACACACACATGCGTAGCGGATACTTCATATCGTTCAATAATCTTAACTTTTTTTCCCTTGTTTGGTGAGGGGATGAGACAAGGTCTCACGCAGAGATCAGGTTGGCCTCGAACTCACTGTGTAGCCCAGGATACCCTTGAACATGCAGTGATGCTCCTGCCTCAGCCTCTGAATACGGGACTAGAGGCATAAACCAGCACAGTCCTCTGCCTGCCAGCCTGCCGTTGAAATATTTCCAGAAGAGGGAGCCAGGAAGCGCCTGCCGCAGTGTCAAAGTCAGTTCTTTCCTTCTACCTGTGGCTCCAGGGATGGAATCCAGGTCACCAGGTTTGCACGCAGGTGCCTTTACCCGCTGAACTAGAAGTTAAACATTGACTTTTTAAAGTACTTCTTTATTAAGAGAGAGAACAGGCACAACACACATGCCGTGGTGAACGCGTGAAGGTCAGAGGACAGCGTCCAGAAGTTTGTTTTCTCCTTACGCCATGTAGACTCTGAATGGAACTGAGATGATTGCTGCCCCGTGAAATACTGCATTTTATTTACTTACTTTGCGTATGTCTATGTCCCTATGGAGGACCAAGGGTGATTCTGGGAATCATCCAGGATTACTTCTACCTCCTTTTTGCTTTGCTCTGGGATTTCCCAAGCTTACTCCACCAGAGCAAGAAGTGCAGGCCGCCACCATTCCCTCTTGGAATTTTTACATGGGGCCTGGGATCTGAACTCAGGACCTTCTGTTTATGAAGCAGAGTCTTAACCCCTGAGCCATCTCTCCAGCCCTAAAACATTACATTTTAAAGTAGCACAAGGTCCCCCTGGTTGGCCATCCATATGGGACCAACATGATGGAGAGACTCCCCAGAGCTCCTAGTACTCTGTGGCCTGCAGTCATTATTTTCCGTGGTCCTGAAGTCAGCATTTTTCACAGCGCTCAGATTGCTTTCCATTGGCTGCTTCGTGTTGGTTCTGGGTCACTGTCCTGCCTACCAGGACCTAGCCCAGGGTACCACCTCTGAGAGGGAATGCCAGCTGGTTAGTGCCAGCTCAAGTCCCTGCAGCAAGGGCAGGCCAACGTTTGGCCTTCAAATAAATCCTACACCATCTGCGCCTACACAGTGCTGTGTACTTGGGAGACAAGGCTGGCCCAGGCTGCCTAAGCCCAGGAGACAAGGCTGTCAGGTCACCGAACCCCTCTTCACACAGACCTTCAGGGGCCCCCAAGCTTCGAGCAAGGGACTCTGGTCCTCCTCGGGGTACCCTAAATGGGGCTGGAACTTCCTGAGGACTCCTGTGTGCTACGCTTGAGGTGAATGTGAGCCACCAGCTCTCTAGCTAGCGCAACATGTCTGGTTCGGGGGTCTGTCCCCATATGCAAGGTATCGCTTGGAGTGTGGCTGTCATGGTTATGCACAGGTGTCAACTTGACTGTTCAGGGTTTGAGCTCTGGGCACATTTGTCGAGAATTAGTGGCTGGATTAAGCCCAGAGCAAACCTGCAGGAGACTGTCTAGCTGATGGGGAAGGCCCAGCCCATGGTGGGTGGAACTAGGCCCTGAGCAGGTGAATAAAATACAGACGGCTGGTTGAGGAAGTAGGCACCCTTCTGTTCACTTGGCCAGACATGCTGTTCTGGCAAGGAATGATTGTCCATCTCTCAGCCGTTATGTGGTGATGGTGTGGCCAGTTCCCTCGGCCCTGGTGTTGGTGCGTGCTCTCCCGTCAAGCTGGACTGAGAACTGTAACCAGGAATCGTAAGAGAGAATAAACCCTTGTTCCCTTAAGCCATTTGATGGTCATTTTTCAGCAACCGTGCAGACGAACTGCAACAGTGCCTTGGCAGTCCCCCACGCACTGCAGCTCCTCACACAGGCAGGGCCGCCAGGAGGCTGGCCAGGGCTCTCCGGCAACACTGAGTAGCTCATCTAAGCCCAGCTGGGCTTCAGAGCTGGTGCTGCTCCAGTCGGGAGAAGCCAGGGACTGGGGAGTGGGGCCGTGGGAGTACGGACAAGGGTCAGCTTCCTCCTCTCCACCGAAGTACCCCAGGCAGCAACTGCCCTCGGAGGCCAGGTCTGGCGCTGCCATCCCAAACAGGCCTGAGTCAGGTTCCACCACTCCCCTAACCCAGAGCCAGTGAGCTGAGGAAAAGGAAATCCAAGCCTCTGCCCCTCCCTCCTGTGGCGTCTGAGGGTCTCAGCTGGTTCAGCTCCCCACTTCGAAGAGGGGGTGGCAGATGGTCAGTGCCCGCTCAAGGCTCTGCGGGAAGGTCAACGTTTTGCCTTCAAACTAACTCCTACGGGCCTCATTCTAGCTCTGCCTCGGGGATGAATCCTGAACCACTAGAGAATTAGCCCCCGTGTGTCCTGCTCCTGACCACCGTTCCTGGGGCAGGGGCGGCGCAGCCTGAGGCGCAGCTCTGTGATCTCTGGACAGGCCTGGCGCGGCCAGGTGGCAGTTGGCGCATGGGACCCAGCGGCTACCTGGGGACATGCTTGAATGGCAGAACTGGAGCTCCCTCGGCCCCCAACACTGGGGTTTCTGTGATTCTGGCCCTGGCTGCCCCCTCATACCTCCAGGTCTCAGAAGACTTGTCTCAGGGATGTGGGTGCAAGTGAGGCAGGAGTCCCGCTGGGACTGAGCCACAGGCATGACGCGCAGTTGTTGCGACACTGATGTTCTCTCCTGGAGGAACCCTTGAGTCACTGCCCCCGAGCGAGGGCTAGGCCCCACCTTCTGCCGAACAAAGACCCTTTGTCCCTATGTCATCCCGTCCAGGTCCACACAACCACACAACCAGCTACTGCAACGACGGCCCCCAGGGCAGTCAAGTTTGCTACATCGGAGCAAGCTTCCCAGTCAAACTGCCTCCGCTCCTGGAATCCAAGCAGCCCCACAGTGAGACCTAAGGGGAGCAGGGGCCTGAGGGTTCAGAGCCCACAGCTGTGGGACCGAGAACCAGGGGCAGACGGCCAAGCCTCGCCAGGGACGGTAGCCCTAGGACACAGGATCCACATCCTCTGGGTTTCAGCCTACCAGAGCCAGCAGCCCTCCGTGGCTAGTGCTCTGGGGTGAAGCAGAATTCACAGGACACCTCCGCTGCCACTTAAAGACCCTCTCTACAAGCCAGGACCCTCTGTCCCTTGATCTGTTTGCTCAGCTTTCTTTCTTTCTTTCTTTCTTTTTTTTATTATTTATTCAATTGTGCGTGAATGCGTGTGTGTGCGTGTGTATGTGTGTGTGTGTGTGTGTGTGTGTGTGTGTAGAACCACGGACGAATTCGGGAACCACCATGGACGCCTCCACCTCCTCCTTGTTTACTCTGCTCCAGGATTCACAGGCTCCGCCCTACCAGGACCAGAAACGCAGGCCGCCCCCACTTCCACCCGGCATCTATACATGGGGTCTAGGATCAGAACTCAGGACCTTCCGCCTGCAAGGCAGAGGCTTAACCCCTGAGCCACCTCTCCAGCCCCTGCTCAGCTTTCTTGCTCAAGCAACTGCCAATGCCGGGGAAACCCTCGCAGTAAGTCACTCGCTCTGCTCTGAGCTCTCAGCTGAATTCAGCAGGACCGCTGTGTCTCTAAGACACACAGTCCTAAGCTGGACAATTCATCTGTGAAGAGATCCAGTCACCTGGATATCTACCCTCGGGCTGCTTGGTAGGGTCTGGCAGCTCTGTTTCTGCAAAGTTAATACTGATAATAACCAAAAATAATGAAATAAAAGAAAATAATAATAATAAATAAAAAACAAGGAAAAAAAGTTGTCACTGACCCAGAGCAGACCCCTAGAAATCAAGCACCTACCTACACATGCGCACACTTAGATGTACTCACAGCCCCTTGACGTTCACCTACAGACAGCTGTCCGCACGACACTGGCTACACGTACGTAGCAGGGCACCACTGGCAGAATGCCAGCCATACCCACACCACTTTTGGTGATATGAGTCAGCATGTGGGGTCCGCTCCTAAGGCCTCGCTGAGCTTCTGAATATGGCCGACCATGAGGACGCAGGCAGCCCACAAGCCCTTGAAGCAGACCCGTTGAGGGCAGACCCCGTAGGTTCAGGCAGACACGAGCAGGCCTCTTCGGTGTGCTAAACCCCCGAGGAGGAGCAGTGAGGGGGACAGAGGCCGGCACTGGCGAAGCGGTGGAAAACGAAAGATGGGTCTCGAGCTGCACCCCTGTCGCGCATGACCAGGAGCTCCTGAGCCTTCCCAGGCCTCCCACCCTTGGCTCCAGCTGCACTCCCAGAGGGGGCTCTGCTACCTTGCATGTGAGGTCCACATTCTTGTCAGTGCCCGGTCTCAAGACAAGGTGCCAAGGATGCCAGCGGGAAAGGGTACAAGGTCCAGCTGGATAGCACTGGATGAGTCTTGCTTCCAGGAGGGGCTATTCGGGTCCAGCTGTGACCCAAGACCAGACTCAGGAAAGGTCTGTCCCACCCGGATGAAAGGCTAAACAAAGGCCGAGAGAATCACCCCGTGCTGGACACAGCCTCCAGAACGGCCAGAAACTCTCGACGATGGCTTTCACCTGCCCCCTAACTCCCGCCTGACTTGCTGCAGGACAGGTTAGGCCGAGGTTGTGGGACGTCGGCCTCTTGCAGGAGTCGGCAAGGCCAGCCATTCCTCCAGCTGCTTCAAGGCGGGGGTCAGGGGTCAAACTGAGTCCATTTGGACAGCACTGGCTGTGCTTGCTCTGGCCCCAGTCAGGGCGGGAAGTTTCCAGGCATTTGGACCACCTCATTTCCAAGTGGGAGAGTATGGGGAACAGCCACCTTTCCCTGAACTCCCTCCACTTGGGACCCCTTCCACCTAGCTGCCACGTGAGCATTATCATCTAGCCCATCAGCCTTCCACGTGCACTGCGCTCATACCCAATAGCCACCACGTCGGATGCAGCACACCTGAGTAGAAGTAGGAGGCCTGGCTGCTTGTGTCTTTTGAGCAAGTTGTCTTTTACTTTTTTTCTGAATCCTGGGTCCTGGACCCCCTGTTGGAGCCTCCCACTCCACCCTAGCCTTCCACCCGTTGCTCCGGGCCCCAGCCACTGGGCCTCAGCTAGAGACAGCACATTCCAAGGGAATTACAGCTAAGTGGCTAATGACCTCCGATTAGGGGCAAGAACAGGGAGGAAGAGCAGACAGACAGACGCAGGTGGAGTCAGGCGCCGAGATGGGGCCCACCCTGGCCCTGGCCACCTGCCCAAGCATTGCTCTGCAGAGCTGGCCCCCAGTCGCTGTCTCCTCATCATTCACCTCCTTGTCTCTGTCCGTCTGTCTCAGTGGGGCCCTGGGCCCCATTCTCTGGGTATCCATCTTGATCATCTCAGCCTCTTGCGGCAGCTAACGGGGGAGGTCAACCTTCCCGCCTTCTGGGCTGGCTGCTGTGGATTCCCAGTGGAAGAGCCAGGTGCTGCCCACCATCCTGGCGACTGGTCTCCAGTCCCCCCGACTCCTTCACTAGGCTCTGCACAGGGTAGGGACCGTGCAAGCGAGGTAGATGGCCACAGACCCGACCCTGTGAAACAGAAGCCCCTGGAAACAAGGACGTAACAGGAGTGTCTGCTTCTGCAGGGGCAAATGCTTAGACTGTGTCTGGGCCTCCCTCCTCTATCCAGGCCCTGGAAGTTGCCCAGTGCGCAACCTGTTTCCCCGCTACGCTAGACACGGGTCCTATGTGCCATGGCCCAAAGGCCTTGGCTGTGGGAGGGAGACCTCGGTGCTCCAGAGCTTTGCCCGAGGCGACCGTCTAGCAAGGCTGTTGGGCTCCAGAACCCGGGTGTTTGCATCTGGCCTGGGCTCTCAAGGTCGGATGCAAGAGGACCTGTTGGGACCTCAGCAGTCAGGTGAAAGGAAGGTGGTTGCTTGTTCAACTCTGGGAGCCCCCAGCTTCCTCAGTGAGGACTCTGGAAATGTCGCATGTGGTCTTGCAGGCTGCTAGCCTGTCCCAGAGCAGGTCCACGTGGAAGCTGCAACCAAGGGAAACATTTTCGACAGTCCAGCCCTGACGCCACCCTGAGGGATCTGGGAGAAAGGTGGGGACGGGTCAGCGGCCAAGACTGCTGCTACACAGACCCGCACCTGCTGATGAGCCCCTCGGCGCTGGCTTGCTTGGCCTGCTGTGCTGCCAGCAAGGTCTTAAGGAAGAGCCCCTCCTGTGGCACCCCAAGGCAGGTCAAGTTCTGAGTTCAGACCTCAGGTGCGTCTTCCAGTCTGCTCACCTCCCACCCATCCAGAGACCTCCAAACGAACACCTTTCGTCCCTACTGCCCCCATTCTTCCCTTTGGGATGTCATTCGAGTGCAAGGGAGGCTCTACCAGTTGCTTTGGTTTTTGGTTTGTTTCATGTGTGTCTGTGGAGGCTCCAGCATGACACTGGAAATCATCCTGGACTGCTCTACCTTCTTATTGCTTTGCTCTGGGGGTTCCCAGCTTCCGCTTTCCAGGATCAGAATTTCAAGCCGCCGCTGTGTCTTTCTAGCATCTACATGGAATCTGGGCGCCTGACCTCAGGTCCTTTTGTCTTTGAGGCAAAGGTTTTAATCCCGGAGCCATTTCCCCAACTCTCTACTACTTAGTCTTAAGGATGGATTTTTTCAGAGCCTGCCTGACCCTTCAGGGTTGTCTGAAGAGTACTCAGAGGCTGGAAGCCCAAACCATATTCCAAGGGCCTGGGTGCCAACCAGAGATGGCATCTTGGCAGCTCAGCAGACTGGGACATTCCGAAGCTAGTTTACAGTCATTTATTTCAGTTTGCCAGAGCCAAATGGAATGGGGTGAAAGGGGCCCTAAATCCAGGGCTTAGCCACTTACTCCCACCCCCACCCCTCCCTGGACCCCTGACCTTTGAGGTGTGGTGACCACCACTGGGGAAGATACTTGGAAGAGGGACTCCTGCCATGTGGTTTTCTTCCCAGCCTCCAGGACCTACAAGTTCCCTCCAGTTGGGCACCTGGTGGCCTGCACCTGTCTTATGTGTGGTTTGTATGCAGTCCAATTCTCTTCTGCCCCTTCTTAGTGTGTAGACCCCTCTACACAGGACACAGGCCCCACAGGGCCCTTATCTGGCTTTATCACAACAGGACTACAGTACGCCAGCCCACCGCCCTCCAAGGCTGGACAGGCCCTGAAGAAGTCACGGTCTCATTTACAGCCGTGTGAACCTTCGTCCTCCCTCTTGAGACTCTCTCAGGACCAGCAAATGAAGCTTTGAGGCAGCTCTCATGGCTTCTCCCTGCTCCCCACCCAGGCTGGATGTCTGTCTGGAGACCTTGGGAGGAGTTCCATTCAGATCTCTGGGTGGCCACACCCCATCTCCTGCACTTCCGTTGCAAGTGGACAGTCCCCTCTGCTTGCTTCACAACCCATCCACACAGGACCTACAGTCCCCGCCCACAAGCACGGCGACCAGGCAGCACTCAAGGGCGAGAAGGCTCTTTATTGATGTGAGGAGCATCAAGTGGGGAGAACGTTCCAGCTCTTCTAGGCAAGGTAGTGACTCACTCTCACCCTTCACCAACCTCACGTTCCCAGGAGCAGCCCGGAGAAGCTGGAGCTGCTCTGGACGGTCAGGACTGCGCCGGAACTGTTGTCCACGAACACCGAGACGTACTGTCCAGCCTGGAGACATCGCAGGGGGTCACCACCCGCGGGCAGCCCCAGCCCTTCCACTCGGAGCCACACTCCAAAGGTGAACCGCCACCCACGCAGGTCTAGAAACAGCCCACTGGACAGCGCCCACCAGAAGGGGCCCAGGGGCCCTGAGCAGCTAACTGTGCTAGGCTGCAGGGCCCTCCCGGGCCTGAAGCCCACCCACCCGCGGCCTGAGCTTGTCCCCTCACCTGCAACTGCAGCAGCCCCTGAACCTGTACTGTGAAGACCCTGCTGTTGCTCTCCAGGCCTGAGACAGTCTCCAGGGACCTGGGCACAGTACCACAGAGCAAGGGTGAGGAGGCCACTGGGCCATGGGGCCCTGGCACCCCTCGAGCTGCCCACGCGAGGCCCCAGTCCAGGGGCAGACCTCGGGGCTATGGTCTGCAGTGGGCAGCAGGGCTCACTCACGCGTGGCGATGACACAGGGACTCGATGCAGATGAGGACGCGCACGGTGTCCCGGGCACGCAAGCGGCCCCTGCCCTGCAGCTCGCTGTGGTCTGCGAGGCAGCAGCAGACAACGGGATTCGGGCCAGCGCCGGGACAGGATCCTGCCCGCCCTCCACCCTCACTGCCAGAGTCTGGCTCACCTACGTGCAGGGTGGCAAAGAACTGGAAGATGGCAGAGACCGGGGCTGTGAATCTGCCCAAGGCGAGGCTCAGGCCAGATCCCCGCAGGAAAGCACCCTGGGCCGCAGGCTGGAAGGAGCAAGGGGCCAGTGAGCAGCCGTGCGCCTGGATCCTCACGGGCCCCCCTGCACCCCACAGGAAGCACGTGTCTCCTGGGCTTCGCGGCCCCGTGGTCAGCTGAGCGCGCCTGCGTTTCGGGCTTTGGCGTCCTGACCTGGTGTTGGCGTAAGGCTCCTAGGGCTTGCCAACCTCGACAGAGCTGTCCCGGGCCCTCGGCACTGACCTTCACCCAGCAACTGTCCGGTGGTATCTGTGGACCCGTCTTACCCAGGGGGCCCGTCTACATCCTACTCTCGGACGGACCCCTTGGCACGAGTCTAAGGGCGTGAGCCGTGCCACCGAGCGTCGTCACTCACAGGCTGGAAGCCCTGCAGCTCCACCAGCGTCTTCTTGTCCACCGGCGCTGGGCCCTTCAGTCGGCAGTGAAAGGCCTCAACCACTAGCCGCTGGCCGGATTCCTGAGGTGACAGCGTGTCTGGTAACCCCATAAAGCGACGCTCTGCAGGCTTCTGTGGAGAGGGTCGCTCAAGTCAGGGTCCTCCTGACTCAGGGAGCAGCCTCCTGGGCTTCTCAGTCACGGGGGGAAGCCTTACCTTTTAGCATCTCCTGAAATTCCTGCAACAAAGCCTCTGGGGTGACCTGTACACCAGGGGGACCGGGGGGTCCTGGGGGTCCTGGGGGCCCTGAGAAACCTTGCTAGGAGAGGCAGAAGAAAGCCGGCCTCAGTAGGAGCCCCAGCTGCTGGGCCCAGCCCCTGGCAGGGTTCCAGGAGGGGTGCCCCACAGCCGACCAGGAGCTTACCAGCTTCTTGTCCCAAGCACGGCACCGTTTCTTGGAGGCCCCATCATCTGGTCGCCGGATGAAGTTCAGCCATGCCATGTGGGTATCAGAGAGCTCAGGCCCAGAGGCCTCTGGCAGCTGGAGCCAGGGAGGCGTGACTAGTGAGCCCAACACCAGAAGCTGCCGGTCCTCAGTACCTCTCAGCTCGCTGTGGTCACTGGAGACACGGATGCCACCAGGGCCCCTTGGGCGTGACCCACAGGGACTGTCACGGGGTAAGAACCTGGATTCCCACGGCTCAGGCCAGGCAGGATGTCTGGGACCTCTCTGACGCTAGAGTACCTTGGGCCCTGGAGAATGCCCACGACCCTTCTGGCCACCCAAGCAGAAAGCACGCTGGAGGACAAGGAGCCAGGAGGTTCCTCTGCCTCTATGATGCAGGGCTTAGTCTTGAAGGAGGTAAAGAGGCTTTGTAAAGGGATGTGGCCTGGAGACTGTACCTGGTAAGGTCAAATGTGTCTCCAGTATAGGGGAGTCTCGATGCCCAGTTAGCAGGATGTGTGTGAGATCGACAGGAATGTATGGAAGAGTCTAGCTGCCCCGGGAGCTCTTGCCCTCGCCCGGCGTGACCAAGGGATCCAGTCTCAGGACAGGCTCTAGTCCTCACAGTGCAGAGTAGGTGTGGGACAGGTTCAGCCAACGGACTAGGGCATTTTCTGCCAGCAGCCCAGACAGGTGCCTAACACGTCCCTATCCTGTGGGGCTGACAAGGGCAGCCTCCCCCTGGGGTCCATCCAGAGGCAAAAACAACACCTGAAGGCCCTACAGTTCTTCATACAGCAAGTATCTGCCTGACCCCTGGCGGACACTTCCGACATTGCCGGCCTGGAAACGGCAGGGGTCGTGGGCAGAGTGCAACAGTCACGTTCAGGCCAAGCGTAAAGGCTCTAGGGAGCACGTGAAGAATGAGCAGGAGCAGGCCCACCTGAAGACGGCGTAGAATCCTGTCTCCTGGCAAGCTAGTCCAGCTACCTCTCAGCTAGCCGTGGTCCCTGGGAGACCCTCCCTTCCCCCGTCCCCCCGCCCTTTCACTGGAAGCACCTTTCTCAGCAGGGCAGGACAAAAGAACACTGGTGGACCAGATATACATCTCCCTCTCCTGGTATCTAACTGGGATTGCTTAGGGTCCCAGCCCTGCTGGATGGGGGGATTCACAGGGGTCACGACTCTTCTCCTGCATACCCAGGAACCAGTCCACAGATCACTCCCTCAGCTCTGCTTCATCTGCCCATGTGTCAAATGAGGCCTTGGGCTTGAGCGGGAGGAGTGGCGTGGGCTGAGAGGCAGCCAGCCTGGCTGCCACAGAGACGCCCTAGGGAGGAGGGATGCCAGGGACCCCCCGGGATGACAGCAGCAAGAGACTTCACACCAGTGCCCTGGGCCGTTCACTCCAAGAGGGCAAGCCAAGGGCGGAGGAAAGTCTCCTGTCCCTGGAGGACTACAGAATAGGACATTTTTGAACTCAAGACCCCACAGCAGGTGGCTATGCAGGACCTCTGGAAGGCGTAGGGGACAAACTAGCCCTGTTGCCCCAGGAGTTATGGGACACAATCCCTTCGCCCCTGGGCAGAAGGGGGGTCCCTGGAGGGCAGCTTCTGTTCTGCTGCAGACAGCACTACTAGTGAGGACTAGTGAGGAAGGTCTCCGGCAGGGAGACCTGTGGGAGGGGGCGCCTAGCAGTCCACACACTCAAGCTATGCCTCCTGCTGCAGCCCCACCCACAGGTGCCCCAGCTCGTGCCTACCTTTGTAGAGCCCACCAGTCGCTCGCTGCTGGATGCTGTGACGTTGGGGGTCTCCGTTCGCTGGCCTGGCTGCCGGGGCCTCTTGGGCTCCCGGCCCTCTGCCCTCCCACACAGAACAAGCTGTGGCCAGAGGAGAGCCGTCAACACGGCCCAGGCCCAGCACCGCATGGCTCAATCTCGGAACAGCTTAGCAGCTGCGAGCCCAGGCCCGGCGCTCAGAGCCCCTGCGCGGGGGCGAGGCCCAGGGGCGCGCCCAGCTGCCGCCGGTGCATGTCTGCAAGATGAGCCGGAGCGCGGCACGTTGGCGCGACAGGGAGACGGGCGCCGGCCTCCCCTCCCGCACAGGGCTCTAGCTGAGCCGGCTGCCAAGTGAGCCCTCCCTCTCTGCTGGGTCTCAGCAGGCTCCAAGGGGAGGGCTCAAGCTGGGCCCATCCCACCAGGAAGAAGAGCCGGGCCAGGGCCAGCCCCTGCGACCACTGTTCCCACCCTCTTCTAAGGATAGCTGAGCTTGGAGGAGCCCTACCTCCCCAGGGGAGGTCCCAGCCTCTTCTCGGTGGGCTCCACCATTCCAGCCAAGCTGGACGTGTTAACATCCACCTCCTATGGCACCTCTAAAACCCACGCCTTCAGGGCAGTGATCCAAGATCCCCAGGTGGTGTATTGAGTCACCCAGCTTCCGTCAACAGGCCAAGGACCCCTCCAGCACAGCGACCCTTCTCATGGAGTGAAGCTTCCCAGACGCCAGAGCACACGCACAATGCCGACCCCTTCATCTTCACAAGGCACAGGGTCATCACTCTTACCGCCTGTTCCAGACAACAGTGTCCCGGGCCTGTTCTCTGGGAGGTTGGTAGAGGCCACCAGTGATCACACAGATCTGGCCAGAGGACTTCAGGCCCACTCATGAGACAGCATCGCACTCCCAGGCAGGATTCTTTCTCCCTTCAAGGTAACACACCAAGCCAAGCCCTGAACAGCCAGCTGCCCTGCAACTGGTAACTAACTCTATGATTAAGAACTGCCAGTGGGGGCTTGAAAGATGGCTGGAGAACGTCTTAACCCTCTGTCTCACAAGCAGAAGGTCCTGAGTTCGGATCCCAGGTCCCATGTAAAAACACCAGCAGCCTATACTTCTGGCCATGGTGGGCAGAGCCTGGGAAATCCCAGAATGAAGCAAGGAGGTAGAAGCAATCCAGGATGATTCCCGAAGTCACCCTTGGTCCTCCACAGGGACACACAGTACCCTCTAACACACACGCATGCACGCAAGATGGCTTAAGGGTTAAGCCTTTGCCTCACAAGCAAAAAGTCCTGAGTTCAAATCCCGAGTCTACATAAAAACGTCAAGCAGAAATGAGGGGGACTGGGAAATCCCAGAGAAAAGTAAAAAGAAGTAGAAACAATCTAGGGTGATTCTTGAAGTCATCTTTGGACCTCAACAGGCATACACAGTTTCTTTCTCTCTCTCTCTCTCTTCACACACACACAAAGTAGTCGTGTCTTTCCCGTAAAGTAAAACAGGCTACAATTTCAGTACACACTGGTCTTAGTGTTTTGTATTCTGGTAGACAGCAAAGAATGTTTTGGAAAAGATCCTCAATTCTAGACTAGATGCATCAGTCAGAGCTGTCTGACAAAGCTGGGGTGGGGTGAGTCTGAGGGAAGCTGCCCCTTGCAAATCTCAGTGTCTCGTATAAATTGTCAAGGACTCCAGATCACCAAAAATGACTTTGGCCCTCATGTCCCCTGGTGAGTCAGCTCTAGGTGGGGGGTACACGGAACCCCACATGCATTCACCCTCAGAGCGTGACGGGCACACAGCCCGGGCGGGAAAGGCAGCCCCTGTGGCTCACCTGCAGCGGGTGGGATCCAGCCATCTTACAGTGCGAAGCTAGACCTGGCCTCGCAGGGAAGCCCCACAATGAGGACCAGCTCCGTGGACCTTGGGACTGGGAGTCAGGTCTCCAGTTTCAACATTCCCTCCCCCCAAAACCATCTGGGAAACCAACATAATGTACTGAGCTACAGTTTGGAGGTGGAACGCTGGTCTGTTACCCCAGCTCCCCAGCTTTGGATTCCCAAAGGCCAGAGGGACATGGTGACTCAAGCCTATCAATCTCTGCCCTTGAGAGACAGAAGCAGGATAAAGAATTCAAGGGCAGTCTGTGAGCTACATTAGATGAGGAAGAAGAAAGGGAAGAAGAGAGGGGAGAGGAAGGAAAACCAAGACAGGGAGGGAGGAAGGGAGGGAGGGAGGGAAGATGGGAAGGAACGAGGGAGGGAGGGAGGGAGGGAGGGAGGGAGCGAGGGAGGGAATGAGGGAAGGAGGGAATATAGCTTAGTTGAGTGTTGCCTAGCATGCTAAAGACCCTGGGCACAATCCCTAGTGCAAAGGGGGAAAAATTCTATTAAGTGTCCCTCTACCACACCCCAGTGCTGGGGATTATATCATACTCAGGGCTTTGCACATGCCAGGCAAGACACTACCACTGACCAAAGAAATGTCCAGAGGCTGAATGGGAGTGTTTAGGGGAGAGGCAGGCAGGAAGTGGGGGAGCTCAGACGTCCCTCCAAGGTGCCCTGTGTCTATGGGATCAAGACTCAGGAGCTGCTCTTCAGCCCAAGAGGAGGGGTCCACCAACTGCCTCTATCAGGGACTCACCCAAAAAGAGATAGAGAAACAAGGTCGGATGTGCTTGATCCACCAGGACAAAGGCTACCTTTACTTAGGGTTCATGTAAGCAACACACTGGACACTGTGGACACCATGGAGTCTGAGTCTGTCTCTATTGCTGATCAAAGCTACTGAAAGCTGAAGTATCACATACAAGAAACACAGGTCAGGAAAACTCCAAACCTGCAAGTTCTGCCTCCAAGAGCTTCAAGAACATGGAAAGCTTGGAACCGAAGCTGCCAGTCACAGAAGTGCCTTTGCGCCGGCCGGGACCAGGGCCGGACTGTTGTCTACTGCAGGGGAAGCACAGGTCTATAGAGCTCCACCCACCGCCACCGGGTGTTCACCGGAATCTCAGCTCACAGGACCAGGCCAAGGTGGAAACACCAGCAAACCCTCCTGAGAGCCCACCTGGCCACCGGTAAGCCCCACTAGCAGCAAGATACTAGGAGGAACACACGTCACGACTAACAGACACAAAATGACATTTAAGAACAGAAGTGTAATGGGAAACTTTTTTTTATAAGAATGGGCCACATTCATGTTACTGGAAAGTTGTAGAGCAACTTAAAATAAACTGATTGAAAACCAAAGATGAGCACGCAAGCTGACATCAGCTCTCTCCAGCCTCGGAGTGAAGCTGATTTGGAGGCCCCCGTGGGCTCTGGTGGACTCGTGGCTGTGCCCACCACTAGATGGTGCACTGCCTGCATGTGGGTCTCAGAGATCAGCTTTCCCAAGCGAACACCAGGGTAGAATCACCATTAAACACAAACGTCTAAAAGGGGGCATGCTAGGCACGCAGGGGCCAAGCGTCTGCAAACCGCGACCTTGCCATCTCAGACACTAGTGGCTCCAGGGCAGTTCTTTCTAGGTCTGTAGAAAGCAGGCCTCTCAGGCCACCTGCAAACCAGTCTGTCTTAGGGGAAGTAAGAACGAACCTGGGCTCACCAGAGGGAAGCAAAACATACACACACACTCACGCACACTCTCACACACACGCACGCACACTCACGCATGCACACGACCCAGAGACTTGAGCCCACTGGAGGGTAATGAGCTAGTTTCCACAAGCACAGGAGGTGGGGTAGGTTCCTGGCTGCAGACACGAAGAATTCAGACAAAAGGTCAAGCAGGCACTGAGGAGTCCTGCATCTGAGAAGATGGAAGAGAGCAGTGCTGTCAGCCAACAGGGCGTGGGGGTCCGCAAACTGCACAGAGTGACACCTTGTGGTCAGAGAGCAGGTGGCCTCAAGGGCCAAAACCAACAGACGAGAACATTTCATGATGAGGCAGAGATGTCTCCTTCTGAGGCCCACCTGGCCCCCAGCAAGCCCCACACAGGACGGACAAGCTTGCAGTGAGGAGCCGCCCAGAGGCCTCTTGCTCCTCTCTGGCGAGGAGCTAAGAACGCACGCAGAGGAGTGGAGAGGCATTGAGTTTTATATTTTTAAGTGACCAAATCTAATAAAATGAAAAATGTATTTACTAAACAGGTCCAAAAGACAACACAGGAGAGCAGCAATAAAACCAAAGCGTGAGTAGGCCCCGTCCACGTCAGGCCCCAGAGACACACCACATGGGGCCAGAGGAGGAGCTAAGAATCTCCACTCTCCTTTACATCATACATTTTGGTTTTTGCTTTCTTTTAAGATTTTTAAAAAGTGAAGCCCAGGAGTCCGGCAGGCCCCTGCAGTCAGCAGCATGTCCATCCTGCCTGCGTTAGCTTTGGCCCCCGTGTCCCTCGGTAGCGACTGCACGCTGGGCTCTTGCGCCTCACTCCTGTGCTATGCTTCTCAGCACGTACTTGACCGTGTAGGCGAAGGCCGCAAAGCCAACTATAACAAACAAGTTCGCCAAAGCGCCGCCCAGGAGTCCGTGATGCCTGTTGGCCTGAGGGAGCCCAGCAAGGTTGGGGGCGACTGCCGGCGCGTGCCCGTTGAGGAGCTGGATCCCGTTCTGGCCACGGTGCGTCTCCCCATCAGGAACCACGTCAGGCAAAGGGAGAGTCTGAGGCCTGCTATTTAGTTCATCTTGTACTTTCTGTTTCTGTTTGATTTCCTGGGAGAAAAACAACAACGCTTGGTTGTCTGGACAAACTCAGTCCTTAGAGCCAGCACCCCCTCAGAGACTGGGACCCACCACCCAGAAGGCAGCTCTCCATTCCCAGAGCTTCTGATCCCGCTTTTCATGAGGAATTGGGCAAAGTCAAACCTATGCTCTGGCCTGAGCCACAGGACTGAGAACTCCAGGCTTCGCTGCCTCTGCTCAGCCGTGTTCTCGGCTCCAAGCCAGAGCAGGGCGCGCTCAGCGCCGCAGGACGAGACAACTGATACCTCACGGCCACCACGGATCCACTAGGTTCTCAGCAGCTCCTTTGTGGGTGGCGCCTCTGGCTGGACCTTCCGTGCCCGTGTAGGAACAGACCCTGTCCTCAGCACATGCACCACTGTCCCTCGGCCGTTCTTCCCAGTCCCTCCCTGGCCCGTGTCTTCTGCACGGAGGGGCTGAGGGGCCTACTTCTGCCCCCTTGCATGTGCCTGCCTAGAGGCTTCACCAACAGACTCCCTTCTGCACCCTACAGCAATCAAGAGGTCAGGAATCCCCTGGGATACCTCTGAGAACAGAGTGGTAGACACTCAAATATGTTTTCTCTTTGAAAAGAGTAAAATAAAATCTGAACATGCTGTTAATATAGAGAAGACAAAACTGAGTTCCAAATTCTGCTTTCTTACCTCCACGACTTCGGGAAATAATTCACAAAAGACTTTATCTTTTAAATTAAACACTAGGCTCTGTGCCGCCAGCTGTCTTTTCTAGGAAAGAAGAGAAGGGATATGAGCCAGAAAACAAATTTTAATTTCTCAAAAATCTGAAAACAAGCCATTTATATAGCACGTGCCTGTAATCCTAGCATTCGAGAGGCCAAGACAGGAGGATTATTATAGATTCAAGTCCAGCCTGGGATACATAGTGAGTTCTAGGCCAGCCTAGATTATATAATGAGACCCTGACTCAAAACAAAACAAAAATTAAAAGAAACTCCTTAGAATCAAGGGCTACAGAAAACACCTAATTTGCTTCTTCACAAAAACCTGTCTTGTGATGGTTTATCTTCTTCTTCCCAATTAACAACACTAGGGCCACGTGGTGGCTCACTGGTAAAGGTGTGTGCCGCCTCATGGTAGGAGAGAACTCGCTCCACAAGCTGTTTTCTGAAATCTACACATACCCTCCCCCAAGATACTGTTAAAAAAAAAATTAAACTACAGAGACAAAAGCAGCAGCTTAATTAGACCTAATTGGACATAAATGTCAGAGACTCAAGAAGGTGTGAGATGCTGTGCTTCCCTCTAGGCCCTCCCAGGGCCCTGAGCTCAGCAGGGCAGAGGCAGCGAGCCGGTCGAGGACCCCTTCAGGCAGACCCAGGCGACCGGGACAGACCCGACTGGGAACCCAAAAGCTCGGCTCTTCAGCCACTGAAGAGAAAGGCCACCTCGCATCTCAGGACAAGCACACCCAGGAAGAGGTGGTGAAGGACATGGCGCCACAAGGCCCCACATGGGTGCCGTCCCACCTCACCGTGAAGTCTGATGTCTCTATGCTGCCCAGGGTGGGGCCCTTCTCCACCATAAAGCTCAGCAGCCCCGTTAGGATGGTGGAGACAGACCAGGCTGGGTTCCACGTGTCCGGGTGGAAATCTGTGATGGAGAGGCACAGCCTGCAAAGAGAGCCCCGTGAGTCACGTGCACATTCCCGGAACCAGACTGTGAAAGATGGCCACTCCAGACGCTTACCTTGTGTTGCACTTAAACCTTCCGCTGGGAGTTATCATATAAATACTAGGAGGCTTAAATGGAAATTCTCTGGGAAAAATTAGTTTTCCATGATAATAGCCACCTGCATCAAAACAAAGGGTCTTATTAGCCTTGTCACACCCGGGCCACTGCTTCTCAGCTCCCTCGTCCACCCTGTCTGGCTTCCCTTTTGTCCCCACACTGGCTCCAGGGTTCAGTCCACTTCTGATCTCATCATTATGGGAGGCTCATGTTACCCTAACACTTCAGCCTGGCCCTGCCACCTGACCTCCCATCTGTCCCATCTAGGTCTATCGCCTGATGATCCCAAGAGCCTGTGACCAACACTGGCCGCACTACAGCTGAAGCAAAGCACTCTTCCCTTCCCTCAAAACAGTGGTAATAGGGGAACTGGCAGGGATTTCACAGGTCTCCCTCAGCACCTCAGAAGCCGCCCTCCACTGCTCCAGTCCTGACCATTCCACTCTTTCCTCCACTCAATCACACATCCCTCCATGTCTGCGAGCTCTTCTCTCTCCATCACAGAGACCCGGCAGCAAAGGACATCCACATTGGTCTTCCCCAAGGCCTCTGCCCCCAGGTCCCCAGTTTATTCTGCTGAAGTTCTAACTTCAACGTGAGCCGTAAGCCTGACCTTGAAGCCACCCACACATCTCCATGGGCATCGGACACCTTGGCAGAGTGGCCTTGTCTGCCCCACTTCTGAGGTCCTCCTTAAAAATCCACCTGACTTGACCTCTCTCTCATCCCTCTCCCATCTGTGGTGTCCCTCATGCACCCTATTCTGGAGGTCCACCAACACCTCCACGTTAGGCCTGAGGATCCTCCCAAACCCTCAACAAGTACACTATTAGTGCCACACTATCCCATACACACAAGTCCAACATGGGATTAACACTATTTCACCCAAACTGTCACTTTTTACCCTTAGCCATTTAAACCAAAATCTGGAGGGCCTCATGCCTCCCACATCAACCTACTCCCTGTGGGCCTCGTCTTGAAATCAACCCAGAATCGAACATGCCACAGTGACATGTGCCACGGCAGCCTATGGTCCTACCGTCACCCCAACCTGACTGCTCACGTGCCCTAGGGGTCAGCTGAAAGGAAGAGTTGATCAATGTGTTCTGGCGTAACACTCTGGCAACCCACGTGCATGTGGCTACGTACGCACGGGTCATATAACCGCTCCTGACCTGAGCTCCCTATTGCTGCCCATGAACTTGGGTGTGGTCCTGACTCAAAGACCTTGGGCGCCTTCGTCTTCAGACTATCACGAAGGTTCTTAGCTCCAGAGCCATTTGCTAGAAAGTGAGGTTCAGAGCCTTCCGCCCCAACTACCTTCCTCCCCATACAGAGACAGGCTCCCAAGCACAGGCTGCCACGGCTGCCTCTCTGCACTCCATCCTATGTCCAATTCCCAAGGACACACATGAAATACAGTTAACACTGCAGAGACGGTGTCAACAAACAGCATCCGTGAGGCCGCAAAGCAGACAGGAGGCCATCACTCAGAAACGCACACGTTCAAGATCTCCAAGAAAAAAAATCAGACCTGAAAAAAAGCAAACGCTACCAACAGCTGATTTTCCTAAGCAGCAGCAAGAAAGATAATCATCCACCTAAAACTGTGCTGGACTCTAACAGGAACTGGTGTGACCTAAGAACAAGGAAGATGGTCTTTCTGGCTTAGAGGCGCATAAAGACGCTGGTTCTTCCTACTTCGCTGTGTGCCTCAATCAGGGAAGCCCTCACTGGCCAGTGATCCTACTTCTTATGCCAAGGAATCAAGACATTCCAGCATCAGCATTGTCTGCAGAAGAAAAAAATGGAAAACATCCAACCGCATCTCAGAGGTCAGATGAATGGATGCTAAGCAAGAAGTGAGAAATGGAGGATCCGTGAAACACACACATGGAGCCAATTAGACGAGGAAAACAGCAAGCTGTGAACATCAGTTAATCACTCTCACTGAAGAACAAGTATATTCTTTTTATATTTATTCTGTGTGTGTGTGTGTGTGTGTCAGAGGGCATATGTGTCCCTCAGGAGGATCAAGGGTGACTCTGGGAATCATCCTGGATTATTTCTACCTCCTTGTTTTGCTCTGGGATTTCCTAGGCTCCGCAGCTGGTTTCACCTGGTGTTTTTACATGGGAACCTGGGATCCAAACTCAGGATTTTCTGCTTGCAAGGCAGGGTCTTAATCCCTGAGCCATCTCCCCAGCCCGATTCTTTGCATATAAAAATACTCATTTATTTTCTAATTTATGGCCTGGGAGATCAAACCTAAGATCTTTTAAAAATATATAAGATTCAGGGCTGGAGAGGTGGCTCAGGGGTTAAGCCTCCGCCTTGCAGGCGGAAGGTCCTGAGTTCAGATCCCAGATCCCACGTATAGACGCCAGGCAGAAGCGGGGGTGGCCTGCGCTTCTGGTCCTGGTAGGGCGGAGCCTGTGAATCCCGGGGCAGAAGGAGGTGGAGGCGTCCATGGTGGTTCCCGAATTCGTCCGTGGTTCTACACACACAGACACACGCACACACACACACACACACACACACAGACGCGTGCACATACACACGCACATGCACACAGTTGAATAAATAATAATAAAAAAAAATAAAAAAAATATATAAGATTCATTCAAAAAATAGAAACACTGTACACATGCATCCATGCCTGGCATAGAGTTAAGAGGTCAGAGGACAACTTTTATAATTATTTTCTCTCTTTCTACCATATATGGGCTACTAGAATTGAACTCAAGTTTCCAGATCTGTATGTGTCTTATTATCCACTGAGCTACTCACTGACTCCTGAACCTAGAATCTTTTTTTTTTATTTTGTGTATGTGTGTGTGTGTGTGTGTGAGAGAGAGAGAACGGGCACTGTGTGTCCCTGTGGAGGACCAAGGGTAACTTCAGGGATCATCCAGGATTGCTTTTACCATCGTCTTGCTTCACTCTGCGATTTCCCAGGCTCCACCTGCCAGTGTCAGAAGTGTAGACCATCGCTATTTCTGTCTAGCGCTTTTACGTGAGACCTGGGATCCAAACTCAGGACCTTGTGCTTGTGAGACAAAGTATTAACCCCTGAGCCATCTCTCCAGCCTCCCATACAATTCTTTTAAAAAATTGTTAACTTATTCTGTGTGTGTGTGTGTGAGAGAGAGAGAGAGAGAGAGAGAGAGAGAGAGATAGCGAGAGAGGGAGAGAGAGAGCGAGAGAGAGAGATAGAGAGAGAGAGAGGACGAGGGAGAGAGGAGCAGAGGAGGGTCAAGAGTGGAGAGTTTGAGAGAGAGAGAGAGAGAGAGAGAATGTGCATACGGACGTCACAGGACAATTTTCTGTGGAACTGGTTCTCTTCATCCACCATAACATGTCTGGGGATTCAACTCACGCCACTGGTCTGCGTGTCCACTGAGCCTATCATCAGCTCTAAAACTGTGGCGGGGCAGGGAAATGGTTCAGTGGGCAAAAGTGCTTGCCACACAGAATTCAGTGGCAAACGTCTGTAACCCCAGCACTTCTACAGCGGGGTGGGAGGTGGAGCAAGGACAGCTCATGAGCCAGCCGGGCTGTGGTATACATACAGCCCAGTGACGATGACAAGAGTCTGCCTCAAATGAAGGCGGAAGGCGAGGACAACAAGCAAGATGTCCTCCGACCTCCACGAGCACTGTGGCATGTGCACCCTTACACACGATCATGTGCAAGAATACAAATCCGCACTTCAAAATTATTTCTAGCTATCTAGTTTCTTTACCTTTTCATTTTAAAATAAGTCAGACCATGCCTAGACGTTTGTTCAGATTTGTATAGGATCATGTTAAATCCACCATTAGTGGTAAGTGGTTTTAAGCTGTTGGGATGGTATGCCCAAGAGGCCCAGACGCAGTGCTGTACACACCAGGGCGTGGGGCTACGGAGGAGCCAGAGGACGGCAGGAAGCACCACAACACTTCACAGACAAAGGAGAGAGAAAACAGGAAATAACCAGCAGCAGCATCAAGTACTGCAGGACAAGAAACTGAGGCTGACAAGAACTGAGGTTCCGTGGGAACCAAGACTGTGCCCTGCAGTCCCCAAGGGTCCCGAGGAGGAAATGGCAGCTAGGGAGAAGCGTTCAAGAGGTAGATGAACAAGTTCAGGAAATGGTCACCCTAAGGGACAACACCCACAGAGGACAACACAGGAACGAGAGTAAGGGATGGAGAAGGGGTGACAATGGGCTGAAGGCCCAACAAAAGTGGAAGCACAATGACCCATGACACACAGCACGCCGTGGTGCACAGGTGGGGTTAGAAAACAACTTTCAAAAAATTCTTTCCACTATGTGAGCTTCTGGGGATTGAGCTCAAGTCACCAGAATGTCTACTGAGCTATCTGTTATTAAGTTATTCTTTTTTGTATTTTTAAAATTTCCTTTAAAAATAACATTTATTGGGCTGGAGCAATGGCTCAAGGGCCAAGACTGTCTTGCAGCAGAAGGTTCTGAGCTCAGATCCCAGGTCCCACGTAAAAAACGCCAGGCAGAAGTGACAGTGGATTGCACTTCTGGTCCTAATGTGTGGAGCCTGGGAAATCCCAGACCAAAGCAAGGAGGAGATAGAACCAATCCAGGATGATTCCCAAGCCACTCTTGGGCCTCCACAGGAACATGTTAAGTGCCCTCTTAGACAGACAGACAGACAGACACACACACACACACACACACAATTAATGAAATAAAAAAACATCATTTATTCATTTTGTAAGGAGATTCCCCACATATATCAGATGAGCAAGGAGACTGTTGTTGTGGGGATGGGCTGAACACGGTGGGGAGGAAAGAGGGCAGCCAGGCCTGAGGGTTGCATTTACAGGGTCTTGGAAGCAGCTGGGTTGTGCCAGCCCAGTTCTGACCTTGTCATTGATCACTATGCCATGTTGAGTTAGTTGAGAGGACAGTATATGGGTTAGGGGAACACAGTACCCATTGGAGATAACTATGATTCACTTCTGATATATATTCAAGCTTTGTAAGCACATGAATGATTACTATCAAGTACTTCCATATCATTCATAAATCTGCTAAGGACATGAATGATTACTATCAAGTACTTCCATATCATTCATAAATCTGTTAAGGACATGAATGATTACTATCAAGTACTTCCATATCATTCATAAATCTGCTAAGCACATGAATGATTACTATTAAGTATTTCCATATCACTTGTACCAACCATACAAATTTTTCTCAGCAGAGAAAATATCAGGAACATCTCAAAGCACGTAAGCCACATTCCTCTTTTTTAAACTTTATTTATTCATTCAGTGTGTGTGTACGTGTGTATATCGGAGGGCACATATGTCCCTGAGAAGAACCAGGGGTGGCTTCAGGAATCACTCGATTGCTTCCATCCCCTCCTTGCTTTGCTCTGGATTTCCCAGGCTCTGCCCAGCAGGGCTAGAAGTACAGGCCACCATCGTTTCTGCCTGGCATTTTTACGTGGGACCTGGGATCCAGACTCAGAACTTCTGCTTTCGAAGCAGTCTTAACCCAAGCCATCTCTTCAGCCCCACATGCCTCTTTCATCTCACCCATACCTACTACAGGGCTGAGACAAACACCCTCATCATAACATGTCCCTCTAGAAACTCATTTCTTGGGACGCATTACCCCCAAAACCAGATCAAGAGAAATCTGCCAGAAAAATGTCAAACTACCTGTAAGAGGGCTTGTTCTTTTTATTCTCAACCATCCACAACTCTTAATTGTCCCAAGTAGTAATTTTTTAAATTTCATTTATGATGGTAACGATAATGAGTGTGCATGTGCACCATGGCACACACGTGGAGGTTATGATAGTATGTGCACAACAGCAAACATATGCAGGGTAAGCCACGCGTGTGCACCATGCCATGCAGTGGAAGTCATGATAGCATGTACACCACAGCACGCAGGTGGAGGTTCTGATAATGACCACGCGTGTGCACCATGCCATGCAGTGGAAGTCATGATAGCATGTACACCACAGCACGCAGGTGGAGGTCCTGATGATAATGACCACACGTGTGCACCATGCCATGCAGTGGAAGTCATGATAGCATGTACACCACAGCACGCAGGTGGAGGTTCTGATAATGACCACGCGTGTGCACCATGCCATGCAGTGGAAGTCATGATAGCATGTACACCACAGCACGCAGGTAGAGGTCCTGATGATAATGACCACGCGTGTGCACCATGCCATGCAGTGGAAGTCATGATAGCATGTACACCACAGCACGCAGGTGGAGGATCTGATAATGACCACGCGTGTGCACCATGCCATGCAGTGGAAGTCATGATAGCATGTACACCACACCACGCAGGTGGAGGATCTGATAATGACCACGCGTGTGCACCATGGCGCATGCAGAGGTCATGATAATGATGACAGTACATGTAAACCACAGCACGCAGGTGGAGGTCATCTCGATGGTAATAATGGGCATGTGTGTGTGCCCCGGTGCACCTGCAGAGGTCATGATGATAATGAGCATGTGCACAGCTCTCACGTGAAGATCATGAAGGAAGGACGCGCATGCACGCACACCACACGCGGCACACCAGGGATGACTTTTTGATTTAGCTCTCTCCTTCCCGCTGTACTGATTCTAGGATAAGCTAAGGCCATTACATTTACAAGTGCCCTTGTCTGCTGAGCCATCAACCCCCCACTCCTGGATCTTCTTTTCATTTTGTTTGCGCTGAGGATTGAACCCAGAGCCTCCCAGAGCCACACCTCAGCCAACCAGGAGTTTCTCCTCTGTAAAGTCCAATGCAAAATCTTTATATGGAGGCATAAAAAGTTCTGCTACTTTAAAAAATATATTTTATTTATTTGAGACAGAAATAGAGATGAGGCGGCTAAGGAGCTAACCAGAGATTAAGACTCTGCCTTGTACAGAAGGACCTGAGTTCAGATCCCAGGTCCTATGTATAAACACCAGGCAGAAATGGCAGCAGCCTGAACTTTCTGGGTCCCAGTGAGAGGAGCCTGGAAAATCCCAGAGCAATCGGAAAGGAGGTAGAAGCAGTCTGTGATGATTTTCAAAGCTACCCTTGGTCCCCCACAGCCACTCAGTGCCCTTGGAAAGATAAAAAATTTAACAAGTTAAAAGGAAGAGAGGGAAGAAGGGAGAGAGAGGGGGAGGGAAGGAGGGAGGGAGGGAGATCAGAAGGAGATCAGGGGCTAGAGAGATGGCTCAGGGTTAAGACTCTGCCTCACAAGTAGAAGAACCCATATAAAAGATGCCAGGCAGGGGGCTGGAGAGGTGGCTCAGGGGTTAAGCCTCTGCCTTGCAGGCGGAAGGTCCTGAGTTCGGATCCCAGACCCCACGTATAGACGCTGGGCAGAAGCGGGGGCGGCCTGCGGTCCTGGTAGGGCAGAGCCTGTGAATCTGGGGCAGAGTAAACAAGGAGGAGGTGGAGGCGGTCCATGGTGGTTCCCGAATTCATCTGTGGTTCTACGCACACACGCATACATACACGCACATACATACACACTCGCAATTGAATAAATAATAATAAAAAAAATTTAAAGATGCCAGGCAGAAATGGTGGAGGCCTGCACATTTGGTCCTGGTGGGCAAAGCCTGGGAAATCCCAGAGTGAAACAAAAAAAAAAAAAAGAAAGACTCAATCCAGGGTGATTCCCAAAGTTACCCTTTGTCCTCCACAGAAACACACAGTGCCCTCTGAGACACACACACACACACGACACACGAATGAATGAATGAATGAATGTTTTTAAAAGAGGACTGCGATTCCCAGATCCCACGTAAAAATCCCAGGGAGATGTGGCAGTAGCCTCAATTACAGCTGTGGAAGGCGGAGCCTGGGAAACCCCAGAGCAAAGCAGCAGAGTCACCCTGGGCCTCCACAGGCACGCACAGGACAGAGGTGAGAGAGAGACGTGTCATCATGCCATGGTGCACAGAAATAACTTCTGAAGTCACTTCTCTCCTTCCATGACGCTGGAACTCCAGTTGCCAGATTTGTAAGCAGACGCTGTGTTCACAGAGCCATCTCACCAGCTCCTGAGATGCTGGCGCCACTGTCCAGGACGCTTCCCGGGCTGGCCTGAGAGAGTGGACTGTCTCTGCACTTGGAGCAAGCCTCCAAGGCCTGCTTTGTCAACCATGCCAAGGACCCTAGTGGTATCCTGGTAGCCTCAGAGGTCAAGCCACTAGATCAGCACTGAAAGCAATTAGAAGAGGTAAGAGTCTGGCAGGGTTTGTATTCTCCTTGAGCATTCGATGCCCATATGGGGGGGTCTTCACTTAGCTTCTAGGAGTCTGAGGACCATAAGATATAAAAAGCCGGGGCAGACAACATGGTCCAGTGGCTAAAGGTGTTTGCTATGCGAATCTGACAACCTTAGTTCTATCCCCAAAATCCACCCAATGCAAGGAGAAAACTGAATCCAAAGTTTTCTCTGACTGCCACATGCACGCCATGGTACACACCTACCCACAGAACATAAGGTAAATGAAAGTTGAAAGAAAAAATAATGAAAAACAAAATATTACTTCCCTTTGGCCTTAGAAACAGATGAATACAGCTACATTTTATTGTTTATTCCATCTAATCTGATTTTCCCTTCAACACCAGAAACAGATAACTTAGTCTAGTAAAACCAAAATGAGTAAACATTTCTAGGACTTGGAAGAAACACTAAAATAAATTCCAAGCAAATTCAATTTAATTGCTGCATATTCTCAAAGTAGAAAAACAATTATTAAAAATAATAAATGAGGGGCTGGAGAGGTGGCTCAGGGGTTAAGCCTCTGCCTTGCAGGCGGGAAGGTCCTCAGTTCAGGATCCTAGACCCCATGTATAGACGCCACGCGGAAGTGGGGGCAGCCTGCGTTTCTGGTCCTGGTAGGGCGGAGCCTGTGAATCCCGGGTCCATGGTGGTTCCCAAATTCGCCCATGGTTCTACACACACACACACACACACACACGCACAACTGAATAAATAAAAAAAAAATAATAAATGAGGTCAGCAAGATAGCTCAGTGGGTAAGGTGTATGCTGCAACCCTAGCGACCTGCGCTCACTCTCTGGAAGCCAACAAGGAAGGAACGCTGACTTCTAAGCTCCACCAGCCATCCCAGCATGCATGTATGCACCTTTACACAATTAGTCATTTTTTTTAAAAGAGAGAAATGATAGGCCAACTAGACAGTTCAACTGGTAAGATGCCGGCCTGAAAACTTGGCTGGCACATATGGCAACCCAAGTTAGATCCCTGACAGCTACATGGTGGAAGGAAAACAGACTTCCAAAAGTTGTCCTCTGACCTCCACCCATGAGCCACAGCACACATGGTATACTGCTCTCTCTCTCTTTCCCTCGTGGCCTCTTTGAAAAAATGGAAGAAAAGAAGGAGGGAGTGAGGGAGTGAGGGAGGGAGGGAGAGAGGGAGGGAGGAAGGAAGGAAGGAAGGAAGGAAGGAAGGAAGGAAGGAAGGAAGGAAGGAAGGAAGGAAGGAAGGACGGAAGGACGGAAGGAAGGAAGGAAGGGGGTTGAAAATTTGGCTCAAGGTTAACAATCTGCCTCGAAAAAAGAGGATCCTGAGTTCGGAACCTAAGTACCACGTAAAAAAGCCAGGCAGAAAAAGCAGCGACCTGAACTTCCAGCCCTGGTGGTTGGAACTGGAAAATAATAAGACGAAGCAGAAAGGAAGTAGAAGTAATCCAAGATGATTCCCAAAGTCACCCTTGGCCCTGCACAGGGACACACAGTGCCCTCTTTCTCTCTCTCTCTCACACACACACACAAAATGGATGGATGGATGTTAAAAAAGAAAGAGAGAGATAGCTGCCAAGCAACAATTCATGATTTTTTTCCTACTCACCTTCATAAGGAGTCATCTCAGGGCCTCGGACGACATAATGCCTAAGAGAAAGAAGAAACTGCTTGGATTCATGAGATGTAAATTCTCCCAAATCGAAGCGATCTCAAGGTCAGGATTCATGAACTGAACAGAACTATGTTCACTTGGTGAATAGCTGAAGGCCAGGGGTCAGCAGCACGGCCCAAGTCTTTGGTTTCTTGTGCTATTCAGCACCTCCACCTCACCATGGCCAGTCTCGGCGTTTGCACGAGCTTCCACGAGGTACTTCTGCTTTTGCAGCACAACAGAGAAGCAGCTACAATTCTCTGTTGCTATGTTATGGAGCCGTAAACATCAAGTAAAAATACATTTACATTTATAGAAGTATGTAATTTTATATCATGTATACAGGTTAAAGAAGGTACAGTTGGCAGCTAGGCTGGCCCTGTTTTTCCCTATTGTTGATGTTTCTAAAAAACCAGAAAGGTCCTCACTTTGTAACTGACCTTCCCTAAGCCAATGTCCTCACACAGAGCTGAACCTCACATCAGAAACAGCAATAAAGATACTGCACATGTCTCCATGCAAATAAATGAGGAATGGCTTACACTAAGGAATTTTGAACTTTACAGATTCTTGCAAATTCTTGGAGAATATCCCTCCATGGCTATTCCTAGCAGGACACAAACGAGTAAAGATCCTGGGATCCATGCTAAGTAACGGCCAGCCCTACAGAGCAGCACCTCAGCACCAGAGAGCTTTAGAATCGTCACTCTGGTCCCCTCAGCTGCTGTCAGAAAACCAAATCCACGGAAGCTCAAGCTCTCTAAAAAGCAATGTGAGAACCTACAATACTCTCCACACTTTGTATCCCCTTTGCATTTCCTATACTGTCTTAAATGAACACTTTAAAAGGTTTTAGTGTATTCTTGGGCTGGAGAGATGGCTGAGGGCTTAAGACGCTGCCTCACAAGTAAAAGGTTCTGAGTTTGGATTCCGGGTCCCATATAAAAACGCCAGGCAGAAACAGTGGCGGCCTGCATTCCAGTCCTGGTGGCTGGAGCCAGGAAAATCCCAGTACAAAGCAAAAAGGAGATAGAGACAATCTAGGACGATTCCCAAAGTCACTTTGGTCCTCTGAGGAACCAAAGTACCCTCTGAGAGAGAGAGAGAGAAAGAGAGAGAGAGAGATACACACACAAAGTTAATAACATTTAAGAACAACAAAAATCTATTGTGTAAAAAAAGGGTTTAGTGTATTCTTAGGGAATAAGACAAGAAAAGTCTGTAATGATGTTCAGAACAAACGACTTTTCTCTTCTGTATATTTTCACCATAGTGGAACCCACAAACACGGACAGCTAAAAACCATGACGGGGCCAGTGAGGTGACTCAACAGGCAAAGATGCTTGCCCTGCCACCAAGTCTAACAGCTCCGCTCATCAAACTGAGGACCCACTCGATAGGAGAGAACACGCTTCTGCAAAGTTGTCCTCTGACCTCCACATGGCACAAGTGCGCACATGATAAAGGTGAGGAAACAACAACAAAAATATGATCACCACTTGTTTACAGGAACTCAGGAACCACCAAGTGGCTCCAAGCTAAGTACACAGCATACCAGAAGTCTGGTCTGACTTCTCCCTGTTCCCAATCCAATCACTGCCCATCCAAGAGCAGTGGGGACAAAAAAAATTGTGTGTCACTTACAGAGAAGAGCCAGCACCAGAGCGGCAGAGATAGGCCACTGCACAAAACGGGCTACACAGCACGCAGCTCATCAGTCCTCACAAGGATTCCTCCTCCTCTCAGCTATGGGAGATGCCAAGTTCTCACAAAGGCCTGACACTGCCATCCTGGGCGGGAACCCAACACACTCAAGTGACAAGAGGGCACAAACAGCACAGAGTTGGCAGGGGTCAGTACGGACATCTATGTGACCACTCCAGTACCACCTGGGTGCCAAGCCTTTGATAAGCTTCTAAGGTGACGCTTCACACGTGCTACCCAAGCTCGCTGACGGGGGAACTGCTCGCACCATGAGTAAATGCCCAACTAGGATCAAGGATCTAGAAGTGACAGAACATCCAGCCAACAACACGAGCGCTTTCTGAGTACCTCTTGCATTTCGTTTCTCACAAAAACCAGCATCTCCAGGGAATACGTGTCATTTCACGGCCCGGAAAAAGGGCTCCACAGGCCCTTTCACTACCAGCTGCAAACGCAGAAGCACTTGGCCTTGTCCACGCCAAAGGGTTCATGTCAGGCTCTGATCACCAATACTAATTCCCAGTGTCTAGAAGCAAGTTCAGGCTCTCCCTACGTGCTGATCTGGATTCGCCAACTGGGATCCCTGTACATTCCCAAAGCTGGCTGTGCGGACCATCCACAATTCTCTCTCCAGCCCTCAGCTAGGCCGAGTGACTCTGATCCTCCTGACATGCTACTGCAGAACCTCTCCGTGACCAGCCCCAGCCCAGAGGTGCAGGAAGCCGCTGCTGTGGGCAGCAGAAGGCAACAGTGGTGCAGGGAGCAGGGAGCAGGGCCTTACCATTCGAGAATATTGGAGGGGAGGGGCTCCGCGCAGATGTAAGGCACTGGGTCTTTCTTAATGCGGAGGTAGTCCTGCTTCAACCTCTGCGTTGCTGTTGTTGGCGCCCTCTTACTGCTGGTGCTGCTCATCTGTCAAAACAAGCATCTGTTACATATACACGTGTACACACACACGTACACACACACACGTACACACACGCACTCCTCACGCGCGCGCTCCTCACACGAGCACTCCTTCCACACATGCGCACTCACACACTCCTCACATGCACTCCCCGCACGCACTCCCCGCACGCACGCACTCCCCGCACGCGCGCACTCCCCGCACGCGCACTCCCCGCACGCGCACTCCCCGCACGCGCACTCCCCGCACAAGCACGTGCGCACTCCCCGCACGCGCGCACTCCCCGCACGCGCACTCCCCGCACGCGCACTCCCCGCACGCGCGCTCCTCGCGCGCGCGCTCCTCACACGCGCGCTCCTCACACGAGCACTCCTTCCACACATGCGCACTCACACACTCCTCACATGCACTCCCCGCACGCACTCCCCGCACGCACTCCCCGCACGCGCGCACTCCCCGCACGCGCACTCCCCGCACGCGCACTCCCCGCACGCGCACTCCTCGCACGCGCACTCCTCACACACGCACTCCTCACACACGCACTCCTCATACACACACTCCCCACGCGCACTCCTCACACGCGCATTCCTCACACATGTGCACTCCACACACGCACTCCTCACACACTCGTCACACACGCTCCTCACACACGCACTCCTTGCACACGCTCCTCACACGCACTCCTCATACATACTCCCCACACGCACTCCTCACACGCGCACTCCTCACACACGCATATGCACTCCTCACACACACTTCACACACCTCACACACGCACTCCTCATACACACTCCCCACGCGCACTCCTCACACGCGCACTCCTCACACGCGCACTCCTCACACGCGCACTCCTCACACGCGCACTCCTCACACGCGCACTCCTCACACGCGCACTCCTCACACGCGCACTCCTCACACGCGCACTCCTCACACGCGCACTCCTCACACGCGCACTCCTCACACGCGCACTCCTCACACGCGCACTCCTCACACGCGCACTCCTCACACGCGCACTCCTCACACGCGCACTCCTCACACGCGCACTCCTCATACACACACTCCTCACACATGTGCACTCCTCACACACTCCTCACACGTGCACTCCTCACACGCGCACTCCTCACACACTCGTCACACACGCACTCCTTGCACACACTCCTCACACACACTCTTCACAGACACCAGTCAAGCACTCTACTTTCCTCTCTGTGTCCACCATCCATCGGGTCCTGGGCCCCGTTTCTTGTTCCAAGTCTCCCCACTACCTTTGTCTACGTAGCATATTGCTGTGCATCTATCACACATACACACAAGGGTAGAACCACGAAGCCCCTCTCCTGTGAGCTCGTAAGAACAAAGATAATCTACTCAGTAAGTTAAGTCAGCATGCTGATGCCAGCCTATACCAGCTCCTGAGAGCAGCTGTATGTGTCTACCAACTCCATGCTCAGTAACACCTCAGGAGGGACATTTTACACTCTTGGGCAGAGGGGACTGCATCAGGAGCCCAAACAGGGAAAGGCAAGAGAGGCAAGGTCAAACTGCCGGGCTCTCAAGAAAAGTTCAGGCCCCGATCTTTACAGCATACCAAACCTTCTATTAAGGTCGCTCTGGGATTCAGTGTAGGACAGCACTGCAGAACACGAGGGGGTAGTAAGGTCATGGCACTGCATCAGAAAAGAGACTGAATCAATGTGTGGATAGGTTGGGATTTTAATGCTATGTGGCCATGTGCCAGAGACTGAGGAGGGGGCAGCAGCTCAACACACAGGCTCCTCACTGCTGCAGAGACCAGAAAAGCGCCTACTTGTTCTCTTTTCTCAAAATTTAAGACAGAAAAGCGAAGAAAAAGAAGTTCTGCAGCTAAAAATAAAGTGTGAATACCACCGGCCTAAAATATGAGAGGGTACATGTGGGGATGTGCAGACCAGAGAGGACGGCCCAGGACTGAGCTAGGCCTGACACAGCCGGCTCTCAGGGAGACCAGGGCTTCTGCGCTCCCTCTACACCAACGGGACGTAGAGGGAGCTAAGCCGGGGTCCCTACCAGTCTTCTCAGGTGTCTGATCTCAGCACAAGTGCTCGCCTGCCTTATCATCAGCAGGGCTTGATCCTGCTAATCCTGATTCACTCCCTTCCCATCCCTCTAATCTGAGGCAGGACCTTGTTACTCTGCCAACCAGGAGAACCTCCAGTGTCTTCCTACTGCAGCTCATCTTTACACCTAAGGCAATGAAGTTTAACTGTCCACTCCCTACCAACCAAGGACGAGCGGATAAATACCAATAGCTCCTTCATGTGTCAAACCTACAAAGCAGTCTCATCCAGTATTCCTAGTTCCCGCAGCATTAAAATCTCAACCTATCCACACATTAATGCTGTTTCTCAGTCTAGTCTGGACTGGTAGAAAATAGACCCACATCCATCAAAAGCATCCCCTTTCCCTAACCAAATGCCTCCTCGCTTCTTCAATGGCCCCCACAAACAAACAAACAAAACATACAAAGGTCTTTCTGACTGGGTAGAAGCAAGTGCAGAATCTTTGGCCGCATTCTTCCAAGAATCCCCAAACCAGGAATAGGGTTAGGATCTGGCTTGGCAGAGAGATGCTCCCAGAAAGCACTGTCCCCAGAAGCCATACGGGCCAGAGCTCAACTAGGCCAACACCCAGGAAAAAATCCAACAATTTACAAGCAGAATTATCACAAGAGAACTTTCCTCGAGGTTAACTAACATATAAAATAATTCATTGGATGATTCTGACAACTCTGTTAAGATTCAATCAAGTGGCCAGGTTGGATGCTTAATGAAAGTCAACGGGAGGACACAGAGAATGAGTACAACAAGCCTTGAGAATGGATGTACTTCAGTTGGTAGAGTACGTGCCTGAGCACCCAGGAAGCCCGAGTTTGATCCCCGGCACCTCACACATCAAGCAAGGTGATGCATATCTGTATCTCAGCTCTTGGGAGGGTAAGCAGGAAGATCAGAAGTTCAAGGTCACACCATGAGGACACAGTGAGTTTGAGGCCAGCCCAGGACACAGGACACACGAGACCCAATCTTGGGGCTGGGAGATAGATGGCTGCAATTCAAGGGTTAGGACATGAGTTCAGTTCCTCGGAACTCTCTCAAAGTCCACTAAAAAAGGCCACCTATAATTCCTGCACTCAGGAAGAGACAGGGATCCTTGGACAAGCTGGCTAACTAGACTAACCAACTGATGGGCTGTGAATTCAACTGAGACCCTGCCTCAATAAAATGGAAAGCAATCAAGAAAGAGATCCAACATCAGCTGCAGGCCTCCACACACAAGCATGTATGTGCAGCTGGCACAGCACATTCAAACATACATTCACACATGCACGCAAAAGAGTATTGCCTATTCGTCACAAAGCAAACTTCTCACTCACGATTGCTTTTATTTTCCTTTTCAGAAATGGACATGGAACCCGGGGTTTAACATATTCAAGTCAAGGGCTCTACTGCTTGGCTGCATTCCCCAGCCCCAAAGCTGCTTTTACCCACATTAAGTCACACTTATGATTCAACGTTCCCAACTACTCCTCTTCTGCCTCACTCAGAGCAACGCAAGGGTTTCTTTCATGACTCTCCAAAGAGGATTTCGGGTGACAGGAAGCAGTCTGTCACCAGCAAATCTGAGTCTTTCCAGTCCCACGTCACTGTGCCAATGCCAAACTGACGGTTCCTTTTTCCTCTGGAGCGTTCTCTCCCACGCCAGCGTGTGTAGCCTAAACAAAGTGTGGCGTGACCCCTGACCGCCCACGCTCAGGGTTTCCTGCAGGATCGCTCCCAGGCTGGAGGGAGGCCCCCACTGCTGCACCCCCACTGCTGCACCCCGACTCCTGCACGCGCCTGCCGGCGTCAGAGGCCCCGAGATGGGCCGACCAGGGATCTCACGTTCTGGGCACCTACATCTAGGCCTGTCTGGAGACGGGGCCGCTCTCCGATTACGTGAGACCCCGAGGTTTCATCCGCCTTCCGCAAGCGCCTACAGGTGGACGGGCGCCCGTCTCTCGCCGGCCCCGGCTCGGCCTGCGAGGGGCGCATCCGCGGCAGAGGCGGCGCCCGCAGGAGCGAGCGGCGCGCGCGGACGGCGAGGGCCGCTCCGGAGCCCCGTCCCCTGACGGCCCCGCGTGCCGTCGGGCCAGCCCCGGAACGCAGCCCCGGAACGCGGCCCAGGCCGGCACGCTCGTTTCTGTTGGGAGTTATAAAGGCGCTGGGGTTCCAACTGCTCGGAGGGGAGCGTTCGACGGCAGCCGCCCCCCGGCACAGCCCCCCGGCACCGGCTCGCCAAGATCGGCGCTCAAGATCGGCGCCGCCGCCGCCGCCGCGACCTCCGGCCCCGACCCACGGGCCCCTGGCGGGGCTGCTGCGTGGCCCCCCGGCCCTAACCTGCTCGGTGGGTCCCTCCGGGCCAGAACCCCGCCCGCGCCCTCGGTAACGACTTCGGGTCGCGCAGGCTGCTTCGGGCCAGCGCTCCGCGGGGAGCCGCGCCGACGACGCCGGCGCACAGAGCCGTCCGAGGTCCCGCGCCCCGCCTGCGCGGCGGCCGCTGCGGCCGGCCGGACGAGCGGCCCGAGGCCCCGCGCAGCCCGCTCGCGCTCACCTCTCCCTGGGGCCGCGGGTGGGCCGCCGCCGCGCTCGGGCTCGCCGTGGTCGAGGCCGGAGCAGGCTGCGGAAGAATGGGGCCCGCGCCAGAGAGCCGCACCCGCGCCGGGACCGAGCCCACCGCACCCGCCGCAGGCCGCCGCCGCCGCCGCCGCCGCCGCCGCCGCTCGGTTTCCAAGATGGCTGCCGGAGGGGCGGGTCCTGCTGCCGCTTCCGCTTCCTGTTCCCGGAGGGTGAGCGGCGCTCTAGGCGGCCTGGCGGACCGCTCTATGGTGCGCGTCCGGGCATCGCGGACTGGCCGGCCAGGGAAGCTGTGTCCAGTAGGCACCCGAGGAGGGGGCCGTCGTCACGTGACCGTGGGCCGCGCTTCCCAGGCCTGGGTGACCCCTCTGCGCTAGAGGGCTCCGAATAGGACACCGAGCTCCTCCGGAGACGCGTGGCCCGAGGCCCCAGAGCGACGAGTGACTGCAGGGACCGAGGTCTTTCTCCCCGGTCTCCCGCAGCTGCTGGAAACCGGACCCAAGAAGGGTGAGCCCCGAGTTCACTGCGACCTCAGACCCCCCCGGCCACCTTGTAGCCCAGGGTCGGTCATGCTGCCTGCCCCTCCAGCCCCGAAGGACTCTCCCCAAATCAACTGAGCCGTCGCCACGAGGGCGGCCAGCCCTGCGTGCCCCCCAGTCCTGGTGACAGCGGTTCTCGTAAAAATAGTTCCAGTGTTTCCTGGCCGAACTTTCCACCCAGTCTATGAATAGGGTCATTATGCCCAGGGACACTGGACTAAGACTGGTTTTCCGCTCCCACGGCCCCCGCCCTGGCCCTGAGGAGGGGAGGTGCTGCTTGGCCCAGCTGGCTGGCTGCTGGCGCTGTTCGCAGGGCGTTTAGACTCTGACAGCCGAGGACGGAAGGCAAGCCGAGCCAGGCTTGTAGGAGATGCCCAGCCCTGCCCAGTCCCCGGTGACCACACTCCTCCCTTACGCACCTCTGGAATACGGACGGGGACACTCAGTGTCACGGGTGGGCACAGGTGTCAACTTGACAGTTGAGGGTTTGAGCTCTGGGCACATACGTAGAGAATTAGTAGTCTAGTTAGGCACAGAGCAAACCTGCAGGAGATTGTCTGGTCGATGGGGAAGGCCCAGTCCATGATGCATAGGATTAGGCTCCAGAATAAAACACAGAGAGCTGGTTGAGAAAATTGGCATCCTTGTGTACACTTGGCCAGACATGCTAGTCTGGCAAGTAAGGATCGTCCCTCTCTCAGCCATTACGTACAGATGGTGTGGCCAGTTCCCTGGACCCTGGTGGTGGTGTGAGCTCTCCTGTCCAGCTGCACTGAGAACTGTAACCAGACAATCATAAGAGGAAATAAACCCCTTGTTCTGTTAAGCTGTTTGATGGTAATTTTATCAGCAATCATGCAGATGACTGCTACACTCAGGTTTGTTCTCATGTTGGTGACATCACACACACACACACACACACACACACACACACACACACAGCATGTGCTCTTGCTTCTGCACCCTCACCCTCCATTTTTTTAGGTTTAATGGAATAGTTTTTAACTTCAGTATTAACTGGTATTCTAAGCATAAATGGCACCTACGGAATGAGGTTTGACACACCATACTAAGGATAAATTACCAGACCCCATCCTCAGCATTGCCTGGAGCACCAGCAGCTGCTCACAGGACAACCTAAAGGGATGCTGAGCCACGCCGTCAATCCCGCTTCGGAGAACTCACATCAGTAACAACCCCATTCTTCCAGAACTGTGGTGTCTTTAAACTCGATGCTCAGCTGGATGCTCCTGTCTACCGAGGAGACTCTCTCTCCAACGGTTTCATCTGCCTCACCCTCCATTTGCCTGCTGAACTCACTGTTCCTGGGCTCCAGGAAGTCGGGAGCCCCTATGACAAGTGCTGTCTACTTCCTCCCTCCAAACTAAGACAAGGTGCGGAGGTCTTTAAGAAGGGACACCTGGATAGTCTCAGAGCCCCTACCCTCCTTTGAGAAGCAATTGAGAACTGAGCGGAGGGGTATCTGCCTGTGCTCTCAAGTTGCCCCAGAGAGAGGTTTGGGCTCTGAGGCAGGGACGATCACAGGCCCATACCAGGAGTGTTTCTGTGTCTGGCTGCCAGCTGTGTTGGATGGAGCTTGTATACAAGCTCATCCTTCCCCCGATGTGACTGCCTCTCAGAATCAGTCACAGGTCACAAACTGACAATTGGTGGCTAAGACTTGGCACCACCGGTCCAGCAGTGGCCACTCGCAGAGAGCGGAGTCCACCTAAGTCACTTTAGTTGGTGTCTGGGCAACTGCTGCAGAACTAGCCCTGAGTCCTGGGATAGAACTAGAAGGAGTAACTCACCAAGGTAAGTTAGGTATGGGCGTCCAGAAGTGACTAGCTAACAGTCCTCAAGAAACAAGTCAGCATGAAGACCCTCTGCCTCCTCCCTGGGCTCTGCGGGCCTCATGTAGGGCAAGCTGAGCAACTTTTAAAAGGTGCAAAGTCAGGCAAGAGAGGCTGTCTTGCGTAGAGGTATAACCATGGGGTGCGTGATGCATCCAGAGCTTGCTCTGTGGCCCCTTGCAAGCAGTACCCCTCTCTTGCCTGTCGATCCATGTAAACTGGAGCACGAGTGCTCACAGCATCGTGGTGGGAGGCTGCAAAGCCCCCTCCCCCCAGCTCAGAGACTCCCAGCTTCAGTCTCCTGCTCTTGTACACCAGGGTTAACCCCCAGCTCAGACCCCCCAACTCCAGTCTCCTGCCTCTGAATACCAGGGTTAAACCTGGAGAGAAGGTCCCAGAACAGATACAGCCAGCAGGTCATTCTAGGACCACAGTGCTCACCTCACCTCACACTTTTAATCTTCTGAACATCAGGATAGACTGTTCTGCCCTCTATATATAGAATTTAACATTTGACACGGGGTGGTCAGCAAGGCTGGCAAGCAGATGATGGCTGGACCCTCCTCAAGCCACACACCTGAAGGTGGGAGCCATCCTTCTGCAGCGGGAGGGCTGGAGTTTACCTCCAAGAGAACTTTGCCAGCAAGTGCTACTAGTAGCTGGGTTGCAGGAAAGAGACAGCTGACCACCACTACGCATTTTGGACAGAGCCCCATCAATACTGTAACAGCTTCCAGGAGACCAAGAGAGGCTAGGATGAAAGACAGAATCCTCCAGGGAAGACCAAAGACCTTGGTCATGTTCGACCAGAAGGGACAGAATGGCCAGGGACTGAGAGAAGGCTCCAAAGCATCGGCCTGCAAGTGACCCAAGAATAGTTTCTCACTTAGTCTCCTGCCTTCTCTCAGCAGGGCACTCCTGCTGGACCTCCAACTCACACACCTGTTCTCACCCCCATATCAGCAGCTGAGATACCTCAGCGTTCCGTGGTGGCCCAAGGTCCTGAGTGGTCAAAGCAGTCAGCATAGAGGTTCTGTACAGAACCAGCCAGCCCAGAGACAGCGCCCATCAACTCGTGCCACAGGCATTCCAAGTGCTCCAGGGCAGTTTCCCAGAAGTCACTCTGAGCCTCCAGGGGAAAAATTGAGCCTGGGTCCTGTGAAATGCCAGGCATCGTAATCGCCAGGCAGCTATGTCCTGCAATGGGATCGTTCATCTAAATGGCTTTGGGTGGTGGCAAGTACTCAAGTATCCTTGCCAGGACAGCAGAAGGTTATGCTAGAGGGGGCTGGCGACATCTGCTGCTGCCCCCCCCCCATTCTTCCTGTCTTTCAACATACACTTGGTAAGAAGTGACCACAGGAGCTCCTCGTGGTCAAGAACGGGGATGTGCCCATGCTACCCTGGCTGAATCCCCGCATGACTAGGAGGTCCTGGTCAAGAAGCCAGAGAGAATAAGACGTGTAGTCTGGAGTCCAGGACATGGGGCTTAGCCTCTCCCCTTGGTGTCTTTGCCGGGCCTTGGTAATACCTTGGGAGTTCCCCTGGAAGACAGGCTGCGCCGGAGGTTAGTGACTCTGCAGTGACCTCTGATTCACACTCTGCAGAGCACAGGCCATTAAAGGCCTATCCCAGGATGACCTCTGCTCCCAGAATTCCCCCTCGTATCCCCTGAAATACTGGACAAGGGTCGCCTTAGTCATGTGACATGGAGAGCCCAGTCCTTCCTCTTCTGTTGCTGTGTGTAGAGTGAAATAGCAACACGTCCACTCACATGGGCCATATTCCTCCAAAGGAACATGGCTCCAATGTGGAAGAACACCTCAGAACCGGTGCTGAGGAGTCCCCCATCGACCATATTAACTAGCACCACTCTGAGCCCCAGGCTTAAAGAGATGCCATGCTCCGTTTTACACTCGAGGAAACAGGCTCAGAGAAGTTGAGTAATTTGGGCAAAGCCGCACAGCTGGTGAATGACAAAGCAGTGATTCCTACCAGGACGGCCAAGCCCACTCTTCCTCAGCATGGCTTCCTTTCCTGGGACGTCATCAGTGGCCACCATCCGCTTCCAGAGCCACGGGATGGTGACTTTACACCTCCTGGGAGCCTAGATTCTGCTAGCTGGATCCAGTGGGGATGGACACGCCCTCCCTTCACCCACCCCAGGTTCTGAGCACTAGTTGAAGTATCAGGAATCCAGAGCCTGCCCTGGAGAACGGTGCCAGGACTTGAATTTGATCCTCAAACCAGGCCAAGGGACTGACTCGATGTTTGACATGGTGAGGTCCCCCTGGGACATGCAAGGTTCCCCTGATAGGACAGTGACACTTGAGGGTCCAGAGGTGAGGTCCCCCTGGGACATGCAAGGTTCCGCTGGTGGGACAGTGACACTTGAGGATCCAGAGGTGAGGTCCCCCTGGGACATGCAAGGTTCCGCTGGTGGGACAGTGACACTTGAGGGTCCAGAGGTCGTAGCACCTGGCAAGTTGGCCTTTAGCCATCGCATGATTTGGTCGCTCAGTAGGGCAGGGTCTTACTTTGTACCTGTGACTTTCCTGGTGTGTCCTTGGCATGACAGCCTTTTGCATGTTTCATGGTCCTGGTGTGTAATGTGGTAGATGCCAGGGGGAGGGTGAGCCCCTGCCCTCTCAGGGTGCCAAGTGTCGTCTGCACGCCCAGCTACCGGATTGTTCCCACAATCAATGCCCATCCTAATGACTGTATGGCTGGTCTCAAGGAACACCTGTGTTCTGCGAGTGGAGACTTGCACCCCGTTTTCCTCAGCCACATACCCCTGTGGGCAGCACACCTCCCATCTGCGGGCAGCACACCTTCCTCCCAGCCTGCAAGGAGCCCACGTCTGAGCCCCAGGAGTCATTGTGGCAGGTGGGGCGGCCGAGGGAGTCTCGAGCACTCAGACCTTTCTCTCTCTGAAACCTGCTACTGCCTCACTACAACGTGGATCAGAGGCCCAGGTCTCTTCTGCCTTATGCAGGGTGAGACATGCAGGGTGGCCCCGCGTGTGACAGAGAGCCACATCTCTACTGGCCAAGCGTTACCCTTTCAGGTCCACAGCAGGTGTGGTCTTCCCGCCAGGAAGCCCCTCCCCTGCAGCTCCACCTACACCCAGGGGCCAGCTATAAGGAAGCAGCTTCCAGGCCTCAAGACACTGGCTGTGACCTGCTGGGGCTGTCAGCCGGCGCGATCCTGGCTGTGCACCACACGGGAGCAGGAGAATGGAGGGACTGACACGACCAGAGTCCAGCCTCGAGGTACCACGGGTGCTTGGCATGGGTTCTGCAGCCTGTGCTGACTGTTGTGGTGTGATCTGGGCAGGGATTCCTTTCTATGATCAGGACCAATCACCTCCTAGGTCTTCTGGACTGAGGTGGAAGAACTGTGTCTCCTCCCAGTGAGACATGGTGAGTGTTGGATGGAACCTTGGAGAGCATTCCACGACGTTGGCGCAGCGCCCCAGGGTGAATCTCGGGTGCTGTGCACCATGTGGAATGCACATTATGACTGTGGACCAGAACCGTGTGTACCATGGGACCATGTGTACCATGGGACCGTGTGTACCATGGGACCAGGCAGAAAAGAGGCCACCATGGGTCTATTACACACAAACAAGCAGTCCAGTGGCCAAGGTTCAGCTGCTCTTCTCTAGCACCTGCTGGGAACTTGCTGTACGCTGGGCAAGGATTCCATTGTATATATGTTCATATGTGCATCTACAAGGGCCATTATCTCCTCCTGTGTTTACAACCTCTGGAATCTGGGAGATCAGCTCCTGTATTCAGGTCTACCCCTGACTCTCAGCCTCTGTGCCAGAAGTTAGACCCTGTCCCATCTCTGCCCATCCCTGGATGTGGCGCTAGCCTCAAGACCCTGCTTCAAAACACGCCTCCAGCTGAGCTGTCAGCAGAAGTTTGGAACCCTCGCCCGCACCTAACCATCTTGCTTTACCTGCGAGGTCCTTGGCATGACCGGGAAAAATGCATGAACAGGTCTCCACACCATGAGGCTGCCAGCAGCGCTCTGCACTGGCACAAGCTTCCACCCAAGCTGCCCTGAGATGCCAGCAAGCCCGCAGACTTGGGGAAGACCCGCTGGTCCGACCTCCCGTGCCCGCGGGCCCCTCAGAAGCTGGCTTGTTTGCTCCGACAGGTGTGCCATGAATACACTGGAGCGGCCGCTCCAGCAGGTCCCTGGCTGGCAGTGGATGGGGCTGCAGTGCAGCAGACACACCCCAGGCATAAGAGGCTCAGTGACCCAGATCAAGGCAGGGTCAGTGTGAAAAGTCCTGGGCACCCTGTCCTCTCCAAGACAGGATCGGGGCCAGCAGGCTAGCGCGGGTCTAGCAGTGTCTTTTCCTTGGTGGCTTTCAGTGTTCAAGACACGCAGACAAGTGGTCCCAGACCCACTTGTTCTAAAGTCTAGGGGTTCCTGAACCGCAGCAACGTAGACGACTGCTCCACCTCAGTGCCAGGCAGTGCTAGTGCCACTGTGCTAGGCAGTGTTCAAGCCTGACTTGAGCTAGGCATGGCCAGTCCAGCCTAACTATGTCAGGGTGTTTAATAACTAATTAATTAATTAATTGTGTGTATTGTATCAGAGGCACTGTGTGTCCCTGTGGAGGACCAAGGGTGACTCTGGGAATCTTCCTGGATTGCTTCTCCCTCCTTCTTGCTTCGCTCTGGGATTTTCCAGGCTCCGCCCACCAGTGACGGAAGTGCAGGCCGCCACCTTTTTCACCTGGCGTTTTACGTGGGACCCGGAATCCAAACTCAGGACCTAATGCTTGCGAGTCTTAATCCCCGAGCCATCATCTCTCCAGCCCCTGAACGTATCAGTTTTAACTCAACTTGGCCATGCTGGCTGGCAAGAGTTGAAAGGTGGTAAACATCTTTGAGAGCAAAAGACAAACTTCAGATCCCCAGGGTCCACACGCAACCTAGCCCACGCCAGGCAGGCCCCTCCCACTGTCCCACTCAGCGACGGCAGCACAAACCCGCTCAACCTCAGCCTTCCTGGAAATGTCGCATCCTGGGTGGTTTCCCATCCCTGCGGCTCAGAACAGCTCCAGACGATGATGAGAGTGCTCCAGGTGGGATCCGGCCCAGGTGGTCGTGCTAGGGAGAGTAGTGCAGGGTCACTCCGGAGCATGTGCCAGTCTGAAGAGGGTCCCCTCTGAGTAACGGAGCAGGCTGGGGACCCGCCACTGGTTCCTGCCGGCATGGTTGTCTAGTCATTGCGCTCTTTTCTGGAACACAGGCTGGAGCTGCGGATCAAGCAGTCGGTACAGAGCCCAGGGCCAGGAAGAGCCCCCAGGGCGGGCTGCCGGCACCACCGCCGCAGGAGGCAGGCAGAGAGGCCCTGGTGGAGCTGCACGCGTCCTTCAGGGAGCTGCTCACCTTCTTCTGCACCAATGCCACCATCCACGGTACCATCCGCCTCGTCTGTTCCCGCCAAAACCGCCTTAAGACGGCATCTTGGGGGCTGCTGCTCCTGGGCACCCTGGGGGTGCTCTACTGGCAGCTGGCACTGCTCCTGCAGCAGTATTGGAGCTACCCAGTCATTATGGTGGCGTCCGTGCGCTCTGAACGCAAACTCTTCCCATCGGTCACTTTGTGTGACATGAACCCACATCGGTGAGGGTCTAGGGATGATCTCCCCCATATCTTGCCCCTACAGCCTGGGACCCCTTTGTAGATGTGACCTCAGGTCATGCACCATGGCCCCATCTCTCCCTACCCCTATGCCCAACTTGGACTCCTCAGCGCTCTGCTGAAGGAGCAAATATACACCCCTTGCAGTCCAGGGCTGTGAGAGGAAGGTGGGCTTTCTAGGTCAACCACAGCTGGATTGTCATGGTTGCATCCCCAGGACGATAAACTAGATTTCATTCCAGTGGGATAAACAGCATTCCAGTGGGATGAATGAGCCAGCCAGGAGGGCACAGAGCCTTGGGGCAGCCAGGTGGAAGCCTGACGTCAACTTGGCAGTCTTGGGAGTGCCTTGAGTCATCTATGGTCTAGTGCTCAGTGGACACACAGGGACCCTGAGGCCCCACAGAGCCGGGACATGAGGATCAGACTCTGCAAGGCTCTCCCCAGGAATGCGCAGCTGACCGATGCTGGGGGGAACCTCAGAGTGGGGGCTCGGTGGTTCCTACTTAATGTGTTCCCGTGGTCTGGTCCCTCTCCAGGCCCAGCCCTGTCCGCCTCCATCTGGAAGTACTTGATGCATTTGCCCGGGAGAACATCTATGCCCTCTACAAGTTCAACTATACTGAGGGCAAGGACCCCCCCTATCCTGATGTTCCCAGCCAGGAACCCCACTTCCAGCTAGACCGTGAAATCCGTCTGCAGTGGCTGAGGCACCTGGGCCACCAGAACAAAGTGGGCTTCAGACTGGTGAGTTCCAGGTTTGGAGCGGCGTCTCAAGTAGGGCACTTGCCTAGCACCTGAGGAGGCAGCAGTTGACTTCCTAGTGCTGACAGAGTGTGTGGGGGCAAGCTGCGGGCACCCTGCCCAGGGAGGCTGGAGGAGAGTGCCAAGCAGGACAGGCAAGAGGCCGTGCCGAGCCGACCCTCTGTCCTCAGTGTAACAGCACCGGCGGCGACTGCTTCTTCCGGGCCTACACCTCAGGTGTGACTGCTGTCCGCGAATGGTACCGCTTTCACTACATGGACATCTTAGCGCTGCTGCCCACAGCCTGGGAGGATGGGCACCAAAGCCATGGCGGCCACTTTGTCTTGTCCTGCCGTTATGACAGTGAGGACTGCCAGGAGCGGTAAGCAGGCAGGGCTGGCGGGCTGTTCCCCTCTGCCCCGCTCACCAGGGTGGTCTATCCTGGGGTCCAGCAGCCCAGATGCCTGGAGTTAGCTGACCACAGACATCTGGAAAAAGACCAGCCATAACCCTCTCAGGACAGATGCTACAAGGTAGAAGGTGACAAGCAAGTGTGAGCTAAGTGTGGCCCTGGGTTCCAGGCACTTCCAGAAATTCTACCATCAGACCTACGGCAGCTGCTACACCTTCAAGGGTGTCCAGGTTTCGCGGCACCCTGGCATCATCCATGGTGAGTGCTAACCCCTGGCAGGCACCTGGACAGAGCTGTGGAGGGGCCAAGCAGGTAGCTCTCATCTCGCACCTTGGCCTCCCCAGGAATCAGCCTGGTCCTCAGGACTGAATGGCAGAGTCATTTTCCTTTGTTATCTGCGGAGGCCGGAATCAAGGTCATGGTTCACGGACACAACCACACTCCCTTTCTGGGACACAGTGGCTTCAACATCCGACCAGGGACCCAGACCACTATTGGAATTCGAGAGGTGCACAGGGCTTCTGGGACTTGTTTTGGAACCCAAATCTTGGAGTGACGCAGGTGGGGTGGTCAGAACTGAAACTGCTCCCCACAGGACAAGGTCCATCGGCTTGGGACTCCTTACGGCGATTGCACCAAGGGAGCTGAGGGTGTGGATGTGGGGCTGTTGTACCCCACCTCCTACACCGTGCAGGTGAGTGAGCCCCGCTGTACCCCACCTCCTGCACCGTGCAGTGAGTGAGCCCCGCTGCACACCACCTCCTGCACCGTGCAGTGAGTGAGCCCCGCTGCACACCACCTCCTGCACCGTGCAGTGAGTGAGCCCCGCTGCACACCACCTCCTGCACCGTGCAGGTGAGCCCCGCTGCACACCACCTCCTGCACCGTGCAGTGAGTGAGCCCCGCTGCACACCACCTCCTGCACCGTGCAGTGAGCCCCGCTGTACCCCACCTCCTGCACCGTGCAGGTGAGCCCCGCTGCACACCACCTCCTGCACCGTGCAGTGAGTGAGCCCCGCTGCACACCACCTCCTGCACCGTGCAGTGAGTGAGCCCCGCTGCACACCACCTCCTGCACCGTGCAGTGAGTGGCGCCGTGAGCCCCAGCCTGAGTCTCTGCTTTCTCCTCAGACATGCCTGGTGTCTTGCTTCCAGCGGCTGATGGTCGAGACCTGCTCTTGTGGTTATTACTTATACCCACTGCCAGCTGGGGCCCAATACTGCAGCCATAAGCAACACCCAGGCTGGGGTGCGTCTTTCTCTTCTGTGGAGCTACTGGGGTCCTCTGAAGTAGCCGCTGCTAATGCTCACTTTTAACCACTCCTCAGGTCACTGCTTTTATCGCCTCCATCAGGAACTGGAAACCCGCCGGCTCCCGTGTGTCTCACGCTGCCCTAGGCCTTGCAGGTGGGGGAGACGTGGGCTTGGGGGTCAGGAATTGATTCTCTCAGAAGTGCAGCAGAGTGACAGGTGGTCTCATCTCTTCCAGGGAGTCTTTGTACAAGCTGTCTGCAGGCATCTCCAAGTGGCCTTCAGCCAAGTCTGCTGTGAGTCCCAGGGGTGCAGTAGGGATGGGTACAGTCAGTGCTCCTGGGGGACCTCACATCCACCTATCGTATTGGGGGGTGTGGTCATGTCAGCGTTCTCTGTGTAGAACTGGATCTGGGCGGCACTGAAGAAGCGAGTCTCACGGAGCCCAAGTTGGAGCAGAAGCCAAAGGTGGGTGCCCACCCCCCCAGGGACACGTCCTGCCTCCCCCAGCTTCCTTACCCCTCACATCTCGCACCCAGAGGCAACGTGGCCAAGGTGAACATCTTCTATCAGGAGCTCAACTACCGTACTGTGGAGGAGGCGCCAGTATATTCTGTGAGTGGCTGGACAGATCCAGGGCCGCAGGGGCGGGGCCGTGGCCGGCTGCTTTGAGGTGCTGGTGGAGGGGAGGTGGCCCTGCACAGAGCGCTCTGGACGTGCTGCTCGCGGCCCACAGATTCCGCAGCTGCTGTCGGCCATGGGAAGCCTCTGGAGCCTTTGGTTTGGGTCGTCCGTCCTCTCTGCACTGGAGCTGCTGGAGCTGCTGCTGGACGCCGCGGCCCTTGCCCTGCTGCTGGGCTGCCGCTGGCTTTGCCTCGGAGCTGTCCCGCCCCGCCCCCGAGCCCAGTCAGAGGCCCCCTGAACTGCAGAAGTGATGCTGCAGGCCCGGAGGGGGCTCGCCTGGCGCGGGTGTTCACATGGGGGCTCCACAGGGAGTCTAACAGAAGAACCTGGCCGGACCACTCCCCCCGAGATCTTTGAACTAGCCCGCTCGGCCTAATGCTCAGAGCTATGACAACAGTGGACTCCCCCGGCCGTCCAGGGGACCACGCTAGCCACGCGAAGCACCTGGCCAGTGGGCAGCCCCATGCATGATACAACACATCAGGACCTCTTTGGACTCACCTACCCCATCCCAGAAGTGTCCTTATCTGTCTGGATTCCTCATTTCTGGGTTGCTCCTGTGTCCGTGGGAACTCTACACAGTGGTCTCATATTCGTGTGTTTCTAACACTTGACTGCATCTACGCATAGGCAGGACAGAGCCTGCCTCGCCCTCGCGACAGCCTCTAGGTAGGCAGGAGGACTTGCTGACCTTGAACTGTTTTGCAGTAAAATCTGTAATTCTATCTGCTGTCTAGCACGCATGTGGATCTCTCTGGTCACTCACACCAGTGTGAACTGAAAATTTTAGACTTCGCCCTAAGGCCACCTTGAAGTAGAACACAGTAGACTTACGACATGGCTAGGGACGCCAGCTCAGCCGTCAGCAGTGCAGGTGTCCGCCCCTCTTCCTGTGGAAGCCCACAGTCTAAGCCAGAGAAAGGCAGAGGGACAAGGGTACGGGGTCGCGTATGTCGGTGTCAGTTTTTCTCAAAGCCCATCAGGCCATCTGGGTCACATCGTCTTGGGGAAGGGACACGCTGGTGGACCCTGCTTAAGGCTGCTTCCAGATACCACAGCTGAGACAGAGCCAAGCAAGGCAGGCTACGTCAACGAGCAGGAATGGGTGCAAGCGGCAGAGGTTTATTAACTGTGATCAGAGCAGGAGGGAGCGGGTCCTGCCAGCATGAGGTGGTCAGGTAGGCAGCGGGCAGAGCTCAAGCAGGAAGGAAGTAGCTGATTCTGCTCTTTAGGGCCACAGTCAGCAAGCAGAGGAAGTGGAGTCTCTGTCCAGTACCCATCTTACTGCCCGTGAAGCCTACCAGGGCAGTGTTTGCATAGTGACCAGCTGATTGGCCTTGGTCTAAGCCAGGACCCATAGTTGCAGAGGGGCCAAGCCTCTGTCTTGGGACTCATTCATAAAAGAGGAAATTGAAGGCATTGGTGCCCCCCCAAATTCATAAGAGACCCCTGGACCTATCAGAAACTCAGCCTATGCGGAAAGGCTGTCAAGGGGAGGGGAGATGTATTGGGGGCTCTCCCCTGAAGCAGGCAGAAAGGGGATCAAGGTGGTCCTCAAGAGTCCACAGAGAAAAGACAAAGACAAAGTCAGAATGAGGTCGTTGTAGAAAATCCACTCGATCAGTAACAAAGAACACTGGGCACAGAGTGGAAAGTGCCAGTTGGTTTATGCACGGGCTCTGCCCCGAGTAGACGGAGACAGTGTCTCTGGAGAGGTCTGGGGCCTCAGGGACAGAGACCTGAGTAGTTGGCCACATGGCCTAGCGACGCCTGCGTCCAGCCACGATGGAAGGCCCAGGCCAGAGCTCCGCCCCCCACACCCTCAAAGCCCAACTTGGTTGCTGGGATCACTGAGTGAGGTACTCGAGTTGGTTCCCTGGATGGGCCTCCATTCCTGCCAGGGAAAGAGCTGGTGGCCAGCCGCCAGCTCCAGGCTGGCAGAAGGGCTCGGAAGGTGTGTAGAAAGGACCCAGCTAGTAGGTCGGGGTTCTGGGGCAGTAAGATGTGAGGGCGTGAGGTGACACAGCCCAGAGGAGTGCAAGGTGACGTGGGCTTCAAGAGTCGTATGTGACACAGCCCAGACCCCTCAAGAAGGAACCGCCTAAAGACGGAAGTTCCCCAGGTGGGGTACGGGCACTGGTCCATGACCAACTCGTCCCTGCCTCGGGCTTCAAGGCCTCGGTGCTGCCCCGGGCTCCTGGGCTGACTCCTGGCAGGCAGTCAGACGCAGGGAAGACCAGTAGAGTGGAGACTCCAGGAGGCAAAGGGGCTGTGGGGGAGGGGCCACGGCTGGCACTGGCGGGCCGTGGCTGGTGGAGGGGTGAGGGTCTCAGGGACATGCAGGACTTCGGGAGGCCAGGACAGGGGTCTCGCGGCTGCCCGGCCTGCCCGGCCCTAGCTGTCCTCCAGGTGGAGGCCAATGAACTCCTGGATGCACCTGCGGTACTGCAGCTCTGTGGGGCTACTGCCTGTCAGGGGGCCCGGCTGGCCCGGCGGTGCCTCGGCCTCTCTCATCTCCTCTGCCATGCGGGCCAGGCGGAGCCTGAGGAAGGTACCAGCGTAAGCAAGCCCGGCCCGGGAGTCCCGCCCACACTGGCGACGCCTCCCTTGGGACCCTGGCCCACTCACAGCGTGACAATGTCGGCGTTGGCTGCCTGCACTGCAATGGTCAGCGGGTCCTGCTGCTCATGGTCCAGGGCGTGCTGGTCGGCCCCCCGCTTCAGGAACAGGCAGACCTGGCTAGAGGTGGAGAGGCCTGTGGCAGCGTGTCCAGCGCGGGCAGGGGCGCGTGGACGGGGCGGGCCGTAGGACTCACCCGGTGCGGCCTAAGAGCGTAGCGTGGTGCAAGGGTGCCCGGCCCCGGCTGTCTCTTTGGTTCACATCAGCTCCGTTTTGCAGAAGGAATTCACACACGATCAAGGAACCCTGGAAACAGGACAGCTCAGAGTGGGCCAGAAAGGACTCGGGCAGAGTCTGTGCTCTCCAGACCCCCTGCCGCAGAGCTGGGAGCAGGCCTGCGCGCGGTGTCCTCCTGGGACGGCGGAGCGCACGCGTGAATGCACAGTCCTGTTCCCCGCAGGACCCAGCCGGTGCTCACCCCGAGTACCGCCTGCAGCAGGGGCGTCTTGCCCTCGTCCTCTGCATCAGCCCAGTTGACTTCGGCTCCATGGGCCAGAGCCGCAGCCAGCGCGGGGAGATCCCGGGCGCGAGCCGCCCGATGGGCCAGGAGCCCCGGATGCAGCTCTCGCACGTCAGCCAGGCTCCACGCTTCGGCCTCTCCATCCACCTCACTGCTGGACTCTTCTGACTCGGCGCCCTCTGTGGGACGGAGAAAGGTCTAGGGCCCAACCCCTCAAAGGTGCTCGGCTAAGGGCTGCAGAAGAGAGCAGCTCACCCTCCTCGGTGACGCTGTCCACCGCGGAGCCGGCGCTGAAGGCCAGGACGTCCGAGCTCCCATCAGAGCTACCTCCAAGGCCACTGTCACTACTCAGGCCTGCAATGACACAGGGAAGGGGGTCTTCAGCACGAGGCCCCAGATTATTAAAAGAAGGCTGGGACCTCCAGAGGACCCCCCTGCCCCCCAACCAGCATCCAGCAGGAAAGATATTGTCTTGGTTGAGGAAAAGAGAGAAGAGAAATCAAGCAGCAGCTCAAAGGAATGGAGGGCAGCTGCTTTCCACCCTCTCCACACAGCCCAGGAGGGCTCAGACCCCAGGCTTGGAGGTCGCCATCAGCTGCCAAAGCACAGCCCAGCCCCCAGGTGGAAACTGGAAAGCTGGCTTAGACCCAGTGCTGCAGCGCCCCCTGCTGCTTGCAGCGACCCCTCCACTCCATCAACGGACAAGCGCGCGCACGTCCGCACGTCCCTCCTTTCTCTGAGACAGGATGGCCTACAATTCATTCTGTAGCCTAAACTTGGCTCACCTAGAACTCATTGTGTAGCCCACACTGGCCTAGAACTCACAGCAATCCTGCTGCCCTGGCCTCCCACGTAATGGGATTGCAGGCACGAGTCCCCACCCCTGGTCTCCGCACATCACATTTAGTCCTCATGGACTCCGTGTTTAGGTTGGTGGTCAAAAAAACCTTAGCCCTCGCAAATGCTGTTCTCCCCTCATGCCTAGCAATCCCCGCCCCGGCCATGCCGCCCTCTGACTTCACCCATCTCCTAGCCCTGCAGCAAGCGCGTCCGCACGCTTCTGCTCTCCAGGGGCGCCTCGCCCGGCCCCTCTGCCGTCCAGCCAGAGGGAGGCAGACAGCAGCACTCACTGCGTGGACCGGCTCCAGCAGCCCCAGCGTCAAAGTAGGAGAAGAGCGAGTCCAACTCGTCAGGACAGAAGAGGGAGTCCCGGCGGAATTTGCGTTCCAAAGTGCTGGCTGGAAGAAGGAGAGCACATGTTCAGACGGGGAACTGAGGCCAGGATGGCTGTGCTAGGTCGCTCGTGCTGGGCGACAGGCAGAGTCCGAGAGGCCGCTGTGAAGCCTTCTCTAGCTGCCCAACCCCACGAGACGACAAGGGCTGCAGTGAGCCTGTCCCCGATCCCGCCCAGGTACACGAGCTGGGGTCCAGCTGCTGGCAGCCCCCCACCTGAGGAAAGTGCAGCGATGGAGGGCAGGACGGGCTCAAGCCGGACCTTGCGGCGGGTGGTGGGGACATGGGGGGAAGTGTGGGGGCGTTGGCATTTCTGTGCCCTCCAGTGTCTTGGGACTTCCCGGGTTGATGCAGAAGGTGGTTTCCGAAGAAACTTCTTCTCCACATATTTGTCCTTGATCCAGGCCTCCTTGTCCTGCCTAGACCAGAGGCAAACATGAGGCTTCCTCCACAGACGGGGGTCCCCTGGCCGAGGGCTGCCTCCCAAGCTCACCTGGGGCTACTGGCTGTGGGCTTCCTGATGCCTGGGCCCGCACACTGGGCTTCGTAGATCTGGTTCATGGTGCTGTTTCCAAGCTCGCACATCAGCTGTAAGGAACAGAGCCCACAGTTACCAGTCCAGGGTCAACGACCCAGACCCTGGCCCGCCCCTCTGGGCCGCAGCAGCCTTTGTCTTCAAGAGCTGTGACGTACCTTCAGCAGTTCCGGCTCCCAGGAGTCCAACGTCAGCGATCGCACCTTTGAGCAGTGGACACCCAGGCTCCTGGACAGCGAGGGGCAGGCATGGGTCAAGATGCGGCTCCGCCCCGAGTGTAGCCAGCTCTGCCCACCCAGAATCTGAGGGACCACCTGTGGATGCCCGAGCACTCAATGCACAGCAGCACGCCCAGGTTGATGCTGGCCCACCGAGGGTCTGCCTGGCCGCAGTCGCCACACTGGCTGTTTCCAGCTACGCCCTGCACTCGCTGCAGCACGCTCTCGCCCTTGGCGCCGCGCTCCCGCGAGTCTGTGGTGGAGTCGATGCTGCTTGTGGACGGCGACGCTGTGCGGTCCAGCCTCTGGGGAGTGGGACGGGGAGCTCACTTCACGGCCCCCACCAGTCCCCCCCCCCCGTCAGGAGGGCCGGCACAGGCAGGGCCCCTCAAGCACAAGTCTGCGTGCACGTGTGCTTCCAACGCCACACACATACACACCGCCTCGCAGGCACGCAGGCGGCCTGAAAGACACACAGATATGCACGCGCAGGACAGGACGGGGAGGCGCACCTCGCTGTAGCAGCTGTCGGGGCTCTCCCGGTATGCAGAGGCGATGCTGGCTTGCACGGCTTGCACCCAGGCCTGCCGCAGCTTCTCCGAGTCGGCCTGCAGCATGCAGCTCCTGTGAGGGAGGTGCGTTAGGCTGGGCGGGCAGGGCTTTCCCCACCCTCCCGGGGCCGGGCCTCCTCACTTGGTAGGCGACACCACCTCGAAGCAGAACCTCCGCTCGATGTCCTCGCATGGCTTCACGGAGCACAGGCGTAAGTCATCTACCACCACAGTCAGCGCATCCTGTGGGAGGCTCGAACTCACCACCCCCGAAGCACGAATTCACCACCCCAAACACAGTTTCTCCTTCATCTTGGATTCAAGCAATCTGTTTCCAACTTTCTGCTCCCCTGACGTTTTGGGTTTTTGTGGCCGCCTGTTTCCTTAGCTCTAAGCCAACACCCACTGAGAAACCCAGCCCACAATCCAGGTGGGAAGGGGCCAAAAGCGACCCTGTCCCCAGCAAACCTTGAGCTTCTTCTGGTAGACCAGCTGGCTGTTCTGAATGGAGAACCAGCGTCTGCGGGAGAAGATGGATGACGGAGGGGGGTGGGGGTCAGGCAGAGCCGCTCCAGGCCGCTCTCCCCGCCTCCTGAGGAAGGACCCTACCGGTTCCACGTCTTGAAGGCATTGCTGGCTCGCTTGAAGAGGTAGCCCTCCATCACCACACCACTGGGCGCGTCCACGTCGAACTCTACTTTTGGTTCATCGTAGGAAAAGTCCTGGGCGGGGGACAGAGCTGGCCCTTGGGGAAAGCCCACCCCTGAAGGACCCCATTTCCCTCCCGGCTCTCCCAGAAAGGAGGCTGAGGTAAGACACATGCTCGGAGGAGGACCCTGTTCTCCACAGCAACTTTCTGAGCAAGTGAGGACCCTGTTGTGTGGGCAGCTGGGCCCGACCGCTCCAGCCCCCACCACGAGGCTCGAGGAACAAGCGCCTACCATCAGGAAGGAAACTCTCTCTGTACCCACCCCCTACCCCCACCTCGCCTGTATCCTGCGTGCCCCCTCCACATCGCCAGCTGGGCGGGCTCCAGCTGTCTGACAGAGCTCCATTCAGGCTCTGAGCGCTGCGGGGATTGTGTGTGTCCCACTGTCCGCCAGGCCAGGCCGGCAGAGGGGAGGCCTAGCCACCTGGCCTCGGCGAGCAGAGGCAGGAAGGCACAGCTGCCGCCCCCAGGGGACGTGAACTCCTCCTGCTGGTGCAGGTGCCGCTTTCCTGCCGCAGAAGCGGGAGGTGGGGGGTGTTCTTGATGCTGAGGCCTAGCGCCTCACACGCATACCCAGAAGGCAGTTCTCTTACCTGCAGCAGGGTCTGAGGCCCCAGGAGGAGGTGGAAAGAGAGAACATCAGTGAGTGTCAGCCCTTCCACCAGCCACGCCAACTGCGGTCAACCTCTGCCTTGCGAGCTGATGCAGCCACTATTTATCCAGCATTGAACGAGGCCCCATAAGGAGCCCACAACCGAGCCGCAGAGGTGCCCGCAGCCTCTGAGGAGTGAGGTCCCACTTCCAACCCCTGCGTGCGCCAGGCCCACTCTGCCGACACCCCGAGGACGGGATCCCTCCCTCTGCTGCACATTCCAGAAGGGAACAGCGTCAGCTGGCAAGTGTTGCCGGCAGGCCACGGTGGGCAGTAAATGGACAGGCCTGGGAAGTTTGTGAATGTGCCTCGGGGCTCCCAGGTCCTGGGCACGAGCATCAACGAGGGAGTGGAGATCTGACGGCCCCCCAGTGCTCCAGGCGGAGCTGAAGGGCTCACCCGCTGCTGGACAGCTGCGTGCTTGCGCTCCATCTCCCGCTTCTCCACGGCGGAGTCGATCACCAGCTGGTCCAGCTGCGGGTGGCGGTGAGGGCATCAGAGAGGCAACAGACCTTCCCGAGCGCCCGGCGTGAGCGCCGCCCCTCCCGCGGGCTCACCTCAGCTGCCAGTTTCTTCATGTAGGGGTCCAGCTGGTGCAGGAGACTGTACCCCTGCTGGAAGAAGCTGTACTGGGCGTGCATAAAGGACAGCATCTGCAAGTGGTGGAAGAACCCCGTGAGATCCAGATCCCCTGCCCGGGGCACTCCCGGGGCACCTCGCACGGCACTCACGGAGTCTAGGATCTCAAACTTCTTCTTGGCCTGGAGGACGTTGATCTGCGGAGCAAACAGAGGCGGCGTCAGGGCTGAGAGCTTGTGCCTTGCCAGAGTGCTCCTGGCTTGGTTAGGGTTCCAAGACCCCCAGCGGCCTTTAGGTCTTGGCAGGGTGTCAACGTTTTCTCCCCATGGACTCAGAATGCTTCCCAGTATCTCACTATGAAGTCCCATCTGGGTGATGCCAGGAATTCTATCCCTGGCACATCTCGAAGCTTCCTGGCAAGATGAAGGTGCCCACTTGCTGTGGCCTATCCTGCCTCAGGTCTTCCGTGAGTGGCCACCCCACTGAAGAAGTCAGACTGTAACTCCCTGAAGCTCACCTGGAGCACATAATCCAATGCCAGGTGGCGGAAGCACTTGCGGGTGAGGGTGAGGGCCCCTGTGGCCTCCTCCACTTCATGGGGCCGATGTCTTGGCGCTTGGGCATTTCTCACCAAGGACAACTCCATATCCTCCCGCACTTTGTCAAACTGCTTCTTTGTCTCCTTGAATTTCCGGACATCCCTGGATTCCATCCAGTGTAGATGCCGGGGGTCAAAAGTCAGAGGAAGAATGTACGCTGGGCTCTCCATTTCCCGCATACACACACTCCTGAGCACAGCCTCGCTCCTTATCTCCATGCCCTGGTCCCTAACCCTTCCCCACGCTCCAGAACCTCCTAGCCCTCCCACCTTACTCTTTGGATCTGTCAGCCTCAGTCCCAACTTTACTCTAGACTCCAAACCCTCATACCCAATGTCAACCTGGCAACAACTCTGGGTATGGGCAAAACTGAAACCTCTGCTTCACCCACCCTGCCCTGTCTAGCTCGCTACAGTCTTTGCCCGATGAGCTTCCTGTCAGAGGATCAAGTCCTCTCACAAGCCCAGGACTCGACTAGTCAGTCTCCCCCCACCCTGAAGGCGGAGCATGTCCTGGGACACGGCAGCTCACAGCACTCACTCTTTGACAAAGTTGTGAAGCTGCTGGCGCACAGACCTCTGGGCCCGGTCAAACAGGATCTGGGACAGAAGCAGAGGGAGGTGGCTGGGGGCCCTTCCCACTGGACTCCAGAGGCACCGCCCCATTGCCCCCAAGTGAGAATTGAGAGCCCATCTCTGCCAGCCCCCCGCAGAAGCACTACCCGCAAGGCTGGTCATGCCTAGGGCCAGTCTCTCGGTGGAGCAGCACCCGGCCTGGGTTAGTGCCCAGAAACAACAGCTGTGGCCACCTGCCCATTTCTCCAGCTGGCTCTTGGCCAGTTTGAAGGTCAATGCTATGTTGGATGGCCCTCTAAACTCCACCCCAGCATCCACAGGGGGCACGCACGAGTTGCCGTAAAGCAGTCACCCGCAACAGGAAGGGCTCACGAGGCCTGAGCGGGCAGCACACATAAGGCCTGCTTTGGGAACAGGCATGTGATTGCTGGCAATTGCAAGGGGTTTCCCCTGCCAGTGACACTCAGAATCAGACCCTACACACACACACACACGGAAGAGGGTTAGGTCATGGTAGTCGTAGACAAGCCACCAGGATGAGCTATCCTGGACTGGTTTATTTCTGAACTTCCCCTGTAGGGGTGGGGGCCCTTGTTTAGTCTGGGGCTCTGGTTCCCAGGCCATGGTCTGTGCCCCTCCTGGTGTCTCAGCCTGTTCTATGTGTCTACGCACATCGGTGCTAGGCTCTGCAGCCGCCAGACCCTGCGCACAGGCAGTGAGTTTGTTGCCCAGAAAAAGGTGGCCCTGAGATGGAGAGCTCCAACTAGCTGGGGTCCAGGGAAAACTTACAAGGTCCCCTCACCCCAAGACCCCACTGTCCTTAGGCATCGGTTGTGTGCTGCCTTCTCCATCTAGGATCCAGTCTAGCCGTAGTCTGGGACATGGTGAATCCCTATAGAATGTCACCCACAGTGCACAAACACAGACTCTGGGTGGCTACCACTCCTAAAGACTGATGGGGAAGGATTGGAGAGATGCTCAGGGGTTAAACCTTTGCCTCTCAAGCAAAAGGACCTGAATTTGGATCCTGTATTCCATGAAAAAAAAAATGCTAAGTGGAAACAGCAGTGGCCTGATTTCTGGCCCTAGAAGGCAGAGCCTGGGAAACCCCAAAGGAAAACAATAAAGAAGTAGAGCAATCCTGGATGACACCAGATGTCACAGCATACATAGTGCCCTTGTCTACACCCACGTGCACCTACACGCCCACACGTGTACACGCCCACATATGTACACACTCACAACACCCACATGTACACACCCACACGTGTACACACTCACAACACACACATGTACACACCCACACATGTACACACCCACAACACCCACATGTACACGCCCACACATGTACACACAACACCCACATGTACACACCCACACATGTACACACCCACAAGTGTACACGCCCACACGTGTACACACAACACCCACACGTGTACACACTCACAACACACACATGTACACACCCACACGTGTACACACCCACACGTGTACACACCCACACGTGTACACACTCACAACACCCACATGTACACACCCACACGTGTACACACCCACACGTGTACACACTCAAGGCACACATGTACGCACCCACAACACCCACATGTACATGCCCACACGTGTACACACTCAGAACACACACATGTACACACCCACACATGTACACACAACACACACATGTACACACCCACAACACACATGTACACACCCACAACACACATGTACACACCCACCACACACATGTACATGCCCACACGTGTACGCACTCACAACACACACATGTACATACCCATACACCCACACATGCACGCAGCCACATGCCCACACTTGTACACACAACACACACATGAACACACCCATACGTGTACACACTCAACACACACATGAACACACCCATACACCCACATATGTACGCAGCCACACGCCCACACATGTACATAGCCACACACCCACACGTGTACACACAACACACACATGAACACACTCACACACCCACATATGTACACACCCACACATGTACACACCCACACATCTGCATACCCACACGTGTGCATGCCCACACATGTACACAGCCACACCCACCCACATGCACACACCCACATGACCACAATTACACATGCATATCCGCCCATACCCACATCTACACATGCACAAAAGAAAAAGCTTATTGGGAAAACGTGGCTTCCCCATTCATGGTCACCAGTTCGGCCGCCCAAGAGCCACTAGCTCGCTTTACGCTGACCGTAAGGCCTTCAGGGAGCAGTTACGGGTACAAATGGAAGCGCGCTCCCAGGCCCCAAGCCTCACCGTATGGTAGTTCACCATCTCCTGGAGACTGTCTCCAAACCTCTGCAGACATTCCTGGGGAGAAGCAGAGAGACCACGCTGAGAGGCGGGGGGGGGGGGGGCGCCAAGGCGGCATAAGCCACCAGGGCGGGGCCTCCTCCAAGCCATGAACAGGTTAGAGCCAGATCCGAAGTAGTGTGCAGACCACCACTGCTCGTGGGCTGGGGACCCTCAGGAGCTGGTCCCCCCCCAACCCTGAGATCTCCTCACCGAGATAACAGCGTCTCCCTGGCACTGCTGGGACAGGTCTCGGACGCCACTCACAAAGAGCCTGTTGGTGGTGACGTAGGTTTTCCCGGCCTCGACCATGCCGCTGCACAGCTTCACCAGCTACAGGGGGGACACGCACGGAACAGGGTGAGGCACCGCCAAGCTAGCCGCTTGGACCCGGCACGAGGTCAGGTCTTCCAAAGTGGGGTGCCCCAGGAGTAGCCAAGGTTCAATGTAAACCATTAATATCTGGACACCGCTGGACAGTGCCTGCTGGATACTCTGGCAAAATCTGGGAGGCGTCATCTGAACCTCAGCTCTAGACTGAAAGACTGGCAAGGACAGAGAAGCCTCAAGCGGGCGCCTGGGGGCTGGGGGTGAGTGTGGCCCCACGGGGTCAGAGGTCAGCCAGTACGGAGCACATGGCCACTGACCTCCCTCTCCCACTTCCGTCCCTAATACTTGGCCCCCACCCAGGTCACATTAGGCAAGACTGGCGCAGTCGCTGCTGCCATCCAAAAGTCGGCTCAAGCACAGGCAGACAGACACACTTCGAACCACTCCTAGGCCCAGGCTGGGCACGAAGTAGCAGAGCGAAACGGACCCTTCATGGCCCCCAGGCTCGTCCCTCACCTTGTCCAGTTTGGCCTCAATCTCAACCACATCCGTTTCCACCTCATCAATGGTCGCCCTGCAATAAGAACGAGTGACTGGGTCAGCTGATGGTCAGGCTGGGGCTCTGTCTCCTCTTGCACCTCCCAGGGCTCTGCCCCAGGAAAGGCCTCAGGAGAAGCTGGGAAGGGAAGATCTGTGTTGTGGGCAGGGACAGAGCCCAGATTCAGTGACTCTGGAAAACCCATGCAGACATACACACATATGCACACGTGTACATACGTGTGCGTACCTCTCCCCGCCCCACATACTCTGACTGAAGGACAGCTGAAGGACAGGGCTTCAAACCAGTGAGGGGGGGTCCATCTCCCTCAGCGTCAGACCAGTGAGGGGGGGTCCATCTCCCTCAGCATCAGACCAGTGAGGGGGGTCCATCTCCCTCAGCGTCAGACCAGTGAGGGGGGGTCCATCTCCCTCAGCGTCAGACCAGTGAGGGGGGCTCCATCTCCCTCAGCGTCAGACCAGTGAGGGGGGCTCCATCTCCCTCAGCATCAGACCAGTGAGAGGGGGTCCATCTCCCTCAGCGTCAGACCAGTGAGAGGGGCTCCATCTCCCTCAGCATCAGACCAGTGAGAGGGGGTCTATCTCCCTCAGCGTCAGACCAGTGAGGGGGGCTCCATCTCCCTCAGCATCAGACCAGTGAGAGGGGGTCCATCTCCCTCAGCGTCAGACCAGTGAGGGGGGCTCCATCTCCCTCAGCGTCAGACCAGTGAGGGGGCTCCATCTCCCTCAGCGTCAGACCAGTGAGGGGGGCTCCATCTCCCTCAGCGTCAGACCAGTGAGAGGGGGTCCATCTCCCTCAGCGTCAGACCAGTGAGGGGGGCTCTATCTCCCTCAGCATCAGACCAGTGAGGGGGGCTCCATCTCCCTCAGCGTCAGACCAGTGAGGGGGGCTCCATCTCCCTCAGCGTCAGACCAGTGAGGGGGGCTCCATCTCCCTCAGCGTCAGACCAGTGAGGGGGTCTCCATCTCCCTCAGCGTCAGACCAGTGAGAGGGGGTCCATCTCCCTCAGCATCAGACCAGTGAGGGGGGCTCTATCTCCCGCAGCGTCAGACCAGTGAGGGGGCTCCATCTCCCTCAGCATCAGACCAGTGAGGGGGGTCCATCTCCCTCAGCGTCAGACCAGTGAGGGGGGGTCCATCTCCCTCAGCGTCAGACCAGTGAGGGGGGTCCATCTCCCTCAGCGTCAGACCAGTGAGGGGGGGTCCATCTCCCTCAGCGTCAGACCAGTGAGGGGGGCTCCATCTCCCTCAGCGTCAGACCAGTGAGGGGGGCTCCATCTCCCTCAGCGTCAGACCAGTGAGAGGGGGTCTATCTCCCTCAGCGTCAGACCAGTGAGGGGGGCTCCATCTCCCTCAGCATCAGACCAGTGAGGGGGGCTCCATCTCCCTCAGCGTCAGACCAGTGAGGGGGGCTCCATCTCCCTCAGCATCAGACCAGTGAGAGGGGGTCCATCTCCCTCAGCGTCAGACCAGTGGGGGGGGTCCATCTCCCTCAGCATCAGACCAGTGAGGGGGGCTCCATCTCCCTCAGCGTCAGACCAGTGAGGGGGCTCCATGGGGCTCCATCTCCCTCAGCGTCAGACCAGTGAGGGGGGCTCCATGGGGCTCCATCTCCCTCAGCGTCAGACCAGTGAGGGGGGCTCCATGGGGCTCCATCTCCCTCAGCGTCAGACCAGTGAGGGGCTCCATCTCCCTCCTATGCTGAGGGAGAAGTGGATTAGGTCTCGGAGCCTACTCCCACCAATCCATCCTGACAAAGGGGAAGACGGAGTTAATGATGACATCACCAGGAGAAGCCAGGGAGAATCCCCGGAAGCTAGAAGCAGATGGATCTGGCACGTGACCCACCCCCCCACCACCACACACACTGCTTTGCAGAGACAGGAAGTAAGGAAATAGGGCCAGGCGCTCAATAGCCCCCATCTCACACAATCAGCTCAGCTGGTAAGCTGGGTCCATCTGGTTTGTGACAGAAGAAGGACCCGGGAATGGAAGGGGTACAGCCTCTCATGGGATGCGGAAGAGACAGCGAGGGGAGTCACCAAGTCCAGCAGTCCTTCGACACTTGCTGCGTCCCCACCTCTGAATGGACAGGGAGAGGGGGTTGCTCTAGGGTTTCCCAAACCTAAATCCAGGAGTCTGGATACCCTAAATATCCCTTCTGGTCAGACTCAAGATGCAATGGAATGGGGCTGCAGCTTCTGCAGCTTTCAGATCGCTGGTCTTGAAGACACCCCAGGGCCTGCCCTGATAGAAAGAAATGTCCTTTAACTTCGAGCTTATCGTAGGCCACCACGAGAGGCCCCGGACCAGAATTCTGACTCCTGCTGGAGCTGGAAATCTCAGAACGGACAGAACCAGCTGCCTAGGAAAGCACAATTCAGGGCTCCCCCAGCAGCCTGCCAGCCCAGACAGCTGCATGGGGAGCCAGAGTGTGGGCGGAGCTCCAGCAGAGCTGACAGACACTCACAGAGACCCGGGGCCACGGGGGGCATTCCGGAGACGCAGAGGACAAGTGGCCTGTCCTTGGAGCCCCTTGGGTCCCGTCCTCGGCTGGGCAGCGAGGCACCCCCTGCCCTCTGCCTGTCCAGCTTGCCAGGGTCTTCCTCAGCAGCCTGGAGGTTGGGGAGGAGCCCCCTTACTAAAGCCATGACTCAGCGGCTGACGCCCCACCCAGGGCAGGGCCCGGAGACAAGGCTGGGCAGCTCCTCTTCCGGGGCTTCGCTGCACCCCCACCCACAGTGTCAGGAGCTGTAACGCACTCTCCAGGCTGTCACAAGCCCCTGTCCCAAACAGGAGCCCCCAAGCAGAATCACTCCTTTGGTGGCCAGTGGCCGGGTCCACCTCGCTTCCCCTCCTCTCTCCTTCCCTCCCCTTCCCCATCTCAAGGCTTTTGACCAGGAGGACCAAGTTTATAGCCTCAGTGACCCCTTTGAGTGGACAGGGGATTCCTCAGACCATCACATCGCAGCCATCCCAAACCATGAGCCAGGCTTCCACGGCCCAAAGACCAAGCTCCGGCAGTGATCCTCAGTCTTCCTGTGGCACCTCTCCCTGCACAGAGGAAGCGTCCCAAAGCCTTGTCAGCCGCCACACCTACCGCAGCCCCGCAGGTCCAACAGGGTAGTTGTAGAAGGGAAGGGCTAGAAGTGAATGGGATTCCGCCAAGCCCCAGACCCCTCCACAAGGTGTGTGTGTGTTGGGGAGAAAAAGCTTCTCGGAAAGAGGCCAGAACAAAGCTAAGGCGCCTCAGCCAGGGCCAATCCCCCAGCACAGAAGCATTAATCATGCTTCCTCTCAAGCCTGGGTGCAAAAATACGGGGTGCCGAGCATCTCAGACACGTTCCTTCAAGCACTCAGCATCAGAAAACAGGAAAACGGAATCAACCCTCTGTCTGTCTAGGTCCTCAGCAATTGTTTGAGCTGACCCCGGTGCTCCCAAGGCAGGCTCCTGAGGCCTTTGCTGTAGATTTCCTTATGAGATGGTTTGCAAAAGGGTGTCAATAGGACTGCAGAGGTAGTTAAGCTCTCAAAGACCCAGCATGCATGCACATGTATGGCCAAACACTCAAGTGTTGAGGCCTACGCATGCCACACGCAAACATTAATGCATGCAGTAGCACAGTGCACATAAACATGTGCTTCCAGAGATATACGCTCATGCTGGAATACACACCTACACCCACTACCATATGTCTAGCAGCAAGTCAAACACAGCACATGAATTCACAGAGGTGGCATATGCACACACATGCATGCACTCTGGCTATATAAGTGTATCAGGCATGTCAGCCTAATGCTGCAACTCATACACACAATCATGTGCATAGTCAGGCACCTCTAAAGAGGGGCGGAATGACAGAACACGTGACTGCCAGCACATGCATATGCAGGGGTGGTGGCTTCATGAGCACTCTTGCAAATAGTGTTTGCCAAATGTCACGCAATAAAGCAGATGTACGTTTGTATACATGTCCACAGACATGTCCGTGGATTCATGCAGATCTGTATGTCTAAGAACGCCAAAAGACAGACTCAAAGGTGAAGAGCCTCTACCCTTTAACCTCAACCTACCAACTGACCCCCTCCTGCAGAGTCCCCACTCCTCCAGACCCCCGCAGTCTCATCAAGGTGGCCACCGCAGCCCATAAACCTGAAACCAGATGGCTGTATCCATGGAATTCTCCGGACACATGGACCAAGACAGAGACCAGGGGCAGACGGACGGACACGCCCGCGACAATCCTAGCTGGAGCTGGAATGCAGCGCCCAGGAGGAGTTCGGCTCCAGAGCCGCCGCACAAAGGTGCAAACACAAAGCGAGATGGACAGTCCCAGAGGTGGCAGTGCTCGCAACCGTCCGGCCCCCGCGGCCGGTGCATGGCAGGGCCGTGCACGGGCTCTCCTCCGCGGGAGGTGATCAGTATAGGGGCGTCTTTTGTTCCAGTCTCCGAGGGTCGTTAGCGGGGCAGCACCGCAGGCAGGGAGCCGCGGCTTTGTTCAGGCCCGGTCCTCCGCCCGGTCCCCGGTGGCCTCGGTGCGGTCCCGACGCTGGGCACCCCCGCCCGCGGCCGGCACAAAGGCGGTGCGCCCTCGTCGCCCGCGCGCGCCCCCAGGCCCACGGCTCACCTGAAGCGCGGCGAGTCCTTGATGCACTCCTCGAACTCCACGGTCATGGCTGCGGCCAGCGGCGCTCACTGGACCGAGGACCGCGGCGCGCCGAGCGGCATCCCCCGCCGGCGGCCAGTCGGTCCCGCCCGCGCCGCGCTCGGCGCCCGCCCGCCCCGGAATGAGGCCGCCGCGCCGCCGCCCCTCCCCGCCTGTCACCGCCGGGGAGCGTCGCCAAAGTTCGCCGCCTAGCGCGCCGCCTGCTGTCACCGCCGGGGAGCGTCGCTAAATGCACCGCCGCGAGCCCCCGGGTGCCGGCGCCGGGGAGCGTCGCGAAAGCCCTGCTGGCGTCCGCAGCCGCCGGGGTCCGCCGGGTTACGGTAGTCGGGCTTGCGAGCCGTCGGGTGGGAGGGGCGCCGCTGGTCCGCTCCAGACATCGGGGCTGCGGTTCAGCGCGGCGCGGGCGAGAACGACATCGGGGGCATCGGCCGGGACGGGCGGCGCGGGGGGAGCGCGCTTCCCGGAGCGGCCGCGGCAGGGCGGGCAGGCGCGTGGGCGCTCGCTGCGCCGCGCGGCCGCGGGGCGCCGCGTCTCGCGTTGCCGTGTGCCGTCGGCCCGCTCGCTCCGCGCGCGCAGCACTTGGCAGCGGCTCCCTGCGCCGGGCCCCGCCTGCCTGGGCGCCGGCCGCGAGACGCGCAGGCGCGGGGCGGCTGGGCGGGGCCGGGCCACGTGCACCCGCCACCGGCCATGGGCTCTTGCGGGGCTGCGGGCTCCTTGCGTGCGCGCTACCTCGTGTTCTTCCAGTACGTGGGCACAGACTTCAAGTGCGTATCCCTGCGTTTCCCTCCGGACCCTCCACCCGGGCTAGCGGGGGACCGCGATCATGCCGGGGCCCGGGGGGTCCGCGCGGCCTGGCTGGATGCCCTGTCTCGAGGTGCCCAACTTTATGGGGTGGGGAACGCTGTTTGGCCACAGAGCGTGGCAGTCCTGTGGGCCGGTGCCCTGGGCGGGCAGCCGGAGAACCCTGATGACCCCCACCCGCGTCTGTCCGCAGCGGAGTAGCGGCCGTGCGGGGCAACCAGCGCGCTGTCGGGGTGCAGAACTTTCTGGAGGTGAGCTTTGAGCCTCCTCGTCGGTCTGGGGCGGTTCTCTGGTAGGGAGGGAGGGAAATCTGCAGCCTCCCACCCTGACCCGCACTTTGCGCCCACTTCGGTGGTGGCTGGGCGCCCGCCTGTATATCCTGCTGTCTGTTCCGACAGGAAGCCGCCAAGCGGCTGAACTCGGTGGAGCCGGTTAAATTCACCATCTCCAGCCGCACAGATGCCGGAGTGCACGCCTTGAGCAACGCAGCGCACCTCGACATCCAGCGCCGCTCCGGCCTGCCGCCCTTCTCCCCTGAGGTTGTGACCCAGTCCCTCAATACCCACCTGAGGCACTCGTCCATCAGGTGAGTATGATTCTAATTGTTCCCTGATTCTCCACACCATGGAAAGAGGGTGAGCGAAGTCGGCGAGACTATGGACACAGAATCTGGAGGTGAGCAGGAGCTCGGCAGGCCCCGGGAGGTGAAGGCGCAGTCTTCAGGTCCACCTCTCCTCCCACAGGATACTGAAGACCCTGCGAGTGCCCGGCGACTTTCACGCTCGCTATGCGGCCACCTCCAGAACCTATCATTATCGCCTGGCCACCGGCTGCATTTGGCCTGATGTGCTACCAGTGTTTGAACAGAACTTGTGCTGGGCTCTGCGGACAGAGTAAGTTGGATGTAAGCGTGGAGAGGGAGAGGCTTACCATCCATCGGCTGGGTGGCCCCCGACTGCCCACCTGGCTCTTCTCAGCAGCCTGGACATAGCAGCCATGCAGGAGGCCGCCCAGCATCTCCTTGGAACACACGACTTCAGTGCCTTCCAGTCTGCAGGCAGCCCCACGGCAAGCTCCGTGCGCACGCTGCGCAGAGTGTGTGTGTCCCCTGGCCTAGCTAGTCCCTTTGTACTGCCCCAGGAGAACAGGTAAGATGCGCTGGGTGCCCATAGGGCCTGGGGCTATCTACACGTGAGCCTCTGTAGCTGTTTCTCATGCCCCCTGTCCTGTGGGGTCCTTACCATGCTGGGAAACAGAAGGCAGAGAGTACTCTCTGAATGCCCAGACCTCTGCACAACAGAAGGGTTGGGGTATTGTGGAAAGTACTCACTGGAGCTGGTAACTCCAGTACGGCCCCATAGGGAGTAGGTTCTGCTGGCCTGAGACGGCCTACTGGACCTCCACAAGCGGATGCTTGCTGACCTCTACGACTTCCAGTTGGGGCCGTCCCCAGGAGGAGGAGGGATTCATTGTTTTGTTTTGTTTTTTAATATTTATTTTTTCCTCATACAAACTTGATAGGTACTCCACTCCCCTCCCTCCCAAGGGATTCATTGTTGTGGGGTGGAAGAACACAGACCATGCTTCTGTTCTGGGGAATGGACTGTGTCCTCTCTCGGTACCTATTGTGTTCTTTCTGTGCAAGGGCCAGGGCCGATTGCTGCCCCAAGCTGCTGATGGCCTGACTTGATGTCCCGCTGTGTAGCCGTTTCCTTATTTGCACCATCTGGGGTAGACAGACATACTCTCTGGCAGGCACGCACCACCACCCTCTCCAGGGCTGCTGCGGAACTGATGGTCAGTTATTAGATAGGGGCGTCTAGGTGCTTGAGCCCTGGAGCCAGCACCCAGTCTCTGTCTCCACCCCGAGGCTCCACGGTGTCCAGCGGCCATGGCCTGAATGTCACAGTCATGTCTGTTCCTAGGAGGCTCCGGTTCTGGACCTTGGAATTTGAGAGTCAGTCCTTTCTGTACCGGCAGGTAGGTTATTCTGGATCCTCTCGGGGTGGGCACAGGCAGGCCCTGTGACAACTTTGGTTCTTGGCTACAGGTGCGAAGGATGACAGCCGTGCTGGTGGCTGTGGGGCTTGGGGCTCTGACACCCTCCCAAGTGAAGGCGATTCTACAGAGTCGAGATCCCTTGGGCAAGCACCAGGCTCGTGTTGCCCCAGCCCGTGGCCTGTTCCTGAAGTCAGTGCTCTATGGGGGCCTTGGAGACCAGGGTAAGAGGATGGGAAGGAGTCCCCCTCCCAGGCTGGGTCCTCACTGGGGGAGGGGGGATTTGGGAACCATCCAAATCCCTGTTTTAGGAATGAGAATCCAGTTATCCTTTGGGAAGGAGAGGTAGGCTGGGTTAGACAAAAGACTTCCAGCTAAGGGCTCCAGATCACAATGCAAAGGCCTGCCAGAAGCACAGGGTGGGCTCTGCATGCACAGTGATAGGAAAGAACTGTGTTCTGACTGGAATCTATCCACAGGTCTGACCTCTTGTACCCTAGAGGTCACAGCGAGTAAACCTACACTGAGCTGCGGTACAGACGCCCCAGAGCAGAACCTTGGTCTGTGTTCAGTGTAACTACAGCAACCTGGGTGTTACACAGCCTTGTGTAGCCAAACTATTCCTTTGGCCCTTACCACCCCAATCCTGCCAACTTGGACACCCTGCTGTCCCTGTGGAGTCCGGCGTGGGGTGGTCAGCAGGAGACGGCTATGAGTGCCAGGGTCTGCTATTTCTAAGAGCTCTACACTCGTGATGCCGGAGCAGGAATGACAGCACAGACGGGAGCAGTGAGGCAACGCAGCAAATTCCAGAAAAACGCTTGCCTTGCAAGCCCGAGGACTTGTTTGATCCCGAGTCCCCAACGTGGAAGGAGAGAACCGAATGGCAAAAATTGTCCTTTGACCTTCATGCATGTATGTACACGCACACACGCGCGCGCGCACACACACACACAAATAAAAATAATTAAGAAAAAAAGGCACCGAAGGCCCCTGGGCCTGTTTATTGCTTCAGCCAGAAATGCCCACCTGGGCTGACCTGTGCCTCTTTCCCGGGACAGGCTCTGTGGCCTATCCAAGGCCTCAATTTACCCACCGTGCCCGTCTCCTGGAGGCACAGCCCAGGACCCCCCGCTAGCCAAGGGCAGAGCAGTAGGCGTGGCGGCCACGTGTCAGCTGGGAGCCTGGGGGAGGCCATTCTTGAGCAGTGCTGAGAGGAAACTTCCCAGTTCCTCATCCTGCAGGAAAGGGGAACAGTTACCCAAGTAGCGCGGGGGGTCGAGGCAGTGAGGCTGCTGGGCGTGCAGATTTGCGAGGAGGCCCCTTTACCTGATAGGTCCAGGAAACCAGCAGCACCTTCGTACTGGGGTCTTCAGAGTGAGCGGCAGCCTGGATGAGAATGGACTCCACGGTCACAGAGCCGTCAGGGAGGTGCTGAACGCAGTGGTCTTTGAGGGTGCTGTGGGAAGGCACAGTAAGACCCCTGCCTTGCCCTGTCTTGCAGGGGAGGTACAGGCAGAGTCAGGACGCACCTCTTCAGGTGGCTGTACACGCGCAGAGCCGTTTCTTGCTCCTTGCGCGCGTCTTGCAGGTGCACGCGGCAGGTGAAGCGCAGTTGGTGCTCCGCCAGGCCCAGCTCTTTGAGGGCTTGCTCCGAGGACACCAGCCGGAAATTCTGTGGGGCACAGGCATGTCAGGGAAAGTGGGAGGTACCATCTTAAACCCACCCGCGTCCACATGACTCACGCTGTCCTTCATGATGAGGGTACCGTGCAGAAGCCGGGGCTTTTTGGCCTCAGGGAGCAGTCCTGTGAAGACAGGGCACAGCTGCCAGCGGAAGCCACCACCCATCTACCACCCCTGCCCAGTGCCCCATGGCCCTCCATACCCTGCGCCATCTCCCGTTTCAGGAGCCCTAGGGAAATGCCCACGGGGATGCTGGGGCTGGTAGGTAGCGTCACTGTCTCACCGTTGGCGGGCATGTAGCAGCTGACCCCTGAGGGAGGTTGTAAAGAGAATCTGTGCAGGCTGACAACCTTGCCTGTTCCACCCCAGGGCAACCCCTGCCCACCAGCCTACGGAATTCCTGCTCAATCTTCTGCCGCAGGAACTCCATCTTCTTGGCCTCTCCATGCACCAGGAGCACATTCTCTGGCTCTGCCTGTCCCACCAGCTGCATGATGCCCTTGGCGTCAGCATGGGCGCTAAACGACATGTACTCCACCTGCATCTTCACCTCCAGCTGTCGCAGGGCGCAGACACAGTTAGCAGCCGCAGGGGTCTGGCAGCCCTGCCGAGCCCAGGATCGGGGAGCCGCTTACCACCTGCCGCCCCTCCATCTCCAGCTTGCGCTGCCCACTGAGGATCTTGTGGCCCACAGTGCCTTGCACGCAGTAGCCAGGCATGATGACCTGCACGGCAAGAACGGGGGGCACTTTCTGCTAGGCGTCCTCATCTGGATCCTCAGAAACCCACCGAGCGGCGGCTGCTCGGGAGGCAGGGGCCTCCCTGTGTGACAGGCGAGCGCTCAGCCTGGGCTTCCGGGATGGACCGCAGCAGCAGGGTCAGCCTGGGTCCAGTCAGGGCAGCTCGGGGACAGGTTCAGTGAACGCGCCCCAAGGCTGTAGGAGCGCCGGTGCCTCCCCCCTCCCATCTCAGACCCTTAGGGGCAGGTCCTGGTCCTCGATCCTCACCATGTTCTTCTCATTTCCTGCCCACTTCCGAAAGATCTGCAGGGACTGGCCGGCATGCAGCATCCCTGGAGTGGCAAACACAACCTGCAGAAGTGCCGAGTCAGCACAGCTCCTACCCGGCCCCGCCCCAGGCCCCAGCCAGCAGTCCCCTGGAGCCCCAAGGCAGGGACCCTCCCGGGCCGGATGTGGGGCAGCTGCCCTGCGGGGATCTCACCATGGGACCTGGGTTGTCAGCAAATGCTCTGTCAAAGGCCTTGATGTGCTTGAACTCAAACATGTTCCTCTGGACAAAAGTCTTGCGGATTTTCTGGTTGGTCCAGGTGATGAAGAGCTTGTAGTAGTGGTTGGCCTTCTCCGTCAGGCCCGTGGAGAAATAGATGGGCACCTTCAGGTTCATGCGTTCCCTGTTTGGCCACCAGCGAAGTCAGCATAAGGAGGCCGAGGGAGGCCGGGACATGTTGCTTCTTGCTCTGAGGCATGGCTCTGCAGCTGCGGCTGGACTGAGGCCAATGTCCCCTGAGAGCCTGAGCCCCGCGCCCCACTGTCTGCACCTCAGTGACCACCCGGACTCCTCAGCCTGTGTTCTACAAGGCACAGGCTCAGTCTAGTTAATCCTGACACAAAGAGCCAGCACGCTATTGCATGCAGTGTCTCCGCCTTGCGGTGCACAGGCCACTCTCATCAAAACATCCTGCCCCAGCACGGGTACCCACCCCACCCACCCACGGCTAGTCAGTGCTGCCTTGATTTCCCAGCACCCCCTGCTGGACAGTGTTAGTGGTCAGCGTTAGTGTGCTAAGGCTGCCCCCGCCCTGATGGGGGACACATCTCTAAGGCTGCATGGAAAAGACTTACCAGAAGGTTTCCAGCAAGATGCACAGCTCTTGTGCTCGGCCCAGCGCAAACACAGGGATCAGAACCTGAGGGCAGGTGAGGCGAGCTTGGGGATGGCTGCCGACGGTGCCGCCCAACTCTGAACACTGTACCCTGGTTGGCAAGGTGAGTGGGCAGACAGCACACTGTAAAAGCCGAGCCTGGCACCTCAAAACTGGAGGCCTTGCTGCACCCAGCCACGTGCGGAGCCGGCAGAGAGCAGGGAGGCCCACGAGCAGCCTTCCGTGGGATCCCAGCATGAGGGGGCTAGTGGAGGGCCCTCTCAGTGCCAAGCAGAGTAACCCCACACCCAGAGGCCACGACCACAAGGCAGGGGAGTCAAACCAGACAGGCCCGAGTCAGCCTGCAGCTGTTACCTTCCCACCACGCTCCACAGTCTCGTGGACTTTCTTCAGGAAATCCCGCTCTCTGCACCGCTTGGAATCACGAATGGTGGTCGCGTACGTAGATTCTGTGATGAGCAGGTTGGGGCGGCACCTGTCAATCCACGCAGCTCTAGAACAGAGGCCGGCCACAGTGACATATCAGAGCAGCAGGACTGCAATGGCAAAGTGGACCCCGGTTCCTTCACATCTTCCTGGGCCGAGCCCTCCACACTACATAGGCCACAGAGGACACTGATGCACTGATCACCTGGTACCCAGTGCCACGCTCTGCTGAATCCGGGGAGACCCCACGGGGTGGGACACATCTCTACTCACCCTAAATGCCGATCTGGGGTCATGTTATAGTCACCCTGCCAAAGAAGATGGAGGTAAGGTAGGCGCCTCCCACCCCCGGCAGCCGCACTCAAGCAAAGCCCTGCTACTGACCGTGTAGACCACCGATTCTGAGCCCACTTTGATTTGGAACATGGCAGCCCCCAGCACGTGGCCCGCATAGTACGCCTTGATCTCCAGCTCATCATCCACCTGCAGAGGAGACAGTGCTCAGGCCTGAGGGACAGGGAGGTCGTGGGAGGGCGATAGCTGAACCTGTCATTCCTCCCTGCTGCCCACGTGAACGCCGGAGCAGAGCCGGTGCAACCATGGAAAGTGGGGCAGCCCGGACAGACCAGAACCTAAGAGTCTAGAACAGCTGCCAAACAGGACCAAGAATATGGGCAAACCCAAGAAGCCACCAAAAGAAAAAAATCTTAAATCCAGGAGCTACGGGTTACTACACCCAGACTGTAATGGTAGCACATGCCTATCACCTCAGCACTGAGGCTGAGAGGAGACCCTCCAAATTCAAATCTAGACTGTAGACAGTGAGACCCTGTCTCTAAAAAATAATTCAACGTGTAATTCGAATTCAAGATGTAAATTTTAGCACAGTAGATAAAATCAAGACAATTAATGCATAAAATATCAAGAAGCACACCTGTTATCTTAGCTTTTAGAAAACTGAAGATAGAGTTGGCTACATAGTCACACACAAAGGGTTGGACTGTCTAGTAAAGAGATCTAATGTTCAGCTACCGAGAACAAGCAAATAAATAAAAAAGCAGTACATGAATTAAAAAATGTGCTTCAACATTTGTGTTCTTTTTAAAATTTTTTCATTATTATTTATTCAATTGTGCGTGTGTGCGCATATATGTGTGTGTGTGTGTAGAACCACGGACGAATTCGGGAACCACCATGGACGCCTCCACCTCCTCCTTGTTTACTCTGCCCCGGGATTCACGGGCTCCGCCCTACCAGGACCAGAAACGCAGGCCGCCCCCGCTTTCGCCTGGCGTTTATACGTGGGGTCTAGGATCCGAACTCAGAACCTTACGCCTGCAAGGCAGAGGCTTAACCCTCGAGCCACCTCTCCAGCCCCCAACATTTCTGTTTTTGTGCAAACAAAAAGTCAAAAGTTCCAATTAACTTTGATTTTGTTATTATGTGTGTTTTGCAATCTCTACCAGGGAGAGTTGCTGAAAAGTACAGAACTACTCCTACAGAACAAAGAAAAGGAGAAACTGGGTTGAGAGAGAGTGCAGTACATTAGGAGCCTCCTGGGAAGCTGGTGACCTGAGCTGGGTATTGTCCTCTGACATTCACCCATAAGAATTCTCTGGACAATACAAAGACCAGCTCTAGATCCGATCAGAACCTCCTCAGATCTCACTGGAACCTCCCAGCAGTGGCCCAGATAAAAGGAACCACAGAACAGGAAACTCTCTGAAGCGGTGCTAGAAAACACTCTTTCCTTCCGCTTGTCAGCTTCTTCGTTTCTTCCACTCTCCAAGTCTTCAATGCGACTAGAAACTCTCCAGGAATCCCCCAGCCTTCGGCCGTCACTGGACTCCTGGACTGAGCAGCTACTGGCAGCCACGGTTGGACTACCTCAGCCATATCTCGTAAACCTACTCAATGCGCTCCCTATTTATATGTTCATTCTGTTGGTTCTGTGATTCTACTATTATATATTCATTCTGTTGGTTCTGTGATTCTACTATTTATATGTTCATTCTGTTGATTCTGTGATTCTAGAGAACTCTGATTAATACAAAAATGTAAAAAAAAAAAGCAAGACAAAAGATAAAATAGTAGATAAACCCAAAGTAATCTTACTTAACTAGATGCAGAATATAAACACACCATTCACATTAAACACATCACACATACATAAAGCCAGGTCAAACTAAAACCAGAAATAGTAATGCTTGGTAGGAAGGTTTGAAGAAAAACCGAAACAAAAAGGAAAATATATCCTGAAAACACTAAAAAGGCGGTGGGATGTGCTGTAACCACAGAAAAGGCAGACTTTAAGGTAGGCAGCAAGATGGCCCCGTGAAAGGCTGAGGCAGGAGGGTCGTAAGCTCAAGGTCAGTTTGTTACACAGAAGCCTGTCTCAGGGACAATCTGAGTTCAATACCAAGATGACATGGTGGACAGACAGAACCGACTTCCAAAAGTTGTGTCTGACCTCCACAAACAGCATCCCTGTACCTGCACAGCTTTCTCTTTTTTCTCTCAATCTCTGTCTCAATCTTCCCGCTCTCCCTTGGCCTTTCCTCTCTCTCTTTCTCTTTTTTTTTTAAATAGATGCGGTAGCCAGGAGCATGCATTACACAACCTAGTTCACTTGTGGAGCAATCAGTTATAAAAAGAGACTTTAAAGAAAAAAAAAACCTTCAAGATTTTTTTTAGCCCAGATGTAAGAGAGAGAGATGCAAGATGATTCAAGATATACAGACGCCCAACAGAAATTTCAAAACGTAAAGACTAATGAGAAACTGACAAAGCTACATTCTCTATGGGAAATTTTTGTTACTGCGATTTGTCATTACCTATTTAAAATTCTTCACTCCATCCCTGACCCACTTGTTACCACGGCCTGGCACTGGGCACCCACCGGGGCTGGCCCATTTTGCAATTGGTGTCTACCTCACAACCCAGCTGGTACAAGAGACCCAAAAAGCTGAGAGAGCTTCAGTTCCCAGGTGCCCAAACATACAAGTATCTTCTGGGGGAAGTAGCTGCTTGGCAGAGCCCGGTGGAGAGGAGCCACCCACAAGCATGTGCGCCCCCAGGGTAAGGCCACACAGGCTGCCTCCTGGGCACCCCTGGCCTGCAGCCCCGGCCCTCCCAGCCCAGGCAGAACAGGCGGATCCCGACCTGGACCGTCTGGTGCAGGTGGACGGCCACCACCTTCTTCATGCAGTCTTTGATCATCTGGGAGGTGAAGAAATTGGCTTCTCCCTTCTTGTCCACAGCGATCTTTCGGTAGTCTTCCAGCAAGATGGGGCAGATGGCCTGGGTAGGGTGGGTCATGTAGATGGGCCCGTCGTAGCCCACCATCTCACTGAAGTAGGGAAGTGCCCCACAATGGTCCAGATGAAAGTGGCTGGGGATTTAAGCGCAGTCAGTCTGAGACCACCCTCTTCCACCACCTGGCCAGGCCTGGGCTCACACTAGTTCGCCAAGGCCTTGGCGCACCACACACTGACCCGAGCACCTGAGAATCAGAAAGCACAGAACACCAAGCACTGCTTCCACAGGTGGACATCGAGATACCTAGGCACGGCGTGTGTGTGCGTTATGTATGTACATTATACATGTACGTAATGCGCATACGCTGGTAATTAGAAACTGAATCAGAAAAAAATAACAAGGTAACACAACCCTAAGAACCTATCCTGAAAAAAAAAAAGGAACAGAAAGGTGGCTCAATCAGTAAAGTGCTCGCCACACAAGCAAGAGGACCAAGGTTCAAGCCCAACACCTACATCAAAATCTAGGTGTGGCGGTACCCACTTGCGAGCCCAGCTCGGGAGGCAGCGAGCCCCCGCCAGCCAGTCTCACCAACTGGCTCCAGCTTCAGTGAGACTGCCTCAAAGCAAGGCGGAGCACAACCAAGGAAGACTCAGTGTCAACCTCTGGCTCCACCGCATGCACCCACACACCATGCACGCATGCACACACACACACACACACAGCAAGCACAGTCACACACACACAGACACACACACAGCCAGCACAGTCACACACACACAGACACACACACAGCCAGCACAGTCACACACACACAGACACACACACAGCAAGCACAGTCACACACACAGACACACACACAGCAAGCACAGTCACACACACAGCCAGCACAGTCACACACACACAGACACACACACAGCCAGCACAGTCACACACACACAGACACACACACAGCCAGCACAGTCACACACACACAGACACACACACAGCCAGCACAGTCACACACACAGCAAGCACAGTCATACACACACAGACACACACACAGCCAGCACAGTCACACACACACAGACACACACACAGCCAGCACAGTCACACACACACAGACACACACACAGCAAGCACAGTCACACACACAGCAAGCACAGTCATACACACACAGACACACACACAGCAAGCACAGTCACACACACACAGACACACACACAGCCAGCACAGTCACACACACACAGACACACACACAGCAAACACAGTCACACACACAGCCAGCACAGTCACACACACACAGACACACACACAGCAAACACAGTCACACACACACAGACACACACACAGCAAGCAGTCACACACACAGACACACACACAGCAAGCACATGCACACACACAGCAAACAGTCACACACACACAGACACACACACAGCAAACAGTCACACACACACAGACACACACACAGCAAGCACAGTCACACACACACAGCAAGAAGAGTCACACACACAGACACACACACAGCCAGCACAGTCACACACACACACACACACACACACACAGCCAGCACATGCACACACACAGACACACAGCAAGCACAGTCACACACACAGACACACACACAGCAAGCACAGTCACACACACAGACACACACAGCAAGCACAGTCACACACGCAGACACACACACAGCCAGCACAGTCACACACACACACACACACACACACACAGCCAGCACATGCACACACACAGACACACAGCAAGCACAGTCACACACACAGACACACACACAGCAAGCACAGTCACACACACAGACACACACAGCCAGCACATGTACACACACAGACACACAGCAAGCACAGTCACACACACAGACACACAGCAAGCACAGTCACACACACAGACACACAGCAAGCACAGTCACACACACAGACACACACACAGCAAGCACAGTCACACACACAGACACATACACAGCAAGCACAGTCACACACAGACACACACACAGCAAGCACAGTCACACACACAGACACATACACAGCAAGCACAGTCACACACACAGACACACACACACAAGCACAGTCACAACACACACACCACAGCAAGCACAGTCACACACACGACACATACACAGCAAGCACAGTCACACACACAGACACACACACAGCAAGCACAGTCACACACACAGACACACAGCAAGCACAGTCACACACACAGACACACACAGCCAGCACATGTACACACACAGACACACAGCAAGCACAGTCACACACACAGACACACAGCAAGCACAGTCACACACACAGACACACACACAGCAAGCACATGTACACACACACAGCAAGCACATGCACACACACAGACACACACACAGCAAGCACATGTACACACACAGACACACACACAGCCAGCACAGTCACACACACAGACACACACACAGCCAGAACATGCACACACACACACACACAGCAAGCACAGTCACACACACAGACACATACACAGCAAGCACAGTCACACACACAGACACACACACAGCAAGCACAGTCACACACACAGACACACACACAGCAAGCACAGTCACACACACAGACACATACACAGCCAGCACAGTCACACACACACAGACACACACACAGCAAGCAGTCACACACACAGCAAGCACAGTCACACACACACAGACACACACACAGCAAGCACAGTCACACACACAGACACACACACAGCAAGCACAGTCACACACACACAGACACACACACAGCAAACACAGTCACACACACACACAGCAAGAAGAGTCACACACACAGACACACACACAGCCAGCACATGCACACACACACAGACACACACACAGCAAACAGTCACACACACACACACACACACACACACACAGCCAGCAGTCACACACACACAGACACACACACAGCAAACACAGTCACACACACACAGACACACACAGCCAGCACAGTCACACACACACAGACACACACACAGCAAACACAGTCACACACACACAGACACACACACAGCAAGCAGTCACACACACACAGACACACACAGCAAGCACATGCACACACACACACACACAGCAAGCACATGCACACACACACACACACAGCAAACAGTCACACACACACAGACACACACACAGCAAACACAGTCACACACACACAGACACACACACAGCCAGCACAGTCACACACACAGACACACACACAGCCAGCAGTCACACACACACAGACACACACACAGCAAGCACAGTCACACACACACAGACACACACACAGCCAGCACAGTCACACACACAGACACACACAACAAGCACAGTCACACACACAGACACACACAGCAAGCACAGTCACACACACAGACACACACACAGCCAGCACAGTCACACACACAGACACACACACAGCCAGAACATGCACACACACACACACACACACACACACAGCCAGCACATGCACACACACAGACACACAGCAAGCACAGTCACACACACAGATACACACACAGCAAGCACATGTACACACACACAGCAAGCACATGCACACACACAGACACACACACAGCAAGCACATGTACACACACAGACACACACACAGCAAGCACAGTCACACACACAGACACATACACAGCAAGCACAGTCACACACACAGACACACACACAGCAAGCACAGTCACACACACACAGACACACACAGCAAGCATAGTCACACACACACAGCAAGCACAGTCATACACACACAGACACACACACAGCAAGCACATGTACACACACAGACACAGCAAGCACAGTCACACACACAGACACACACACAGCAAGCACAGTCACACACACAGACACACACACAGCCAGCACAGTCACACACACACACACAGCAAGCACAGTCACACACACAGACACACACACAGCCAGCACAGTCACACACACACACACAGCAAGCAGTCACACACACAGACACACACACAGCAAGCAGTCACACACACACACAGCAAGCACAGTCATACACACACAGACACACACACAGCAAGCACATGGACACACACAGACACAGCAAGCACAGTCACACACACAGACACACACACAGCAAGCACATGCACACACACAGACACACACAGCCAGCACATGTACACACACAGACACACACAGCAAGCACATGCACACACACAGACACACACACAGCAAGCACATGTACACACACAGACACACACACAGCAAGCACAGTCACACACACAGACACACACACAGCAAGCAGTCACACACACAGACACATACACACAGCCAGCACATGCACACACACAGACACACACATAAACACACACACATGTAAACATACCAAAAAAAGAACAGAAAAACAGGAGGCTGGAGATATGCCTCAGGGGTTAAGACTCTGTCTCTCAGGCAGAAGCTCCCGAGTTAGGATCCAAGATCCCATATAAAAAACTCCAGGCAGAAATGACAGCGGCCTGCACTTCTGACCCAGGTGGGCAGAGCCTGGGGAATCTCAGAGCAAAGCAAGAAGGAGGTAGAAGCAATCCAGGATGATTCCTGAAGTCACCCTTGGTCCTCTACAGGGACACACAGTGCCCTTTGATGTGCCCGCGCGCACACACACACACACAAAATAATAATAATAAAAAAAATAAATTAAAAAGAACAGAAAAACAGGGGCTGGGAGGTAGCCAACTGAGGTTGGTCAAGTGCTTTGTGGGTACTCTCAGTGTACCCTGGCACCCGTGTAAAATGTTGACTGTGGTGATGCATGCTTATAATCCCAGCACTGGGGAGGCGGAGACAGGGGAACCTCTGGGGAACTGGCCAGCGACAAGACACAATCATCCTCCTGGCTCCAAGAGGTTAAGGTACACCCTACGGAGTGAGCCGAAAGACGGCCTGGCAACAGAACTCCATGATCAGCCAGTCCCTCTGCCTCCACAGCAGGGGTCAAGGAAGGAATGTGGAGACCCTGGGACACCCACCTGATGATCACGCAGTCCAGAAAATCAGTCAGCCGGCCACTCTGGGTGATGTAGGAGAAGTCAGGAAAGCGCCTCTGAGAAGGGTGACACAAGACGTGGAAATGCAGGAGCTGCTCAAGGTCCCAGCAAGCGTGGAGTGACTGGCCGACTCCACTAACAGGATCTACGCAGGAGCCCACGGACCTCTCCAGGACCCCCAGGAGGCTCATCTCAGCTGGGCCCACTTGTCAAAAGCCACCTATCTATGGGTACAGCTATCCAGGCACACCCCAACTGTCTACGGGCCCACTTGGGAACACCCTACGGTCTCGGGGCTGCTCTTCTTCAGCCCATCTACCCGAGTACTCACATCATCGTTGTATCCCATGTGCATCCCACAGTCCAGCATGACATTCTTGCCCGCAATGGACACTAAGATGCAGCTTCGACCTACATCCTGGCCAGCCCCTGCTCAAGGGAGCACGAATGAGAAATGGGTCTGTTCCTCTTCCCTCTTCCCCCTTGCTTCCTCCCTCACTACTGAAAAGACACACACACACACACACACACACACACACACAGTGCCCGCTGATACACACACACACAAAAGTGCAAAAAAAAAAATGGCCACCTCTATTGGCACCTAAGGGAAATGGCCAAAGCGCCATGCCAGAACCACATGCCCTTTCCCACACAGCAGGCAACGGCTGGCAGGCAGTGGGCACTGCCGTGACCCCTAGCACTGAACAGAGGCCACGTCATTGCGGGGCCTGAGAACCATGGCAGAAGACGCGACAAGGTGGAGATAGGTGGCCAGGAGCTCCATATCCAGTCGGGCGACCTCGAATCCTAGGGCACGTGAGTGGGCAGGCGCTTCAAGCCCGAAACTCACGCATGAAGAAAGCCCAGACACACGCAGGGGTCCCGGAACCATCCCGCTCACTTTTGGTGCCAACGTCTATGTTTTCCACAAAGAGCGACGGTACTTTAAATAGCGGTGTACACAGACCAACGAGGGCAACAAGAGCTGGTTCGAGGAGTGACACCGGGCAGGCTAGGAGGGGGCAGCACGTGACCAAGGTGGGCAGAAAACTAGCGATGAGACAAAGTCACGTCGCTGCTCTTGAAGCAGCAGTGCACGTGCAGAGGGACCCCGACCACGACGCGGCACCCGCCCAGGTCCGCTTCGCTGCCGCCACCCCACGCCTCGGGCTGCCATCCTCGTGCCGTGCGGCGCCGCGGCGTAGGGCCTGGGTCTCCGGGCGACCAACGCCCGGCGCACGCTCCAGGGCCGGCAGTCGAGAGGGGCCTGTGCCCCGACCCCGCGGGGCTCACCCAGGGGAGTGACTCTGATCTCAGGCATCCTCGGGCCTCCGCGGCGCTCCCGGGGCGGCGCGCACGGCCACGGCCAGCGACGGCCTCCCGCCCGCGGCCGGACACCGCTGCAGCCCACGTCCCGCGACCTCGCGGCGCCACGCACGGCGCAGGCGCGCCCTCCGCGGGCCCCGGCTTCCGGTCCGCGCGTCGGAAACGCGAGTCTGTACGTCGAGCCCTAATTGGGCGGCCGGCGACCAATGGGGATGGCGCGGCGGCGCAAGGCGGGGCTCCGGGCCGCGCCCCCGGCGGCTGCCCAACCGCAGGCTGCAGCCGTGCGGCCGCATCGTGGGCGCGTCCTGGCGGGATCGCGTCCCGGAGCCGCGATCGCGATCTCGCCGGCCGCTGGCGCGCTCGAGGGAGGACGCGCCGGTCCCTCGGCGGCTTGGCTGCGGCTCGGGTCCAGCCTTCCCATCACTGGCCTCCGCCGCGCCCTGCGCCCCCAATCGGAGCGGGGACCCGCCAGCCCGGGGCTGCTGCACCCGCGACCCAGGTGAGGTTTGTGGGGCCCCCTGCCCCCAGCCCATCCCAGCCGCTCCCTGAGCCCCTGCTAGGCCTGAGGAGAGTTCCGGCGTGGGGCCTTCTGCCCACCTGCCTTCCCGCCCTCCTGCCCAGCCTGATCCTTGACCTCGCGTCAAGGCCTGAAGGTGTCCTGCATCCCCTTCCGGGAGCTGGCACGCTGCCCGCCCGTCCTGTGCCCAGCTCTCATCGCTGACGCCTGTGAGACTGCGGGCAGGTCTTTGTTGACTGCCGGCTCGGGTTCTGGGCAGGAAGTCCAGGCCGCAGGATACTTGGCCCAAAAAAGAACCCCATCTCTCTAATGGACAGCACACAGGTCCCAGAGTCGAGGGCTGTGCCGAAGACTGGCAGGCGCCATCTTTCCGAGGACCAGTCAGGGTTTCCCTGATACCTGGAGACTGGTCGAGCCCATCTTCCAGGTGTTTGGCCCTGGCCCTGGGCATCCAGCGCCACCTGTGGGGCCTGGGGGCCGCGGGTCTCACTGAGCCCCCCTACCACTGTGGCAGGCAGCCTCTCATGGGTAGAGAACACAGCTATGGACAGAGGTGAGAGATGAATCATTGCACTCCGAGACTGGAAGGCAGAACTTGTGCAAGATCCATCCACCTTGCTGCTGCTCCCGGCTGAGGCTGTGGCGCTGGGGCCCTGCTGATAGAGAAGCAAGAACAGGGATTCGCGCCAGGAGACGTGGGAGTCTCTACCCCAGACACAGATGATGTGCAGCCAAGTCCCACAGGAAGGGCTCTGGACATCAAACTGAGCTCTTGCATTTCCTAAGAAACTGGAGTGCTTGGACGTACATTCAAGGTATGAGCCTAGTGGTACAGATGTGTAACCCCAGCTACACAAGGATCAAGAAAATTGAAAGTTCAAGACCTGCCTGGGCTACAGAGTGAATTCAAAGCCCACCTGGTCACCTTATTAAGACCCTGTCTCAAAGTAAAAAGTCAAGAGGGCTGGCAAGAGGACCAAAGTTCAGTCCTCATTATCACAAAAAAAGTGTAGGTCCTAGGATGTTTGTAGAGTGACCGGGATGCAGGCAGCCAAGAGTGCAAGCACAAGGACGGGCTTCCATGTGACAGCCATGCAAGAAAGTTCTCAGTGAGGAACTGTCTCAAGACAATAAGGGGAGGGGGTTACCTTGCAAGCAACAGGTCCTGAGTTTGGATCCCAGGTCCTATGTAAACACCAGGTGGAAATGGTAGCCAGTCTGGTAGGTGGAGCCTGGGAAACTCTAGAACAAAAGCAAAAAGGAGATGGTTCAATTGAGGGTGATTCCTGAGTCACCCTTGGGTCTATATGTGCCTTCTCACACACACACACACACACACACACACACACACACACACACACACACACAAAATAAATAATTTTTTTAAAAAGGTGAGGAGCAATAAAAGAGGATACCTAACGTCTTCCTCTGGTTTGACTATACATGCATACAAGCATGTTACCCCCCCACGTGACCATACATGCACACAAGCATGTTACCCCACACACATGACCATACATGCACGCAAGCATGTTACCCCACACACATGACCATACATGCACACAAGCATGTTACCCCACACACATGACCATCCACACGCAAGCATGTTACCCCCTACAACCATACATGCACAAGCATGTTACCCCACACATAACCATACATACACAAGCATTTTACCACACACACACGACCATACATGCACACAAGCATGATACCCTCGCACACGACCATACATGCACAAGCATGTTACCACACACACACACACATACACCCGACCGTACATGCACAAGCATGTTACCCCTCCCCACACACACACAGAATGAATATCCAGAGCCCAGTCTCATCTCAAGCCTTCTCTCCTGCATCACTTCTAAAATGTTGCAGATGAGAGGGTATGATGAGTGGAAGAGCCGGACGATGGGGAGAGGTGCTATCAGACAATGGAGTCTTCCCATTGAGGCTGCCTGGCCCAAGAACTCAATGCAACACTGTCTATTTACACTAGACCGCCAGGAGAGCTGCCCTAGCAACATTTTGCCAGACATCAGGGAGAATCCCATGAAATACAACACTATGCTGATGGACTACGAGACTGGTGCTGGACAAGATGGGGGCGCAGGGGGACTCCTTACTCCACAGTTTATTCGGCAGTGGGCCATTCACAACCTGGCAGGGGCCCAGGCGTTACTAATGCAGACCTTCCGAATGGGACCCAGCGGATCACATATGCAGGGGAACGGGGAGGAGGGAGAGAATGGGCGTGGTGTGGTGGGAGGGGCGAGGACAAGTAGCAGGGGATAAAAACATGTCAATTCGTTGTAAATAAATTAAAAATAAAAGAGAGGACTTGCACTTCCTGGGCAGGGAGCTCAGTGGACGGGGTGGGCTTCATCATAGCCTTTCAGCAGGCATTTCTTTGGGCCGTTTTCCCCAAACTCCTTGTGAAAATGGCCAGAGAGCAAGCAGAATGACGAACTGTGCGAACCTGTTTCAGCTCCTGCTGGAAGATGGACAGCGTGGAGACAGATTTCAACCTGAAGGTCGTCCTGGTCAGCTTCAAGCAGTGTCTCACCGAGGAGGGAGAGGTGCTCCTGGATCACTACATCGACAGCTGGAAGGGGCTGGTCAGGTGCGTGCCCCGGGGCTGCCTGCCTGCTGTGCTGGCAGCATCCACAGGGGAGCCCTGCACCTCACGTGGCGCAGGGGCACGGGACTTGCCAGCAGGTATCGCCGTCCAGCTTCCTGCCCCTTGCGCCAAGCTGGCGTGCGCTTCGGTGGGCTCCGGGCGCGTCCCTCTGTGCTGCAAGCTGACGCTCTGGACCTAAAACTTCCACTTCCCCGAACAGGTTTCTGAACAGCCTGGGTACTGTCTTCTCGTTCATCTCCAAGGATGTGGTCTCAAAGCTGCAGATCATGGAGCACCTGCGGAGCAGCCCGCAGCGTGAACACTACACCAGCCTGCAGTCCATGGTGGCTTATGAGGTGGGCAACAAGCTGGTGGACCTGGATCGCCATTCCCGATCCCGCTACCCTAACTCAGGCTGCCGGACGGTGCTGCGACTCCACCGCGCCCTGCACTGGCTGCAGCTGTTCCTAGAAGGCCTTCGCACCAGCTCCGAGGACGCCCGCACCTCCACGCTCTGCAGCGATTCCTACAACACCGCACTGGCTGCCTATCACTCGTGGATTGTGCGCCAGGCTGTCACCGTGGCCTTCTGTGCCCTGCCCACGCGGAAGGTCTTCCTGGAGAGCATGAAAGTGGGTTCCCCCGAACAGGCAGTGGAGATGTTGGGAGAGGCCCTGCCCTTCATCGAGCTCGTGTATGACACCTCCCAGAAGCTGCTGGCCGAGCACGGGCTGCTGGACCTGCCCTAGCAGCACCCGGAGCAGGGCTTCCCGGATGCCACTGCCAATCCCGAGAGCTGAGCTCGTTGGCAGCCACAGTCTGTGACCAGGAAGGTGGTGGGCATGTGGATCAGCAGAGGTGGGCGCTAGCCGTTCTCTTCCTACAGGCCGTGACCCCTGGCCCCCAGCTTTCCCCTCAGCCTCAGTTACATATGGATAGTCTGCTGAAGGGCAGGTGATCGTGTCTATGTCACAACTGAAGGTGGACCCGATACCCACCCGTGTGGAATCTGTGAAATGAAGTCATAGGTCTCTGCAGCTGAGGCTGCGTCGTTCACCCAGCCAACGCGTACCCTTCCCGCAGCCACGAGGCCTGGGCTGCCACCGGGCAGGATCCGGTTCTGTGGGCCGTGGTGCTGGCATGAGGGCTGTCTCCGGGCCCTGCGCCTGCCTCTTTCTAGCTTCTGTGTGCAAACAGGCTGTCACGATAGCAACTGAAAGTTGAAACCCTAGCTAACTGAGGCTGCCCCAAGGGGAGGAAACACTGCCCTGCTCAGGACAGCCTCCTCTGTGGTCCCTGCTACACAGCTCGAGTCCCCTGAGGGACACAGTTGGTGGCCTCCTGCCCGGCACAGCCTAAAGTTCTGGGAACTCAGTACTACTGCTGGCAACCCACACTTCGCCCCCACAGACAGCACGCAACGAGATGCTGTGTCCTCGCCCTGCCCTGCCGCGCTTGCCTCTCGATGGACTTGGGAACACCTGTGCCCAGCCTAGGTGTCATCCAGTGCTTAGAGATGCGTCCTGTCCACCGGCTCTTCGTGGCGAATTCTAGAACAGACCCATGGGATAGTGTCCTCTGCGTAGCTGTGCATAAATGAACTTTTGGGTGTACATACTCTCTCAAGAACTGTGATATATGTAGTGTTTCCAGCACAAATAAATTACACTTATGTAATTGGGCATAGCATTCCAATTGGGTTGCCAGAATGTGGGAGTGCCTGAGTGTGGGGGATAAGAATGTGGGCGTGCCCAGCGTGGCTGGAAAGAGCACTTACCCCAGAGCTTGCTGAAGTGAGCACTCAGCGGGGGACGTGAGCTAATAATGGGCATAAACATGTCCAGCGAGCAGCGGCGCCGGAGAAGCTGCCGAGCGCATGTCCCTGACGGACTCACCTTGATCACCTTAGCTGCGCTCGCGCCACAAGATCAGTTTTGTTCCCATTTCATAGGTAAGAAAGGAGTCGCCTTGGTCACGCCCCTTGAGGAGCTGGACTGGGACGGCCACGCACTGTGGGCCTGCAGATCAAGGCTGAAGGCCAGGGTCACTTTTCTGACAACGGCGGCAGCCTGGACAGAGGGTGCATCAGTTGGGGTCTTCTTGACACCCCACTTCAGCCCCTCTTCTGCCATGGCTCCACACCCTATCCCACACTGCATGTGTGCAACCACGGTGCTAGCCAAGGCCAAAGATGTCAAGAGAGTATCCAAAGAGCAAGGACGCAAAAGCAGCTGTGTCATGCACGGGTCTGTGTGTGCACACGTATGTTCTGCACCCATATGTGTATTGTAGCATGTATGCTCTGCACCCCTACCCTCTCACCGGGCAGCAGCAAAAAGACAAAAGTCAAGTTCCTTACCCCATAAATGCTTGCTGGGCCCCAACGGGCACTAAGTCTGCTCAGCATCCCACCCACTCCAGCAGAGGTGAAGAACCTCCTCCCTCCCTCCCCCCAGCTCCTCTGGATGCCAGTGACTTGCTTTTTTGTTAGCAAGAACTCCCTTAGGCCCAAGTCAAAGAGGCACAGCTCAGGCTGGAGAAATGGCCCAGGGGTTAAGACTTCATCACAAGCAGAATGTCCTGAGTTCAGATCCCAGGTCCCAGGTAAAAATGGAGGCGGCCTGCACTTCCAGCCCTGGTGGGTGGAGCCTGGATAATCTCAGAGCAAAGAAAAAGGTGGAAGCAATTTAGGATGATTCCTGGTGGTCCTTCAGCAGGACATACAGTGCGCACGCACGCGCACACACACACACACACACACACACACACACACACGCACACACAGATGCAAAATAAAGTTAAAAAAAAAATCCCTCAACTGAGCGGAAACTAAGTGGGAAAATGGGAACTACCTGCCACACACCTGGCCCTGGCTGTTGCAGGAGCCTATTTGGTTATGCCTTTCCTCCCTTGTTTGCATGGACCCCTTCCTTCAGGACCAGCTGGAGCTGAGCTATGCCCGAAGAGAGCACACCCTCAAGGTGGGAGTGCTTGGACGGAGGAGCGGTGAGGTGGCATGAGTCCTTACAGCTTCCAGGATGGAAGCCCTCAGAGGTCTTCACAGATCCTGGCAGGTCAGAGGCTGTGGGACCAGCCCAGAGCTCTTACTGCAGCCGTAGGGTAAGATCCCTGGCTAGCCAGCTGTCTGCTGCCCTCGGGACCCCTGTGCGGGCCTGGAGGCCACTCCCACAGCTCTTGGAAGCACGGCCTTAAATTGGTAGCCAGAAGACAAGTGCCTCTGTCTACAGGAGATCCCCTAACGCCCTGGTGCCTCCTCACCCCCTCCCCTTGTCGGTGGAGACTCCAAGGTCCCGAATGCTTCTTCGGCTTCCTCCAGCCCGCCAGGCTGCTCCAGGACGGGGTGGGATACTGGAAAGGATCTAGGGCACAAGCAAGTGACAAGGCTGGTCAGTGACCACCCGGAGCCTGGGTCATTACTGGTCAGAGCCTAGTGATGACGAAAGGGTGCGCGCAGTGTGCGAAACTTCAGGCTCAGATTCTGAGCGTGTTGCCCGGAAATGCCCTGGGGGCTTGTCAGCCAAGCATGGCATTGGTTTTGCTAAACAAATCCTTTGATTCCTCCCCCTGTACTCAACACATCTGGGTCTGCAGTGCAGAGCACCCACCCATCTCTGTTGGAAGCTATCACCTGCCATGCCAGTCCTGGCTGTTCTGGGCCTCAGCCTGGCTGCCCTCCTGGGCCTCGGAGCGGGGTCCTCCTTGTGCCTGTCACGACAATTCAGGGCACAAGGGGACTATGTGCTGGGTGGACTCTTTCCACTTGGCCTTGCCGAGGAGGCCTCTGTCTACCATAGGACACGACCCAATGGCATCCTCTGCACCAGGTATGGAGGCCAGAAGCTGGGGTGGGGTGGGTCTGTGGCAGTCCTAAGTCGGGAATGAGGACTTAGGTGGCCCCAGGTTCTCACCCCTAGGTCTGTTCCTGACGATGGCTATGAAGATGGCTGTGGAGGAGATCAACAATGGGACCACCCTGCTGCCTGGGCTACGCCTGGGCTACGATCTCTTTGACACATGCTCAGAGCCCGTGGTGACCATGAAGCCGAGCCTCATGTTCCTGGCCAAGACAGGCAGCTGCAGCATCGCCGCCTATTGCAACTACACACAGTACCAACCCCGTGTGCTGGCCGTCATCGGGCCCCACTCATCAGAGCTTGCCCTGATCACGGGCAAGTTCTTCAGTTTCTTCCTCATGCCACAGGTACGCCCACCTCTCCTTGCATCCTCCACCCCCAGCCCCGACCACTGAGCTCCCACATCAGGAAGGGCTTCTCGGCCACCACAGGTCAGCTACAGCGCGAGCATGGATCGCCTGAGTGACCGGGAGACGTTCCCGTCCTTCTTCCGCACGGTGCCCAGCGATCGGGTGCAACTGGAAGCTGTTGTGATGCTGCTGCAGCATTTCGGCTGGAACTGGGTGGCTGCCCTGGGCAGTGACGATGACTACGGGCGTGAAGGTCTAAGCATCTTTTCCGGCCTGGCCAACGCACGAGGCGTCTGCATTGCACATGAGGGCCTGGTGCCACTGCATGGCGCCGCCGGCCAGCAGCTGGGCAAGGTGTTGGACGTGCTGCGCCAAGTGAACCAAAGCAAAGTGCAGGTTGTGGTGCTGTTCGCCTCCGCTCGCGCCGTCTACTCACTCTTCAGCTACAGCATCCGCCATGGCCTCTCACCCAAGGTGTGGGTGGCCAGCGAGTCCTGGCTGACCTCCGACCTGGTCATGACCCTGCCCGACGTCGCCCGTGTGGGAACTGTGCTTGGCTTTCTGCAGCGGGGCGCCCTGCTGCCTGAATTCTCCCACTACGTAGAGACCCGCCTGGCCCTGGCTGCCGACCCGGCATCCTGTGCCTCGCTCAGTGCTGAGCTGGACTTGGAGGAGCACGTGCTGGGGCCACGCTGCCCACAGTGCGACCGCATCACGCTGCAGAACCTGTCGTCTGGGCTGATGCAGAACCTATCAGCTGGGCAGCTGCACCACCAAATTTTTGCCACCTATGCAGCTGTGTACAGTGTGGCCCAGGCCCTCCACAACACCCTGAAGTGCAATGCCTCCAGCTGCCCCACGGCGGAGCCCGTGCGGCCCTGGCAGGTGAGGTGAGGTCTGGCTGGTCTGCACCTATCTCTGTAAAAGCAATGCCCCACCTGACAGGGTCAAACCTTGTCTTCGTTGTCTCATGGTCCAAACTTGTGCCCCCCCCCCAGCTCTTGGAGAACATGTACAACATGAGCTTCCATGCCCGCAACCTAACACTGCAGTTTGATGCCAACGGCAATGTGGACATGGGGTATGACCTGAAGATGTGGGTGTGGCAGAACCCGACACCCGTGCTGCACACTGTGGGCACCTTCAATGGCAGCCTCCACCTGCAGCTTTCCCAAATGTGCTGGCCGGGAAAGCAGGTAGGGGCAGGATGCACAGGTGCCTCGGTGGGTGCGGGAGACCTCGCCGCGGAGGGGAGCTGAGCACAGCCCTGTACCCAGGTGCCAGTATCCCAGTGCTCCCGCCAGTGCCAGGAGGGCCAGGTACGCAGAGTGAAAGGCTTCCACTCCTGCTGCTACGACTGCGTGGACTGCAAGGCAGGCACCTACCGCAAGACCCCAGGTGAGCCACACGGGGGGCGCACCGGATGGGAGAGGGGCTCCTGAAGTCCAGCCCCAGGCTGATGCTAAGGCCCCAGGGGTGTCAGGGTGGAGAGCTCGCGTCCCTCCGCCCTGACGCTAGAGCTTCTCTCCTCCCCTGCAGACGACCTCATCTGTACCCCGTGCGACCAGGATCAGTGGTCCCCAGAGCAGAGCACAAGCTGTTTCCCTCGCATGCCCAAGTTCCTGGCCTGGGGCGAGCCGGCTGTGCTGCTGCTGCTCCTGCTGCTTTCCGTGGTGCTGGGTCTGGTCCTGGCTTCCCTGGGGCTCTTTGTCCACCACTGGGACAGTCCATTGGTCCAGGCCTCAGGTGGGCCACTGGCCTGCTTTGGCCTGACCTGCCTGGGCCTCTTCTGCCTCAGTGTCCTCCTGTTCCCAGGTCGGCCAAGTCCCGCCAGCTGCCTGGCCCAACAGCCAATGGCTCACCTTCCGCTCACAGGCTGCCTGAGCACACTCTTCCTGCAGGCGGCCGAGACCTTTGCTGAGTCTGAGCTGCCACTGAGCTGGGCGACGTGGCTCAGCGGCTGCCTGCGGGGGCCCTGGGCGTGGCTAGCGGTGTTGCTGGCCCTCATGGTGGAGGCCACGCTGTGCACTTGGTACCTGGTGGTTTTCCCACCGGAAGTGGTGACCGACTGGCGGGTGCTGCCCACGGAGGCACTGGAGCACTGCCGCATGCGTTCCTGGGTCAGTCTGGGCCTGGTGCACATCACCAATGCCGCACTGGCCTTCTTCTGTTTCCTGGGCACCTTCCTGGTGCAGAGCCAGCCGGGCCGCTACAACCGCGCCCGCGGCCTCACCTTTGCCATGCTGACTTACTTCATCACCTGGGTGTCCTTCGTTCCCCTCCTGGCCAACATGCAGGTGACCTACCAGCCTGCTGTGCAGATGGGTGCCATTCTCTTCTGTGCCCTGGGCATCCTGGCCACCTTCCACCTGCCCAAGTGCTACATGCTTCTGTGGCTGCCCAAGCTCAATACTCGGGAGTTCTTCCTGGGAGGGGGCCCCAGGGGTGCAGATGGAGGCAGGAGTGGAGGTGGGGAGGATGCAGGGACTCAGTGAGTGACCTCCGGCCCTGGTTAGAGATTCCCAAGCCAGCAACCCCCAGAGAGAACCCCGAAATTGAGACTCTCCAACTATAGACATTGATCCCAAATTGATCTTAACTCCACAGTAATTCCCAGACCTACAGTGTCAGGAGGACCCTGTGGCGCTGTCTAAACTCCTCAAAGACAAGCTGCCCTTCACCCTGCTGGGCTGCGGTCTGTCCAGCCGGCCCGGCCCCATTATCCTGGAAAGTGGACTGGGAAGGACCCTTAGAGCTCCGTAGCCACACCCTAAACTCTAGAAAGCCCCAAGCAACCAGGAGACCAGGAGTCCTCACCAGCCGGCCATCCTCGGCCTGGAGCTCCTGCCCCGCACCAGTCCAGGCATCCGAGGAGCGGATGTGCACAAGCGTGTGTCAAACAGAGCAGGAGTAGCCAGAAGGCGGCGGCCCACTGGGGGATGAGAGACACCCAGCCTTCCCCCTTCCTGGCCCACACCTAGACGTCGGAGGCAAGCACACCATCACCACCAGTACCTCGGACAGAGCCAAGGCAGAGATGGGGGTCAGCACCAAGGCCAGTGCCAGACATCGGGACCCCTGGAGTCAGCAGCCAGCACCAAGGACAGAAAGCTGCCTGCAGGACCCTGCTGCTGGCCAGTACCGGGGACAGAGCCGCCAACTGAGTGAAAAGTGAGGAAAGATCTAGCTGGACGTAGGGCTTTTGGATCAGAGACCTGGGTCAGCTCTGTCCCAGCCCCACACCTGAACCCTGAGGCAGCTCAGCTGGAGAAAAGGGAAACAGGACACACATCAGTCCCATAAAATTAAATGCTTTTTAGTGTTTAAAATAGCATTTACACAGAAGCAGCATTTACACGGAAGCAGCTCTACATGACCTACCCAGACGCTCAGACTTGGACACAGTCTCTACAGTGCAGACACGGGACCACCAAGGCCAGCGGCACATTCAGACGGCAGCACCAGAACAGCGATGATGGGACAGGACTCCAACCTCTGCAGATGCTGCATGCACGGGGGGCTGGGGCCTCGACTGAGACTGAGACTGCAGGGGCCTGGCCCTCTTCTCTCTTCCCCACTGGACAGCCTCTGCGCACTTCAGTACGACCTGTGTTTCCACTGGCCGAGTACCAGGAGGGGAGAGGGAAATGCAAACGGCCTCCACCAGGTAAGCAGCTGCTGCCCCAGAGCAGGCAGGTCAGCAATAAATAAATAAGTTAGATCCTCCCTGGAACCAGAGAGCCTGCAGGCTCCGTCCAGCTCCTTCAGACCCCCAAGCAGGCTGAGGAGTGAGGCCCAGGAGCTCGTGCGGTCAGTCTGGGACCTTGTGCACAGTTCTGGAAAGGAAGGGGCACCAGAGCCCAAAGATGTTCCTTGTCCTAAGGGTGGGGAGCCTCCAAAGAAGCCGGGAGCTCCCCGCGGGCTGTGCTGGAGACGGACAAGGCTCCACAGAGACTCCAACTGTAGGTCTAGGAGTAGGTGGGATGTCGACTCTACATACTGGGGGGGCTCCCTCGGCCTTTCCTGTCTCGCCTGCCACTAGTGCCCGGGCCCAGATGACACAGCTGGCCTGTTCTGGCTGGTTGCCACTAAGGCCCATACAACTCCTGGCACAGCAGAGCCACCAACTCATGCCACAGGCAGGGCTCAAGGCCCTGGCGCTGGTCACATGATGTCCACGAAGAATTCACAGGGGTTCCCCATGGCCTTCTGAAAGGACTGGCGGCTGCCTGTAAGTTCTGGGGGAACAGCAGCGAGCTCGCGAACAGGTGGCCCCCCAGGTGGTCCCCCCACCACGGCATAGGCCTTTGTCAGGGGATGCAGTGGAGGGAGCCCTGGGGCAACGGCTGAAGCCTGGCTGTGAGGGCTGCTGCCACGGCTAAGCTGGCTGACAGGACGCTCCCGCCAGCCTGTGCTCCCGGACCCACTTGGTGCCGTGGGGTCCGATTCACTGCCGCTGCCCCCAGCTCCAGCCGCCCCCAGCTCCTTCTCTCGGCCCAGGGCCCGGCGGCTGCTCCTCGTGGACCCGCTGCTCTTGCTTCCTGGGAGAAGAGAGAACACGACAAGCTCGGCACCAGGTCCAGCCACTCCAGGACCCCCAGCTGCTCCAGACAGGGCGGGAGGAGGACAGCAGCCATGCAGGACACCAGGAGCTGTGAGGCAGGGGCTAGGGGGCGTTGCAGGCAGCAAGGACAAAGGAGGCCAGCTTGGCGCCCCCGGCCTGATCCAATGAAGGCCCTGTGCACCGGCACGCCCACCAGCCATCCTGTCCTCCCCACCCAGAGACGCACAGTCCACCCAATTCCAGGGCCCTGGACAGCTAGTTGGCTCAGCCCCTGTCCTGGGCCCCCAGGAAGTACTGGCTAGGGGCATGCTGAGAGGGACACGGGGGAACCTGGCTTACCGGCCTGAGGGTCCACTCTGCTAGTCCTTCAGTCTAAGGCTTGCTCAGCACAAAGCAAGGGATAGCACAAGTCACACACCAGCCCGGTGCTCACCCATGGCCAGCTGGGCCTGCTGTGGGCCAGACTGGGCTTGGGTGGAGGCAAGGGCCTGTGCAGAGTCAGCAGACACCCCGCAGCTTCCCCTCAAGCACTGCCGCTCTCTGGCCCGCCTTCTGCTCGCTCACCCTCTGGGTCCGCTGAGCTGGCTGCCTACCTCTTACCCGGACCTATGCTGGCCCCGAGTCTGTCTACTCTGCCTGGGAGAGCTAGGCAAGCCTGTCTCCTCCGCAGGGAGGTGCATTCTCACAGGTCTCCGTATCCCGGGGATGAATTTCAGGCGTACTGTTCACGCTTCACGTCTGGCGCCCTGGTGAGGGGTGGTGGTATGGGAATGAAGCCTGGCCCCCTCTCGGCCTGCGGTCCTCGGCTATCTCGCCCTCACGCTTGCCCTACGTTTCCTGGCCTCTTGCTTCTGCCACCTGGAATGCCAGTCCTGACCGCAGCAGGCACAGCATCCCTGGGCTCCTACCCACTGAACCAGGACTCCTTGCTCCACACTGACCCCTAGACAGAGCCCTCAGGGTCCAAGCACACAGCAAGAGCACAGGGGGCAGCAGCAGGGGCAGGCAGAGCCGAGGAGTGGGAGCAGGAGAGGCTGACGCGGCTCTTACCTTCGCTCTGCTGACTTCCGGCGCTGCCGCTGCCATAGCTGAAGCCAGGGTCCTGGTAGGCAGGTGGGAAGCAAGGCGGGGGCCCTGGGTACTGGTAGGTGTAGCCCTGGCCCAAGGGCCAGGGTGCAGACGCGTGGGGCAGTGGGGCAAGCATGTCCTGATCTGAGGCTCCACTGGAGCCACTGTTGAGGTTCAGGGCTGCGAGATCTGAGAGGAAAAAGGGGAGGGTGAGTCAGGCCAGCGGCTAGACCCAGGGCAACCCCGACGCTGCCCCTGCCCCAACTCACTGCTGCACAGGTCCCCAAAGACATAGTAGCACTGCTCCGAGAAGGTGATCTTGTTGACCGTGTGCCGCAGAAAGCCATGCTTCAGCATGCTGCTGGCGTACTTCCTGGCCTCCCGCCTCTCCTTGAAGCCCTCCACGTGTGTATAAAGCCAGTCCACCACGTCCGCTCCTGGCAACAGGTCCAAGAGAGTCAGTCAGCTAAACCTTGGCGGCCACACCAGAGGAACAGACCGGGCCCCTGCCAACAGCCAGGGACTCACCGATGACAGCATTGGCAATGGTAATTTTAAGCCACATGCGATCTCGGATCTCCAGTCCTGAGTCTGGCAACTGCATGACTCGGACGACGGCGCTCATGTCGCTCTTCACCGTCAGCGGTGCCTCTTCCAGCTCTACAGGGCACAGACTCCTCAGCCCATGCCAGTGATCACAGCCAGGGGCTAGGCTGTGAGCTGCCCCGGACGAAGCCCAAGGCTACAGCATGGACCCATGGGACTGGGAACAGGCAGGACAGGATCCACTCTCCACCTCCTGCTTCTGGATCCCTCTGTCAGGATCTCAGGGCCCAAACTGGAGCGAGGCCACCCCATCTTACAAGCCACCGTACACATGGGCAAGCTGGCTCCTCTCCCTCTCCCTGCCCCTCCTCAGAGAGCTCAGGCTGTTAGTCATGTTAGTGCAGGACGCTCGAGCAGCCTCGGCACAGCCCTCGGAGGGCCTCCATGCATCTAGCTGGCAAGTGGGGCTGGGCTGCAGGAGGTGTGCGGTGCATCATGGGCCCAGCAAACGTTGCGTGAGCACCGAGGCTCGAGTCCGGGACAAACCCTCGCCCTCCAATCTCAGTTTGCTGCTCGGGTTCTCACGAGCTGCCACTTACGTGGGGCGCCAGGCACTGAGCTGGTTAGTGAGGAGGAGCTGGTGCGTGTGATGGCGCTGGAGCAAGGACTCGTACCGTAGCGGGGCAGGGCCCCAGTTAGCGCCGCTGTGTGGGACAGCCAGGCTGCTGGATCGATGGGCCGCACTGGGTCGGCTGGGCAATCACCACACGGCAGCAGTGTATGGATGGTAAAGAATGCAGGGATCGTACAGGGGCAGAGGAGAGAGACCCTTCAGGTTGGGCCCTGGAGCCATACCACACCCCACCCACCTGTGGGGTCACTCACCTCTTGGGATAGTGAAGTAGCTCCGGGGCGTTGGGTCCCAGCACTTGGCTACAGTGAGGCTGATGGGCCTGCAGGGACGGTGCATCACATGGATGAGACCCTGCACAGCTCTCTGATCCTGTGCCCCTCACGACCCTGCAGACCCCCCTCCTCCCCTCACCCTGTCTGGGATACGATCTCCCGCAGCACACGCACAGCATCATCGTTGCTCATGTTCTCGAAGTTGACGTCGTTAACCTGTGGAGTTTGTGAAGGGTCAGGGGCCAGCAGCAGGGCGAGGGTGCACCTCGGCCCTCAGCACCCAAGCCCTCACCTGCAACAGCATGTCACCTGGCTCAATGCGGCCGTCGGCAGCCACGGCCCCGCCCTTCATGATGGAGCCGATGTAGATGCCACCATCGCCCCGGTCGTTGCTCTGGCCCACGATGCTGATGCCCAGGAAGTGATGTCTCTCTGCAGGAAGGGCCATGAGCAGACCGGGAAAGCCCTCCAGCCTGTGCCCACCCACCACCACTCACCAGCCCACAAGGCCTCACCCATGTTGAGCGTCACAGTGATGATGTTCAGGGACATGGTGGAATCAGTGATGCTGCTGAAGGAGGAGGCCTATAGAAGGACACAGTGATGGGCCGAGCAGGCACCATGCCAAGCTGGCATGCCACTGGCAGGACACCTTGCCCACTCACTGCCTACCCTGTCTGTCTGACGCAAGCGCTGTTTCCGCCTCCGACGTTTATGCTTCCGAATGAGCCGGGAGGATGTGCTCTGCTCCGTAGAGCTGCTCAACCTGGGGCAGAAAGCCAGAGTCATGGACTAGAAGTCAGGCACACACAGGACACGAGAAGTGTAGCCAGCCAACACTCATGTGTGAATCTGCAGCACGCAGACACACGTGCCGCCCGCAGACACACGTGCCGCCCGCAGACACACGTGCCGCCCGCAGACACACGTGCCGCACGCAGACACACGTGCACACCGTGCCCACCGGCTGGTGTTGTCCTCCTCATCCGAGTCGATGAAGCTGCTGGACTCCAGCTCGCTGCTAAGTATGGTGGAAGCGCTGTCTGGGGGCAGCCCCAGGTCACGCCGCCGGTCTCCCCTTGGGTGCCCATTGGTCCGAGCAGCTGTGGGGACAGCGGGATGGGGTGTGAATTCAATAGTCACGGGGTGGTGTGTACAGCTCAAGCTTGTGGTTTGGGAACTGCAAAGTGACTCTAAGGCCACAATAAGGAACAGCCACCCAGCTGAGACTCCCTACCATTGATAAAGGAAGGAATGGGTAATATAGTGCATGGGGTTAGGTACATCACGGGGGTTCCAAGAAGGTTTGGAGTTAGAGTCTGGGCAAACACAGCCACAAGTACCCTCATCACGGTTCCGACGTCGGGTTCGCTCCCGCCGGTGACTGACCATGGACTCAGTGCCTGTCTCGTTGTCCATCCCATCACGGCTACTGGCCACATTTGGACTGCACAGAGAAGATGGGATACGGCACACCAGGATGTGGGTGGCCAGTGCCTCAAATGCTTCCCAGTGCTACCCACTGTGCGGGACACATGCTTTCCACCTACTGAAGCCCCTCTGAAAGCCCACCCTCCTTCCCAGGAAGGTCCTGAGCAGCCAGCACCCAGAGTGGCAGGACTCTGTCCCCTAGGAGTCTTACTGAAAGGAGGGGGGCCTGGAGTCCCCAATGCCACCTGTCCTCTCTAGGGGAGGAGGCAGGTCCGTGTGGCTGTCCGTGCCCTGGGACCCTGCATCCGAGTGAGCGCCCTCAGCCAGGACCAGCTGTGGAGGAGAGCGAGGGATTGGATGCCTGGCTGCCTTAAGACATCCCTGCAGGCACTCAGATCACATGACAGCCCCTCCCTTACCTCTGTCCACACCCCCTCCCTCAGCAAGAGTCCACCTGCATAGGATGCTGGGTGAGGCCACCCCAGACTCACCCAGGAAACCACCCGGCCATTGAAGCAAGGTAGCTTGGCGTTGTCATCGAAGATCTCCTCCTTCACAACCCTGTGGGCAGACACAGCCCTGAGGCCACTTCACCTGGGCCACCCCATAGACTCTAAGACATGATGCCCACCCTTGAGCCTAGAGATGGGATGCCACACCATAGATTTCTCGAGGGGTACACCGAGAATGTTCTCTTCTCAGGGACCCTGGTCCTCTCTCAAACCCCTCACCCCGGCACTGCAGACAATGGCCGAGGAGTTCATGGAAAGTCAGCTCGGGGCTCCGATACACCCCCAGGTTGGCCTCCAGTCACTGGGGCAGTGTGGGCCAGAATGAAGGGCACCTGGGGAAAAGGTGTGAGTTCCGCAGCTTCCCCGAGTCCAGATTCTACCGCAGGCTTGTCTCCAGCCATGCATATATCTCTACTCCTGGGCCCCATACCGTTCTTCGCGGCACATGGCATCTGAGGCTCCTCTAGGGTCTGTCCTCAACTTCCCTATCTTAGGGACAGTAGCTCCACCTAGTTAGGTGCCGCAGACTGTCCATGGCTCTTCTCTGTCTCACATCCCACTGCCATGTATTGCATCAGACTCCAAGTCCATCCATTTCCAGAAAGGCCTCTGACCTACTCACCTGACCTGTGATTGTACAGGGACAGCACTGTGCAGCCAGAGCCCTGCTTAGATCAGGCCCACTGGCCTAATTCTCTGGAGACCCCACTCAGTACCTCTCTGGAACACCACGGAGCCCTGGTCAATATGCACATCTCTTAGCACCCTACCTACGCCTGTGAGTTCCAAGAGACCCACCCCAGAACAGGGCCTAGACTACGGCAACGTTCAAAGACTGCCAGACCTTTGTATGGATGTGGGTGGGCCAAGTACATTGTCCTCCAGTGCCCTTGTGGTCCATCCGCCCGCTAGGGAGACCAAGCGACCTCGTGTCGTAGCTCTGGGGTCTGGAAGGGCATCCAGGGACAGAGCTGGCCAGGCCCCAACAGCAACCATGGAGCAGCCCTTGCCTCGCCTACTTTCATGCTGCCCCTAGTCAAACTAGGGGCCAAACTCATTTAAGTAGGGTGCAAAGGACATGGAATGAGAAATGAAAAGAAGAGCAGATGATCTGGGGTCAGAGTTCAAAGGCCATGGGTAGCAACCAGCACAGGCCAGAGGCCGCGGTTGGGCAAGGGCCTGTGTCCTCCACCTACCTCCTCAGACCCAAACACTCCACCTCCTGGCACTCAGCCCCACGAAGTAGAGTGGGATTTTCCACACCTAAACCAGTCCAATGAAGACATGAGAGCTGGGAGGCCGGCTGGGCCTGGAAGTGCACCTGGCAGGAAGCAGGCTTGTGGCTCCATGGGCCCAACGCCAGGGGCAGGGCTGCCCCGCCTGCTGCTCCAAGCCCACTGGGCAGGATCAGGAGGCAGGAAGCCCCAACAGAGCAGAACCTGACCCAGCGACCGAGACACCCTGTTCACCCACCTACCAGGTGGAGACCCAGGACTGAGGGGTGGCAGAAGGTGGCAGCCTGGGACAGACCATATTCCCAGCCAACCTCTACGCTCCTAGACTGCCTACAAATGCGTCTGAAGGCCCTGAGCCAGCGGAGGACGAATCCTAGCGAGACAGAATCACTCCCTCACAGCCTTGGGGAGCTGCAGCTCACCGGCGAAGGCTGAACCTGAAACAGGTCTGGGCCAAGGCAGCCTAAGAGCCGCCTTCGCCCAGAAGATCTGGGCTGCACAGGGTGGGTAGGACTCGTCTCTGGAAGACAACTTCGCTCTGGACGTGGGGCAGCTGGGCAAGAAGCTCGCTGCTGGAGTCACCTGACAGCAACGGAAGCCCCAGCAGGAGTCCCAACCTCAGCCTCAAGTAGGCCGCCAGGAGTCTCTGCCCGGCCGCACCCAAGCCCCAGCCCTCTCTGACTCACCCAAGGGAGACAGATGAGCAACCCTCCCCCCCACCACTAAGGGACCTGCTTGACTCGCCAGCGGGACGATGCCCCATCAGGGTGCTAGAGCCCCAATGCCTCCCCAGTCCGGGCCCTGAGATGACACTGCTTGATGTTTCGGTGCCCCCAACTCCTAGCTAGATGCCCCTCCAGCATTCAAAGATCCTGCGCCCTAGTCTTTCCAGTCTAACCCAAATCCTGCCGTCCATCTGAGAGTTGAGGCGAGGAAGGAAGCCAGGGGTCCAAGGACAGCAATGGGAAGGAAAGTACTTGCCCCAGCTCCCAGGGGCACCCCTGCCCCTCCCACTCTAGCCAGGCAAGGGACTGGCACCAGAGCGGCCACAGTGGAAACAGGAATGGGCAAAAGGAGCAATGCTGCCCCGGCTGGAGCCCCGCACCTGGGAGTTCTGGAGTGGTCCCAGGACTCCTGAGTCCCTACCCAGGCTCAGGGAATGCTTCCAGCACAAGCTGTACAGACTCAAGTGCTCCCACAGCCTAGCGAATGCGTTACAACTACCTGGACTCGCTCAACACCAGGGAGGCACATGGAGCACAGAGAGGCCGAGTCACTGAACCTGCCAACTGCACAGATATGGACGCCAGGACAGGAGGTCACCCCAACAATCTGGGCCAGCCCAGCACTGGCCTCCAGCCAGCAGCTCTTCCCCCTGCGCTCCAACAGAGCAAGGAGCCCTCAGAACGTTTGTCCACAGGCAGGGAGATCAAAAGCCCAGGGCTCCCTTGTCCTTGCCACCCCAGCGCTGGGTGCTTTTGTCTCAAAGACTGGGGCCACCACCAGGTAGATGAGCGCAATGCCAAACCGGGAAGGCTAGCATTAGCATTACACTCCCGGTGGCAGGACCTAGAGCCAAATCCCTCAGTGCCCTGCCTCAGACCACACTCCGAACTAAGGTCGCCACATCCAACACAAGACATCTCTGTGGAAGCCAAGCGAAGCCCGGGGACACTGGCCCTAAACTCTAGGCACGAGGTGCTAGAACAACCACTGTCTGAACATGAGAAGCGGACGTGGAAAGGAGACCTTTACCTGGACGGCCAGAGATAAGGGTGCAGAGCGGGGTCCAGCCCTGGGCAGGCTCTGTTCCTTACTAGATGGCAGGAGACTCAGACTCGCCTGACAATCCTGCTCCAACTTCAAGCAGATGGAACTCAAAGAGGGAGGGAGCGATGGAGGAGGGTTTTCTCTGAGACTCCTGAGGCCGCCAGGTCAGGAAGAAATAAGATGAGGCCTCCTATTTGCCTGTCCCTGTATTTCCTGGGTTGCTCCTGTCTAGACCCTTCCTCTCAGTTCTCCAAAACTCCCAGGATCCCCAGGCAGCTCTGCTGGTCTCCTGGCCCACACCACGGCCCATCAACCAAAGCCCATCCAAGCCCACCCAACATCAAGGCAACCAGGTCTACCAGCTCAGCCCCAGACCAGGCACCTACAGGTCCTCTGAAGCCACCTCAGGTGCCGCTCTGGTGAGACCGGTTTATTCTGGTGCCTTCTTCCCCTGTCCACCAAGAGTGTCAGAGCAGAGGGCCAGGTCAGGAGGCAGCCCAGGTCTGGGCCCACTGGGCACCGCGCCCGCCGAGAGCACAGGCTGGTGAAGGGCATGTGTGACCGGTGATTTTTGCTCAAATAAATGCTAAGTTCACATCCAGCGTCCAGTGCTTCATCCGGAGGTGCTTGGCGTAACGATGGTGGAGGTGCCGCCAGGAGAGCCCGGGAAACCCACCTGTAGGGCAAGGCCTCCTGCCCTGACCTCGGGCAGAGGTGAGACCAGCCTTCAGGCTTCGCGGGCACAATCTCCTGCTTGTCCCGGTGCCTGGGGCAAAGTGGCCCAGCGGGCAACAGACCCGGTCATCCCAGCTGCGTCCGGCTCGGCCGAGCCAGAGGCCCCGGCGCCCGACCTGCGGTCCGACCCTGCAGCCTCGCGCCCAGGCCACGGCCTCAATGTCACGCCGGGAGGCCGCGCACAAGGGCACCGCGGCCCGAGGGCACCGCGGCCCGAGGGCACCGCGGCCCGAGGGCACCGCGGCCCGAGGGCACCGCGCGCACCTGCTCCCCCCGCAGGGCCCGAGCAGCTCCACCCGCAGCACCGCCGGCTGGACTCGCGCCCCGCGGCCTCCGTCCGGCCTCTCCCGACCCGCGGCCCCTTCTCGGGCCTGGTTCGCGCGCTGCCCCGGGCCTTCCGCGGCTGCGGGCGAGGCGGGCACCACCCGGCCACCAACGGGGCGCCCGGCCGCGCCGCCCCCGCCCCCGCCCCGGGTCCCCGACCCAACGGGCCCCGCTGGCGCCCGGGCCCGGGGCGCCGCCAGCCTCGCCGCGAGCGGCAGCTCCGCAGGGCGCCTGCGCCGCCCAAGGGCGCCGCGGGCTGAGCCCCCGAGCCGAGGGGGCGCAGGCGGCCGAGGACCCCGGGCCCGGGCCGCGTCTCGCGCCCGCGTCTGGCGCGCGCAGGTGCCCGCAGGTGCCCGCAGGCGCGCGCAGGTGCCCGCAGGCGCGCGCAGGCCGCGGCCACTGACCCGAAGTCCTGGTCCATGGACTTGAAGAAGAACTTGTAGGCGTGCGCCGGGCGGCCGCCCAGCACGCCCTTGAAGTCGGCCAGCGTGACGCGCTCGGGCGCCACGGGCAGCTTCACCAGGTACGGCGTCTCCTCCTCGTCCATGTGGTAGATGATCTTCGTCTCCGCCATGGCGCGCCGGCCGCGCCGGAGCCCGCCGCCCGGACGCGGGGCGCCCTCCCCGCCCGCCGGCCCGCGCCCCGCGCCCCGCCCGGCCGCCCGCGCGCGCCCGCCGCCGCCGCCCGCGCCGCGCTCGCGCGCCCCGCCCGCCGCCCCGCGGCCCGCGGCCGCCCATGCGCCGCCGGCCCGGAGCGGGCGCGAGGAGAGCAGCTCGGAGGCCGCCGCCGCCGCCGCCCGCCGCCCCCTCGGGCTGTTCAAGGGCCGCCGGCCGGGCCCGCGCGCGGCCACCTGGGGGCGCCCGCGAGCCGATGACGTCACCCGCCGCCCGGGGCGGGGGCGGGGCGGGGCCGCGCACGCGCCGAGCGGGCGGGGCGGGGCCGCGCACGCGTCGGGCGGGCGGGGGCGGGGCCGCGCACGCGCCGAGCGGGCGGAGGGCCTGGCCGCGCAAGCGCCGGGCGGACGAAGGAGGCGGGGCGGGAGCGGCCGGGCGTGGCGGGCGCAGGGGGCGGGGCGGGAGCGGTCGGGCGGGGCCGGGGAGGAGGCGGGGCCGGGGAGGAGGCGGGGCCGGGGAGGAGGCGGGGCCGGGGAGGAGGCGGGGCCGGGGAGGAGGCGGGGCCGGGGAGGAGGCGGGGCCGGGGAGGAGGCGGGGCCGGCCTGGCCGGGGCGGGCTGGACCGGGCCGGACGCTTGATCACCACCGCTGTGTCCTGTGCGTGGCTCAGAGGCCCCAGCAACCACAGCAGCAGATGGGCTCGCCCCGACCCAGAAAGGCGGAGGACCCGTTAGGAAGCCGCGCCTCTGAGCCCTGAGATCCGCCGCCGCACTGAGGGGCGTGTCCGTGTCCGACTGGTTCCAGTTCTCCTGCCCAGCCCTGGAACCACCTAGGTGCCCACCGGCCAGACGTGCAGGTCACTCCTTCGGGCTGTGGGCGCCCCGCCAGAATCAGATACTTGTGTCAGGCCCGAGATGAGACTGTCAGAGCATCCGGCCGCAGCCCCGAGCTCAGATGCCCACGGTCTGATCCACTGCGCTAGAAAACAAGTGAATGTCCAGGGGAGCACTCCTGCAGCAACTGAAGCCACAGGGGATTTTATCCTGGCCATTGGAGATCAAACTCAGTGCCAAGAAACAGCAGGGCACTCCTCGGGCTGTGAAGAGTAACTAAGGGTCTAAGGCCTGAGGCAACTGGAGAGAGTCCTTAGCTGGCCAATAAGGAGGGTGTTCATGAATGATGGGGAAGGGCTGTATGTTGTCCTTGTGACTTGAGACGACGCTCAGACAGGGCCAACCTGAGGACAGATGGTACCCCTTTCCTAGAGGATCCAGAGGTAGGTCAGAAAGTGTTGAATGCAGGCTGAAGACCATCAGTCACCCACCCTATGCTGCGTTTCTCCCCTTACATCCCGCCTCTCTGATGGTCAGGGCCCACCATCCTGTGCCCATTATCCTGGGCAATCACACCCCTATCACGGCCCTCTGCCCTTCAGTGTCTGCAGAAGTAACCTGAGGAAGCCAAGCTGGGTGGTCTTAGAGGGTCTGCCCAAGAAAGGAGAAAGCTAGCCCCTACCCTACTTGGTCCAAATAGAAAACACTCTTGGTCTTTTGGAAAGGAGAGTCCTGGCCCAGCTGCCCTTGGCTCCCTAACAGTCCAAACTACAGGAGAGGACACCAGGAGCCAGAGACCTGAGACCAGTCTTGGTACTAATAAGACCAGAGATCATGGGGGTGGGAGGTAGGTGCATCTTCATGCCACACCTCAGCAGGCCGGTGGGGGTTTTAGGCATGATCACCAGCCATTCCTGTCTCCACTGTCCTGGGAGAGCACTGGAAATGGGCAAGAATGGAGAAACAGGTTTATGTCCCTTCTCATTTGCTCCTCCCACCTCCACCCCCAAGTCTGTGCTGAGGTCACAGAGCCAAATGGCTCAGCCATGACTACCTTAGGGGACCAGTACCCAGAAACCTGCACCTGATGCTGCTGGACAGGCTTTGCAACTGTTCTGCTCAAATTGTCTTGAATCCATTGTGGTCAGATCTGCATCCCAGTGGAACCTGCCCTCCTGCACTTGCTGCTTCCATTTATCCCATCTTAGCAGCTGTTTCTCAAACAACTGGACTAAGACCATCTCCCTCTCTGTACAACCCCCATCACCTGCATTTGGAAGAACTGAAACCCTTTCACCATAGAGAACTGGATCCTATATCCTCTTCCCAGGACACCTGGTACAAACATTCACTCAAGATAATGGGTGAGGACAGCAGAACTCAAATGAAAGTGAGGAGACCACCCAGATGTGGTCCCACAGGGAAACAGATTAGGAACTGCAAGGCCAATTGTACAAATCATGTGTGGTCTTTATTATGACATGAAATCCCCCAACAGGAACAAACCGGTGTCTCGTGTGTTAACACATGCCACCTGGCACCCTCTTCACAACCCTCTCCGTCCCATCTTCAGCCAAAACACAAGCCAAATGTGGCCTCAATGCCAGACTGCAGCCCAGTGAGGGTGTCAAGGCCCATAGTTGCATGGTGCCCAGTGACTGTCAAGGCAGCTCTTGGAAGACTTGCTATAGAAAGGGATCAGAAGCAGAGAACGGCCATGGGACAGCTCCAAGTGGCCCAAAGCAGCTAGGAGGGCCTAGGAGTCAGCCGGGCCCTGCACAATGCACAGGGAAGTACAAAAAGGCCCTGGGATCTTTCCTGGACAAGGGTGGAATACTGGCCTGGAGACTAGGAGTCTTGATTGGAAGCCTAGAGTGTCTTCCTACCCCTAGTAGCAGGAAGAAGCCAGGAGGACCGCAGGCTTAGTAGACAGCAACAGAATATCTTGACTGTGCTCAGGCGGAAGGGAAGGGCCCCCAGTGGACAAGGTGGTTGGAGGGCAGGCCACAGTCCCTAGAGAGCCCAGGCTGCTCACCAGGATGAGGGTAGTTCTTGGAAGAACAGAGTGCTGGCAGTAGCTCTGGCCAGTCCAGGCCAAGTTTCCAGAAAAGCGGGACCGGCCGCTGGGAGGGAGCCGAGGGAGCCGCATGCGGTTCAAGGGACACCCTTGGAAACAGAGCTGCCGGCCCAGCCGGAAGCAGAGGGTCCTTTCATTTGCAGTACTCCTTCCTGAACTCTGAAAACCACAGGAATAGCCGGTGCTTGCTGTCAGCTCCTCAGTCCCAGTGGGAAGCTCGGGACAAACACACGGCAGGACTTTCCTAGGACTTCAGCAAAGGTCGAAGGGTCTCCTGTCCGCGCGGGTCCTGGGCGTGGAGGGGTATGGAGGGGTCTCCCTCCAGCACTCACCTTTGTCCAGATCCACATTCTTGTCGGGCAGGGGGCTGTGGGACAGCTCAGCCCTCTCCTTCAGGATGTTGTTTTTGTAGTCTGTTTGGGAGAGTGGGATGAGTCTCCATCCAGAGGCGCACCTCCCCAGACCCTGAAGTCCTGTCCCCCATACCTAGCTGGATGTCCTCAGTCCTGTAAAGAGCTTGATCCCCTGTGGCTACAGTAAATTCCACCATGTCCATGTTCTTCCTGGAAGCCGGTGGCAGTTTAGGCCAGAGGGGAGAGGAAAGGGCAAGGTGGGCCTAGTGGAAGGGCAGGAGGGTGCACTTACCCCTTGGACTGCCCAGTCTTCTTGTCTGAGGCCTCACACCCTGAGGAAAGAGATGGGCTGGGTGGGCTCCACTGTCTCCTTCACTATTCTAGGCCCCTTAGGCCAAGTACTGACCCTCACCTCTGCGGGACCGTTGGCGTGTGGCCAGGACCACAGTGATCAGCAGCAAGATGAAGAGCAGCAGTGTGGCCAGCACATAGCCCAGCTGCTGAAAGAAGTGTGTGCGGCCCTCGGGGATAATGACGTTGATGACGCTTCCGCCTCGTGCCAGGGTGGGATCTAACCAGGGGAGAGGACAGCATCAGAGACTCTCGGTGATGCTCTCGGAGCTCCGAGCCATACCCGGGGGTGTCTCTGGGGTCAGGCAGGTGGCTCACACACCTGGGTCAGACACGCTGCCATGGCCTGACCCGTTGCCTGGCGAGGTCCGGGCGGGCGGCTCGAGGGAGGAGGGCTCAGTGACCCTCAGGTGGAAGACCCGGCGCTCGTGCAAGCCACAATAGTGATGATGCAGGTGGCAAGAGTAGGTGCCCTCGTCGGCTGGCTCCAGCGCGTCAATGCGCAAGGAGAAGTCGCCGCGTGCGAAGGCGTCAGCGTCCACCTCTACACGGTCGCGCAAGAAAGGCGGCCCGTAGGCTCGGCGCTCTCCCGACGCGTACAGGTCTAGCAGGCGGTCGGCGCGATCATGAGGCACCCCCGGGGGCTGCCGGTCCCAGTGGACCACCTGTTGCGCTTCCTCCAGGTGCCGGTCGGTCCACAGGTGCTCGCGGTTTACGCACGTAAGCAGTGCCGGCGCGCCGCGCGCCACGGCCAACACTTCCTTCTCGCCGTCCCAGTAAGCGCGCGCCGCCGCGGCTGCAAACCGGGAAAGGGGTCAGCGAGCCGGGTCTGAGGTCGGAGGCGCGAACGGGGCAAAGGGACCCAGGGGCACACTCACGGTCATCGGCGATCTCCAAGCGCACCGCCAGGCTCTCGTAGAGGTGGCAGTAATGGTGGTGGAGGTTACAGCTGTACACGCCTTCGTCGCTCTCCTCCACCGCTGCGCGGCAGGGGTGACGGCGTCAGCCCCTCACTGTCGCGGCCCCGCCCCCACGGCCCCCCTCACTGGGGCCCCGCCCCCCGCCGAGGCTACGGCTCCGCCCCCCGCCAAAGGCTCCACCCCGTACCGCGAATGAGCAGGGAGAAGTTGCCGTCGTGGAAGGCGGAAGGCGACAGCAGGAGGCGGCCGTGGTCGCGCGGCTCGTACACGCGCTGCTCGCCCGCGGAGTACATGTCCACGAGTCGGCGCCCTCGGCTGCCCGGGCCACCGCTGAAGTCCCAATGGACCACGCGTTGGCGGTCGTGCAGTCGGTCTTGGGTCCACACCATGCGCGGACTCTGGCAGCGCAGCACCGCCTGGGCGCCCGCTGCCCAGCTCACCGCCGATTCGGACACCACCGAACTGCCGGCTGCGGCGGGCCCCGAGGGCCCTGGTGCGGAAGGGGGAGTCAGTGGAGGAGGGAACATAGGGGACACCTATAGGTGGGGCCGGCCAAGATGAGAGTCTCTGGATCAGGGGAGGGTGGGTACTGACCTGGTGACAGCACAACGGCAGAGCCTGGAATAGGAAGAGTAAAGCTGTGGGCGCTTCCCACCTCTGGTGTCCCAGGACCCCTAGCTGAAGGGTCACTGGGGTCCCCCTGCAGCCGCGGCTGCTCGGTGCCACGATGTCATCTTCACAGTGGGAGTGGGGGTGGACACTCCTGTGCCCATCACACAGGTAAGCTTACCAGCAGTGCCCCCCTGCCCACATGTGCAGCCGCACTGGAGAGTGAAGCCAGAATCTGGAGGGTAACAGGCCTGAGTTCCACTGCTTACTGGCCTGTGCTGCGAGCGGGCGCCGCCACAGCAGGCACCAGACCCACCCACAGTGCCCTGGTTTGATGCAGTGGCAGCAAGTGACGTGATCATCAGCCTGCACCACTCCGGAGTCTTTAGACTGTGACTGGGGCTCAGAGACCTCTTGTTGGACTTCTTTAAGAGTAGGGTCTGTACCCCAATAGTGGACACAGGAGGAGCCCTATCTGCCACCACAGACCCAGCGCAGTTCCTGCTCTGAAGAGTGGCTGAGTGCCCAGAGTTCCTGAGAAGAATGTGCCGGATCAGCAGGACAGCTGGGGCTGGCCTGGGGGCCCAGAAGAGGGGCTGCAGCAGACCCGGCAAGCCGCCTAGTTCCCAGCTCTCCAGGACCACTCATCCCCTCACTACATCTGCAAGGAGTGCACTTTGGAGGGGCAGGCCCTGGGACTCCCCACAGCATGGAGGGGAGGGGTGCAGGAGGTACCCTTGGTGCAGTCTCCCCATTTTTAGACATTCTCTGATCTCTGTCAGGGTATCTTAAGACCTCAGGGAGCTGCTGTTTTTGAAGTAGCCAGCCTTGTCCCCACATCTCTGATAAAAGACACCCCACCCTTCCCAGCCCAAGCTCCGGTGGAGAACCAAGTCCCACCCTGTCACACTCACTCTGCAGAAAGGCCAGTTTCCACAGCAGGACGCAGGGCAACAGCTCCATGGCGCCTGCCCAGCGCAGCGGCGCTTTGTCTGCCTCGGCTCTAACTCCAGAAAAACAGCCGACCCCTCTCCCTGCCAGCACTGCTGACATCACGGAGCTGGGCCTGGCCTGTGCCCGCCCACTGCGCTGTCCCAGCCCCTTGGCCTGGGGCACTGCAGCCACCCTGCCCCAGGCATAGGGCGAGGGTCTGAGCACTGGCTCTGCCCCTTCTTACTAGACATGTAAGGAGCTGGGGAGGGTAGCAGCCCTTCCTTAGATGACTATGAGGCTCCCTAAGGCCCCTGGATGCCAATCATTTTGGACCTTTTTCTGAGCTCCCATGAGGCTCTTATGCGATGAAGTATCCGTACCCCTGCTTTGGAGTGTGCCCACAATATCTGCCCTGCCCGACCACGTGGTTCTTCCAGCTTTGCCCTTGGCTGAGAAGGACTCACCAAGCCCTTCTCTGGGGACCAAGATGGGCTCCCTAGCGATGGCATGGTGGGCAGTGGTGTCCAGTTATCTTTAGGGTCAGGTACAGCCAGCCAATCGAGGAGGCAAGGGTAGGATCTCTGGGCACCGAGGACAAAGGATGGCAGACTTTCCTTGTGGTCTAGCACAGCTGCAGCCCATCAACACAGCAGAGTTCCTGAAAGTGGACCTGGCCTGAAGCAATCCTGGAAAACCCCCGCCCTGAGGAGAGGGGAGTGACCTGCCCCAACAGAAAGCACAAATTTGAAGCTCTGGGAAAACTTAAAAGTCACATAAACAAATGGGAAATGACAGAGTAGCACTGTGTACCCGCCCACCCTGCTCATTAAGCAAACCTCAGGACAAGAAAGAAAAAGAACCGAACCACCACAGAAGCTCCCAGCCAACCTGGGCGGCCCAATCAGGTTGAGGGATGTGCCCAGGACCCACGCTCTGGGGGTGGGGAGGGTGCTCTCCCTTGGACTAGCCTTAGTTCCCAGATCCTCAGGCAAACCAGAAGCCCAGCCCAGCTGCTTTTGGAGGGGAGGCACAGCAGGGAGAACCAGCAGGAAGCCCCCGGATCCAGGTCAGGCAGAGCACACACTTGCCCCTCCTTAGTCCTCCCTGGGCCTTTTATTCTGGAAAAACAAGTCCTGCTCCAAACCATCCTCCTCGGCTGCCCCTCCTGTTTTTCTAACTGGTTTCCATTAGAGCCGATGCCGCCCACGTGACAGTCTCCACCCCACACTCTGGGGGCTTGACCTCTGCTGTCTGTCTCCCCTCTTCCCCATTGCCTGACCCCAGGCTGTCTCTGTCTCCGCGGCAGAGGAGGAATATCTATTCAGGAAGTGATGGGAGGAAACCCAGGACTGGTCCCCAGTCTGAGAGGCGACATGATTCAAGATGAAGGCAGGTAGGAGGCGCCTGCTCCACCATCTGCGCAGACCTCCTTCCGGGGCTTGAAGTCCTGCTTGGGGAGGTGCAAGGGAACCTGGGTGCAGACCCCAAGAGCTTAACTGCAGGTCCCCTCCACGCCAGAGAAAGCTGTGTGGGGCCGGCTGGCCCGTGAAACCAGAACCCTCTTCCTCCATCCTGCCCTCTGTTTCAGGTCAGTGGAGCCAAGATGGGAGCCAAGGCCTTCGTTCCGCCCCACCCGCCTGCCTCCACATCCTTAGCAGGAAACAGCCGCAAGGAGCGAGGTCCCGGGTCGGGCTGCTGACCAAGCCACTGCCCTCCCACAGCCACAGTCCGCGCTGCGGCGCAGCCTTCCCCACTTGGGCTCCAGCTCGCTCTGCGGTGAACAAATGTGGCCTTGCTGCCCAGCTCCACTAGCAGCTTTGTGCCTCCAAAGGGACAGACCAAACAAAACAAAGCCACTGACCTCATAGCTCTCTGGCCCAGCCCCAGCCGACCTGGAGCCCTGGACCTGTCTTCTAGTCCAAGGGCATGGCCAGAAGGGGTCAAGCCTGGCCATGGGGCCCAGAGACGGAGAAATGATGTTGGCTCCCATTCTAGTGACTTGGACATTCCAGGCAGCCCAGCTCACTGGGAGGAAAAACCACAGGCCCAGACCCGACCTCCTCCTGCCCCACCTCGGACGGCCCCAAAGGGAAACAGACCAGACGCAAGCACAGCAGGCAGAAACTCATGCGTTACTGCTGCTCATCCAGTACTTACCGGGCACCGTTGCATGTTAGGCACTGAGGATTCAGCACCAAGCAAGGTGGTTCGCCAGTTCGCTTCTTGCCCTTCTGATACACAAGCTTATCTGTTATGATCATTTTTAAATGGCAAGGGTAGGCCTGGCAGAGTGACCACTGTAATGCTACTACTAAGGATGTTGAGGTAGGAGGATCATTACAAAGTCAAGGCCACCGCGTGGATAGTATATACGACTCTGTCTCAAAACAAGAAAGGAAGGGGCTGGAGAGATGGCTCAGGGGTTAAGACCCTGCCTCACACCAGAAGGACCTGAGTTCAAAATCCTGGATCCCACGTTAAACATCAGGTGGAAATGGCACCTGCCTCTCCTTCCAGGCCTGGTGGGCAGAGCCTGGAAAATCCCAGAGTGAAGCAAGGAGGAGGTAGAAACAGTCCAGGATGATTTCCGAAGTTAGCCTTGATTTTCTACAAGACACACAGCACCTTCTGATACATGGAAGGAAGAAAGAAAAAAGGAAGAAAGGAAGGGAGGGAGGGAAGGAGGAAAGGAGTGAGGGAGGGAAGGAGAGAGGGAGGAGAGGGAAAAAGAATTTTTTTTAAAAACGAAGCAGTCCATGGGCTGGAGAGGTGGCTCAGGGGTTATGCCTCTGCCTTGCAGGCGGAAGGTCCTGAGTTCGGATCCCACGTATAGACGCCAGGGGGAAGCGGGGGCGGCCTGCGCTTCTGGTCCTGGTAGGGCGGAGCCTGTGAATCCCGGGGCAGAAGGAGGTGGAGGCGTCCATGGTGGTTCCCGAATTCGTCCGTGGTTCTACACACACACACACACACACACACACACACACACACACGTGCGCGCGCACACACACAATTGAATAAATAATAATAAAAATTTAAAAAAAAAACATTTAAAAAACGAAGCAGTCCAGAATGATTCCCAGAGTCACCCTTGAATCTCCACAGAGACACACAGTGCCCTAACACATACACACACACACACACGCACACACACACACACACACAAGAAAGGAAGAGGAGGCCTGAGCTCTCCGGCTTGGGGTTGTCTTAATGGTGCACAAAACTCTAAGGTGATTAATTTAAGGCTATTGGAGACGTGCAAGTCCTCCTGGTGGGAGGATTGTGGTAATATCCCTGGAACTGTGGCAGTCGCTGTCCACGCAGTCCAGGTCCCTTGCCCTGAGAGTGCACGGTGTCATGTGTGCTCGTGGTTGTGCTGGTGGCAAAGGCGAGAAAGGCCATCCTGCCCTTGGGACAAGCAGATGCAGACAGCTGTTCCCTCCCGCCCAGGAGAAGCAGCCGCCGAGAGTTCAGGGTTCAGTGGGTGGGCAGCAGAGCAAAGCCTGAGTGTCGCTGGGAGCCAAGGTGGTCGTAGCTGCCAGCCAAGAAGAAATGCCTTCAGCCCCAGAGTTGTAAGGAGTCGGCTCCTATGGTAACCTCTGTGATCTTGAAGACCTGAGCAGAGCAGGAGTGTGGGGCTGAGGCACCGCGTGACCTGCACATCCATTACTCTGTGTACTATACTGCTGACAGTATTCACAGCAGGGGGACAACCGTGGAGATGAGCGGCTGCCTGAGGCGGCCTGGGCCTCCTGTTTCACAAGAGGTGCTTCCCAGGTTCCACGGCCCTGGCTGCCCAGTCACGTTCGACTGTGATGTGGACCTGGCGTGGACAAACCTCTGGGCTGCAGGTTCATCTGAGTTTTCTTAAGAACTGCACAGGCCCATCATGTCCACGAGGAGGTCACACGGGCCAGCTGCACATCAGACAAAGATGGCATTTCCCATTCTACTCTGACTTCTTTGGGGGGAGGTAGGTAGGGGACAGAAGTTCTTACATGACTCCTAGTAACCACTGCCATGAGAATTCTGAAGCATCCTTTAAGGGGTCGCTTCCTGTCTGTTGGTCCTTTTGAGGGTCTGCCGCTTCATTTCCATGCCAGAGACAGGACATTCTGCAGACCCTATTCCAAAGGCCTGGCGGTGTTTTGTGGACTGTCATCTATGAGGGTTCACTTCTCCAGGGGAAAACCAGGGGCCCACGACTGCAGAAAGATAACTAAAGGCTACAACGAGATCCTGAGACTCCAGACCACAGAATGCTGTTTCCCAAGAATTAGTCAAGAATTTGGTCAACAATTACTCTGAGAAGAATATGTTATTAGCTGGATAAATACTAGAAAAAATCCCAGGAGTTGTCCTTTATCACATCTGTTCTGACACTAACCACAAGAGCATCCTGATGGTCACTGTCCTTCTTCCTTCCTTTTCCTTTCCTTCCTTTTTTATTTCCTCTTTCTTTTCCTTCTTCCTTCCTTACTTCTATTTTTTTTTTTTAATCTGTCTACTCTGTGTGTGTGTGTCTGTGTGTGTCAGAGGGCACCGTAACGTCCCTGTGGAGGACCAAGGGTGACTTTGGGAATCGTCCTGGATTGCTTCTACCTCACTTCCCTCTGGGATTTCCCAGGCTTTGCCTACTATGCTGCAGACGTTTCTGCCTGGCATTTTTTTTTTATTATTATTATTTATTCAACTGTGTGCATATGCGTGTGTATATGCGCGCACGTCTGTGTGTGTGTGTCTGTGTGTGTGTGTGTGTCTGTGTATGTGTAGAACCACGGACGAATTCGCGAACCACCATGGACGCCTCCACCTCCTTCTGCCCCGGGATTCACAGGCTCCGCCCTACCAGGACCAGAAGCGCAGGCCGCCCCGCTTCCACCTGGCGTCTATACGTGGGATCTGGGATCCGAACTCAGGACCTTCCGCCTGCAAGGCGGAGGCTTAACCCCTGAGCCACCTCTCCAGCCCCCTGCCTGGCATTTTTATGTGGGACCTGGGATCCGAACTCAGGACCTTCTGCTTTCAAGGCAGAATCTTAACCCCTGCACCATCTTTCCAGCTCTTTATTTCTATTTTTGAGACAAGGTCTTGCTATGAAGCTCAGAATGTTCTTAAAACTGCTAAACTCCTGACAGCCTCCTGGAATGGGGGAATTGGGATCTCAGGCATACCCTGTTTAAATACATTCCTTTTGGGGCTGGAGGGATGGCTTAGGGCTCTGGCTCCCAAGCAGAAGGACCTGAATTTGGATCCCAGAATCCATGTTAAAAAAAAGATACCAGATGGAACTGGAGCTGGCTGCACTTCTGGCCCTGATGGGTGGAGCCTGGGAAATCCCAGAGTGAAGCAAAAAGGAGATAAAAGCAATCCAGGATGATTTCTGAAGTCATCCTTGGGTCTCCACAGGAACACACAGTGCCCTCTGATACACACACACACACGCATGCAAAATAAGCAAAGTTTAAAACTGTAGATCAGTACTGCAACTCTACCTAGCTACTACTACTAATGCAGCAACAGAGCAAACCCTCAAATCCACAGCACCTCCAAAACCCAGAGCCCGCCCCCAACTCCCCTCCCCCGCCCAGGGCAGCAGTTTTCTGGCTCACTTCTCAGGCACAATTGCCTGTCGATGTCCAGCCAGGAATAGTATCTGTCGGTGCCTGGCCAGAATTGGGGTACAGCACCGGAATTAGGGTTCTCTGAAGAAACAAAACCTATAGGATGTAATATATAAAGATAAGTTTATTAAAATAACTCACAATAAAAGTATCCTTCAGGGGCTGGAGAGGTGGCTCAGGGGTTAAGCCTCCACCTTGCAGGCGGAAGGTCCTGAGTTCGGATCCCAGATCCCACCTATAGACGCCAGGCGGAAGCGGGGGCGGCCTGCGCTTCTGGTCCTGGTAGGGCGGAGCCTGTGAATCCCGGGACAGAAGGAGGTGGAGGCGTCCGTGGTGGTTCCCGAGTTCGTCCGTGGTTCTACACACACACACACACACACACACACGCGCGCACACATACACACGCACATGCGCACAGTTGAATAACTAATAATAAAAAAAAAGTATCCTTCAAAGTAGCTGCCCGCAGCCGCCTCCTTTTTTTTTTTTTTTTAATTTTTTTTATTATTATTATTTATTCAATTGTGAGTATATGTGCGTGTGTATGTATGTATGTGTGTGTCTGTGTGTGTAGAACCACGGACGAACTCCGGAACCACCATGGACGCCTCCACCTCCTCCTTGTCATTCTGCCCCGGGATTCACAGGCTCCGCCCTACCAGGACTGGAAACGCAGGCCGCCCCCGCTTCCGCCTGGTGTCTATACGTGGGATCTGGGATCCGAACTCAGGACCTTCTGCCTGCAAGGCAGAGGCTTAACCCCTGAGCCACCTCTCCAGCCCCAGCCGCCTCCTTCTTGACTGGAATGTTCCACAAAGCCAAAAGATCCCAAGAAGGTCTCAAGCCTTTACTTCTCTGGAGGGTCAAAGGCGTTGGGTTCCGACGTCAGTGAAGAACAGCTGGGCTCTGACGTCAGCGATGAACAGTGAGCAGCATCGAGGCCCAGAGACCAGGCTCCAAAGGCAGCGGGAACAGCAACAACATGGAAAAGATGAAGCTCTGCTTCTGCCAAGGACAGAGGCGGCAGCAGCAGCAACAAAGGAGGCCACGATGCTTTAAAAGTGAATGACACACACGGAGTGGACTCCACAGCAAGTGGACACAAGAGAAGAGAAGAGCAAGTCCCTCCTCCTTGCACCTCCTATTATCTGGTTCACCACTGGAAAGTACCACCTACTATGGACTGGGTTCTTCACAGCAATCAGTCAAGTACCTGCAGACTTGCTCAGGGGCCATTCCAACCATTAACCTTCCACAGCTGCGCCCCAGTCTGCAGCTGTCAAGGTGACACCAATTGCAACCATAACAGCACCAGTGGATCTTAGTCCTGCTGAAGGGTCCCAGCTAAGGTTTCTTGACTGAACTAGGTGTCTACAGCCTCACCCTCAGGACTGCCAGGTTCTAACAGAGGGGTTTAGAGTACCAAGAGTCCTATACACAGCAGTGGTTTCTTGCCTCTTTAACTCATTGTGTCCTTCTAGAGTACCACAGCAAGCTATGGCCCAGCCCGAGTCTGCTTCCTTCTGGGCTCTGTCCTTGCCAGTCACATGATGCTCAGAGTGGGGAGGACAAGGTCCCTTGGTGCCTCACTTCACATAGCTATGTGCTTCCCAAGCAGCAGCCTAGCTGGGGTGCCGCCCACACACTGCAAGCCGATCTAAGCTCATCGGCAGAACCTGGAAGCCCCGGGCACGTGGACACGCTGCATCTCAGCTGTCCACAACTCGAGTCATTCTGGCTGACCCCAAATGTCCTGCCTGCAGGTATGTGGTGAGGCTGAGCTCACAGACAGCACGCTGAAGACACCGGCACAACCCTGACCACGACATGAGGGACAGTTCGGAGTACCATGTGCACAGGCAATCTAGCAGGCCTCCACCACGGTACGTTCTCCCAGGGCAGGGGGATGCAGGGTACGCATGGCACGAAGCAGGGTGGAGGCACCATGGGAAGATAGCAGGATGGCCTCCCGAAGCCTGGGAGGAGCCACAGATAAGTAACTCCAAAGTGTCTGCTGAGGTCCTGGCTGCGCATGAAGGCATCTAGGCACAGGCGGGAGGATGAGGACAGGAGAAATGGGGCTCTCCACCTTGGTGCTGACTTTGAACCCAGTGGTGGCGTTTCCTGTGTATTCAGGGTCAACATCCCCGACCACTAATTCCCACTGTGACAACCAAAACTCTCTCTATGGGCTCAGTTACTTGGAACCACTGCTCTGGGGCTGAAGATGCAGCTCAGTGGTAGTTTCCCTAGCATGCATGAGGTTCTGGGGTCAATCCCTACCACTGGTTCCAAAAAGCAGGAGGCAGAAGGTCCCAGTCCGAGGCCAGCATGGGAGCTGAGCATTGAGTCTGCAGCTCGTAGGCTTCCGTCTAGACGGCAGAACCCATTTCTCCTCCTCCACAGGGAATGTGGGATGAGCCACAGGACGGCTCCTGGGCAGGGCTGGAAGGAAATACCAGCGGGAGCTGCTCAGAGGCGGTAGGCGCCAGCTGCCGTGTGCCAGATCTGGCTTAGAGGCAGGTTCTATGTCACTCAAGGGAGGATCTACTGCTGAGGCTCTGGCTCTAAGACCCCTGTTCTAGAAGCCCCTGACACAGGAAGAGCACCGCAGCTGGAGGCCCTGAAGGGAGGTTCCAGCCAGCTGCTGTGGACCTCAGCCAGGGCCAAGAGGGCGCCAAGTGCAGGGCTGCTGCCCCCCGGTGGTCGCCAGGAAAGGCACACCACCACCCACGGTCCCTCCTCTAAAGCAGTGAGCCTCAGCCTCTCATCAGGGCCAGGAGCACCCAGCCCTCCGGAAACCCTTTCCCTGATTCGCGAGTGCAGGGCAGGGGCACGCCTGTGCTGTCAGTGTCATCTACGCTCTGGGATTCCTTTCCTTCCAGACAGCAGTGTGTAGAACGTAAGTCAAGCTCCAGCAGTTTCGGTGAGACATGGCCTGGCTGTAATGGGGTAGGAAGATGGAGAGGCTGCAGTCCTCAGCAAAAGGGGGCATCCCGAGTCCCTCTTGGTAACTGAAATGTCGGGAACTGGAGAGCACAGGTGACAAGAAAGGCCATTATGCAGCATAGCTCCCCCATTCTCAGGGGCTAAGACCAGGGTCCCTCCATCTTTCCCAGGCATAGTTCCTCCTGATGCAAGGGGTACTTGGAATCACAAAGACCTCTGCTTTGGTCCCCCCAGCGCTGAACTTTCCAAAAAAAAAAAAAAGCCCTCCAAACCACCTTCTTCCTGATTAGTTTCCATCACCACTGAAGGCCCTAGTTTGTGGCAGACTGAGGTAAAGGGTGGCGACCAAGCCGAGATCCTGTCCCCGTGGCTGGACGTGACTGTCCCAGGGAGGTAAGGCAGCTCACAAGCTTGGTTGGAGCTGAAAGGAACTACTTCTAGGGAACCCAGGGTCTTCTTTTCCTGTCTGTGGAGCTCACCTCACATGACCAGCCCAGATGCTAAACTGTCTGTGTACACAGTGAGACTCTCTGGTGCTGTTCGCAGCAATCCCACAGCATACACCACTGGAAGAAATGGTCACTTGGGGGCACTGCAAAGTCAGGAGGGAGACTAGGCCCATGAGGCATCACAGGCTGACCTCCTCCATCTCAAGAGAGCCTAGCAGGACTAGAGGCCCAGGCTAGCCTGGGAAACCAAGCAAGTGCTCCCAATGTTTATTATAACGAGTTGACAGTGGCAACCGGGGGGCAGAGGGACCTGGCCCTGGGCTCATTTGTTCTTCAAGTAGATCTTTGGTGTCTGCCAACCCTCAGGAGCTTCCTTCAGGCCTGCTTTCATCCAGATGCGCTTCAGGTCTTTCTCAAACTTCATCTGTAAAAGCAGAGGGGCAGTCACTGACTGATTCTCGGCAAGCCACGTGCTCTCATCTACTGCCTGCCAAGGTCCAAAAGGGCTCGCGTAGGATTGCTCACCTGTTTCCTTTTCAGGCGACCCTCCTTGACTTTGCGGCGAAGGAACCTTGTTCTCTTGATCAACTTGCGATACTTGTGGTGGTTCATCTTCCGACGGCGGATCTTCAGCACGTTTTTGCACTGCACTGGAGGGCTGTCCTGGGCACCCCAGACTTCCTCATTCACCTGGCTAGGTGGACACTGGTATAACTGGGCTGGGGTCCCAGCATTCAGTCTGGGCAAGAAGTAGCGGGCAGTCAGCCAGCTCTCCAAGGGGGTGATGGCCATCTTCCTGGGAACCAGGACCTCTTCAAGTTCCAACTGAGCCCCCTTTCCAGGGAGGGAGGCCGCCCTACTTGGGCTAGATGGCTGCAAGCTGTGTGGAAGTCGAAGAGTATGGTTGCCCAGAACTCCAGAGCTGGGCCAGGGACGACTGCAGCCTGGAGAAACAACAGGCTCGGTCACCCCTGGTTAAGGTCACATTGGATCAGACCACCATTGTTACCCAGGCCTGGGGAGCACGTCCGCCCTGAAGCCCCTTCGTGATCCTTGGAGGTTTGCAGAGAGTTGTGTTCTCAGCACCGCTCCCAGTAGCGAGAAGACAGCCAGGAGCGGGCCCTGCGCCCTCGGCGCCTCTTACCTGCCCAAGGCACAGCCCTGGCCAGCTGCGAAGCCAGGCGCGCCAGGAACATCGTCGGCGGGCGGAGGGGCCGCAGGTGCTCCCGAGAGCTGTAACACAGGCACCGACCGGGGTCGCGCGGCGGCGGGGCAGCGCTGCCCCAGGCACGCGCACCCCTCCACCCTCGGCTCCCAGCCCGCGGCGAGGGCCCGGCCCGGCCCGACGCCGCGGGCACCGCGCGCCTGCGTGCAGCGCGCACCGGCTCCGCCTCTCCCCAGCAGCGCGCTCCCGCGAGCCGCCCCCCGCCGGTTCCCAACGCGCCGAACGGACCTACGGAGCGCGGCCCGGGCCTGCGCAGCCCGCGGCGCCGGAGCCCTCGCCGCCTTCCGACGGAAGCCGGGCTCCGGAAGCTCGAGCGACCGCTCCGAGGCGCTTCCGGTCCGCCCGCAAGCTCGCCCGTGCCCGCGGGGTCCCCGGACGTTCCCCAGCAGCGCCCTGGCGCCCGTCAGGTGCGAATCGTCCTTCGCGGGGAAAACGCGCCCCAAGTGCCGCGCGCCGGCGCGGAAGCAGCCGGGTCCGGCCGCTCGGACGGCGACCCGCGGCCCGCGAGATCGTGCGCGTGCGCGCTCCCGGCCCGGACCAATCAGGTTCCAGGAGCCAGTGAGGCTGCGCACGTCGGGAGGGCGCGGCCCGGGCGGGCGGGAGCTGAAGCTGTTGGGCCGGGGGGGGGGGGGAGGGGAACGGCGGAGGGAGCGGGGGATATGGGGGGCCTAGGGATGGGGGGACGCAAGGGACACGGGGGGAGCCTAGGGAAGCTGGGGGTCCAGGGATGCGGGAGGCCTAGGGACATGAGGTGCCAAGGAGCCTGGGGGGGGCTGGGGACGTGCGAGGCCAGGACCATGGGGACCTAGGGCCCTGGGGGCTTAGGAGCGGGGGTGGGGCGGGGTGTATGTGTGTGAGGGACTTGAGGGGCGAGGAACCCTGGTAGTGAGAACCGTGGAGCCGCGCTAGTCAAGACAAGAGTGGGGACACGGCTCTCGGGGTGGGGCACTGGGCGGGGGGAGATGAGGGCGGGGGAGTCAGCATGAGAAAAAAGTCGAGGGAAAAAAACGAGGACCGGCAGATTGGGAGGAGGCTGTTGTGCTTTTATTATCCCCACGCGCGCGTGGGCGCCGTGGGTCACAGGCGCACGCTGCGGCTTCCAGGGATGGCCCTCGTTTCCTTTACGCAAGGTAACCCTTAGTCTCAAGAAATGTGTGCAATTATTGTACATCCTTGTTTGGCTCAAAGTACCTCCTTGCATCAGCATCCTGGAAAGTTTGACGTCTGTCCTAGATGAACGCAGCCCGAGTCTTAAGCTGCCTACTGCCGCCTTACCTGAGCCTGGATGTTGGAGCTGCTGATTAAGCCTGGCATTCTATGCACCCTTATTTATTTATTTCTACAAGTCCCTCTTGCTCAGTCTTTCACCCCTCTCTGCCTGTCTCCTGAGCACCAAACTCACAGCTGTTTACACCACACCCACTTCATGCAGTATTAAAGACTAAACCAGGGCCTCCCGCAGGCTAATTAAGTTCTCTACCACCCGAGCTTCCTCTCCTTTTACTAATTAAACTTAATTAAGGGAAATAGGCCAACCCAAAACTTCTTAGTTTTTATGTTATCTATAGTTATTTCAATGTTCTATGATGCAGTAACCGTATAGTGCTTACGTCAAACAAAATCATGTTGGCAACATGAACCTAACCGTGGGGCCACTGGTTGAACCCTGACAAGGACACCACAAGGACTAATTGCTGTGCCTGCGTCGGTGCGCTTGATGGCAGGAACCTTGCCACATGGAGGTCTTAGGACACTCTGCCGGGCCAGGCCCATAGGCCCCTGCCGACAGTAAGATGGACTACCGTGCTCTCACTGATGGCTGCAATGCCCCTTGGCCCACTTGCTCCTCCACCTGCCCTGCACGGAAACAGAGGCTGGCAGCCAGCCTGCAGTGGGCACCACACTCGTGGGTGCACCACGTTCGTGACAAGCCCAGTGCTGGCCACACAGGCAAAAACTGTTGACAGACCATGACTGTCTCGAGGTGCAGGACTCGGGAGGTGACCAGTGCCAGAAGGACCTGAACCCAGGAGCAAAATGAGGTTGAGCAATTCGGGGCAATTCCCAAAGTCATCCCTGGGCCCCGCACAGGCACACACTCTTAAATACCCTTTGGTACACACATGTAACATGCATGCATGCATGCATGCACACACAAGAAAATAAAAAACCTGTGTGCTCCCAGAATGGCCAAGCTGCTTATGTACACGTGCCCACAGATGACACTCACCAGACCGAGTCCCACAGTAGACAAAGCCCAAGTGCACACAAACTCTAGCAAGCAAGGAAAATGACAGCTCAGTCTTTTACATCCCAAAGGTCCTGAGAATTGTTTATTTAACCTTGTAAAATTCCTCTAGGAGCTGGTGACCTGCACTCAGCATTGCACAGATAAAAATATACGACTTTCAACACAGACCTAAACACCTTCATATTTTAAAATCAGAATTCTCTACACAAGTTTTAAGCTGACAGAATTCAAGTTCCAAGTTTTTATATATAGATTTCACTTATTAAACACATGTTTATTTACAACGTGGATAGAGAATAGGGGCTATTAAGGCCATTTTCTCATTCTGAAACACTGCAAAATATGTACACAAGTACAACCTAATATAGGCAAAGATTCTAAAAATCACTTTTCTTGGCTTAACGTAATTGAGTATTGTATGGGAGTGAAGAGACAGCTCCTCGATAGCACCAAGCCACACCAATGGGGACGCGTGCCTTGCTGTCTACCCAGCTACCCGAGGGGCGCAGCTGAGAGGTGGACTCCACCTGGGACAGGAGTGCACCACTCCTCAGGCCAGCCTGAAGGGCACCTCGCCTGCTGTCCCCAAGTTCCATTTCCAGATTCACCTCAAGATCCAGTCAAAAAACACTTCAAAAAAGGATCCTGTTACGGGGCCACTCAAGCCAAGGTGTGCCTGATGGGGAGGCTCCAGAAGCCTCCAGGGAACCCGGCTCACCTCCGATGCCTGCTGTGTCCAGGGTGTTCCCGCTCATAGCGATGGCCCGGGCGCTCGTATGACCTTGAGCGCTCCCGCCGATGACGATCTCTGTAGTACTGACTTTTCTTCTTGTATTTTCCAGAATTATCTGTCCGCTCTCGTGATCTGCTTCGAGATCGCGAGGAGCTCTGACTACGAGACTTGTGTGGCTTCTGGGTGAGGTACTTGCAGTCCTTGGATTTCCGGGAACCCCTCCCCTCGGAGCCCTTATATGGTGCGCCTCGATGCAGCTGCCTCGGCGGGGAGTCACTGCGGCTGCGAGATCGGCTCTGTGACTTTGACCCACCCGAGGTAGAGCCAGTGTCGCTCTTTCTGCAGGAGAAAATGTGGCGCTGTCCCAGGCAGACCCCGTACCTGACACTGACCTCAGGAGCACCCCCATCCCTGCAGCCGCCTTGGGGAAACACCCAGTTCCGCCAGGAATTTCACCAGAGTGAAATGTCTCTAGCGCCCACCTCCTCTTGGGAGAAGCAGATCGCGACGGGGATCTTGAGTAGCTCTGCTCACGGCTCCGGCTTTGGCTTCGACTCTCACGGCCCTTGGGCAAGCTGCGAAGGGAGCACAGCCGTTAAGACCCAGCCGCAGCCCCAGTCGGCACTGGGCAGCCCCAGTCGGCACTGGGCAGCCCCAGTCGGCACTGGGCAGCCCCAGTCGGCACTGGGCAGCCCCAGTCGGCACTGGGCCCCTTACCCGTTCACAGGGCTGTCAGCTTTGGCTTTCTTGGGGCCTTCAGCTCTCCTCTTGGCGTTCTTCACAGACAGGGGGGAGGACTTGCTCCCTTTACTTTCTTTGGGAGAGTCTACTGAATCAAATTCAATAAATTAAAAAAAACACACAGAACACTAGTTCTATTAGTTGGTCAAAATAGCCATTTTCATGAGGTTGGTGGACTAATTGCTTGGAACCGAGAACCTAAATACACATGAGACACAGGACAGGCTCTCCGTCCGGATCTCTTTCCCTCAGGACCTGAGCGAGTGAGCATTATGTTCTATCGTCAGGCAATACAATCTCAGGCCATGAATTGGAAATTATTGTAAAGTGACTAGCAACTGAGTGGGCAGATAAACAGCAGCTTCCCGGAGACCTGCCGTATTCCTTCTTTTACATAAAGACAAAATGCCCTCGGGGCCCTGTCTTGTTTTAAGGATAACTAATAGATCACTAGGAATTCCAGCACCTAAGAGCTGTCCAGATGAGATAAAGGCTCAATTCCAAGGAAGGCCTGGAGAACAGAAGCAACACCCCACAACCGAGGACTAGAAAGGCACTAACGCCACCCCGTCAGGAACCCGCCCTGGCACTCACCCAGCTTGGGGGCAGGAGAGAACCCTGCCGTGCCGTCCAAAACTGGAGCGCCCCCTGGCAATAAGCCCCTGGCTCGCGCCTTGGCCTCATCGATGGCGAGCCTTCTTTTTTCTACTTCACTTTCCAAGTGTGCCAAGTCAACCTGAAAAGCCATAATCATCCATTCAGAACCACATGCTCTGGCAAATAAAGGTAGAGATCACATAAAAATTGTGCACAGAACCTTTTTCCGTGTATAAAGCTGCAGGATTTTTAAGCAGATTTCTTGAATTTCTTCTTCAGTCGCTCCAAACAAGAGAAACCAATGTGGACGGTTGGGTAAAGGGAGCTGTGAACACAAACACCACGATTCTCAGGACAACTGGAAACAGCCTGAAAGACACACTGAGGACCACTGGAGGCCGAGGCGAGGGGCTCACTAGCCCCAGGCAGCAGCACACTGACCTCCAGTGTCCGGGCAGCGAGGTAGATGCAGGCACAGGCGATGCTTTCAGGCTGGAACCGCACAAAGACGTCAGTTCGGAGGCTGTCATTCATGTAGTTCCTGGAAACAAGAGCAGAAGATTGCAATGCTGTGGACAAACCTTCACATCTGTCCACGAAGGTTGCTAATTCCTATGGGGTCTACGCTAGGACTGAGCCGGGCACGTGGGAATCCCCAGAGGTAACAGAGGGACGTTCTGAATACAGGACAGAAAGAAATCACTGGGGAGAAGGCTGGCTGAATGTCAGACAGTATGTGTTGCTATGAACGAGAACCTTCTTTAACTTTACTTTTCCCTCTACTTTTGGCCTGCTATCATGCAAAGCACAATGCCTCAAAGAAAATGCTACTTAGTGGTTAAAATGTAGTTGATTAAAGAAATCTAAATGCTCAAAATCCATAGTGCAGAGAAACATGCAAACTCAAACGAGCGGGCTGAGCATGAAGCCTTGCAGCTGTGAGATAAGCTGTCCTCTCCGTCCTTCTTCACAGCGCTCACGGCCTGGTCCTTCTCCAGATGATGGAGCCGAAACTCCAGTGAGGGAGTCCACTTGGAAAGGGAAAGGCCCTTGGGTGCGGTTAGAGTGCATGGGCACATCATGCAGAGGAGGTGGACACCCAGGGAGTCCTCTTCTCAGGCTTATCAAAGAACGTTTCCAAACTGTCCCATTCAACAAGGAGTCTTAAAATGAACATTCATAAAATCAGACAGAAGCAACAAAACACTGAAAGTGTCATCGAATAAAGTACATTTTAAAACATTACCATACTTAAGAAGGTATATAAATATAAAACTTGGCACTTTTAAGATAGCTAATAGGCTTTTTAAACTAGTACATTTTAAATAGTTCCTTTAGATATATTTCTGTAAGATTTATAGATTAAAAACAAACATAATACTTAGCTTTATCAATATTGCAAAGACAATTCATGAACAAACAGAGGTTATCTATCCCTTGCCCGATATACCCAGCAACATCATGGCATGCCCTGGAGCTGGGCTGTTCCACAGACAGATTGACAGATGCTGCCCCGACCCCACCATTCTAAACAGTTCTACGTAAGAGGCATCAACCTACAAGAACTTATTCTGTGCAATACAAGGGAAGCAGTGCTACCCTTGGCTCTGAGCCATCATGGGGAAGAGCTCGGAAGTCAACAACTGTGACAGTGAGTAACTTTATCACTAGTTAAGTTTTTAGCATTCAAATGCTGATATTAACCAATTAACTTTTAAATCATAAAACAAGCAAAATCCTCAAAACATAAACTTAGTGCTACATTTGAAATAAGTTACAATAAAAGTGTCCAAGGAATAGCTTAAAGATGCACACCTTTATGGAGCACCCACTTGGCTGCCGAAAAGAGCAACTTTAGGACTTGGCAGAAATAATACGATCCCACAACACAGTCTGAACCCCATTTTCCAATTTATCACTTCAGTTCTACAGCGTTCCATACATTTTTTTTTTTTTTAGAAAAAGGTATTGCATCTTTATTATACAGGTACAGCAATTTTAAAAGGACAAAAGTGAAGTCAAGACAGTTATAAACTCTAATTGATACAATTACCAAGCATGACAGGATTAACAAGAAGCACAACCGTCAGACCCGCAAGCAGCAGTCGGCCATCACTATACTATCGTGCGCATACCACCAGTCTAGAGCCAGCCTTCGGTGGAGAGCCTGCACTGGATTGGCTGAAGACGGCCGCTGTCCCTGCACCAAAGCGCTTGGACAGCAGAGGAGAAGTCTTAGTCACTTACCCTCTGAGGCTACCCTTTGATTGAAAGAGTACAGAAAAGAAAAGTCAAAACAGGTTCTCTACAAAGCACCTCATAGCACCAGACAATTCAGTCAGCAATATGACCTATGACCCCTACAGACCTAACTCCGTGGGGAACGCCACAATACCCGACACCAAATTTTCATTTGAGGCTCCTTTGCAGCCTATGCTTGTTAAAACCAATCCCTTCCCTAACCCCACAGAATGTAATACCTGGGAAACAAAACCACCAAGTCTACCTCTAGAACTATTATCTGTAACCTCCTTATGCTGGGCCAACGGCCCCCAGGGGGAAGCCTACTCCCCTGGGGGAGGGGAAGGACAGGAAATTCAGGGGTGGAGGACTACCTACCGTTATGCCAGTGCCTGTCATTTTTGGGAGGCTGCTAGATATTTACACAGCAGATAACTGGGCACAGGGACAACTCCAGCCCACAACCAAGTCACGTGACCGACCACCCACTGCCCAGGTGCCTCAAGAAACACATTCTGCACTGCCCTTGCTGGTCACGTGAAACAAGGAAGACCAACTCACCATGAAGTCTGGACCAGGTGCTGACTGCGCTCACACTCTAACACCTGAAGGTACATAACGATTATCTGGAAGATATGGGTCATGCAGTTATTACCAAGAACCTCAAGAGCAAGGAATTCAGATCTTGTGGGTGTCCATGCAGCCAAAGAACCTCAAGCTATACCCTAGGGGTGGCTTCTGGTCACGTACAGCAAACGGCTCAGCTGGAGGGGGAAGTTTTGAGATGGACAGAGCGCCTTGACTCCCACGAGGCTCATTTCAGTCTCCTCGGCAACAGCTTTTCCACCAGTGACATTAGCCTCCCCTAGCATCCCTGTACCCCAGCAGCCGGTATGTACAAGACATGAAAATACATTCAATAAATAAAGAAAAGCACCTAAGTAGTTGGTAATTTACCAAGAATTTAATGCAGAAAAGTTAAACAAGCAGAAGACAGGAAGAAATAAGAACACAAATAAAATGAACTTTCAAAACAAGTTTTGGTTTAGCTGCACCACATAAGGCACACAAGAAACTTCAGGTAACGTTACGCAGTCTGCACCTAATCAGAACATGTTACAGGACTGTTTCAGATTATTCTAAAAAAGGTTCCGAATTATTACTCCCAAGAAAAAAGTGAAGCTACTACTAAGATAACCTCTTAAAAATTTTAGCTCTTGGGGTGTGGAGATAGCTCAGCTGGTCAAAGTGCCTGTCTCAGCAGGAGGACCATGTGCCCACCCCAGGCTTGGGGGCTACTCCTCACAGCCCAGTGCTGGGGAGGTACTAATGAGAGACTCTCCAAGGAGGAGGTGGGTGGCAACCTGAAAATAGCTGTAAGGAGAGCATACGGGTGGGTTGTTCTATGTTTTAAATAGAATGTGTCAGGCTTGCCTTGAACTCGAAATGCAGTTGAGGACAACCTTTAGCTCCTGACCCTCCTGCCTCCACACTGGACCAAGAAAAATGTAGGTTAATGGCTCCAATCGCTAATAATGTTGCCTGGCTCCTGAACGCCCAACCTAAAAGGTGGCATCTGAAAACTCTCATTTACGTTGCTCAAAGTAACAACAGTACAAGAAAGCTACCGAATAAAGAATTAACTTATTTAGTTCTGGACTTAGATTTAAGCGAGAAAAGCCAGTCAGCAACGCACAGTGGTCTTCACGGCCGTCACTCATGGCGCCGGGTCTCACCTACCTTGTGAGGATGCTTCACGTGCACGCAGAAGCCCAGCTCCTTGAGGACCCGTCTCTCTGCCTTTATAATCTGGTTCTTTAAATTCACGTATTCTTGATCTAGTATCAGAGGCACGGGTTTCCTGCAAAAACAAAGCATCCTGAACCAGGATCCAGCAAACAAGGTTTTTCAGATTCCACAACTATCCCCAAGTGGTGAAAACTGGATCTATACACCACGGAATAAACAACAACTGAGTTTTGCTTCCTTAACAAAACTACAAAACAGTCCTCCAGACCCCAATAACGGAGTAATACTTTCACTAATGTGCACCTTATATTTACACATAAACACCACTTAAATATGGCGGAGGATCTCAGGATCTCATCGCCCAACTGCTGTACACACTGTTAAGACTTGAGGAGTCAGGCATTCAACTGAATGGCAAACTACAGACACACTGATGGTGTGGTAAAACCGGTTCCATTATGCTCAAGCCACACATACAAAAAGGTACAGCATCCCTGAAAACAGGTATACACCCCTTCTATATACCTCAAAATAATCAGTACAATGTAAATTTAAGTCATTGAACTGTGGGTTTTAGGGATTGGTGACAAGAAGAGTTTGTATTTGGCACAGATGCCAATTTCCCAACATTTTTGACCCAAGATCATTTAAACCTCAAATGGGAGAGTTGCAGATATGGAGATCGACTGCTGACAAACCAAGTGGGTTTACGGGTCACTTCCACTAAAGAACAGAAAGCCTGAGCTAAGGTCTAGAGGCAAAGTCCTCCAAAAAGGACGAGTTCTTTTGTGTGTGTGTATTTTCTTGTGAGACAAGGTCTCATGCATTCTAGCTTTGAACTCCCTAGGAGCTGAGGGTGACTACACACTCCCAAAACCACCTCCACCTCCACTTCCCAAGGGGCTAGAGCCTAAGCTTACAGGACTCCAGGGATTTTTTTTTTTAAAGAATATTTTACTTATTTATGAGAGAGGGGAGGGGAGGTGCACACATCTACCATATGGACTCCAGGAACTGAACCCAGGTCAGCAGGTTTATGAGCAGGCACCTTACTGACTATCTCACCAGGCCCAGGGTCAGAGTCAGACATGAAGGTTCACACTTGTCATTGAGAAGCTGGGAGGCTGAGACCAGCCCAGGTACACTTAGACTGTCAAGCCAATCATGACCGCCCAGCGACAGTCTACATTTCCAGCTGTCACAACAGAGGGAGAATGCCACTGTCTTGTGGTATGGAAGCCATCAGCAAAGATTCGTCCAGCCCAAACGTGGACGCTAAGCATGGAAACCTCTGCTATGGAGCACACGGTTTAAGCAGAACTGTGGAGGACACAGGACACCAGAACTGTCCAGGATGCAGCCCAGCAGGAGTGGAGGCAGCAGGACCTCGGCTGATGCACCTCCGGCCCTGCAGCGCCGCATCCAGGGGCACCCGGGCACGTGGAACACGGGTGGAGACCCGCGCGTGAGCACTGGCGTCCCAAGGACATTCCACGGCTGGGCATGACTCACTTTTTCTCTCTCAGATGTCGAAGGCGATGGAACACGTTGATGACATCCCGGATCCTTCTTGGGGCCTCTTCTATCTTGGACGCCAGGTGCACGCACGCCATGGACACGTGCTGGAAGGAAAGCAGGCAGGCGGATGGTGCCGGGCGCGGCGGGCCGGGCGAGGGCGCGCCGCCGGGCAGGGTCCAGCGCCCGCCAACCTACCTCCATGGAGTACTTCACGAAGGACTTGGTGTAGAAGAACCGCTGGAACAGCACCTGGCCCGTGGCCATGGCCACCTGCGGGCGGAAGGCCGGCACTGCTCAGGGACTCCAGGCCCTCCCTGCGCGCCCCCCGCTGGCCCGGGGCGCCCCCCTGGACCCCCCCTCCCCGGGCGCCCCCCTAGACCCCCCCCCGCCCCCGGGGCTCCCCCCACCCCCTGGACCCCGCCCCCGGGGCGACCCCCCGCCCCCACCCCCCACCCCCTGAACCCCCGCCCCGGGGCTCCCCCCTGGACCCCCGCCCCCGGGGCTCCCCCCTGGACCCCCGCCCCCGGGGCTCCCCCCTGGACCCCCGCCCCAGGGCCTCCCCCCTGGACCCCCGCCCCCGGGGCTCCCCCCGCCCCCGGGGCTCCCCCCGCCCCCGCGCCCCCCCCCCGGGGTCCCCCTCGGACCCGGTGGGCGGCCGGGGCTGGGCCCTGGGCGGGGTCGGTCGCGGCGCGGGCCGGGCCGCTGAACAAAGGCCCCGACTCCGGGCCGGCCGCCGGGCGGTTACCCCGCGGCTCGCGGCGCCTCACCTGCGGCAGGCGGAGCAGGATGCCGGCCGCCTGGATGAGCTCGCAGCCCACCACGCGGAGCCCGGTCTCGGTGTCGGTGTCGAGCCCACTCGACATGGACGGCGTGAAGCGGAGCTTGTCGTCGGGCAGCAGGCAGTTCTCCAAGGTGATGAGCACGCCCGAGTACAGCCGGTCCCCGATCAGCACCCCCTGCGACCCTGGCAGCGCCCCCCCCGAGCCCGAGGCGCCGGCCGCCGCCGCGGGGGCCGCCGACCCCGAAGCCCCGGCAGCCGCAGCCGCCATTTTGTGCCGCCGATTGCTCTCGGGCCCTTCCCGGCAGGGCGGCTCCTCGCGACGCTCGCCGGCGCCGCCCCGCCCCGCCGCCTCCCATTGGTTGTGACCGGCCGCCGCGTCAACGTTATTGGCCGTGTGACCCGTCCGTCAGCACCGCGTCAGGCGCCGAGGCCGGAAACAGGCTTGGCTGGGGCAGCTTGTTACCCACGGGGCTCCGCGGCCCGGCCGGAATCGGAAGCGCGGCCGCCCCGGACTCGGCGCCGGCGGGACCGGGGACTCGGAAACTGTGGCTCCCGCGGGGCCGGTGTCACCGAGGCCCTGCGCCGCCGCCACGGCTGAGCCGGCAGCGGCGAGGCGGCCCCACAGGCTCCCGCCTCACGGAGGCAGGTCAGGGCGGGTGACCCGCCTGGTGCCTGGCAGCGGGCGCTCGGCCCGGGCCGAAGCGAGGAGGCAGCGGGCGCTCGGCCCGGGCCGAAGCGAGGAGGCAGCGGGCGCTCGGCCCGGGCCGAAGCGAGGAGGCAGCGCCCAGAGGTCGGTGGGGAAAGCCGAGGTTGACCCCGGGTTCCGTGGCCGCGCCGGCCGCGCCGCCTGCCTCGCGTGGGGCAGCGCTGCTGCCAACGCAGCTCTCACGCATCCCTCTCCCTCCCGCGCTCGGCGGAAGATAACACCGCGAGAGACGCAGCGATGTTCCTGGGTGGGACAGAGCCGGATAGCTTGAGCTGTGAATGAGGCGTAGTTATTGGCTCCCACCGCATTGTCAAGCTGTGGGAACTGACGTGTGGCCAAACCTGATCCCTTCCTCAAGCACCGCCGACAAGCACCTGTCTCCTCTCCCCCACCTGCTGTCATGGCAGCCTTTCCATCCCCATTGGATAGCTGGTGCCTCCTCCAGTTGTTTGTCCCTGACCTTCCCCAAGAGAGCGGCCCATCTGAACTGCAGCCAGGCGAGGGACTGGAAGGTGCTGGTGCCACAGCACAGGAGACAGCCATTATATGCACGCTCAGCCCAAAAAGCATCCCTAGGCTGCTGGGTGCAACCCACGATGCTCTCTGTTGCATCTGTATGTGCGACCGCGGTGCAGAAAATGCATGGCCAAGTTCAGCAGCTGTTAGCTGTGAGTGATGCCTACTGAGCAAATTCGGAGGGAAAGACAACACTGCAAATGCTTATAATATGACACAGCAGCCATCTTTAAGTTGATGGCAAAGGTCAATTGACAGGCTTCGTAGAAATGTGCAATAATGGAAATCCAGATACGCTAGCCTACAGGATGAAGAGGACAGATCAGAGATCTTCAGGGGTTGATGGTGAGTGCTTGCTTAGAATCCATGAAGAGCTGGGTTTGATCCCCGGTACCTCATCAACTGTGCACAGTGATGCTGCTGAGAAGTAGACAAACAGGATCAGGATCAAGGTCATTCTCAACTACTTAGTGAGCTCAAGGCTAGTCTGGGTTCCATTAGTCTTTTTCAGGGGCAGATGACCGGAACTTGATTGGTTCTGCATGACGCTGGAGATAGGCCCTGAGTCTGTTGCAGGAGAAGAACAGATGCATCTGTGTGGCACAGGGTTGGCACACCCGCTGAGGTGGTTGCTGCGAAAAGAACTTGTTAGGGGCTAGAAAGGTGATCCCGAGTTCAGATCCTGAATCCCATGTAAAACACCAGACAGAAATGGTGGTGGCTTGACACTCCTAACCCTGGAAAGCAGAGCCTGGGAAACTATAGCAAAGCACAAAGAACAATACAGGGTGATTCCGAAGTCACTCTTGGGCCTCTAGAGGAACACACAGTGCCTGACTCACACGTGTTTGTGTACACCCACACACGCTTGTGTACACACGGTGCCTGATTTACGCGTGCTTCTGTACACACACAGTGCCTGATTCACACGCACTTGTGTACACACACACACACACACACACACACACACGGTGCCTGATTCACGCGTGCTTGTGTATGTACACACACACACACACACACAAAAAACCTCTGGCAGGAACATTTACAGAACTGTGAAAAGATCAGACTGGGAGTCACGTTCCTCCTTTGAAGCTTGACGCGGTTTAGGTTGAAAGGATATCAGACGGTTGAGCCCTCCAGTGGTTGGGTCCACACCATACACAAAGAGGGGGAGGTACAATGAATGCAAGGGGTCAGAATTCAGATCCGGTGCAGGTCTGTATTCAGACTATGAATTCTCTCACTCCTGCTCACCAGCCTCTTCCACCCCCCATCAGCCAGGGGCGATAGCCGGGCACCTCAGAAGCAGAGCACACTGACTGATGCTCAAAAAGAACTCTCGAATCATATTGTAAATGCTTTATTTGTACAACCTATACAAAACAGTTCCGTGGCTGGCCACCAAAAGAAGACAGCCTTTTCTCATGCCCGTTACTGAAGTGTAAACAAACACATCAAACTTACTGTTGATTAGACACTCATTTTGCTCCTAAGTTAGGATGTTCGCAGCACTGCAGCCCTCAGTGGTACTGCACCACTCTGGAAAAGATGCCTTCGGGCTCCTTTCCATCCCCCAATGCTGCAGCAAATCCTTCTTGACGCCTCCTCTTGGCCAAAGCAGCCAGAGATTTAAAAGTTTTTGGTTCATAGATGGCCAGGTCTGCAAGTACTTTCCTGTTGAGCTCCACCTGACACTGGAAGAGAAAGAACCACAGCACATAGTCATCAGAAACCACTTCATGGAATGCAGAGACCCATGCTGGGCTGTGTGGAGTCCATTCAGTGTGTGGTGTCAGCCAGCATCCTGTGCGGCTCGGTGGAGCACCTGGGACGGTGGGCAACGCACAGCAGGAACATTTCTGGGCACAGCACGAAAGGACAGCACGGGGACCATGGGTGAAGATGTCTGCATCCCAGGAGAGGCAGCTCAGCCCCCAAACCAGGGACTTGATGAGGTGACCCATCATTCAGCCATGACAACTCTGGGCCTAGGCTAGGTCAAGGTTCCCGTTACAGAAGACTACGGGACAAGGGAGGCTGGCTGAATGGTAGAGTGCTTATGCATAAAGCCCTGGGTTAGGTCCCAGCAACGTTGCCAAAAATAAGGTGACTTCAGAACGTTGATAGCTCCAACTGACATCCAAAAAGCAGAAGATGGGAGAGAAGGCTACACATCAAACACCATGTAGCACTGAATGGGCCCATCTCTGCACCTACAAGTCTATACCTTGGGCAGAAATCCATCTGTTCGCTGAGCTTCAGGCCCCAATCAGAAAACAGAGCCAGCCCACCTCGGAGCATCCCTGAGGACCAGGACAGGGACCCTGGTAAAGAGCCAGGACACACCTGAGCAAGGTGAAACACAATATCCACCCATCTTTCAAAGGAAGATGTCAATGCACACAAAGAGCAAAGGGAACTGGCATAGTGTCCAGAATTTAACAAAGACCAGAATTTGCAAAGGTTGCTTAATCTTTCTCTCCCTCCAAGACAGTTCTCCTTCCTTCTTTTTTTTTTTTTTTTTTCTCCTTCCTTCTTCACTAAGTAGATTTCAACTTTTATGTCATAAAAAATTATTTACTGTTAAAGTTTTAAATTAGGGGCTGGCAAGATGGCTCAATGGGTACACAAGCATCTGCAACCTGAGTTGGTCCCTGGAAGGCCACATGGTAAAAGAACCCAACTTTCAAAATTTGTCCTCTGATCTCCACAGGTATGTTCTCAAATAAATATATAATATTTGCATTAAATGTCAGTTAAAAGTTAAAGCCAGTTTTCTGGCGATGGAAACATCTGGATTTGCAACTCTACCACATGCCATGTTGCCAACATGCTCTGCTGTAAGCAGTACAAGTGAAAAGCAAGTAGAGCCCAAGGTGACCAGAACTGCAGCCAGCAGAAAGCAGATGGGGTAGAGTTCTGATCTCTGCGCCAGGCTGGCTCACCTCGTCTGATGGTTTCTCTCAACTCACCTTAATTAAGTTGGTGATGAACACGGAGTATGGTAAGCCATGTTCCTGGGAGGCAGCTGTAACCCGGTTAATCCAGAGCTGGAATAAGAAAACACTGAGATGTTTGTCGCCGATACCTTAACATTGTATCCCTATCCTGCTGCTAGAAAAGATTCTTTTATTTTTATTTATTTATTTTTTAATTATTCAATTGTGCGTGTGCATATGCGTGTGTAGAACACTGTCAAATTCAGAAACCACCATGGACCGCCTCCACAACCTCCTTGTTTTACACTGCCCCAGTCTATATGTGGGTCTAGGATCCGAACTCAGGACCTTCCACCTGCAAGGCTGAGGCTTACCCCTGAGCCACCTCTCCAGCCCCCCTGGCAATTTTTTTAAACCATCTGATTCCTTTTTTTTAAACTTTATTTATTCTTTCATTTATTGTCCTGAGAAAGCAAGAGCGAACGAGCGAGCGAGAGAGAAAAAACTGTATGTCCCTGTGGAAGACCAAGGGTGACTTCGGGAATCATCTCGGATTGCTTCTATCTCCTTTTTGCTTCCCTCTGGAGTTTCCTAGGCTCCACTCACCAGGGCTGGACGTGCAGGCTGGCTCCATTTCTGCCTGGTGTTTTTATGTAGGACCTGGGTTCTGAACTCAGGACTTTCTGCTTGTGAGGCAGAGTCTTAAGCCCCAGCCATCTCTCCAATCTTATCTTTCTTTTCAAAGTTGAACATTTATCTCTACTGTTGACCACCTTTCTTCCCTTCTACATCTAATCTTAAATTCAAGTACTCACCTTCTTTATGCTGGATTGTTTATCCTTTTTAAGTCAAACGGGCCACTGTTATTGGCTGGGTGAGACAGCAATAACATAGGGCATCAATGGTTGCACCTGCCAAGCCTAGTAACCGGAGTCTACCTCCAGAGCCCACATGATGGAAGACGACCAACTTTCAAAACTTTGGCCTCCACACGCACAATGAGTTACACTTGCCTGCTCTCTCAAATAACAGAAATAAAATATTTAAAATATTAAGTACATGGAACAGAGTTGGACTCCCACAAGCTCACATGGAGTCCATGTGTGCCTTTTTCTCTCTCCCTACCTTTTCTTTCAAATAATAATGTAAAATGTAAAATTTAAAGTGGCGTTGGGCTGGAAAGATGGCTCAGGGATTAAGACTCTGTCTCGAAAGCAGAAGGTCCTGAGTTCAGTTCCCAGGTCCCACATAAAACACCAGGCGGAAATGATGGGGCCTGCACTTCTGGCCCTGGTGGGGGAAAACTGGGAAATCCCAGAGAGAAGCAAGAAGGTAGAAGGAATCCAGGATGATTCCCTAAGTCACCCTTGGGCTTCCACAGGGTCACACACGCACGTATCAGAGAAAGTTCATTAGGATCCCCTGGAGCTCACTAAAACACTGCTGGGCTAGTCTTCCAGAGCTTGAGTCAGTGAATGTGTATTTCTAACAGTCCCAGAGAGACCCCGCTGTCCAGGATCCTGACCATGGCAGCAAATGCTGCCTCCCCACGTCCCATCCTGAGGGGCACCTGGGGCTCACCAACTCCCGGGACTCGGGGCAGCACCACCCCACTACGGCTCCTGCGGAGGGAGAGCGCGGCGCGGAGCACCGCGTACTGCGGCCTCGTCGGGCTGTTGCTGACCCGCCCAGGGCAAAGCAGGGCGGGTAGAGCAGCCACGCCGGGCCGGTCTCGGGTCTTTGGAGGTCTTCGCACTCCTGAAGCCCCCCATCACCCCGAGGACACCCTGCTGCGGAGACGACCCCGGCTGCGGCGATCGGGGCGGCTCCCCAGGGGAGGGATCGGAGATGCGCGCTCCTGGCCCTGCAGAGCCCCGGAGCCGCGGGGTCCCCTCCGCCCGCGCCCTGCACTGCCCGCGTTCCCTCTGCACTCGTGGCCGCGGCCCCCGCCTCCCCGGGACGCCCCCGCCCTCAAGCGCCGACCGCCCGCTGCACAGCTGCCGCCGCCCGCGCGCGAGGGGCGCCGCGCGGTCACGGGCGAGCCGGGCCGCGGACGCGCCGAGCTCCGAGGGGGTCGGGGCGACGCTTACGGTGCGCAGGCTCCGCCTCTTCGCTCTGCGGGCCTTGGTGCTCTGGACGAAGGCCCGGGTCACCGCCCGGACGGCCAGCCGGTAGCAGCGGTTCTTCCTCCCCCGGAAGTGCTGCGGGAAGGAAAGGAGGCGCCGGTGACCCGGGGCGCCGGACCAGCCCGCCCGCGCCGCTCCGCGCCGCCCGCGCCGCCCCGCACTCACCCGCGCGTACTTCAGCACCTCCTGGATTCGCCAGTAGCGGTCGGTGACCCGGTTCCGCAGCCAGAGCCGCGTGGTAAGGAAAACCATGGCGGGCGCCCGGCTCGAGGTGGCGGCCACGAGCACTTCCGGGTCAACCGAGGCCTTCCGGGGCGCGGCGCGCGCGCTCTAGCGTCCGGGTCGCCGCGGGGCAGGCTCCTCGAGTTCCGCGGAGGACTGCGTGGGGTTTGCACTGGCCGAGACGGCCGAGCAAACAGGGCGAGCGGCCACGGGCGGGAATCGGATGCCGGGAGCGACGACAGACCCCCGCGCCGTGGTCCCCTCGCGCGTGGGCATCAGTTGGCCACGGGTGAAAGGAAGCGAATGCGACGCTGATAGCCCCGAGCCGCAGACCGCTGACAAGACAGAGTTGTTGGGTGGCCAGGACCAGAGATGAGATGGAGGTCCGCGTCGTCCCGTGAGCCAGCCACAGGCTGCCGTGATGTGGCTCTTTCCACAATAGAAATAGGGCCGCTGGACTACAGAGTGGGACTGTGCAATTTTTTAACGTCTTTTTTTTTTTTTTTTTGACTATAGTTTTAAACAACAGAACAGTCACAGGTGTAGCTCAGAGCTCTCCAGTATTCCACCCATCGCCGGCGTATCTACACACGACGCATTGGAAGAGGGTTCACCAGAACCAGTTGACAAGATCTGGTCCAGGCGTCCCTATTTGATAATTTATAATGCACACGTCATTGGTCAATTGTCATAAGCTGTTTGAGCTCGCTGAGAAGCTGCTTTGGAAGCTGTCCCCCACAAACACGCTTCAGACCCAACTGGGTTAGGTCGTCTCCTGGCTCTGTAGCAGGGAGAGGGAAACCCATCAAGCAGTTCAGGGTATTAAAGACAATATGTTTTTGCGCTGGAGAGATGGCTCAGGGGTTAAGATTCGGCCTCACAAGCAGAAGGTTCTGAGTTTGGATACCAGGTCCCATGCCAGGCAGTGGCTTCCACTTCTGGCCCTGGTGAGCAGAGCCTGGAAATCCCAGAGTGAACCAAAAAGGGAGTAGAAGCAATCCAGGATGATTCCCAAAATCACCCTTGGTCCTCCACAAGGACACACACAGTGCCCTCTGATACACACATACACAAAATAAATTTTTTAAAAAATTAAAAACAATGTTTCTTGAAAACAGCTAGTAAAGAGATAAATCATTTCCAACAGATGTTAACATTGTCTGTCCTGTGATATAAAGATGCCTGCAGTGGGAAGGAGAAGCTGGGTGCTCACCCATGATCTTCCTAGGAATCTGATTTGGGAAGTACAGCATGACTGTTCCAGGACTTCCCCATCTCCCCTCCTCAACTAAATATTTATTGACCTAGGAGAGAGAGAGAGCAGGTATGCGCATGACAACACATGTATGCAGGTCAGACTTTTGGAAGTAAGCTCTGTCCTGCCACGTGGGCTCTGGGGAGCAGACTCAGCCCAGCAGGCTTCCCAGGCGCCTTTACCCGATGAGGCATCTCCCCAGCCTGCCAAGAGTTAAGTTCTTCCCTTGCGGCGGCTCTGGGGGTTGACTGACCGCTTCATGCTCCAGGCAAGTGCCTTACCGCTGAATCCCTTTAGTGTTTTCATTATAATGTGAGGAAGAAAATCTCTTGGCCTTGCCCATTTGGTGCCCTAAATGCCTCCTGCATCTGATTGGCATCTCTTTACTCCAGGGAACTTTCCGTAATGATTCTTTTGAAAATGTTTCGTTTGCTTTTAAGAAAGATTCTCCTATGTCTATGATCTTTAGATTTGTTCAGAATGTCGAACATATCTTGGATTCCCCACAGTATCCTATTTTATTTAGAAGGAAGGAGCTGGAGGATCAGGCGTTCAAAGTTATCCTTGGTTCCACAGCAAGTTTGAGGTCAACCTGAAACATCCTGACTCAATGACGAGCAAGTAAAATGTCCAAACTCCTATGGAGTCCTCTGAGTTCTTCGGTATTTCAAAACATTAGCCAGGTCTGGTTGCTATCAAGCCTGAACACCTAAGTCTCATCCCTGGAATCCACATGATAGAAAAACAGAAAACCAATTCCTACAGTTGTCCTCTGATGTCCACATGCATGCAGTAGCACCACACACACACACACACACACACACACACACACACATACACACACGTGTTTAGAAAAACACACCAAGGCTTTTGAGTCCTCAGGTTTAAATAACACAAGCCCAGTGTGCTCTGCCCACAAACCTGACTCCCTGTTTGCTTCCTTCCTCAACTCCCCTCTCCCTAGGTCCACTCTACAGGGGCCACACTTGCACAGTCATCTCCCTAAAAACTTCCATTGCCCCGAGAGTGAATTTAGTTTCTCTCATGGCCCTTGGCACACAGAGGGGCTAATTTAGCAGGATGAAGTCCATTATAGGGCTAGAGAGATGGTTCTGGGGTTAAGATTCTGCCTCTCAAGCAGAAGGTACTGAATCCAAACTTCAGGTCTCAAGTAAAAACACCAGAAACAAAGGCAGTGGCCTGCACTTCTGTCCTGGTGGGGAGAGCCTGGGAAATCCCAGAGAGAAGCAAGGAGGTAGAAACAATCCAGGATGATTCCTAAAGTCACCCTTGGGCTTCCACAGAAACACATAGTGCCTTCTGATACACACACAAACTTGCACACATGCAAAATAAATAAATGAAGTTAAAACTGTAAGTCGAGATAGAAAAGGAGTACTTTGAAAAAAAAAAGTAGCTGGAGATGGCTCAGGGGTTAAGACGCTCACAAGCAGAAGGATCCTCGATCTCATCATGTAAAAATGCCTGGTGGAAATGGTGGATTACACTTCTCTGGAAGATGGAACCCAGGATAATCCCGGGGGTGGGGTGGAGGGTGGTAGAAGCAATGAATGATGATTCCCAAGTCACCTTTGGTCCTCCACAGGGACAGAAATAGACATGTGCGCACGCACACACACACACACACACACACATAAAAAAATTTTTTAAATGTAAGAGGACAGTTGTAAGCAGAATCAACTCCTTTGTATCATAGATTTACCAGCAGAGCAATAGAAACACCTTTCCTTGTTTCGGTTACATCTGTAAGACTGGTTTACAGAGCTGGGTGAAGATAAGGACGTGAACGCCATTAAAAAGCTTTATTGCCGGTATTTCCTGAGTGCTGGGGATAGGCCATGCCGTCCAAAGTGCTGATGACCACTTGGGAGGCCAAGGCTGTCCACGCTTCCATAGGAAAGGTAAGGCGAGGTCGGGTGGTCAGCCAGAACCAGCTGTTCATGTAACTCCAGCAGGCTTTAGTGCCGTCCCTGGTGCCTTTAGCCCTGGAGGACGGGATGGGGAGACCTTGCTCAGCGGGAACTTCAGCTCCCAGAGCAGGGCATCTGGAGGAAAGGAGAGTTGCAGAAAATCATGACTATTCGTTTGGCCCTGCGGTTGATAAAAGCCATTATCATTGTGAGGCGTCTCTCACAGGGTCATGTCTGGCTCTCCATTTGCCAGCGGTCCTGTGTTTCAGGTTGTGGGGCCTTTGGGAAGCAGGACTTAGATAGGGGAAGTCAGTCCTTGGATGTAAGCAAGCCACCTCCTGCTGCCACAGTCAGAAACTGCCGTGAACTCCACCGTTCACCGTGCGCCTTCAACATCATGACCAACGGGACTGTCTGAAATCATGAGTCGAAAGTTGCTTCTTTTGGGGAGCCAGTGCGTAAAAGGTGCAGACACTGTGTTCAGTACCCAGATACCATCTGAAAGTCCTCTCTCTTCCTCCCTCCCTCCCGTCCCCTCTCTTTCTCTCGGCCCCCCTCATTCAAATAAGTAAAGTATTCCTTCTTTCAGGTATTTTATCACAGAAGTGAGAAAAGTAATATAAAAGGAAGTTAGACAAAGGCAAAGAGAGCGGAGCACGTGAGGGGGAGCCCCATGGCCTGCAGGGAGAAGCCCTTGGGTTTTGGTGGATACCTTGGCTCTTGAGACCAGCCAGCATCATGAAGGGGACGCGCCAGGAATCCCCCGCCCCCCAAGTCTCTCGGCTGATTTCCCTCTGCCCAGAAAGGCAGGAGTGAGCAGCTGCCCCGGCCCTGCGGAGGGTTGGGTTGCAGCTAGAGCCTGGGGAAGGCCCTGTGGCAGCTGAGCCCCGTCACCCCGCCTGGGCCTCGGGGTCAGGCAGGCCCCTCGGCCCAGCAAGAGCTCAGCAGTCAGGCGGTGGCCGCGCTCTACAGCAAGGTGCAGGGGAGTCCTGTGGAGCCAGCCAGCTGCATTGGCCTGTGCCCCCGTGTCCAGGAGGTGGCGGGCAACCTCTGCATTCCCTTCCCGGGCTGCGTAGTGCAGAGGTGTGAGGTCTAATGAGTCCCGGGCATCCACCTCAGCGCCCCGGGCCACCAGCAGCTGCACAGTCGCCAGATGTCCACCAGCGGCCGCCCTGTGCAGGGCGCAGCAGCCGTTCCTGTCCTTCAGGTTTGGGTTTGCCCCGTGGTCCAGCAGCACTTCCATGTCCTGGAAGGGGAAGAGGGAAAGGACAGGAGCTGCCTTGGTCAGTGGGTGAGGGGCTGGGCCAGATGTTTGCCTTCTAGACCCCCAAGGAGCGGACTGGAACCTAGGCCTCCCCAGAGAGCTCCACTTTCTCGGGATGGTTATTGGGTCAAATTCCATTCTGTGCACACTGGTTTTGACCTCCAATCAAGTGGTTAAGAAATACTGGCTACTTGGGCGTGGCCAGAACAAAGTAGGACCAGACGATTTGCATCCTGCTGAGTCTTTATGAGATTGCAGCAAGAGAGGCCCAGGTAGGAACGTTCCCTCGCAAGCCTGCCCACCGAGCTGGAGGCAGCTCCAGCTTTCTTCCACCTAATCAGATGGGCGTGTCCTCTCTTTTCCCTCCAGGCCCATGGAGGTGCAGTGGGTTGATGGGAGGAGGAGGTGGGACCTACCTGCTGGTGGCCTAAGCCAGCCGCCAGGCCAAGAGGGGTGGCCCCTGCGCCTTGCGGGGCATCTACCTTTGCCCCCAGCGCCAGGAGGAGGCGAAGTGTTGCTGTCCTCCCGGCTATAACTGCTACGATGAGGGCACCATCCAAGTCGGCCCCGCGGCGCGCAGCCAGCAGCTCCAGCACCGGCAGCTGCCCGCCTGCCGCGGCCCAGTGCATGGCCGTCCAGCCGCGGTCGTCTGTGGCTGCGGGGTCAGGGTCCGACGCGGTCAGCAGGCGTGCGACCAGCAGCGTGCGACCCAACGCTGCTGCCCAGTGCAGCGGCGTGACGCCCGCCCCGGAGCGCACAGCCGCTGAGGCCCCACGCCGCAGCAGCGGCTCCGCCAGGCTGCAGTGCCCATGCCAGGCAGCCTCGTGTAGGGGCGTGCGACCTGCCTTGTCCACTGCGCCCACCGGGGCCCCGCGCTGCAGCAGGAGGCGCACCAGGGAAGCATGGCCCCGCAGCACAGCCAGGTGTAGTGGGGTCCGGCCCACGTGGTCCCTACAGGGGAGCAACCGGATCAGAGTGCTGGCGGGCCCGCCCAGCCCCAACCAGACAAAGGGCTCCAAGCAGCCCGCGGCTCACCTCTGCTCCACGCTGGCCCCTTGGCGCAGCAGCTGCATTACCAAGCAAGGAGGACCCTGCCACACTGCCCCGAGCAGGGGACTCCAGCCCCGAGGACTGTTAGGCCTCTCCGCCGCAGCGGCTGGGTTCTCCCCGCAGGTCACCTCCAGCCAGCACAGTTCCTGGTCCTGCCCTACCGGCTCCTGCCCACTGAGTTCAGTCCCACTGGAGTCTGTCTCTGGGGAGCAGAGACCTGCATCCACCCTAGAGGCCCCTCGTTGGCCCAGTCCAGGGGTCCCATGTGACTGTGGAGTGTCCGCCCTACCCGATACCCTTGTAGTTTCCCTGCCAGGGGACTGACCCAGGCTCATTCTGGCAGCTGTCCTTAGAAACCTTCTCAAGGCTGAGACAAGTTCCTTCCAGGAGGCAGGAGTGGCAGGTGGGAGTGGGCAGGGCTGCCTCCTGGGCCTGGCTGAGGACACCTGACACTGTTTATCCGGCAACTTAGAGGCGGCTTGCTGGCCAGGTGGCAGCCGACTGAACCCCTCCCTTGGCCTCTCTCCCAGGAACAAAGGCGGGAGGGCTGGAAAGGCAAGCAGGACCGAGCTGTGAAAGATAACACCTCTTCCCCTTCCCCCATAGCAGCCAGCCTTTGTTGTGCCCTGACTCGCCCCCAGACGACCTGGTCCTCCCCATGCTCAGTCTCAGCCTAGGACCACTTCTCGCTGGTTCCAGACAGGGTGGAGGAGGTGGGCACAGTGTGGTTCCATCCTGCCTTCCCGTGAGATGCCGCTCGAGAGAAAAGATTCATCTCGGGCACCTGGATGGAAGGCAGCCGTGGAGGGTGCAGATGGGACCCCCCCGGAGGGCAGGTTGGTGCCAGGCCACGTGGGCCTTGGGAAGGAAGATGCCAAAAGGGGTGGGACGGGCAGGAAAATTTCTGGCAGGGGAGCTGTTCGGCATCTGTGTCTGGAAGTAGAAAAAGAGCACGGAGGGGGCAAGACCTTCAGGAAGGCACCTCCATTCTAGGTGTGGGGAAGAAGGACATGGTCGACCGCCCGCTCCGATCCTAAGGTGCACAGCAGGCCTTGCCCGCTGACCGTCTGCAGGCGTCCCCTGCAGTGATGGGTGCTGACCACCAGGGGGCAGGCACAGCGTGGCGCTGCCCACTTCAGGATGGAGCGCCCGGGGACACTGGCTGGGCTTCTCCCCACCCCACGGAGGGAGGGCAAGCCTTCCAAGTCACCCGGGAGGGTCTCCAAACAGTGGGGAAGGGCCCTTCCCAGATCCCACAGTCCACTCGGCATCATCACCCAAGGGACTAGGGACTTAGAGCCGCTTGAAGCAACCATCACCTCTGACCTTGTTCTGTTTTCTTAGCACTCACCACTTCACAGAATGTCTCCTTCCTCTGTTCTCGACTTTTCCACACAAACCCTCATGTACACAGATATCACACCACACCTACCTATGCACATTTGAAAAAATATGAAGGTCCTGAGTTCTGATCCTAGACCCCACGTATAGAAGACGCCAGGCAGAAGGGGGGGAGCCTGCATTTCTGGTCCTGGTCAGGCGCACACACGCACAACACACACACACACAACCACAATTGAATAAAATTTTTTTTAATCAAAATTCTTTTTTTTTTAAATTTCTTTATTTATTCAATTGTGCGTGTGTGCATATGTATGTGTGTGCACGCGTGTGTGTCTGTGTGTGTGTAGAACCACAGACGATCTCGGGAACCACCATGGACACCTCCACTTCCTCCGCCCCGGGATTCACAGGCTCCATCCTACCAGGACCAAAAACGCAGCCCCCCCCCCCCGCTTCCGCCTGGCGTCTATACGTGGGATCTGGGATCCGAACTCAGGATCTTCCGCCTGCAAGGCAGAGGCTTAACCCCTGAGCCACCTCTCCAGCCCCTGAATAAAATTTTTTAAAAATTCATTTTTTTAATTTGTGTGTGTGTGGGGGGAGCACTGTGTGCCTGTGGAAGCCCAAGGGTGACTCGGGGAACCACCCTGATTTTTTCTACCTCATTTTTACTTCAATCTGGAATTTCCCAGGCTCCGCCTTTGGGAGCCAAAAGTGCCTGACTCCCACCTCTTTGGAAGCAGGGAAGCTGTCGCAGTTTGCCTGCATGGTTGCTGACAAATCACCATCAAACAGCTTAAGGGAACGGAATAAGGGATTTATTTTCTTACAACTGTCTATTTACAGTCTGTAGTTCAACTCGACTGGAGAGCATGCACCAATACCAGGGCCGAGGTGTTGTAATGGCTGAGAGAGGGATGATCCTCACTTGCCAGACCAGCATGTCTGGCCAAGTGTACACAAGGATGCCGACTTCCTCAACCTGCTCTCAGTATTTTATTCATCTGTTCAGGGCCTAGTCCCACCCACCATGGCTGTGCCCTCCCCATCAGCTAGACAATCTCCTGCAGGTTTGCTCTGGGCTCAACCCAACTACTAATTCTCTACAAATGTGCCCAGAGCTCAAAACCCTCAATTGTCAAGTCGATACCTGTGCCCACCCATGACAGAGGCTGTAAGTCTGAGCATGGCAGTCTCCTTTGGCTCTTTGAAGGACATTCTTCCTAGATCTGCTGTGGCCTGCAGCAGTTGCAGCTGCCTTCGCAGAGACATAAAGGCTGGCAGATCACCAGCTCAGACTCTGTCTGTAGGGCACAGGTCTTTTGAAGCCAAAGAATCTAGAACAATTCCTGGAACAATTCTGTGGTTTTATTGTGTCGTTCACAAGTTAGAAATTTAATTCCCATATTTGTTGACAGTTGGCAAGTGAGACTAAGTGAGGTTAGATAAACTCAAGAGAGTAGGTTCCACTCAGAGGATTTGTGACTTTATAAAAAGAGGAAGGAGATCCAAATTAGCACAGTTGCTTGCTTTTCCTTTCCATACAATGCTTTCTATCATGTTGTGAGATGGTAAGGACCTCAAAAAATGCCACTGCCATACTCTTGCCGACACAAGTCAAATAAATTTCTTTACAATTACTCAGTTTCAAATATTTTGTTATAGCAATGGGAAATAGCCTTAGACTCACAAAGTAACACTTCTTTTTTATTTTATTTTAATTTTTTCCACTTCTTTCTTTTAAATTTTTTTGTTTATGAGAGAGAAAGAGAGAGAGAGAGAGCGTGCGCCATGGTGCACCATGGAAGTTGGAAAACAACTTTCGGAAATCAATTCTCAGCTCTGCTCATGGACCTGGGGTCACCAGTTTTTCCAGGCCCTACCCCCCACTGAGCTACCTTGCAAGTCCACAGTAGCATTTCAAGAAGTGTTGGATGAGTGAATGAAGGGAGGAAGGACATATTATGAGATGGGTGGGAGGCTGGAGAGATGGCTCAGGAGTTAAGCCTGTGCTTCATAAGCATAAGGCCATGAGTTCAGATCCAGGATCCCATGTAAGAAATACTGGAAGAAAAAAGAAAGAAAGAAAGTGGCCTGGATTTCCGGCCCTGGAAGGTGGGTGGAGCCTGGGAAACGCCAGAACGAAGCAAAAAAGGTGGTAGAACAATCCCAGATGGTTCAGACAGACAGACACACACACACAGACACACACAAATACACACGGAAAAAATAAAAAAAAAAGAAGCGGGTGGATTTAGTAAGGAGATGATTTGAAACATTTTTAGCCCTAAGTTGACTGCCTGGATGCAAAACATCCCCCTCTGTCACCGGGTAAGGGCTTTCCAGGGAGAACAAGTTGCCTTCATGGGACACATCACATGCCACCCATTGTTGCTGCTATGACAGAAAGAGATCTCTCAGGCTGGAGAGGTGGCACAGGGGTTAAGCTTCTGCCTCGCAAGCAGAAGGTCTTGAGTTTGGATCCCAGGTCCCACATAAAAGCACCAGGCAGAAATGGCAATGACCTGAACCTCCAACCCTGGAAGATAGAACCTGAGAAATCCCAGAGCAAAGCAATAAGAATGTAAAGCAATCCAGGGTGATTTCCAGTGTCACCCTTGAGTCTCTGCAGGCACACACAGTACCCTCTGGTACACAGATGGACACACACAGCCACACACACACACACACACACACACACACACACACAGGCACAGAAGCAAAAAAAAAGAATAAAGAAAAATTCTCCAGGGGATGGGAGGAGGGAAGGAGGAGGCACTGAGAGAAGGGAGAGGGAGGGGGGTGAAAGGAAGGGGAAAAGGGGAGGAGGGTGCAAGGGGGACTGGGAAAGGGTGGAGGGAGGGAGAGGGCCGGGGTACCTATTGAGTTTGTATGATTGGGGAAAAATAAATAAAAAAATCCTCTTGTCTACTTTCAGGGTAGACTGGGTTCAGCACTAAGCAATTAGAGCTTCCTATGTGCTGAGCGTTTACTATATGCCAGGTCCGCACTGCATAGCTCCACGCTGCTTCTGAACTTCTCCACTGTGCATGCAACCTGGGGTCTTCACGGTCCACTGAAGCGAAGAGGGTCCTAGTGGTCAGATAAGGGAACGTTTTGGGGACAAGGGCTGAGAAGCAGGATGGGTGGTCTTTACATGTCAGCTACGATGGGAACGTGAACTGAAGCCATTGTGTGGGAGAACTGGAAGCAGGGAGGGAAGGGGGGAGGAGGAAGGGCGTGCCCAGGCTCAGCCAGGCTTGGGGGACAGTTGCATAGGCCCGACCAGAGCGCACAGGAGCTGCCTGCTGTTGCCTGGGAAACAAGGCTCAAGCAGGTAGCAGGTGGGCCATGGCAGGGTATAGCTGCAGAATGACAGTCAGTACTAGATAGACCCAGCTGGACGAGAGCCCCATGTGGTGGCTGGGATCCCTCCAATGTGAATTGCATCTGGCAAGGGTTAAAGGATCTGGAGTCTGACCCTGGGGGTCCAGTTGGTCCTATTGCCTGTCGCCGTGACATTGGGAGAAAATGTCCTCCAAAGCCTATTGCCAGGATGAAATGAGTGAGCGGGAAAGAGACGCAGAAGAGGATGGAGGAGAGGGTGCCTTGGACACAGCACCCATGCTACCCCGGAGGCCTGCCGACCGCCCTGCCTCAGGTCTGCCCTGCCCTGCGTGGCCCAGCATGGCCGCCCCAGGCCTCGGGACCCTGCTGCCACCCGGCCGGGCCCTGGTGGGGCTCCTGTTCCACCTGCTGCTGCCGGGAATGGTCTTCTTGCTGGTGCTGCTGCCCTCGGCCGCTGTGGTCTACCTGGGATTCCTGTGCCACTCTAGGGTGAGCCTGAGCGTCCACGGGTGGGTCCTTGGGGAGTGGGGGCCTGTGGGGTTTGGGTGCCTGGGGTTGAAGGTGAAGCCACCCTGTGCCTTTGCACCAGAGGCCCGGGTACCATCCCCAGCAGCTCCCACTTCTGCCGCCGGCCCCCCTCCCCCCACTGCAGCCAAAGAAGGGCTTTTGTCATCAAGAAACAGCTGTCTCGCCCGCCTGAGGCCGCCCGGCCTTGTACCAGGGGATACCAGGGCCAGAACCTACCCTCATGCACTGCTGGGTCGCTACCACCCGGGGCTGGGCTTCCCACCTGCGGAGGGGGCTACGGCTTGGCCAGACACAGATGACCCCGGGTCCCCTTTCTGCGCAATATGCCGTAGGAGGGAGGAGGTGGAACCGGCTGGCTGCTGAGAACAGTCCAGCAGAAGCGCAGGGTCAGGGGCCAACTCAGGGAACCCGCAGGCGGGGGAGGGAAACGGCGGGAGCGCCGCGGGCGAGTCTCCCAGCCCTTCCCGAAGGAGCCTGTGTCTCGGCCATCGGCCGTCCGAGTTGGTGGGTCCGCGACACTGCGCGACTCCTCGCAGGTTAACCTTCCCCAGCTCACCCGCCCCTGAAGCACCCCACTCTTCCCCAGACCTCCGGCAGCCTGGTCCCATTCCCCCCGGGAGCCCTCGCTCCCAGCCCCTCCCAGGCCCCGCCCAGGCGTCGGCCCCGCCCCTCCAGGGCCCCGCCCCGGGCCCCGCCCATCCTGGTGCCCGGCCCCTCCCGGACCCCGCCCCTCCCCGGGCCCCGCCCGTCCTGGTGCCCGGCCCCTCCCGGGCCCCGCCCCCTCCCGGGCCCCGCCCCTCCCCGGGCCCCGCCCCCTCCCCGGGCCCCGCCCGTCCTGGTGCCCGGCCCCTCCCGGGCCCCGCCCCTCCCGGGCCCCGCCTCCTCCCCGGGCCCCGCCTCCTCCCCGGGCCCCGCCCGTTCTGGTGCCCGGCCCCACTGCGCCCGCCTGACCGCCCGCCCGGCCGCAGGTCCACCCGGCTCCCGGCCCCCGCTGCAGAGCGCTGCTCTCCGACCGCGGCTCCGCGGCGCTCATCGTGTTCGGCTTCCTCTCGCTGCCGCCGCTTCTGGTTCTGGCGTCGGCTGCCCGCACCCGCCTGCTCCGGCGACTCCGCCCACTGCTGCCTCTCCCCACCAAGACCCCTGGACCCCGCCGGCGCGGGGGGTCCGGCGAAGGGGGCCGCGCCGATGAGGAGGATCAGCTCTGTGCGTGGATGTGACTCCTTGGGGCCTCCACGGGCCGATAGCTCCCACATCCGGGGGATCGGTCCTGGGGTCCCCCAGCTCGCCGCCGCCGCCGGGCTCCGCACGCAGTGCTCGGAGTGGCCTGGAGATGGCGCGCCTCCCGAATCACCCCCACTTCCTCGCCGATGGAGACCGAGAAGGATCCGAAGGGGAGAGATGGTCGGTCCTCTGCGGGGCTCGGAGCTGCCCGGGGTTCCGCTCCCTCACAAAGGACGCGCTCTCCATCGCAAGCTGTGGTCGTCCAGCCCCTTACCAACATCCCGGAGACAGTGAGGTGTGCTTTGGAGGCACCTGCATCCCCCAACCCGTGGTTCTAGAAGCTGTGCGGCCCGCAGCAAGCAGACGTCAGAGATTACTCTGTAACCCGGGGGGTGGGGGGGTCAAGGCGCACTTGGCTTCCAGGGGCCACCGTGACGAGGTCTAGGGTTAGCTTGTGACGCTCCTCGGCGGGTGCGAGTGTCTTCAGTCGTAGCCTGAAACAAGGGTCAGGATTCAGAGGCTCAGCTTGAGCGCAGGGTCATGGGGTCAGGCTGTGACTAGGGTCAGGGTTCAGCCGGTGTCCGAGTGGAGTCAGGCGTCAGTTTGCATCTGGGACAGGCTGTCTGTGACCAGGGCTCTAGAGACAGGCGGCAGAGCAAGAACTCGGCACATTGTCTGCATGATTGTAAGATTTGATTTGTCTTTGCCCTTCTACAGTTTTACTAAATGTTTCTCATGTATTTCTTTTTAAAATATTTTATTTGAAAGAGAGCGAGAGCATGAGAGAGAGAGCGAGAGAGAGAGCTTTGCTTCCACCATGAAGGCTCCAGGAATTAAACTGCACAGGCTCACACAGATCCTGCACCCTTGGGCGACCTCTTGCCAGCTCTTATCTTTCAGCAGCCCTGGAACATTCTCAACTGTGTTCAGCTTTGCGTCTTACCCACCACCCCTTCCCCTTGCTGAGTTTGCTTAAGATCACGCTGTAACTCCCGCCTCAACTTGGAAGAAGCTGAGGTCACAGGCGGATGCCGGATGCCGTGACACTGGGGAGGAAGGTCCCCTCGCTTTTGAAGAAATGCTTGCTGTGGTACGGACCCTGACCCAGAAAATGTCTTCTTGTACTTCTTTGAATTCATTGTAGCTCATTCTTAGTATTTAATGAGCTGATCGACCTGTCCATTTAACTTTATTTTTAAAAATTTTCATTTACTTATTTTTATTTATTTGAGACAAGGTCTTGTTATGTAAACCAAGCTGGCTTGGCCACCTGAATTCTGGGATTACATCACACACTACCACACTCGACTCTAATTAAACTTATATCTAAAAGCTATATTTGGTCATATTACAGATTAAACTGATAAATGCTGATGGTTCCTTTGTGCCTGTTTTTCTTTTGGATTTCAGCTTTACGTGTTAAACATTTTATGCACAATTATTTTATATGCAGTACTTTCAATTTCCTTTTTAGGGAATCTAAATTGTTGTTTATGCAATTATCACTAATAGCATGACATTTATTTGAAGAATTTTTTTGCTTGTTTTCTTTTGCTTTGGTGTTAGGGGTTTTACTGTGACCCTCAAGTATCCTGAGCAACACTACAGCCCATAGCAATGTCTGTTGATGTCTATGACGATAATAAGGCACTAATTTGGGGATCCCCTCCAGAGACAAAGAAACATATGGTCAGCCCAGCTCTCTAGGGTACTAGTGTTGTGGCCCTCAATGGGAAGCACCCACAGTTTTCCTGACCACAGTGTGGCTCTCTGCTCTTGTGTTTAGATAACTTTCTCTCTCTCCTTTTTCTCTCTCCCCCTGTCTCTCTATCTCTCGTTTCTCCTCTTTCTTCTCTCTTTCTTTTTCCTCTCTTTCCTCTCTCCCTCCCTCTCTTTTTTCTCTCCCTCCCTTTCCTTTCTTTGTCTCCTCTCAGTCTCTGTCACTCTCTGTCTCTCTCTCATCTCTCTTCATGATCTCATATAGACCAGCACAGCATGCATCTTGCATCAGAGGTAAAAATGACCGATGGCCCTGACCCTCCTGCCTCTCCTTTCCTCCCTCTGTGATTATGGATTGTAACCATTATAAGCACATTCGATTACCTGGTTTGTGCAGCACTGGGAATTGAACCCAGAAATTCATGGACATTAGATAAGTACTCTATGAACTAAGCTATTACATCCCAAGCCCTGAATTCTCTTTTTTATATTTTGTTTATTTGAGAGGGAGAGAGAAAGAGAGACGGTACACGACTGTCACAGCATGCTTACAGCTGTCAGAGGATCACAACTTTTTGGGAGCCTGTTCTCTCATTATGTGTAGGGTATTCTTTAAGATTTTTATGTTTTTGCAAATCCAGTAGTATATTAAAAATATGCTTATTGTAATTCACCTAGAATATAGTTATAATGGAAAAGTTATTTATCGTGTATATGTTGTATGCATGCGTACCTTGTACCTGTTCGTGTGTATGTGTGCATGTGAAGGCCAGAGATCAAAGTTCAGTGTCTTCCTCTGTCCCTGTCTTTTGCGTGTGTGTATGGACACGCATGTGTATGTACATGTGCATGCATCTGTGTGCACTTGTGTATGTGTTGCATGTGCCTGGGTGTACGTGTATGTGTACAGGTGTGCCTACAAGAACACACTTGCATGTGTGGCCTGTGGAAGCCCAAGGGTGACATCAGGAATCATCCAACAGTGATTGTTCTTCTACCTTATTGCTTTGCTCTGGGATTTCCTGGTTTTTGCTTTCCAGAGCTGGAATTACAGACCATCGATATACCTGTCTGAATCTTGCATGTGTGTCTTTGTGTGTGTGTCTGTGTGTATCGCAGACATGTAATGTGCCTGTGGAGGCCCAAGGGTGACTTCAGGAACCACGCTGGATTGTGCTACCTCTTCTTTGGTTTGCGCTGGAGTTTCCCAGGCTCTGCCTTCCAGACTGGAAGTGCAGCCACCACCATTTCTGCCTGGCATTTTTACTTGGAATCCAGGATCCGAACTCAAGACTTTCTACTTGTGAGGTAGAGGGTTAACCCCCAAGCCATCCCTTCAGCGTTCTCACTGGCTTTTTCACATGGGACCTGGGGATCTGAACTCAGGTCTTTTTGCCTTCAAGGTAAAGATTTGAGCCATTTCCCAACCTCCTTATCTTAATTTTTAAACATTTTATTTACTTGAGGGAGATCCTCTGTGCCATGTGGATATCAAATGAGAATTTTGTGGAGTCCATTCTCTCACTTTAACGCTGGTTCCAGGGGTTAGATTCAGGTTGTCAGACTGCACAGCAAGAGCTTTACCTGCTGGGCCAACACCGCTGGGCTTCTTTACTAGCTGGAAGACCCACCCATTGCAACCTGCAGATGTCATCTATGATGCCATGAAGGTGGTGGCCACCGACATTGCAGTCCTTCACTGAGCAGCCTTTAGAAGGGGCTGGAGAGAAGGCTCAGGAGCTAAGCCTCTGCCTTGCAAAGCAGAAGGTCCTGAGTTTGGATCCCAGATCCTGTGTAAAAACGCCAGGCAGACAAGTCAGCAACATGCACTTCTGGCCCTGGAAGGCAGAGCCTGAAACTCCAGAGCAAAGCAAAGAACAATCTAGGATGATCCCCAAAGTCACTCTTGAGCCTCCATAGGCATCCAATGTTCCCTCTGATTCACACGGACACAGACGCACAGACACACAAGCTCCAGAAAGTTCTCTACAAACAGATTTTCAAAAATCCAGAACAAGGGGCTGGAGAGGTGGCTCAGGGGTTAAGCCTCTGCCTTGCAGGCGGAAGGTCCTGAGTTCGGATCCTAGACCCCACATATAGCCAGGCGGAAGCGGGGGCGGCCTGCGCTTCTGGTCCTGGTAGGGCGGAGCCTGTGAATCCCGGGGCAGAGTAAACAAGGAGGTGGAGGCGTCCATGGTGGTTCCCGAATTCGCCCGTGGTTCTACACACACACACACACACACACACACACACACACACACACACACACACACACCCCATACATGGACAATTGAATAAATAATAAAAAAAAAATCCAGAACACTCGTGCGTTTCAGCTTGTGATGCACAAGGTCTGAGCTCAGCTCTGTGACCTGAAATATGGCACATAGCCCATGGTGTGTGGCTGGGTCAGGTCCGGCAGGGGAAGGGGGACTTTTCCAACCTTCACCCTGTCAAGCTTTGAAGTACTTCCTGAGGAGAGGGCAGGAGTGCTTTCCCTGGCAGAGCTGCCTTCCTTCCGTGTCTGCCACTAGAGTGGAGGATGAAGGCTCTCCAGGGAAGCCCTTGGCTGAAGATCTGCCCCACAGTCATCCAAACAACAGCTGGGCCTGTAGGGGTGGGGGCTGTGGAGATCCCCCTAAACTCCAGCTGGCAGCTAGCAGGGTGGGAAGCTCTATGCATTGCAGCTGCCGAGACAGCCATTTCCAAAGGCCTTTCCCAGCTTCCCAGACACCTTGGGACTGTGGGTGTCTCTAACTGGCCCAGGGGAAGACCTGCCTCAGCTCCTCAGACATGCTTTCAAAGGAACACTGCGAACTGGATGGAGTGGTTCAGGCCTGTCATCTCAGCACTGGGAAAACAAGACACAGGAGAATGCTCTGTGTTTGAGGCCAGCCTGGGCCACACAGTGATCCCCGTCATCTTGGACTACAAAATGCGACTGTCTCAAAACAGCTAGGACAATCACAAAGCCATGGGGGAGGTCTGCAGAAGGGGCAGGGGTCTAGCGCTGTTTAGCTGTGAAGAGAGCTGATAGAGAAGCAGAAGTCGAATGGTAGGAGACAGAGGTGACCCACCACATAGTTAGAGGGACATCACTGCTTCTTGGCCCACTTCAGAAGTCCTAATGGGTCCTTCCGTATCCCCCCTCATTCCCCCCATCCTGACATCTCCTGGGAATGTGTAGAATGAAGGAAAGGTGCTCCTCTCTACCAGCCCTCAGTCATTCTCTGGATTTTACGCAGCCCAGTGTCCCTTGCCAGGGAATTACCCAACCTGGGCCCCATAAGTCTGTCCCTCACTTCTTACCCACTCATGACAGAAGCTCACTGTTGTGTGCACAAGCCCAGCGCCCAGCCCTGCTTGTTCCTTCCAGGGTCTCTGCCTGCCGTCTTCTCCAGCTCCTCAGCAGCTGCAGAACTAAGCTGCCGGGTGGGGTCAAGACCCCCACTGACGGGATGTAGGGTCCTTTCCCATGGCCGAGGTCCTGTCCTATGAGAGGCAGCCTGGCGTGTGTGTGCACGTGTGGATATGGCTTCCTGCTCGCCCCTGGTGCTTTGATGGGGGCATCATACCCGCCCCATAGGTGAAGACGCAGGACTGTGAGTCCCACCTTACCTAAGCTATGTGTTCATCCGCCAAGTATTTGCAGACACACCCTCAGACAACACCAGCCAGAAGGGGCCCTGGGTTTAGTCAGCTTCGTCCATGTAGTTCTGAGCTTGGGCTCCCCTCCCAGACATGGGCCGGACCAAAGAGCAGCAGGAACTGAGCCAGGGTGGGTGGGCTAAGGGCGAACAGGCAGGGCTAGGGCTCCCTAAGTGCTGAGGCCTCTTCTCTTGCCCCCCACTCCTCACTGTTGGAAGGCTCCCCCTCCAAGCGCCTAGAGTTGGGGGCTTGTGAGGGCCGGGAGAATCTACCAGAATCCTCTTGGGAATGGGACAGGGCAGGGAGTCACCTCGTACAGCATTCTAGCCAGGACTAAAGCTGGGGCTTTTAGGTGAGCTTCTGGCCCACTGGGATCTTGGAATGGGGGCTGCTTTCCTGGGGGTCTCTCTGGCAGCATGGAGCCCACCCCGTGTTTTTGCCCGTCCTTCCCTCTGGCCTCCCGGTTGCCACAGTATTTAGTTATCTGCCGGGATTCTTCCCCTCAGAGCTCCTACTAGGACCCTCAGTGGCCCTCTGATTCACACATACCGCACACCCTGCACAGGGATAAGGAGCCCGATAGATGAGCTGCTTCCATGCTGTGAGACAATACTGACAGTAACCACTCGAGGGAGGATTTATTCTGGCGCAAGGTCTTGGCTTTCAGTTCATCATGGCGGAGAAACTCAGACTCAGATGATGGCCGTCTGTGATGGAGGGTCTTCACGCAGACCAGAAAACAGCAGCGAGGGGAAGAGGGGGTCGGGCTGTGTGCCCTTCAAAGGTCGGCCTCTTGGTCTACTGCTGCCATCAGCCTTAACCTCTCAGGGGTTAACAGCCGCCCAATACAATGACATCAGTGCTCCAAGTATGAGCCTGGGGGGACATTTCAGATTCACAGGATGACACGGCATCTCTGCTTGCCCTTCCGCTGGCTGGGGCCTGCTCACTGCTTGTGTCCTCAGGCTGGAATGGCCAGGGGCGTGAGTGTGGGGAAGGGACGGGGTGCAACTTCCATCCCATGTCCAGGGAGTTCGCTGCACCATGTGCCTTCCTTGCTGCTCCAGCTGCTGGAAAATCAGGGGTCGGTTCTGGGCTTCTGGAGTCGAGAGAGCCCTAGGTCCTAGAGCAGCTCGCACGCTTGTTTATGCCTGACCCAAGGAAGCCCAGTGCAGAGTTCCCTGTTGTTCTTGGTTCCCATAGGGCGAGGTCAGGGGCTCAGGCTCACCCCAAGCCCCCACAGCTCTCTTCCTGTTTTTGTGTCCCTACTGTGGAGTACACAGCACAGCAGCATCTCCTGGCCTGAGGTCTGGGGGGGTCTGCTCTGCCCTGGGCTGGGGTCAGGGGTTGGGTCAGAGGTCTCAGGAGCTGCCCTTTCCTCTGGGGTTGAACATGACCGCAGAGATTGAGGACAAAAAGCCCTTCTTTTCTGTAGAGTCTGATGTGCGGGGGAGGAAACATTCCCTGGGGACCTTGGGTGGGGGGGGGCTGGGGAAGTTTCGGGAACCCCCTCCACCTGCCTTTCTGGCAGATAGGCCAGCTTCAGGAAGTGAGACACAGGGACTTCCAGTAGGGAGCCCACGAGGGGGGCGTCCACGGGGGAAGAGGGGGCGGCAGGGCAGCTGTAGTCTCAAGAGCGTCTCCTTCCTGCTGGGTCTGCAGGCTGCCAGGACCAGGCTGGAAGGGGTCGGGGTCTCCCTGGGGGAAGCTGAAGGCTGGAAGGGTTGGGGTCTCCCTGGCCTGGCCTTCCTCCTGCCAAGTCTCTAAGCCCCCTCCCCCAGCATGTTTCCTTCAGAATCAAGGCTTCCGGATTATTCTGTTTGTGCTTCCTCTGGAGTTTGTCTCAGGCACAGTCCTGACCGCTGACCCCTGGCTGACTCCACACCTCTCCTGGTGTCTGTGTCCTCTGAAGGGGGGACAGCAGCGGGGAGCAGGGTAAGACAAAGGGACGGAAGGGCCGAGTCTGGTGTGGAGCAGGGGAAGGGCTGATGGGGAGCCTGCCCCAGGTGGTCTGACTCAAGACAGGCAGGTGGCCAAAGCCAGGTGCGGGCTGGGCCTCCTGTGCCCTCTGCTTCCAGTGGTGAGGCCTGGAGGAGGGGGGCGGCTGCTTCCTCAAGGACTCGAGTCAGCCCAGAGGAGCAGCTCATTCTTTCCAGAAGAGACGGAAACTTCATCAGTGCAAAGGCCGACTGAGGTGTGAGCCGGGGGATGGCTCAAACGAGGCGGGCTCCCTGGTCCCTCTGGAGCCGCGTGGGATCTGCCACCGCAGCCCCGGGGTCTGGGGACCCGGTTCAGCCCCCAGGCTAACACACTGGACACTGCAGGAAACCCACACACATTTCCCATCCGCAGGACCCCTGTGGAAACGCCAAGCACTTTCTGGTCCATGCCGAGGCCTGAGGTTTGTGGAGTGCAGCCAGCAGCCAGCGCCAAGATTCCCGGCAGGGGGTGGGGGAGGGCAGCAGGGACACAGCCCTCACTTGTTCCTGCCGCTCCTCGGGCGCCGCTTCCTTTTTTAGGCAAAGCCAAGGTCCGCGCAGACCTTGGGGCCCCAGTGTCTCACCTGCCAGAGGAGGAGGAAGGAAAACCATTGAATCCCGTCCGTCCTCCCCGACGTGCATCCTCTTGGTGGGAAGGGAGGTGACATCCTGGCAGACTTCCCACCACACGAGTGCCCCACCCCCAACGCCACGGCTCCCCGCAGGAAAGCGTCTCCTCGAGAGAGCCCCTGGCCGCCGACCCTCTCTGTTCTGGCTTGGTCAGGACCGCGAGCCCAGCTGCCCCTGTCCTGCTGGAGTCTGATCGGGGCCTCTGTGGGGCAGTGTCCTCAGCGATATGTCATCATGGCCACCCTGGACAGAATTTGGCCACCTGACCCGCCTCTATGCCGTTTCCTCCAAGAATGCTGGCAGGATGGGCACAGCTGGTGCTCTAAGAAGCTTCCCCTCACCCCTGTCTGCGCTTGAGGCGGAGTCCTAGGCTCCATCCCAAGGCCTCCCAGTCCCTGCTGGTCGGTCGTGGGAGACACCTGCCTCTGCTCTAGTCTGCAGCCCAGCTGGGCTCTTGCTGGGAGGAACTGCCCTCTCGGGCCTGGGTTCAGGGAGTCTCCGCACCGCAGGGACCCTGGACCGTGCAGAGGTCCAAAGGGCGGGCGGCGGCGGCGGGCAGCGCGTTCCTGCTGCGAGTCCCCGCAGGTTCCGCGGCGCCGCACGCGCGCGGCCGAGAAGCCCGTGCGGGCCGGCGTCTGCGCGGGGGCGGGGCGCGCCCGGGAGGGCGTGGCGAGGAGGGGCGCGGCCTTCGGGAGGTGGGGCGGCCCTGCCCGGCGGCGGGAGGGCTGGCGGGGGGCGAGCAGCAGGCTGAGAGCCCGCCGCGCCGCGCGATGCTGTTCTGGACGGCGCTGAGCCTGGCCTTGAGTCTTCGGCCGGTGCGGAGCGGCGCCGAGCGTGCCGAGCACGACGGCTCCCGGGCTCCGGCTCCCGGCGGCCCATCCACTACAGGTTCGCCGTCCAGGAGCAGGCGCGGGATGAGGGGGCGGAGGAGCTGCGGGCAGAGGGGAGGGGCTGAGGCCGAGCACCCCAGCTACCTGCGGCGGGCGGGCGTCCTCGGCTCTGTCGGTGACGCAACTGAGCCGGCGCGGGACTCCGGAGCGGAGGCCTCAGTCCGCCCCGCCCTGGCGGTCTGGACGCGGGACCGAGATGCCTCCCTGCCTCAGTTTCCTCATTTCTGGAAGGACCCTCAGTAGAAAGGTGGTAGGAGATCCAGATGGCCCCACGGCGTGAGGTCAGGACTGGAGTCCAAGAAGTCGACCTGCTTTCCTTGGGACTTCGCGATGGAGGGTCGCATTTGCACTCCAAGCCCAGGATCTTGGGCAAGGGCAAACATGTGCTTCAAGGGAATCCAGACCTTGAGGGGTTCTGACCTGGGCTAAATGCTTGTCTTCTCTAGGTCTCCCAGCTGCAGCCCCCCAAGGGGATGTGTTGTTCCTGCTGGACAGCTCAGCCAGCGTGTCACACTACGAGTTCTCCCGCGTCCGGGAGTTTGTGGGGCAGCTGGTGGCCCCGCTGCCGCTGAGCCCTGGGACCCTCCGAGCTAGCCTGGTGCACGTGGGCAGCCGGCCACACACAGAGTTCCCCTTCGACCAGTACAGCTCGGGCCAGGCTGTCCAGGATGCAATCCGGGCCACGGCCCAGCGGATGGGCGACACCAACACAGGCCTGGCACTGGCTTACGCCAAGGAGCAGCTGTTTGCTGAGGCAGCAGGTGCCCGCCCAGGGGTGCCCAAGGTACTGGTGTGGGTGACAGATGGGGGCTCCAGTGAGCCCGTGGGCCCCGCCATGCAGGAGCTCAAGGACCTGGGCGTCACGGTCTTCATTGTCAGTACTGGCCGCGGTAGTTGGTTGGAGCTGTCAGCCGCAGCCTCGGCCCCTGCCGAGAAGCACCTGCACTTTGTGGATGTGGACGACCTGCCCATCATCGCGCCAGAGCTGCGGAGCTCCATTCTGGGTAGGTGGGAGAGGCAGCGCCTCTGCAGCGCCGTGAGACTGCAGGGGAGACTGGGCTGGCTTGAGGGAGAATTCATGCGCCCAGGTTGCAGCAGTGGGAAGGGGATTCACAGCTTTCTGCACACTTCAGGAATACACTCATGTGTCCTGACACCGTGGTTGTACAGACTCTATGGAAGGCCTTAGCGTCCACTTCCAGAGGAAGGCTGAAGGACTGGAGGCTGCAATGTGTAGGAAGTGGAGGCTGACTGCAGAGGACGGAGGTCCCTACACCTCCCAAGGGGGCTCTGTGGATGGAAACATGTACTTTTGTGCATGTCTAGAAACTAAATGGCTTTCTGGGGGGGGGTGAGGAAGTTCAGGGAATCAGCCCTTGCTTCTTCCATGTGAGGACAGCCACAGAGCGTTCTGAGCTGGTTTTCACTCGGTCACATGGTAGGGACTTGGGGGGAGGAGTGGAAGAGGCAATAGTGAGGAGACCTCCTGCGTTTGAGCAGCGTATCACTAGCTTTCTCCTGGATCCTCTCGGGAGCTTCCGAGATGGTAGAGAATAGGCCCTGTGTTTTCTAGGCCTGTAGCCGTCAGAAAACAATGCTGCTACCTAGGGCTCTACCTAGAAGTGTGACTCGGCTGATCATCCACCTGCATTAGTCAGTGGGTTGGAAAAAGGTGAATGTCCTCTTTAAGATGTCCCCGTCTGACCCTTGGTGACTCCTAAACTAACAGAGCCAGATTTATCTATAAGGACCACAAAGATAAAAGGCTACTTTCAGAGTTAGGTAGTAGGTAATGCTCCTGTGGTCGGGGCAGCCTGGGTGGGCAGCTGGGCAATAAAATGACGGATGCCAGCATCAGTGCCAGTATCCAAGTGGAAGAAAGATCTAGCTGGGCCTAACCAGCTTGTCCGCTGCACACACTGGCATGGCCATGTGTTATCTGGAGTCACCCCCACACATGCCCATATACCGCATTCTCCTGCATAGTGAGGAAGACAACTGCTCCTGGACTTAGCACATTGCCTCAGGCCCAGGACCCCCTTCCTACAGTGACCGAGCTCCTGGTGCACCCCCGGACCTGTGGTGTGTCCCTCCAGCCCCTTTGTTCAGAGCCTGGCTCACACCATTTGTGCTGACTGGAGAAGTCATTTGTCCTCAGACCTGGGTGAGGAGCAGCCACTGTATCTCACCCATTGGGCTGGGCTTGGGGCAGGCAGGGAACTGCGCCCCTTCCCCCCCTCCACTGGACGGCACTGCTGTCAGCATTCACTGGCTATGAACTGCACCTGGCTCTACCTCTCCTTGACAGACTGCTCCTCTGTCTTCCTGGGGTTCCGATCTTCTGGTCCTTTGCCAGTCAGTGAGAGCCCCCCCCCAGACATGCAGAAGCCACTCCTGTCCCTGACCCAGAACCACACTGTTCTCAGATGCGACGCAGCCACAGCAGCTTTATGCCTCCGAGGTTCTGCCCGCCAGCTTCCGTCTATCTTGGCCCTCGCTGCTGACCGCAGACTCTGGTTACTACGTGCTGGAGCTCATGCCCAGCGACCAGCCGGGAACCGCCAGACGCCAGCAGCTGCCAGGGAACGCCACCAGCTGGACTTGGACCGGCCTGGACTCAGACACAGACTATGACGTGGTGCTGCTGCCCGAGTCCAACGTGCATCTCCCGAGGCCTCAGCACTTGCGAGTGCACACGCTGCCAGGTGAGGCTGGGCACCACCAGAGGCTGGGGCGGTGGGCGAGTGCTGGGCGCCCCACACTCACAAGTATGTTCCTTGCAGAGGAGGTCGGACCAGAGCGCATAGTCGTCTCGCACGTGCGGCCGCGCAGCCTCCGGGTCTCCTGGGCTCCCTCGCTGGGTCCCGCCTCCGCGCTTGGCTACAACGTGCAGCTCGTGCCGCTGGGGGGCGGTGCGGTGCAGCACACGGAGGTGCCCGCGGGCAGCAACAGCACCACATTCCAGGGCCTGGCATCCGGCACAGTTTACCTGGTGACTGTGACCGCCGCCTTCCGCTCAGGCCGTGAAAGGGCACTGTCGGCCAAGGCCTGCACACCCGACGGCGAGCGGACCCGCGCCCCGCGTGGGACTAAGGCAACACTGGATGCCGAGGGTCGGGGCCCCTGACCCACCCACCCAAGGGCTCCTTGTCCCTAGCTGGGTGGGGGAGGAGTCGCTGAGGAAGCCAGGTTTTACCCAGGGGACGGGATGCGAGCCTTGCTTTTGTCTGCTCCACCCCCAAGTCCTTTCCCCACATGGCCACCCTGGTAAGCAGGGCCCTTGCAGGGTGACCCTCTCCCGGTGCCAGTCACAAAGTGGTGTTCTTTGGGCAGCATTTGGCTGCGGGGTGATGGACACAGGTCAGGACAGGCCTAGGGGAAGGGGGGCCACAGGGCCTCCCACCCATGTCAAAAGGTCCTGCAGCTTAGAGGAAGGGCACAAGATCACTCGGGTTCCCTGTGCATAGAAAGCGGTTGGGGAAGAGCGGACAGGCTGTACAGACCAGGTCCCAAAAGGCTCAGAAAGGATTTAGAAGGGAGTTTGCCAGCTTGCGGCATGCCAAGGGCCCTGGCCCTGACTTCCTGTCCAGGTCCTCTCTGGCCCGGTCACAGTGCCCTGGAAGCAGCATGTCTTAGGAGGGATGAGATGACAGCCTGGCATTCAGGACCTGGGAACAGGAGTCCTCTGCCACAGGCACACGACACTGTGAGCCAGCACTTGGAGGAGGCCTCCTTTGTCTCAGCATTTGGGACTCCTTGGGAGAGGGGGAACAAAGAAGGTTCTCCAGGGTGGGTTCACTACATTGACTCTCAGACATTTGACCGGAAGGAGTTGTGTTGGTGGGCTGCTTCCTGTCGTTAGCTACTACCCTTGGGTTCCAGACAAATTGCTGAAGGTGGAGAGAACCAGGGGGCTTCCCTGGACCCCAATGTAGACAGGGCCTCTACTTCCAGAATCACCGGCCCATAACCCAAACTCACTTCACCTCTCTTCCCCACTAACAACCCAGACTCTAAAATACAGTTGAATGTAAACTGAGCCTACAGTCTTGTTAGAATGCTTTGTTTCTCGTCAGAACTCTTCGGCTGTGGCCTGGTGGCATGAAAGGTCCTGCTAAAGGGTTTGTGGTGATTCTGCACAGGAGGGGAGGTGGGTCAGAGGCACCTGCTCACAGATCGCCAGAACACCTGAGTCCCACTTCTGTAGGCCAGGACTCCTTTCCCACATTTGGACCAGGGCAAGCTGCTGCTGCTGTAATTCAGAGGACAGAGGGTCTTTCTTTCTCTGTGCTGGTCACACCCTTGTCAGCCTGAGGAAGCCTTCAGGTACTCCTAGAAGCTACCTACTTACATGCACATCTGTCGGTCAGCAGATGGTCAAGAGTCTCAGAAATTCCTTTGATTCAGCTATTGGCCCAAGAGGCAGCAGTTCTCCAGGCAGCCTGTCGGGTCGTCCCCCCCCCTTCTGTTCTCCCAGGTTAACTACAGATCTGAGCCCATGGGCCGCCAGAGAAAACAATTCACCCTTTCACACTGAGCCCAGGACTGGCTTGCAGAAGAGCGAGCAGGTATCAGAACACCAGGGCATTGATGGTTAACTCAGACTCTGAGTGACCAACTCCTCAAAAATACGTCTGCTGCCCTGAGAGGGTGGGAGACACCCACTCACCCCACACGGCTCTGTGCCAGGCAGTTTCATCCTACCCATCTCAAACCAAGGACAGTGCTGCCACCTTTTTCTTAGGGGTGTGCCCATCTCCGTACCAGTCCTCAGAGGAGCTGTCCTTTGTGTCGTCCTGGGCAGATCTTATACCCATACCAGTCCAAACTGCATGGAAGTCTCCAGGAAGGTTTTGTGGCTCTCCCTATGGGGTGTCTATTCCCCAGTCTTCTGCCTTCCCTGACCACAACTCCTCTAACCACTCAGAGTCCAGGAAGCCGAGCAGTGTCAGACCAAGAGTGACCATGGCTACTTTTCAGCATGTTCGAATGAGCTGTATAGCAAGGGACCACCCAGCATGGAGTGCGAGGGGAGTAGAAGGAGAATGGAGTGGGAAATTGGTCTAGGAGCCAGGCTGAGGGTGAGGAACCGCCCCTTATCAGTAAAACAGCACAGCCTCAGCCTCTCAGGCATTTTTTGGTAGAGGCAAAAAGCATGAGACCCAGGATGGGACATTCTCCGCGCTCTCCCTTTTATTTTTAAGCTTATTTATCTTTATGTGTGACGCACATGCCATGGCCCGCCCACCTGCTCTTCCAGTGTAAGCCCTCCCTCCCTTCCTCTTTCTGAGGTAGGGGATGGCTGTCAGCCCAGGTATTCTAGGTCCTTCTGCAGAAGCTCGCCACGGGATACACTTGTCAACTTACTCGAACCTGCTGTGTGGTCTCTCAGTCCCCGAGCCACCTGCCTCACCCAATCAAGCTAGGTTGGCATCAGCATAGAAATGTCCAACACATTTCAGGTCGGCGTGATTCCGGATCGTCCAGGCCACGCCCTGGCTCCCGGGACCTCGGAACTCACTGTGCCCGGCCAAGAAAACTGCAGGACACACCGGGGACGGCCGCTCCTACCTCTCGGGCGTCTGGCTGACCCCGCACCTGTCCCGCTGTGGTCCGTCCCTTCCTCGTCAGCTCTCGGTCCCGACTCCTCGCAGTGGGATCCAGCCTAAGGGTCCTCTAGTCCTCTAGGCTCCCTGATCCGCAGTCGCCACTAGGACTGGCTGCCCACGGCCGCCGGTACTGCACCCGGGCTAACTGTAGCTGGCCTCTGCGACGCGCGCGCACTCACCCCGGCAATTTTGGCCCTTCCTGGCTCCGGTACCCGGCGGCCAATCCGATGGCTAGGAGGGCTTGGCCCTCCTCGGCCCCCGTGGACCAGGAGGAAGGGGCGTGTGCTGCGCACGCGCACGGGCGCCGGCTCGCTCACGGCGCGTGGTGGCTGCTCGGAGCCGCGCGAGTCGCGTGTGCGGCCCGATCCCCGCGGACCCGGCGCGCGCGGACCATGTCGTGGCTCTTCGGAATCAACAAAGGGCCCAAGGGCGAAGGCTCAGGGGCGCCGCTGCCCTTGCCGCCCTCGCAGCCCGGGGCGGAGGGCGGCGGCGACCGCGGCGCGGGGGACCGACAGTCGCCCAAGGACAAATGGAGCAACTTCGACCCCACGGGCTTGGAGCGCGCGGCCAAGGCGGCGCGCGAGCTGGAGCACTCGCGTGAGTCGGCGGCCGGGCGCGGGGACGCGGGGACGCGGGAGGCCCCTGGGCCGCCGGCCGCCGCTCTTGCAACCTCGGCGCTCCCGGGGTCTCGGCGGCGAGCAGCTCCACTTTGCAGGGAGGCGACGGCCTTGCGTGGTGCCTCGCTCTCCTGTCCTTCCAGCCAGCGGGGAAGGCGGCTTGAGAGACGGTCGTCGCATTTCATTTTTACTTATTGTATGTGCACGCGCGGTCACGGCGTGGCTGGGGAGGTCAGAGGGTAGGTAGCTCCGTAGAATCGATTCGTTCTTTCCTCTGCTTGTGGCTCCGGGGATGCAACTCAGGTTCGAGGCGCAGACAACGGCTACAGCTGGGTGTCCGTCTTTCCCTTTTTGCTACCTCCATCTGGTACAGGCCAAGGCACAGTCAGATCTTGGTGGTGGGGAGGTAGTGTGTGTGTTAGTTGGTAGAGGTGCTTTACCTAACAAGGTAATAAGAGGCATTTATTTGGTTTTTAATGAAGATGTAGCATGTTAGACGTTTATTACTGGAAAACATTATGGTGTTACTCCGGAGTGTTGCAAGAGGGGTCTGTAAAGACTCATGCTGGTGATTTCCCTTGACGGGACCTTCCTAAGCCCAGGTCTTTCCCCCAACCACCCTTTCTCTTTTGAGACAATTGTTGACAATTTGTATCAAGATGTAGTTTGAATCTCTAAGAGCCTGGAACGCACAAGGTGCCTACGAGTAAGTACTAACTTAAGGACTGCAGTGGTTCTGAGCTGTGTTTGAGCAGTAACAGATAAAAGGGACCCCTTTCAAAGGAAACTTCTAGAGGGAAACCATGGAGCAGAGCCTGCAGCAATTCGGAGTGGGAGGGCCTGGCACGTGGCGAGTCAGCCCTCTGCTTTTCCCAGGGGACCACAACATGTCTTGGTAATAGTCTTTGAGTCTGACTGGCTCTAAGAGTCCCCACAGGGATATTCAAAGCTTTGAGATTTGAGCTCAGGACACTGTCTCTTGAGGGCCAGCAGAAATAGTTTTGTAGATAATCTATTGAATTTTCTAGGTCGTGTCAATGATTAGACGGGTGGGAAACAGTGGCTGGCTTCAAGACACTTGGGACCGCAGCAGACTTTGATCGTTGACATTGTGTCCTGTTCCTGAGTTGTCAAGAAACACTTTTCCAGCAGCTCTGCAGTCTTCTGGTCTCTAGCCACACCTAGACATTCCGGGTTGTGTCTCGGCCATTATTTCCAGGTCACTGCATACTGAGGAGCATCAGTGCCGTGGCTTACATGGTCAGTCATACGCACTCTCTATTTTCACCTCTGCAGTCCTTGTTGTGCCCAGTGCTAGCCTGGGGTTTCTGTTGGTGTTCTTGTCCGTTTTCTCTCTGCTCTCTGACAGCCCCCCCGGCAAGCACGTCCTCTGGATGCCCTTGGTTCACAAGTCTCCTGGGGTCCAGACTCCAGGTCTCAGCCTTGTGTTGGGGCGCTGCCTGCACATGCTGCATTCACCCAGCTGCCTTCTCCAGGCCAGTCCTCAGTGGCCTCCTCCCACTTTGACCACCACCTGTGGACCCAGTCCGGACTTAGTCCGTTGCTTGTTCTCAGGGTCTTCTTAGACTTTTTGGGGTACACTGTTCTCAGTACAGGGCGGTCTCAAGGTGGCAAGTTATAATCAGGGAAGTCACAGGGTCACCAACCTGGGCTGAAGCTTGCCGCCTCCGGTTCATTTTTTACAAGAGAACTACAATATTTTCAGGGGAGGAAGCGGCCTCAGAGGCAAAGGTCACATCGAGAATAAACAGGGCAGCTGGGATTTAGTCCCAGTGCATGGGCTGTGATAAGCACGTTCCTGTCTCCTGGGGGGCACACAGCCCCAGGAGCAGTGGTTCCCTCCAAGTGAGGCTGTCAGAGGCTCCCGGAGTTTGCCCAGCATTCACCAGTGGAATGGGCGGGGCCGTGCCTCGCTGTTGGTTACCTCAGGGGTGGGTCTTTTGCCTCCATCCTGGTCAGTGGAGACAGGTGTTCCAGGAAGTTGGTTTGGAGGTGTCCTCTGGCACTGTGGCCTGTGAGCTGAGTTCATGCCAACCTGTTCTATGTGAAGCGAGCCCAGTTGCCAAAGTGCTGACTGGCCAGCCACGTGCACATGTGTGGCTTTACTGTGCTGCTTCCTGTCTTGGGCCATTTTACTTTAAAAAACATACAAACTTCAGTTGGCTCAGTGAGTAAAGGCGCCTCCCTCATTCGAGCTTGGTGACCACGTTCTGCCCCTAAAAGGAGAGAACTGACTCCACAGAGGTGGTCTGTACACACACAGCACATACACAAGCTACTCTGTGCACACACAGCACACACACAAGCTACTCTGTACACACACAGCACATACACAGCTACTCTGCACACATCTGTGCTCCTACCCACATCATACACACACATAATAATTAAAACATTAAAAACGTCCGAACAGGGCAGCGAAATAGCAGGTAGAGGCTTTGCCGGGCAAGTACCTGAGTTTGAACCTCCCAATCCATGTATTGGAAGGAGAGACCCAACTTTCACAATTGTCTTGTGACCTTTACATATATGCCCACGGCACATCTATGCCTGTTTGTACACACTCACACAGCACACACACAAGCTACTCTGTACACACACAGCACACACACAAGCTACTCTGTGCACACACACAGCACACACACAAGCTACTCTGTGCACACACAGCACACACACAAGCTACTCTGTGCACACACAGCACACACACAAGCTACTCTGCACACACAGCACACACACAAGCTACTCTGCACACACAGCACACACACAAGCTACTGGAAGAAAGAACAGGCTGGGAAGAGGCGCAGTGCGTCACACACTTGCACATGGGAAAACCAGGGTGAAGACTCACAGGTCCCTGTGGACGCTCGATGCAGAGGTGAGAGACACGTAGGTACAAGTGATCCCCGGAGTCCCCACAGGAAGTGGGGAGCAGAGATGTGAAAAATCTCCAGAGGCTCCTGCAGCAGCTGGGAGAGACCCCTTCTCAAGGAGGTGAGATGAGGGACAGGTTGTCTTCTGACCTCTGCAGATGCGCTATGGCACACACGTGTACAAGCCTACACACATACACATGTGCATCAGGCACACACGAGTGAAATTTAAAAAGAAATGCCTAGGCCACTAAGGAATGTCAGGCTCGTGACGTGCAGTGGAGGTAACACAACGAGGTTGCTGTGAACCCAGAATGCTTGGAAATACGGCAGGTTGTTGGAGAGAATGTGGCGCCTTGGCCGTGGACATTGTGCCATGGTGTCTGGCCTCCTTGGTGATCCTCACTCTTCCCAGTTTCACTGTGAGAGATTTTTTGTAATATGATGGAAAACCGTCACTGGAAATTTGGGGATCTGGTGCTCAGGCCTCTATAATTAGAGAGGCCAGAAGTCAGGAGCATCTATTTTGTGGATATTGGTACCATCCTATATACAAAATAAGATATTTGTATTTTTTCTTTCTTTCTTTCATGTATATGGTGTGTATGGAGTGTGTGTGTGTGCGTGCGTGCGTGTGTGCATGCGGGCGCATGTGGATGGGTGTATATATGGTATATGGGAGACCAAGAGTGATGATCAGGAATAATCATCGGTTAATATTCTACTTGTGAGCTTGGGAATTCCCAGGCTCTGCCTTCCTTGGCAGCAGCCCCCTCCGCAGGCATCTTTACGTGAAATCTAAGGATCTGAGGCAAGGGCTTTAATCACTGAAACATCTCTCCAGTTCAGTATACTTATATTTCCAACCTTGGCGCATGGCTTGTATCTGGTTAACTCTTCCTCTTTTCTGTCTTCATGTCCTTAGCAGATCAGTGAGTAGTGATAAGAATGCTAATTAAAGCCCTACTTTTTGCCTAACGGGGAAACACCTGCCATATTGACCCCTCCTCCCTGCCATCCTGGGCGGATATGTGATAACCTTTCTGGTTGAGTAGTGTGAGGTCCCCCTCCTCTCCTCCTCTCTTCTCTCTTCCCATCCTCTCCCCGATCTCCCTAGCCACCCTTCCCTCCCTCCTTTCTTCCTTCCTTCCTTTCTTTGTCTTGCTTTCTTTCTTTTGTCGAACTCATTGTGTAGCAGAGCATAACCTTGAACTCATAACCCTTCTGCCTCTACCTCCCAAGTACTGGGATTTCAAGTATACATCACCATATACATCACCACACTCAGCTTTCGGTGGTACTAGGGATCTAACCCAGGGCTTTGCATATTATGGGAACTCACTCTACCAACTGAGCTACATCCCCAGCCTCACCAAGTTTTCTGTGGAAATGAGCAGCTGTGCTGGAGGAGGCGCTGCAAGATTGGCCAGGAAGGAGGGCATGTGAGGCCACTGGGAGCGCAGCCCAGGTGCTCGGGGGCTGAGATAGGGCTGTGGCTTCTCAGGAGGCCCCTTGTTGGTTATACAGATGTGGGCTGTTGGTTCATTTCTGGCTCATACCTGTGCTGTTCCCTCCGCCCTGCAGGCCACGCCAAGGAGGCGCTGAGTCTGGCACAGATGCAGGAGCAGACACTGCAGCTAGAGCAGCAGTCCAAGCTCAAGGTAAGCTGCGGGCCGGAGCCACGGCAGGGGCTGTGCCCAGGTCAGCCCTGACTATATCCAGTGCCACGGGACGGGGCTGAGCCCAGATCAGCCCTGACTATACCCAGTGCCACGGCAGGGGCTGAGCCCAGATCAGCCCTGACTATATCCAGTGCCACGGGACGGGGCTGAGCCCAGATCAGCCCTGACTATATCCAGTGCCACGGCAGGGGCTGAGCCCAGGTCAGCCCTGACTATATCCAGTGCCACGGGACGGGGCTGAGCCCAGATCAGCCCTGACTATACCCAGTGCCACGGCAGGGGGCTGTGCCCAGATCAGCCCTGACTATACCCAGTGCCACGGCAGGGGCTGAGCCCAGATCAGCCCTGGCTGTATCCAGTGCCACGGCAGGGGCTGAGCCCAGATCAGCCCTGGTTATATCCAGTGCCACGGGACGGGGCTGTGCCCAGATCAGCCCTGACTATACCCAGTGCCACGGCAGGGGCTGTGCCCAGATCAGCCCTGACTATACCCAGTGCCACGGCAGGGGCTGAGCCCAGATCAGCCCTGACTATACCCAGTGCCATGGGACGGGGCCGTGCCCAGATCAGCCCTGACTATATCCAGTGCCACGGGACGGGGCTGTGCCCAGATCAGCCCTGACTGTACCCAGTGCCATGGCAGGGGGCTGTGCCCAGATCAGCCCTGACTGTATCCAGTGCCACGGCAGGGGGCTGAGCCCAGATCAGCCCTGACTGTATCCAATACCACGGCAGGGGGCTGAGCCCAGATCAGCCCTGACTATACCCAGTGCCACGGCAGGGGGCTGTGCCCAGATCAGCCCTGGCTGTATCCTCCATCTGGGAAGGAATCTGTGCCCAGATCAGATTCCTTTTGGGTCCTCATCCGCGAAGGCCCTGAGCACGTGCGCGGCTGTGTTCCTGAGGGTGCCTCCTGAGGGTGGTGTCTGCGCTTTTGAGGTCAGGAGATCTTTCTGGAACTTTGTCTCACTGAGTCTTGCTGTGTGGTCTAGGCTGACTTGAACTCACAGCACTCCTCTTGCCTTAGGCAGGTGTGGACCACTGTTCCTGACCATGCTATAGAATTTTTTTAAATTTCTTTTTTACTTACCTATTTCGTATATGTGTGCGTGTGCGTGCACCAATGTATCTATGTGTGTGTTTGTGTGTCTTTGTCTATCAGAGGGCACTATGTGTGCCTATAGATGCCCAAGGCCCAAGACTTCAGGAATTACCCTGGATTGCTTTTACCTCCTTTTATTTAGCTTTGCTCTGGGATTTCCCAGGCTCCACCTTCTGTAGCCAGAAGTGCAACTGTAGTCACTTCTGTCTGGAGGTTCAACGTGGGATCTAGGATGCCATGGGACTTAGGACCTTCTGTTTTCAAGTCAGAGGCTTGACCTCTGAGTCATCTCTTCAGCCCGGAAATTCTTTATTTCTCCTCCCTCAGCATGACTCTTGATGCGAGAGTTCTCAGTGAGCACAGAGCAGTCTTGTTTTTGGCCTTTGACTGTCGAGGGAGAGCTTTATGCCTCAGTGTTCTGGACCTGGATGTGTCCATTGCCGCAGCCCGCATAGGTGCATGTGGGTGCTGTGACTGTGCTTTCAGACCCTGCTGCCCAGACTGGACGTGCATAGCTGCTGGCACCCACCCTGCAGCTGGGGGCGTGGAGCTCACAGGAGTATCAGCCTCCTGGTGTGTGCGTGTGCACGCGTGCGTGCGTGCGTGCGTGTGTCTAGTGAAGATACACCTGTGGAGGCCCAAGGATGACCTGGATTGCTTCTGCCTCTTTTTCGCTTTGCCCTGGGATTTCCCAGGCTCTGCCTACCAGGTCAGAAGTGCAGGCCGCTGCTTTTTCCACCTGGTGTTTTTTATGTGGGATCTGGGATCCAACTCATGCAATCTTCACCCTGAGCGTCTCTCTAGCCCTGAGCGATGTGTTTGCAGGAGTACGAGGCTGCTGTGGAGCAGCTGAAGAGCGAGCAGATCCGTGTGCAGGCCGAGGAAAGGAGGAAGACTCTGAGCGAAGAGACGCGGCAGCATCAGGCCGTGAGGACGGGGGAGGGCGGGGGAGGGCGGGGTGGGATGGGTAGAGGGTTGCCGTAGACCTCTCGTTACTGATCAACTGAGGGTCTGGAGCGTCCAGTGAATGTCGTTTGACAAGACCTGGAATTCCATGGCAGGCACACTCCCATGGGCCTGGTGGACAGGAGTGTGTGAGGGAGGTGGCAGCTGACCTGAAGTTCAGCAGCACTGGAGGTTGGATCCAAACGGACCCATTTCGTGGGTTCGTTGTGGTGTCTTTACTGCTGTTTCCTCCCTAGAGGGCCCAGTACCAGGACAAGCTGGCCCGACAGCGCTATGAGGACCAGCTGAAGCAGCAGGTAAGGACCCACCCTGGCACTGCCAGAGCGAGGGGCTGTACGCTTGTCCTGTTGCGAGTCGCAGGTGTGCACTATGGGCACGCATGCACAGACACACACTGCACACAACACAGGCACTGTACACGTGGCACGTGCAGGAGCATGTGCTCTTTCCTTCCTGTGTAATTTCCACAACAAAGGTGGGTTTTCCAGCCATGGTGAGGATTTTTGGTGAGACCTTTGCCAGGGCATCCACCGGCCCAGAGAGATGAGCTGCTAGCTGAGGACAGGCTCGAAGCCTGTAGTTCTCCTTGGTCCGTGTGCGTTCCCTGCTGCTGAGTTCAGGAAGGTTTTCAAATGCTTTGGCTGCTGGGACATTATGGCTGTTGAGCTCAACAGGCAAAGCACAGAGTCCTGTGGAACTGTAGGGCCGAGCTGTGGAGACGCTGAGGAAGTAAAGGCCTTGCTACTAAGCCTGAGGGTGGACTTCAGTCCTAGAACCCACGTGACGAGAAAAGAATGACTTCCATCGCTGCCTCTAACATCCACTGGGGTCCAGGATGTGTGCTCTCAGCACACATGCGCGATAAACACATAACCAGAGACAGGAAAAGCAAGGTAGAGCAGCCGCCCCTGGTTCCTGTAGCAGGCAGGCTGGGGAAGCCACTGTGGGGCTGCTTCTGCTGCAGCAGGTGGCGACTCCGAGCCCGCCCCTTGGGAGATGCATGTCTTCGACATCAAGTGCCCCTGCGTCAGAGTGCGGTGCAGCCCCTCCCGGGGTCCTGACCCCGCTCCCGCTGGCCAGAGCTCTCCTGGTGCAGAACTGTCCCCACCTGCTGCTTGGTGGTGGCTTTCTGTTTCAAAGTGTTTACCTTTTCTCTGGCTTCCTAGCAACTTCTCAATGAAGAGAACTTGAGGAAGCAGGAGGAGTCTGTGCAGAAGCAGGAGGCCATGCGGCGAGGTAGGACGAATAGCCGATGGGGACCTCAGACTTTTTGGTTGTCCACCGAGGCCCCTTTAGGACGGCATTGGCTGCATGTGCTTCAGTGCCCGAGGCTTCGGTGGGGTGGGGTGCGGTGGGGGGCTCAGTTTCTGATGTCAGGAGTCATTTCTGGTAGTGGCCTCGCTGGGTCTGCGCAGGCAGCTCTGGAGCTGGGAGACTTGGAGGGGAAAACTGCTGTTGTTTACCTCCTGTGGCGGGACTTTAGTTACAAGAGCACCAGCTGCTAGCGCGCACGCTCGTGTCTCGGTAGGGAGACCGGCATGTCCTGTCTTGGGGAGTCTGTCCCGGAGAGTTGGAAGCAGCTGTGTTGATACAGCATCGGCATCCACGCTTGGTGTTTACTCTCGGTGCCGGCGTCAGGGCACGCGCGTCTTGAGGCTTTTCTTGGTGGCTCTGTAGCAGTATAAGTGGGTTCTGTTGTGATTCTCTTTCTCTCTCTCTCTCTCTCTCTTTCTTTCTCTCTCTCTCTCTCTCTCTTTCTTTCTTTCTTTCTTTCTTTCTTTCTTTCTTTCTTTCTTTCTTTCTTTCTTTCTTTCTCTTTCTCTCTCTCTCTCCCTCCCTCCTTCCCCCTCCTTCCTTCCTTCCTCCCTCCCTCCCTCACTTCCTTCGTGTATGTAAGATGTGTGCACATGAGTGCCGTGAGTGTGAGGAGTCCCAAGGTGACTTCAGGAGTCACCCTGAATTGTTATTCTACTTCCTTATACTTTGCTTTGGGTTTCCTGGACTCTGCCTTCCAAGGCTGGCATTACCGGCCACCACCATGCCTGCCTGGCATGTTTACGTGGACTCTAGGGATCCAATCCTAGGACCTTTTGCTTGGGCTTCAACTACTGAGCCTCTCTCCAGCCCTGTTTGTTCATTGTGAACCTAACCTGGGGTGCCTCCCGTCCCCTGTAGGACTGGCTCTGGGTGTGGCTTCTTCACCTAGACCGGTGTGAAGGCCATGCAGTGCCTAGGTCTTGTGTGCATGTCGGAAGTGTAGGGAGAGGTGGGTGTGGAGTGGGCTTCAGTGTTGGCGCTCTGCGTTTTCCTGGTCAGCCACTGTGGAGCGGGAGATGGAGCTGCGGCATAAGAACGAGATGCTGCGTGTGGAAGCTGAGGCGCGGGCTCGGGCCAAGGCTGACCGAGAAAACGCAGACATCATTCGGGAGCAGATCCGCCTGAAGGCGGCGGAGCACCGCCAGACCATCTTGGAGTCCATCAGGTGAGGGCACAGCCAGCTGCCCTCGGGCGTCCTGTGCTCCCTGGCTGGGTCTGACGTTGGTCTTCAGAGGGTCCTGGCCTCTGGGTCCTGCAGCTGCGGGCCAGTGTGTTGGCGGGGGATTCTCTGACCCTTGTGTGAACTGGCCTTTGAGACTGGCCTCTGAGAGGTCAGGAGTCTTCTCCAGCCAGTTGCCCAGGTTCCTGTTTCCTTCCTAGTATGTGACTTGTTTTCCCTTTCAGGACAGCCGGCACCCTGTTTGGTGAAGGATTCCGTGCTTTTGTGACAGACTGGGATAAAGTGACAGCCACGGTGCGTACCATGACACGCCCTCAGGTGGGCCTGATGGGCAGTTCTGGGGCGTGGTCAGTGAAGGCGTCCTTGTGAGACCCAGCCCTGGGCTGTGCTGTGAGGAGAAAGCTCACCCTCCACCAGTGACCCAGCACGGCGTGCCCGCCGTGGCAAAGCGGCAGAAGCCACAGCGAGCCCAGCGGAACCTCCGGGCTTGGGGCATCTTGAACCAGTGTTGCTTGTCCATTTTGTGTTGTGCTAACAAAGTGACCAACTTATAAAGTGAAGTTTATTTGCTTCGTAGTTCTGGGGCTGGGAAGTCTGAGCAGCGTAACCTACTGGAGAACAGATCTTCCTTAGATCTTGAGAGAACAGCAATAGGGAAGGCAAGCTGCAAACCCCACAGCTGCTGGGAGGGGGGAGAGGGAGGAGGAGGAGGAGTGCAAGGAAATAGCCAGCTGGAGAGGAGTGCGCGCTGTCGCTGAGCTCGGTGGCGTCTGCAGCCCCCATGCCCCCTCGTCTTAGAAGATATGCTGCTGAAGTAACATAGTCCCTTTTTTTAAGTGTTGTTATATGTGTACGTGTGTATTCTGTGTGTGTCATCCTCTAGAGGGTGACTCGGGATCATCCTGGATTGCTTCTACCTCCTTTTTACTCTGCTGTAGGATTTCTCAGGCTCTGCCTGCCAGGGTTGGAAGTGCAGACTGCTGCTACTTCTGCCTGGCATTTTTACGTGGGGCCTGGGATCTGAACTCAGGACCTTCTGCTTGTGAGGCAGAACCCCTGAGCCACCTCTCCAGCCCCCCGACCTTCTTTTTTAAATTGGTGTTTCACTGTCCTGTGGGTTGCCTGGGGGTGGAGGCCAGCAAGCAGCTCCCTTCTGGGCGGTGGAGGGGGTCTTCAGAGGCTGCTCGGGGCCTGGGGGGCATGCCCAAGGCTTAGGCTGACATCCAAGAGTCAAAGGAAGAAGAAAAAATTGTACTTGGAGTTAGAATTCAGCAGAGTGGGCAGCTTAGCCCTGGAGCTCTGCAGCAGGTGCGTTGAAGGAGGGCCTGGAGTGTGAGGGTTTCACCTCACCGAGGATGAAGTTATGCCTCCGTCTCCTCCTCAGTGTGCTCTCAGGTGCGTTGGTTTTCCTGAGGGGTGGTCGCCTGATCAGAAGGGGGTGTGTGTGCGTACCAGAGTGCGCTCTACCGTGTGCCTGTGGAGGTCCAAGGGTGACTTCAGGAATTTCTCTGCAGTGTTACCTTCTTACTGCTTCGCTTTGGGGTTTCCTAGGCTCCATCTTTCACGGTCAGAAGTACAGAGCGCCATCATTTTTGCCCATCATTTTACATGGGATCTGGGGATTAGAACTCAGGTTCTTTTGATTGTGAGGCAAAAGTGTTAACCTTGAGCCATCTCCACAGCAGTGGCATCCTTTTGGCCAGGAGGAAGTGACTTCCTTTTGTGCCTGCCCTCTTGTAACCTTCATGCCACTGCACAAGACTCGGCACAAATCACGGAGACCCACGGGACCTCTGGAGGCCGCGGCCTTCCTCGAGGCTTTAGGCTTACAGCCACCAGCCGGGCACAGACGTGGAAACCGCTACAGCTCACGTTCCCGTGTGCTAGGTCCTGTTGCCTGGCATTTCTGGCAGAATGGACCTCAGCCAACTTCAGGACATGGGAGATAGGCTACAACACCGAGCTGGAGAGACTTGGGGCTTCTTTAAGGCATCTGTAAGGACTTGTGGGTTGGACTGGAAAGGTGACTCAGGAGTTAAGATTCTGCTTTGAAAGCAGAAGGTCCTGAGTTCGGATCCCAGGTCCCACGTAAAAATGCCAGGCAGAAAGTCTGTGGCCTACAGTTTCAGTCCTGGTGGGCGGAGCCTGGGAAATCCCAGAGTGAAGTAAGAAGGCGGGAGCAATAATCCAGGATGATTCCCAATCACCCTTGGTCCTCCACAGGGACCACAGTGCTCTCTGCTACACAGACTCTCACGCACATGCTAAATAAATAAAGTTTTAAAAAAGTAAAGATTTGTGCTACGTTGGCAGAGGCTGGCCTGTTTACAGGAGCGCCGAAGGCACATACGTGCAGGCCCCGCGCTGTGCGCTCAGTGGCCTGGTGGATGCGTCCTTGGCAAGGCACGTCATTCAGGCCACGGTCAGTGGACACTGTGCAGCGTGTAGCCAGTGACTTCCAAAGTGCCACCACACGGCCATAGGTCTTGTGTTCAGAGCAGTGAAGAGATGACATCTCTCTCTCTCTCTCTCTCTCTCTGTCTCTCTCTCTCTGTCGTCTGTCTCTTCTGTCTTTCTGTGTGTCTCTGCCTCTACCTCTTTGTCTCTCTTCCTCACTCTCTGTCTCTCTGCCCTTCTGCCTTCTCTCTCTCTCATCTTCGTCTCTTCTCTTTCTGTGTGTCTCTGCCTCTACTTCTTTGTCTGTCTCTCTTTGTCACTCTGTCTCTGTCTCTCTCTGTGTCCCAAGTTTTAGTATGTGTGCTGCTGAAGCAAGCACTGCCCTTTCTCCTTTTCAAACTCGGTGTTTTGTTCTCTGGGTTCCTGGGATGGACCCAGGCCTCATGTTGGCGCCCTCAGAGGCCCCAGCCAGCCTGCACAGTGCTCCTCAGAGTGTGCTCCGTCCACGGGCGAAGAGGCTGCCTTGTCCAGGAACAAAGTCACAGCCTTGTCAGAGGTCAGAATGCACTGAGGGCAGCCCCGGCTGTGGCGGGCTGTGCTGCAGCACGGTGGGCTGCGCTGCAGAGCTCTGCTGGTGGGTCGGAAGTGCTGCGGTACCGGGCGCTGGTGGGAGCAGGTGAGCTCCGCCGTCTGCAGTGAAGCTGGGCACGTGGGCAGGCCCAGTCTGAGCTGCCATGGGAACAGGATGGACCGCGGGCAAAGGCAGGGCACAGAGCATTGTCTCCTGTTCCAGGTGGCTGGCTTGACCCTGCTGGCTGTAGGGGTCTATTCCGCAAAGAACGCCACCACTGTTGCCGGCCGCTACATCGAGGCCCGGCTGGGGAAGCCATCCTTGGTGAGGGAGACCTCGCGCATCTCACTGATGGAGGCTCTGAGGCACCCTGTCCAGGTATGGCCACGTGCTGCGTGGATTTTCTCTGGCCCTCCTCCCCTTTTACTAAACCGCACTGACCTTCCTGAATGTTGGGCGAGGGTTTTGTCCTGACTGTGTGCGGTTCTGGCAGGGCCCTGTCAGCCAGCTGTCTGCTGAGGTGACCGCACCGGGCTCTTCACAGACCCGGGCTACAGTCCTGTCCTGCCAGAGAACAGGAGGGAAGCCTGGGGTCTAGTTGATTCCCTGGGCCAGGATGCTCTTTCCGATAGGCCAAGGTCTTTAGTACGCAGTGTGACGGTTGGAAAGATAAAGGTCTATACTAAAGAGTTGATAAGTCACCCAGGCCCCACAGAGACCGTCCTGACCTTGGGCTCTGTGAGCCACACGCATCGTGGTAGTTCTGTGCCCAGCCAGGCCTGTCGGTGCCCCTGCAGGTCAGCAAGCGGCTCCTCAGCAGGCCCGAGGACGCGCTGGAGGGCGTCATTCTCAGTGTAAGTCTCTGGCGGCTGTGTGGGGTGTGTGTGGTGGTGTGTGGGGTGTGTGTGTGTGTGTGTGTGGTGGTGTGTGTGGTGTGTGTGTGTGTGTGGTGGTGTGTGTGGTGTGTGTGTGTGGTGGTGTGTGTGGTGTGTGTGTGTGTGTGGTGGTGGTGTGTGTGGTGTGTGTGTGTGTGTGGTGGTGTGTGTGTGTGTGTGTGTGTGTGTGTGTGTGTGTGTGTGTGGTGGTGTGTGTGGTGTGTGTGTGTGTGTGGTGTGTGTGTGTGTGTGGTGGTGTGTGTGGTGTGTGTGTGTGGTGGTGTGTGTGTGTGTGTGGTGGTGTGTGGTGTGTGTGTGTGTGGTGGCGGCGTGTGTGCCCCAGGCAGGCAGCGGAACTGAGCTGCTTGTACTTGTACCGTGGCCCCGGGCTCCTAAAACAAATGCGTTGCCAAGCTTGTGCTCAGCTGCCACTTGGCCAGTCCCTGTCTACAAGAAGTAGAATGCACCGGGTACCCGTGGGCTCGGCACCCCCCAAGGCTGCCCGTGGTTGGGGTCCAGGTTCCCCAAACCACATCTCGCCCGGCAGCCCACCTTGGAGGCAAGGGTACGAGATATCGCCATAGCAACAAGGAACACCAAGAAGAACAAAAGCCTGTATAGGAACGTCCTGATGTATGGCCCTCCAGGGACTGGCAAGACGCTGTTTGCTAAGGTGAGCACCTGGCCACAGGCGGGGTGGGTGCTGGGAGCAGGAGCCCCCCAGGAGCCTTAGAGTACCGTAGTGCATGCAGGAGCCTCCCGGCCTCTCTGGGGGGAGACGTCCGTGCTGGGCAGGGTTGGCTGGTGGAACATCTTTGTTTCCCCACCCCCTCCTGCCCAGAAACTCGCACTGCACTCAGGCATGGACTACGCCATCATGACAGGCGGGGACGTGGCCCCCATGGGGCGGGAGGGTGTGACCGCCATGCACAAGGTCTTCGACTGGGCCAGCACCAGCCGGCGAGGGTGAGAACAACTCCACGCACATGGGTTGTGGGCAGGGCTTGCGGTGAGGGTCCATCTGACACAAGGTCATGTTGAGGGTGGACTGCTGGGGGGCCCGGGGCCTCCAGCTCGAGGGGGCTGCCGTGAGACTTCCTCCATCAGGAGTGGCAGGCCGGCTCATGACCCCGGCCTCCGGCTGGCTCATGCTGTGTGCACAGGGGTGTGTGAGTGCCTTTCTGTCCGTAGTCCTTGGGGAGTTGGCCGGAGGGTTGCGGAGACCCCGCTTGGCTGGCACTGCCATGTGCTCTGGTCACTGCTCTCCTTTCCCTGTAGATAGGCCTGTGTCCTGCACAGTAGCTTCTTGTAGGGATCTGCCCCACGTAGCCTGTGGCTTCCAGAAGCTTCCAGGTGCTGGCTTGTGGCATCCAGAGCCCTTACTCGAGTGCTCTCTGGTTCACAGCCTCCTCCTCTTCGTGGACGAAGCAGATGCCTTCCTCCGGAAGCGAGCAACTGTGAGTGCTGCGCGACTGCTTGTCCGTGGACGTGGTCGGGGCTTGATGCTGGGTGGGTGGTGGAGGACCAGCATGAGCTGCTGTCCTGCGCCGCGGCTGCTCTCCTTAGTGAGTGTGCTGGGGACCGAGGCACCTGGGGGGGGTGGTTCAAGCAGGGCCGTGACCGTCACTAGTCAGCCCGACCCTCGGCGTGACCCCCAGTCAGCTGGCCGCTGAGCCGGGCTGCCGTGTCCCTACGCTGCCCAGACCTTCACTGGCACCTAGGGATGCTTCCCCTTGGCCGTTTACAAGTTGTCCTCAGGCCGGAGACCAATGCCAGAGTTTCCCCCGCAGGAGAAGATAAGTGAAGACCTGAGGGCCACGCTGAACGCGTTCTTGCACAGGACGGGCCAGCACAGCAGCAAGTAAGAGCGGCCCCAGCCCCGCCTCTGCAGAGCTCGCGCAGCACACAGCTGCTGGCGAGGTGGCAGGAAGGTCCATCTCAGAAAGACAGTGGTGGACGCAGACCGCTCAGGGCCCCCACGGAGTTCGGAGGCCAGTCCTTGTCGCACCCGTAGTGCAGGCACCTCCTGCCTGGTGGCACCCAGCTCTCGGTGTCTGGGTGAGGTGACACGTTGCTAGAGTCACTTGATTAGCAGACGGCCTTGGGGCACTTACCATGAGCAGGTCCCAGAAGTGGACAGGAAGGATGAGCTTTGACCTCTGTCTGGGATTTTGTGTATAAGTAGCTTCTAGGCCCTGGAAAGAGGCCCCCAGATATCACATCTGGATGGCGTCTCTGGCCACGCATGCTCTCCCGTCTCGTCCGATCCTAGCTTGCTCATCACCAGGGAGCCCTCAAGTTAGATTAGACCACCCTGAGCACATTGCTCTCGGCTGCAGCTGTAGCTTGGTCCAGTACTGGACAAAGTGGTTGACGGGAGTGGCAGAACCTGAGGACACCACAGAGGAGGCCGTGCAGACGTCCCTGGGGGTCTGGGGTATTTCTGGGTTAAGCAGCTGCAGAGGGTCTGGGGCGGAGCTGAATAGTAGAACTGCATGCGAAGCTCGAGATTCAAACTCCAGCACACATACCCCAGAAATAAATGGGAGAGTCATAGGAAGAAAAGAAAATGTTACCCAAAGAGGTTTACCATACCCTCCTCCTGAGCGATCCGCATTTAGCCAGCCTCAGCCTGTGCTCTGGACCTACAGGTTCATGCTGGTCCTGGCCAGTAACCAGCCTGAGCAGTTTGACTGGGCGATCAACGACCGAATCGACGAGATGGTCTGCTTCGCGCTGCCTCGGCTAGAGGAGCGGGAGCGGCTGGTGAGAATGTACTTTGACAAGTTTGTCCTTAAGCCGGCCACAGAAGGAAAGCAGTGAGTGTTGGCCCCACTTCCTGCCTGCGCACTTGTGTCCTTGGGGTTAGGGGTCTGTGAAGGGTCACGCTGCACACGTGCACGGGCAGAGCTGACGGTGGGCTCCTCGTCCTTCCTGCCCCTCACCGGCCAGTGCAGCAGCACAGCTTCCTGAGCCCCAGCTGCCCAGACCAGTGGGCTTGGGCGGTGAGGAAGCAGCACCCTCCGAATCGGCTCTGCACCCCTGGACCCTGTGGTCCGCTCTCCACTGCTGGCCCAGCACTCAGCCTCCCTCTGGGGAGCTGCACATCCACATGCCGCTCCTGGGCTGCCTGGAGCTGTCAGGGGCGGAAGACGCCCCTGGATGAACCATCCCTGACCCTGAGGAGGAGGCCGGGACGCGCTGCTCTGCTTTCAGCGGTCTCCTGGGGCCGAGGCTCCGCAGTGCCTGGGTCCTGTGTCCTTCTGTGTCCTGACCTGAATCCCTCCTGCCGCCTGGCCCCCTTCTCTGTCTGCCCTGCTCCTCCCCATCGGGCTGCTTCCCACCCAGGCGGCCAGGAGCTCCGCCTCCCCCCTGACTGTGCAGCTGTGGCTCTGCTCGGCCACGCAGCCTGCTTCTGTGCTGGTCCTGTGGCTTTCGGTTAGATGTTCCGTTGGCGCTGGGCTGCAGGGCCCACACTCACCTTTTCCTTCCCCGGAGAGTCCGTCTGCTCGAGCCCTGGCAGCTCATCTGTGACTGAACAGTTCACTGGCACCTGGCATTTGGGCCCTGGATATGTAAATGTGGGCCAGGTCCAGAGTGAATAGGAAGTAGGTGCAGATTTTGAGGGTGATGGCTCCACCCACCAGCCTGCTTAACCCCAACTGGGCTTTGCTGCAGAAGGATACGTTGTAATACAGCAGGTTAGGAAGGAAGCTGAGGACATGGGAGCCCCCAATTCCCAGCACACAGTGCTCTGATGCGGCAGCCTTCCTCCCACCCCTGCCCTACTGTGTGCTCAGATGCTGGGCAGCCTTCCTCCCGCCCCCGGCCCTACTGTGTGCTCGGATGCTGGGCAGCCTTCCTCCCGGCCCTACTGTGTGCTCAGATGCTGGGCAGCCTTCCTCCCGCCCCGGCCCTACTGTGTGCTCGGATGTTGGGCAGCCTTCCTCCCGCCCCCGGCCCTACTGTGTGCTCGGATGCTGGGCAGCCTTCCTCCCACCCTCGGCCCTACTGTGTGCTCTGACGCGGCAGCCTTCCTCCCGGCCCTACTGTGTGCTCTGACGCGGCAGCCTTCCTCCCACCCCCGGCCCTACTGTGTGCTCGGATGCTGGGCAGCCTTCCTCCCGCCCCTGGCCCTACTGTGTGCTCTGACGCGGCAGCCTTCCTCCCGCCCCGGCCCTACTGTGTGCTCGGATGCTGGGCAGCCTTCCTCCCGCCCCTGGCCCTACTGTGTGCTCTGACGCGGCAGCCTTCCTCCCGCCCCGGCCCTACTGTGTGCTCAGATGCTGGGCAGCCTTCCTCCCGCCCCTGGCCCTACTGTGTGCTCTGACACGGCAGCCTTCCTCCCACCCCCGGCCCTACTGTGTGCTCAGATGCTGGGCAGCCTTCCTCCCGCCCAGGCCCTACTGTGTGCTCAGATGCTGGGCAGCCTTCCTCCCGCCCCTGGCCCTACTGTGTGCTCTGATGCGGCAGCCTTCCTCCCGCCCCCCGGCCCTACTGTGTGCTCGGATGCTGGGCAGCCTTCCTCCCACCCTCGGCCCTACTGTGTGCTCTGACGCGGCAGCCTTCCTCCCGGCCCTACTGTGTGCTCTGACGCAGCAGCCTTCCTCCCGCCCCGGCCCTACTGTGTGCTCGGATGCTGGGCAGCCTTCCTCCCGCCCCCTGGCCCTACTGTGTGCTCGGATGCTGGGCAGCCTTCCTCCCGCCCCCTGGCCCTACTGTGTGCTCTGACACGGCAGCCTTCCTCCCGGCCCTATTGTGTGCTCGGACGCTGGGCAGCCTTCCTCCCGCCCCCGGCCCTACTGTGTGCTCTGATGCTGGGTAGCCTTCCTCCCGCCCCTGGCCCTATTGTGTGCTCTGATGCTGGGCAGCCTTCCTCCCGCCCCTGGCCCTACTGTGTGCTGTGACGCTGGGCAGCCTTCCTCCCGCCCCCAGCCCTGCTAGTGTGAACCCACTTGAAATGCTTCTTCCAGGCGCCTGAAACTGGCCCAGTTTGACTATGGGAAGAAGTGCTCAGAGGTTGCCCGGCTGACGGAGGGCATGTCAGGCCGTGAAATTGCTCAGCTTGCTGTGGCGTGGCAGGTAAGTCAGGACTACGGCGTGTCTGCATGTGATGCGACCATCCTGGGCCCTCCACCACCACACTGGAGTCTCTTGACGGGTCTTCTGAACACAGCATGACTGGCTTCACTCGGACACCGCACAAGGGTGTCGTCTTCTGAGTGGGGTGTGGAGCAGTGTGCCCAGAGGTGACCTGTTCGCGCCTACACTTGGCACTGTCTCAGTCAGGTGGATGCCAGGCGTGGGGGTCTCTGGCAGGTGCAGAGCCAGGTGGGGGCTGGGCCTCTTCGACGATTGCAGCAGAGTGCTGAGGTCTGGTCCGCATCGAGGGACTGGCTCCATGCATGGGGACTCCTGGTGCTTGGCTTCTTAGGACACGTCACCGTGGAGCTGGGCTGCGGGACACCAAAGACATCACTGGCTCAGGCACACAGGCCACAGCGGCGTCTCGTTCCCCCGAAAGCTAGAGCCGCCCAGCCTGCTTGCGCAGGAGCTGGGGCGCACAGCGTGGCTGAGGCCACGTGCTAAGCCTGTGGCCGCTGCTGCTGTAAAGCCTGCGTTGACGAGCTGGAACATGCTGTGGGCAGCGAGAGGCTCTGGGCCTTCTGTCTGTAGCTGAACGACAGCTTAGCCGCTTGAACTTAGCCACTTGGGTCTGGACTTTGTGGCCCAGGTAAGTGCTGGCTGCTGAGTCAAGTGTGGCTCTGGCTTGAATGGCCAGGCCCTAGGTCTCTTTCCCTAACGATGGAGAACGGGGAACTTGGAACAGAACAGTGTTCGCACAGTTGTGGAGCTGATGTCCTAAAGCTGCCAATCAGGCCCTAGAGGGTCTTCCTGCCTGGAATAGCCACGCTGTGCTGTGTCCTCCTGTAGCGGAGAGACCACAAAGATCTTGGCCCTCATGAGCAAATTTGGAGGATCCAGGAACACGTTCCGCGCCTTCATTTCACTGTAGTTACTTCCTCTGAAAGGCCGTGTCCAGACCATCCCGCAGGTGTCAGGCTTTATCCTGCTGCATACTGGGGGGAAACGACACAGTCCGTTGTAGCAGGCTCCCCAGCTTCCATCAAGACAGCTCACCCGCCTCACCCATGTCTGGTTGTCCAGAGGGGAGCAGGCCAAGCAGAGGTGTGGCAGGGGCAGCTGCCCAGGCGTGTCCAGCCTCCCGAGTGAAGCCGACTTTATCCTCTTGTGCCACCTGGGTACGCAGGGGATGTCTTTGGGCGATGTCCTCTTGTGCCACCTGACTACGTAGGGAATGTCTTTGGGCGATGTCCTCTTGTGCCACCTGGGTAAAAAGCTCCTGTTTTCAGGCGGGTGGAGGCTCCGGTGTTGAGAGCGCATATCGCTCATTGGGTCGCCAGCTGCAGCCGCCTGAACTCCCAGGCATTTCAGATAGGTGGCCCGTGCCGTGGGGACACGGGCGAGGGTAGCTTCGCAGTACAGCGCCTGCCTTGTGCGCACCAGTCCTAGGGTCTACTACTCATCAAGGCAGGGAGGGAGGTAGGCAGGCACTGCTGGAGCTGCACTGTTGGTTTGTGGCTGAGCATTTTGCTGATGCCTTTTGGGTCTGTGCTGCTTCAACAAGAAGCCAGCAGGAGCCTGGCCTAGCACCTGCAGTCGGCAGGAGCCGGTGTGCAGAGCCCCTTCAACTGTTGTATAGCTTTAGCTTGACCAGCTCAGACCCGGTGCCTGGACCTCAGGTGCTCTCCCCAGAGAAGATGAACGCTGGACATGGTAACCCAAGGGGTGGGCCTGGCCAGACTCAGCTCCACTTAGAAAAACCAGCACCCTCCCGTCCCGCCTGCCCCAGGTGCCCCACCAGCGCTGCAGTGTGTCCTGTCTGTCTTTTGAACCAGAGCTTGGCGGGTAGGGCGTTGGGGTTCTGGGGTTGGTTCAGTTCTGTGTCCTGCTTAGACGGGACCTGCCTGGCGTCTGCTGTGTGTGTGTGGGCGTGGGCGCGCATGCATGCGTGCATGGGTGTGCATGTGCGCATTACCTAGGCTACTTTTAAGAAGCCGCCGAGTGTGGAGGCTGACCCGGGGCTGTGCTCCGCCAGTGGGCCTAGCGAACCCCACTGAGCTGTGCCTGGGGGCCACGAGCCCAGGTGGTGGTGTGGCGGGGGCCCCCCCGCACAGGCAAATGGCCCCTCAACGTCCTCTTTCCTGCCAGGCCATGGCGTACGCCTCCGAGGACGGAGTCCTCACGGAGGCCATGGTGGACGCGCGCGTTCAGGATGCGGTTCTGCAGCACCAGCAGAAGATGCAGTGGCTGAAGCTCGAGAGGCCCGCGGCCGAGGCCAGCAAGCTGCCTTTGCCGTGACTCCGAGCCGCTGGGCGTGGACGCCTCGAGTGGCGCCGGCTGGGCCGCGGTCCTCTGCAGCCACGACATCGTGCCGCCAGCTCCTTCAGCCTCCGGGAGAGGCCAGGCTGCTGCTCTGCTGTCTGGGCGACGGTGTGTCCGCGCTCTGTCTCCCGGCCGGCCCCCTCTGCGTGGGTGCTGACTGGTACAGCGGTGTGCCTTGCTGCCCTCTAGGGACTGTCCGCAGCGGGCCTCGGGCAGGGAGGAAGCACAGTAGTTCCAGCCCACAAGCCCCGGCTACATGATGTGCCACCTACATCGTGCCAAGGACTGGCCCGGCCCTCACCTGAAGGGCTCTTCTGGGGCTGGGTAACCCCTAGCCGTCTCTGGAGCTGCTGCCTGCCCTTTGCCCGGCGCTGGGCCTTTTTAATCCAGAACCTAATAAAACTGTGACGGATGACGGACTCTTGCTGATCTTTCTCTTGGCTGACCTAAGAGCCCAGTCGCGGCCTTCAGAAGCCCTGGGTCAAGTGTATGGAAGAGTCAGAGGCTGGAGCTTTCTGGAGAGTTTACTGGCTGGGCAGGGTGGGCTTCACAGTGCAGCTGGGCCCCCCCCCCCGGGCGCCACATCCTTATTGCTGTGGGGTCCTGTCCCTCCAGCCCACCCTCCAGTCGCACACGCCCCATGCACATGCTCCCGTGTGCAGATGGGCGCAGGCCCGACACCCTCCCCTCCAGACACGGATGGACGGACGGACAACAGGACAGGAGACAGTGGCTTTCAATGAGATGTGGCCTTAGGTTGGTGTGGCCCAGGCCAGGCCCGTCCCCACCGAGGACCCTCCACCCTTTGAGTCCTGCCCACTGGGGAGGCCAGGCTGCCGTCCCCACCCCAGCCCCCACCCGACCCCCTTTGTAAAAAGAAGAGACAGCACCTTCCACTGGACTTGCCTGTCGGCCACAGCCCAGCCGGCCACAGCCCACTGTGGGCTCGAGGCCGCAGTCCTGTCCCGCTGGCTGGGCGTCCGCGAGGTCCCTTCACGTGCGCACAGCGCCGAGTCCTGTATGCCTACAGGTGCCGTGGGCTGGGGTGGCCGTTGTGGTAGAGCTTCTGCTTCACGTGCACCATGTTCCCTGTGGGCTCCTCGAACGGCCTGTGCGGCCTCCGGCCCAGTTCCCGCAGGCTGCACAGCTTGGGCAGCCAGGTCCACGAGCCATCTGCAGGGGGACAGGGCGATCAGACGGCCGGGCCGGGCCGGGAGCGGCGCCCGCAGCGCGGCGGCGCCGGGCACTCACCGTAGCGCCGACCAGCCCTCCAGGCCCGCACGGCGCAGTGCAGGACGCCGTCCATCCACACGAGGAACCAGCTGATGCAGAAGCCCAGGAGCAGCCCCAGCATCAGGTCGATCTCCTGCTTGGTCACATTGTCCGTCACAAAGTAGTTCTCGGACGCGTCTACCACCGACTGGTCCCCGTCGTACGGGATCACGTAGTGGACGTGGTGCCTGGGGGCGGCAGGGCGGGCTGGCACCTCTCCTGCCAACCCTCGCCCAGTCTTCCCTAGCTCTGCTCCGGGCAGTGACTGCTCTGGCGAACCTGGAAGTTCTCTGCAGCAGTGCCCATGTTCTGAATGGGAGGGACACGCGCCCCAGGCCCAGGTTGCCCAGCGAGCCGGCCACACGGTCAGGAGTGGTGGTGCCGGCCCTGAGGACGGCCACGGGGCCGGGCGCAGGCCTGATGCACAGCTCGGTGTGCCGGAGGTCTTGGGAGGCCTTTTCTCTCCACCCAGGCCCATCACAGACCTCGTGTCCACTGCCGCTAGGATGGGTGGTTTCCGGGTATTCGGGACCCACCAGGACAGTTCTAGATCCTTCCGCTTGACCATCTACCGTGGCTCTGATCTACGCTCCAGCCACGTGATGCCCCCCGACCTCCCTGCCGGGGGTTCTGACCGCCCAGGCTCACACCCTCGAAGCCTTCAGCCCACCTCAGCTTCTGACACTCCCGCCACTTTCGGAGCTGATGACCACGCCACATGTAGGGAACCTTTCCGCTCTGCTTGGGGACGCAGCCTCGGGAGTCACCAGCCACCGGCCCTGACACTTAGGGCACCGTGCTGCACCCCTCCTTTTCCCGGCAGTGCAGAGCCTACCTGGGTTCCTGCCATACGTCTGCCTGTTCCCCCTAACTCTGAGCCACTAGTGGGCAAGACCCTCTTTCTGCTGCCCGCCACGTCTGCTCGGAGCTCTGGCTGCCTGTGAATCTCCACGTGGGATCTATAGACACCTCAAATGCAAGCCAAAAATAGCTGCTGGCTCCAAACCTGCACCTCCTCCTCTCTCATGAGACGCCAGCACCCACGCCTGCCCACAGGAGGCCTCCAGCCTCCTGCCCATGTGGGAGCTTCGCCAGATGAAAACTAACCCCCACGCCCATGTCCCGGCGTGGATCCTTCCTCACCACAGTTCCCCCATCTTTAAACCTAGACCCGGAGCCAGCAGGGACAGGACGTGAGCAGTACCCGGCAGTCCTCCAAATCCCTCCGAACTTCCTGGGTCTGCTCCGCCGCGCGGCCCGTCCCCATGGGTAGGACTCAGGCTGCCAATCCTCGGAAAGTTAATTGCTCACGGTCCGTATGGATAGCCATGGATCCTGGCACAGAAAACGGATGCGCCAACCCCGTGGCATGGCGCCTCCTTCAGACCATCAGCGATGACCCCAAGCCTGGGTCACCGGGCGCCCAGGACCGTCATCCTGCGGGCTGCCCGGGCAGAGAACTCGAAGAGAAAGTGGAAAAGGAAGCCAGCGGAGCCCTGGGCACCTCGCAACCGGAAGCCCGAGGTTATGACCCGTGCCCCCATGCTGAACTGGGCATCTGCCAACTCCTCCTCCCCTGGTCTGGGCCTCTCCCCAACTCCGCACCCAGCTCGGAGAGTGGGGCTCAAGTCTCCTGGATGAAAGTGGAATGTGCCGTGTGCACACGCATGTCTGTGATGTGTGCATACATGTGCCCTGCCTGAACCACACATGCTGCCATGTGTCAACCTGAGGGTCACTGCATGTCACGTATACACGTCGGCCGCATGCACAGGCGTGGCGTGTATACAGGGCCACGGGCCCACAAGCCCCACACCCATGCACTCCACACACGGCACGAGCATGGCGCGTCACACGATGCACATTCACGCAACTCTGCACGTCAGCCACCCCCGTGGGAGGCTGTCGAGTGCGCGGCTGTGTGTGGTCTGCCCACGTGCATGCTTTGCTCAGAACATCGACTTACATATGTGTGCTCGGTGTAAAATTCTGCCAAGAGCATGTAGAGGGCGGATAGTTGTACACTTCCTACGCAGTCAGTGTGTATGCAAGGCAAGCTCTCTCACGGCTGCGTGGGTACGTGCTGAGTGCACACATGCCCTTGTCAAAGCCGTAAGTCTTTGCAGCTGCTACACCCGACATTTTCCCTGCGCACACTGAACTGTATATTGTTTTATATGCATGTTTTATATACATATATATATGTACTTAGCATAACATATATGTTGTCAATATACAAGAGTGCTTTGTACAGGGAATTTACAGATCCTGAACGTAGACACGTGCACAAAGCACATACACGTAGAGACAACTCAGTAACACTGCCACGGGAAGCGCACACAGGCCTTGCCTTGGGGCCCACTCTGCAGGTGACCACACATACTCTGGATGCCCCACGAGACACGCACACATACTCTGCACACATACTCTGAGAACACAGCCTCTGCCAGGCCAACCTTCGGTGTGCTCCTGTGGGTAGGCGCAAGCCAACTGATCATATCACTGCGGCCCACACACGTGAGCGACATTCCTAATGTTCACAGAACTGCTGACCAGATCTCGTGGGCGACACTGGGCCCCGAGTGCAGACACTGCCGTCGGGAGGGCTTCAGAACCCACCTGCCGACATGGCCTGGGAGCACGGGAACTGACCTGTGTCTCTTGAGCCCTCTGGCGTGCCTAATGCACCCTGGGCGTCTCTGCAAACAGGGCTGTCTGGGAGCATGGGGCCTAACTCCACACTGTGCTCAGCACATCGGGGATCATATGTACGGCCATCTTTCCTATCTGCTATGATGTCCGACTGCAACACGCTTGCCTGCGTGTAGGTATACATTTGGGGGACACGCAACTGCACACAAACACACGCGCGCGCACACATACCTGTGCCCCTCTGTGTACACAGATCTCTGGAGTGGGACGTGAGGGTGGGATGTAAGGCAGGTTCTGCGGTTCTGACCCCATACTTTCCTTCCTGTGTGACCTTGGGCAAGTACCCTCTACAGCCTACACCCACTGCCTTCTACTCTGTCCGGCAGGAACAGTGGTCATCGCATGAGGGCGTCTTTGGGATGCGTGCATGCGGATGTGCGCGTGCGCTGTGTACGCACATGTATACGCACAGACGGTACACACATGCGCGGCTCATGAGAAGATGTTTATTTCATACGTGGACGTACAAACATGCATGGCCGGAACACTCCATCACTACACATGCACAGATGGGGGAGGTTCGCGGGAGGGTGTAGTGGGCTTGCTACGACCTTGAGCTGGCCCCCGCCCACCTCCTATTTCAGTTCCCCTGCACAGGAAGGGGCTGGAGCCAGGGCCTCTCACCGTAGGCCCTTCCCACCTTGACCTGCACCTAACTGCCTTGGAGTCTCAGGCCACACACAGCAAACCCGGGAAGAGAGTCTGAACTGCAGGCAAGCCCCTGCCACGCCGGCACAAGCCCTCCCCGGAGTCTAGGCTTGGCTTCCACCGTGGCCCGGCTGCTCTGACATTCTGCCACCGCGGCGGCCTCTCCTCTGAAGGAACTGGGGAGGGAGGGGGCTGTCCACCGACTCAGGGACGCCTCCCTTCCCTGGAGACAACAAGCCGACTGGGTCCCCCCTGGGCAGCCCCTCCCCCAGCACTTGGCAGGCGGAGGCGGCCCCCACCTTCCAGCCCGGCTCTGCGGCCTAGCCCGCGGGGGGCTCCGAGGCCGAGTGGGGCCTGCTGCACATGTGTGATCACGCGCGTGGTGCCCAGAGCCGGGGCGCACTCACCGGCCACAGTTGCAGTGGCAGACGCGGTCCTCGCCCCGCAGGTGCGGGAGGATGTAGTTGTGGAAGCGGTCCAGCAGCGCGTTCATGTCCATCAAGCACGCGATGGCCTGGAAGAGCCCATGACCGGTCAGCGCGAGGAGTGGGCCGAGGCGGGGCCCGAGGGGAGCGCCGGGCAGCCGGGGTGGGTGGGCGGCTCGGGGCGCGCGGGGCCGCCCGGGGCGGGGGCCGGCGGGGCAGCCGCGGAGGGCGGCGCAGGGCAGCCGCGGAGGGCAGCGCAGGCCGCGCGGGCGGGTAAACAAGGAGGCGCGGTGGGGGAGGCGCGCGCGCGGGCGGCGGGAACGAGGGGGCGCGCACGGGAAGCCCCTCCGCTCACCATCACGATCGACGCCCCCAGAATCATGAAGATCATGGTGTTCGCGCTCATGGACATCGGGCGGGGCCGGGCCGGGCCGGAGCGCCGCCCCCCGGCCCCGGCGCCCCTCCCGGCCCCGGCCCGAGGCTGAGCCCCCGCCGCCTTCGCAGAGGTCAGCGCCCAAGCGCCGCGCCGCCGCGGGCCCCGGGAGCAAGCGCGGGCTGGAGGGGCTGGAGCGGCTGGGACGCGGGGGCCGCTCTGGGGTCGCTCGCCCGCCGCCCGCCGCCGGCCGCGCTCCGCTCCGCCCTCCGGTCCTCCCTGCGCCCAGCTCTGTGCGGCCGGCGCGGCGGCCCCCTCCCTCCTCCCTCTCCCCTCCTCCTCCAGTCTTCTCCCTCCCTCCTTTTCTTCCTCACTATCTCCTCCCTCCGCCCTCTGCCGCCGCCTCCCGGGAGGGACTTGGCCGCGCTGCGCCAGCGGCCGGGGTCGAGGCTCTCCAGTCCCCCCGCCGTGACGCCGGCCCGTCCCCCTCCCCTCCGCCCTCGGCTCCGCATCCCGCCCCATCTCTTCCGTTCTGGCCCTGGCCGCAGCCTAGTGCGGCTGGACTGTCCCGGCCTGGCCCTGCACGGCGGCGCTTCGGCCGCACGGCTTGGCACAAGGCCTCTCCTGTCTCGGGCGGGGGTCCTGGGCTGCAGCCCAGGGTCTACTGGGCCAGTGGTGGGCACCGAGCCACCTCCAGCGAGGACAGGCCCCCCGCGGGGCGCTGAAGGTCAGAGCAGCCAGAGGTAGGAGGGCGAGAGGCAGGGAGGGGGAAACCCGGGCGCCGGGACCCCTGGGAAGCTGAGCGGGCTCCGGCCTTCGGGGAGCGGAGGGGGGAGGTGGCCGGAAGCCAGAGGCTCGGCGGCTTCCATGTGGCTGCCTCGACCGAGGAGCCCACCGGGCCCTGCGCACGGGACACGTGCAGTAAGGAGACATCAAGGACAACGGACCCCAGAAACACAGGCACCTCTGCCAGGGTGGTCCCCGGAGTGCCTTGGGATTGGGCCTCCGCGGCCTCTTCTCTGCAGGGATCAGGAAAAAAAGAGAGACCACGAGCAGGCAACTGCAGGTTCTTTTCTAATAAGACAGCCAGTTTTATTTACTTTTATACAATGCCGCGGAGGAGGGAGGGATGTGCAGAGAACCGTCTTTCTTGGTTAAGGAGAAGTAGGTCTGGAAACTGTTTTTAACCTGGCATTTCTGTACACTTCTCACTGTGTACAGCGCACTGGACAACATCTCCACCCGCGGGCACAACACCTAGCAGTAAAACCAGAGCACAGGGAACGCATCGACGCAGTGGCTCGGGGCTGTGCGGCTGCCACTGCGGCGCCGCTCAGTAGAAGCAGACCGTGTGCAGGAAGGCCCGGCCGCTCTTCTCCTCGAATTCCTGCAGCAGCTCGTCTATCTCGTTCTCCATGTCCTCCGTGTGCTGGATCTGGGGAGAGCGGAGCCGTGAGTGCAGCACCTCCTCCCCCTGCCGAGGTGCCCGGGGCCGGCCTCAAGCCCGCTCAGGCCTGTCTCAGTGTCCATCTCTGGGGGCACTGCCAGTAGGGCACTGGAGCCCACACCCCAGCAGCTGCAGAGCTGAATTCCCAGGGGTCCTGGGTCCCCAGGCTGCGACTCAGCATGTTCGCAGATACCCCGGCTTCCAAGGCACGAGGGTCACAGAAAGGGGCAGCACCTGCCCTGGGCCCTCCCGCAGGAGGCTGGCGGGCTGTGTGCGCTGCAGCGTGGTAATGGCAGGCACGGGGCCTCCACCCGCCTGCGGCCTCCTGGAGGAGTCCTGCGCTAGCTGGTGGCCCAGCGTGGCTCCGCGTCCCGTCTGCACTATCCCCTGGGTCTCAGCCCGGCTGACACGTAACACCTGAGTGACAGTGGCTCCCTAGACGGAGCAGCACTTGCTGCTCACACAGCTGCTACAGGTCCTGCTGATCCTCCTGAGCCGCGTCGTGGGCTCAAGCACTCTGGCTTCGCCGGGCACCACTGGCTACTGCATGCAGAGGCCAGCAGGAGGCCGTCCTGGCGCTCACAGCTGCCTGCAGTTCTCACGGGCAGGACGAGGCCCCTGGCTCGTCCTCCACCAAGTCCCACATAGCACCTGGGCAGCGGCACATCAGCGCGGCTGCCGCGAGAATGCGCGGGCTCTCGGGGAAAAGACCCTTGTGCTAAATGCGACCTGTGGAGGGCTCGGTCCTCCCCAGGAAGAGGTGACGTGTCCGTCAGTCCCTCCAGGAAAGGCCTGTGGCCTGGGAGCGACGGGGGCACCATGACCCTCACAAGCCATTTCCAGCAGATGAGTGTAAGCTCTGAAGCCAGAGCTCCTGACTTGAACACGTGCCAGAATTTGCAGGGTCTGACGAGTTTCTGGGCTGGCACGCCATGTCCTACCCCTACACCAGTTAGTCCCAGCTCCCCGTCTCCCGCAGAGACGCCTGGGCGCCGGTGCTCACTCACACACTGACAGAGCTCGCAGATGAGGAAGGCTCCCAGGGTGGCCTCTTCATGGTTGTCCTGGATGTCCACGTTGACCACATGCACGGGCTGGCAGGTCTCCTGTTCTCTAGAGTTCAGATCTGATGGGGACAGTAACAGTCAGAGGTTCTAAAGCAGGCAGCACCTAGCCAGCCCCAGTGCAGGAGACCTCGGCGAACACTACCCCACTGAGGTGGCGCTCTGCAGCTGGACCACCACCGACGAAGCGTCCTTGGCATCAACTACAACTGCCAATTCATAAATCAGGCCCAACGGAGCCAGCACGGTGGGACCGTGCCTTGGGGACAGCAAGGCCTCAGCGCCCACTCCTGGCAGGCCGCGGAGGTCAGGGTGGGAGGGGAGCGGCCCCTCCAAGGCCGGGTCAGATGCAGCTCACCTTCTATCACCTGGTCGTAGACGCGCTCTTCACAAGTGAGGATCAGATCAAACAGGTCCCTGCAGCTCTGGAACCTCTCTGGTCGGGGCTTGATTCTCTTGTTTCTGTCCAGCATGTGTAAAATGCCGTTCTGCGTATAGCTAAGACGGAGTCAAGGAGCTCTGGATCAAAGTTCTTCCCTGACTTCGTGGCCCAGCTATGGTCTTTCCCGGGGGCAGGGCCTTCCCAGGCCTGGGCTCCGGGACAGGAGCCACAAGCAGGCACCAGACAACTGCCTGCCATGCCGCACCAGGCTGACTTGGCATCAGGTGAAGTGCCGATTTGTGCTTGGCCAAGTGCAGTGTGGGGCATCGACTGACTCCACCTCAGGGTGCAGAAGGGAGCCCCCCAAGTCATCTACAAACTCAACAGCAGAAAGTCTTGGAAAGGCCCCGCTCAGCAGAAAGCAGTGGCAGCGAGGGCAGCGCGTCAGGCTGAGCTCACGGGGGACAGTCTAGCTAATGCCATGATTCGATCCGCCCCAGCCCCACTGGAGAACCCCCAAGAGCACCTGTGGTCTATGGATTCCTCTTTCTCTCCGTGTACTCAGGGACAAGTACCTCATTAGTGTTAAGGCAGCACTAGCTATTCTGGGGGACTGTTTGGCTTGGGGCCAGGGTTGTGCACCTCTCCCAGCTGTGGGTTTAGAATTCTGGCGTGTTTAATGTTGGATTATGTCAGCCATATCCAATGTTTGGCCAAGTCACGCTCTGGCTGCTGTGTGGAATCCTCACACGGCCCTGTGCTGCACCCACCCGACACGTCCAGCACAGGTCGGGTCTCACTCCAGCAAGACAAGCCCAACTCCCACCACTGTGCAATGCCCTTGGAGGGTGGAGCGGTGCTCTCTCGGTTCCAGGTCAACGGCCTCCGCTCACAGGCTAGTCAGGCAGCTGAGCCAAGAGCCTTCCTGGACACTCAGCCGGCTCGACGCCCGCGTCTCAGCGAGGGAGTAAAGGCCAGGACTGACACCTGAGGTCCTCTGACCTCGGTAAACGGGCTGGACACAAGAGCGCGTGCACCTGCACCTGGAGAGACTGGGGTGGGGTGTGGGGCAGGTCTCAGGGGCTCCGTAGTCTGGAATTACTGGGTGTTTGAGACAAGGGGATTGCAAGAGTAACTAAAACTAAACACGTATGAAAAAGTCCTATGGATGTATATTAAAGAGCAGGTTTGAAGGGAAGTGTCCATGGGCCAATCACGCCATTCCTAGAAAATGGAATCACCAAACGAAAAGCCCACACGAGGCGTCGGCCCTCCCTAGGAGCTGAGGGAGGACGCGGAACACAGGCTCCCGAGGCTGCCCACCAGAACTAGATGGAAGACACCTCGCACTTTGGAGGAAATAGAGAAGCCAAGCTAAACTGTGGCTGGATTTCACAGTACAGAAAGCGGCCAGTGGGTGACTGGGAAAGAAGTCACCAGTGGTCTCCCTAGCTGGCAACCCCAGGAGCCAAGCGCCACCTGCCAGGCTAGACCTGCCACTGGCACAACCCCTTCCTGGTTGCATTTTTCATCCGACAGGATGAGCCCCGAGGTTAGTGGGCGCAGAGGCTCTAGGTCTCCCACTATTTCGTTCAGTGGACAGTGCTGGACTCCTCCGGAAGCCTTGTTTACACTCATCTGCAGATGAGGGCCGCTCTGTCTTGATCAGAGAAACTTTATTGGGCGACAGTTACTACTACTTGTAACTGGTCGGTGTTCTGAGTAACTGACTGCTGAGCGCTCTGCCTGAAATCTGACTTCTCCGTCACCCCCCACGGCTCAGAGCATGGCAGGAGAGGGAGCCGTGAGGAGTCAGAGGTGGCAAGAAGTACGGAAACCCGTCTTGTGGCCATGCTGCTGCTGAGCCACCCGTATTCCATCACGGAAGGGGGGAGGGGCTCACAAAGACACCCATCCCCGAGGACCCACAGGCAGTTAACAGTGGCTTCCAGAGTGGAGGCTACATCAGCGGTAGCACAGCAACTGTAAGCTGCTCAAGTAAATACCCTCCCGCCACGTCCAAGCAGGCAAACTTCAAGGTAACGCAACCGTCACGCACAAGCCCAGGAAAGTGAAGGGGGGACTTACTGAGATGGGGGGCTCAGTGAAGGGGGAAGGGCAAGGTGGGGAGTACACCCAAAATGCATCGCATGTAGGCATGAAACGTGAAGGGATCCTGGTATCTAAAAACAGGGGCTGGTGAGATGTCCTAACAGGCAAAGGTCCCGGCCCAGCCTGACATCAGCGTTCAATCCCCAGAAGCACACGGGGGGAAGAAGCAACTTGTACAAGATGTCCTGACCTCTGCACAGGCAGGTGAACACGCGCACGCACACACACACATGCACTCATGCATGCGCACAGAGTAATACTTCATAAAAAAGTAAAATGTGGGGAGAAATGGCTCAAGGGTTAAGCCTCCGCCTTACAAGCAGTAGTAAGTCCTCAGTTCTGATCCCAGGTCCAAAATAAAAATGCCAGGAAGGCCAGTACTTCCACTCCTGGAAGGCGGAGCCTGGGAAATCAGGGGCCAAAAGGAGTAAGAGGCAATTGGGGAGCAGGTGTGCACACGAGCGTACACACACGCAAAATAAAGTTAATAAATAAAGAAATGAAAATGTCGGGAGAAGAGGCAACCCATGATTTCAGTTGAACAGCGAGCCAAAGAAATCCTGGGCTCCATCTGTCTTGGTCTCCCAAGTGCTAGAATTACAACCATCTGCTATCACTACATGCAGGGTTTTTTGGTCTGTTTTCTTAAACATGGGCTCTGGGATCTCACTCTCCTCAAGCCTTTCACCTGCTGAGCTAGTTTGCCAGCTGTCCCTCTTGTATTTCTGAGACAGCATCGCGCTCTGTAGTCCACGATGGTCTCCAACCACACTAGCTAAAGCTACAGTATGTGCCCTCATGGCCAACTACAGAGCCAACCTGTACCGGCCAGAGCTGCTTGAGAGGCCGTGAGAGCTTTGCACACCTGCTTTTCCAGGATGGCCACGTCCAGGGAACCAGCCCGTGTGATTCCTGCGGAGCAATCTGACACTCACTAGTGAAGTCCCCAAAGCTCATTTCTCTCAGCTCAGGTGCACAAAGACTTGTCCAAACTGTTGCTTTGTAAACTGCTCCTCCAATTTCACTTGTAATTCAAGTTAAACTGAAAAAAAGGTACAAAGAAAAATGCCTAAGAGGAAACCCAAGTTTCCCTTGGGAGAGAACACTCCCAGAGATGTGACTCAGAAGTGGCCGTCCCCACCTGCAATCACATCTTAACAGCCCTTCCCAGCTTCCTGACTCTGCCTACCTCCCCACAGGCCTCAGAGCTGTCTGCAGAGCTCAGGAAGCCGCAGGGCAGCGTGCCTCCTGACGCAAGGGGGAGCTAGCCAAGACAGTGCCCCCCCCCAATAACCAAGCAGGACTGACCACTGGACAGCTGAGCACCTCAGAAACGTCAACCAGAGCAGTAGCCACAGGGCTGCTGGCTGAAAGGGTCGTCGCAGTACTTGCACAGCCCCTGCCAGGCACAAGGGCTGTGTGGACTTCAGCAGGCAAAGAACTAGAAGGAAAGCGCTCTTGGACAGCACATTCTTCGCAAGCCTTCCATCCTCAGTTACACGAAGGGTCAAGTACTCACTCACGCCTGCAGGACGAAACCTGGGAGGCCACCAGAGGAAGAGGAGGAGCAGCTAATGATTTATGACCAAACCACAGGTGCTGTGAAGTTGGGCTAAAACATGCAAATGAATTGTAAAGCAGCAACACGGTACTGTTCGCATCACATCTGCAGCCAACGCACCAGTTTACTACTTACTCAGTTTCCAACAGTCCATCTGTCACTTGAAGCCCCTCGAGGCCATGTGGCAGAACTCCAGTTGTGCCAGGGAAGGCGCAGGGGCCGGGCAGAGGCAGCGTTGCAGCTATACCCATCCAAGCTCAGCAGCTGTTCCCAAGTTCCTCAAATCTCGACCGGCCACCCTGCTCAGTAATCTTCAGGGTCGATTCTGGCATCTACCTAGCTGAGGGCACTGCCCGCCTATGAAAGCTTCGGGCACCAACCAGCACAGGTCTGCAGACAGGCTCTGACTCCTGCACAGCAGACAGTCTGACACTCACCAGGGAAGTCTCCAGAGCTCACTTCTCTCAACTCTGGTGCACAAAGACTTGTCCACGCTGTTGCTTTGTAAACTGCTCTGCCTGATCCTTCTGGAAAGCCCACTCCTGCCCAAGGTGGATGGGCCTCTACTCTGTGGCAAGCAGTAGGCAGTAATGTGCCTTTCCAAGGGAACAGGAACCTTGGGGCAGGGGCGTTGAGGGCAGGCCCGTCTGGCAGATGTTCTGCCGACTGACAAGGTCTCGTGCAGACGTGCAGTGTCTCTTCCAGCACCCGACCAGTGCCAGAAACCCCAGGACAGAAGCCTCTGCCTGGAAGTGGCCGTGGCTTCTCGGGACCCTGACCATTTAGGTCAATTTTGATAAATGGAAACAAATTACCAAGGTGGTTTTAACAAACATAAAAATGCTCTAATTCACCATCTAATTACATTAATTTTTTAAGGATTAAAGTAGTTTATTAGAGAAGAATGGAACTCATGTACTCCAGACCTGGAGTCCCACGAGGGACAAGGGAGCCCCCTGCACTAACATTTTTAAAGGAGCTCATTCATGCTGGCTTTCCTCACGTGTGAGCACAACTGGAGACAAACCCACTGTCTGTGTGTGGTAGAAAGTGCTCTACTGCCAGCCTCCTGCTCTCCAACCCCTAGACTAAGATAAGATGCACACCGCTGCTTCCCTGTGGTCCTCATGCTTGAAACCCAGGCCAGATTCAAGAGTGAGACCAGGCTGTCCCAACAGACCCTGTGTTAAATTCAAAGAAATGATTTAATAGTTTTAGAGATGGTCTAACTTAGTCTCCACTGATGACCCTGTCAGGCCTTGAAGTCTCCCCTCTCCTGACTCTACCAAGGGCTAGGGTTACAGGTATGTGGCGCCACACTATTCCCAAGGTTGGTTTGATGAAGCTAGCTAGGTATGAATCCCGGGCTGAGCAAGCTCCCTGCTAACCTCTACGACACCTTCCCATTTTTTCCCACATTAATTTATTCAGTGTGCATGCACACACACGTATGTGTCATGGTGTACGTGTAGTCAGAGAACAATGTACAGGAGGCGGTTCTTTCCTATACTGTGTGGTCTCTGGACTACACTAGTTCATTAGGTTCAGTATCAAATGCCTTTACCCACCAAGCCGTTTCCAGTCCACCAGTAAACTTCTAGATAATAAAAATGGTAGGATACTACTTGTCAAAATGGGTAAAAATATTGCATTTAAATGACTTCAGAAAAGATATAAAGTTTTAACAAACAAGGAATAAGATTTAAAAAAAAATACTGGGGCGATGGCACAGCGGTAACCTTCGCCCTGGAGGGCAGAGCCAGAACCCCAGAGCAAGCTAGGTAGACAGATCACCCCTAACGGCTTTCCACAATAATACTGAAGAGACCAAGGGTAATTCCTGGCGTCACCCTTGGGTCTCCACAGGCGCACACTCAAGCACACTCCGTGTCCATGTACACACACACGCACGTTACCATATGCAAGCGTACACATGCACATGCTCATGCTAATCAAATGACACACAGTGGGGAGCTGGCGGAGACACCTAGGTGTCAAGAGAAACTTCCGGCTGAGGAGCAAGGCTCTAAACACACCAGCACAAATGCTCTTGTCTTCGCACTCAATGCTGCTGTTTTGGGTCAGGTTAATAAAGGACACCTCAAAATGAAACCAACTCAAACCAATGAAAACAATGAGCCAGGCCTGAAAACTGTAAAAATTAGGTTACTTTTTACTTTTTTCTCACTTGAGACGGCCTTTTCAATTCTAAATCTCAATACAAAGTAATCATAAACTGCTCAAGTGTCCAGAAATCCCAGAGAGGGTGGGTGGAGAGGCTGTATCTGCTGTCCTAGACACACGGCGCCCATGGGCTGGCCTTGGGCAAAGCTGGCCATGCTAACCTGAGCAGCACAGCGACCTGTGGCTGGGACAGGGCAGACTTGGTCTAAGTTCTCAGTAGGGTGGGCTGTGAACAAGGTTCAAGCAAAACAACTCATTTCCCTCCTTAATTACTTAATCAAGTAAAACAACAGGCACATTATCAAGCAACCATTTTCAAGAAAGACCTTAAAAGATGATGTCCTAACGCAGGACGGAGCGTTCAGTGACTGCCTAGCACATGCTCCATCCGGGGCTCCATCTTGGCACTGGGGGAAGGAAGAAAGAGGGTCAAGCAGGCACCTAATGGGGCTGCACCCGTGAACAAGGGTCCTCACTGTGCAGGCTAGAGGAGGGGGAGAGCCGGCAAGACACAATACAGGGTCAACTGGCATCATCCAGGCTCTGCCTGTGCGGTGCTACAAGGGCAACTTCAGGGAAAGAACCTGCCCTGGATAGACAAGTTGAGGTGCACCACAGAATGGGGGTCCCCTGCCGCCTCCTGTCAGCCCCTCTCCACCTGCCCATCCTCTCCTGGAGGCTGCAGGTGTAAGGCAGTAGGAAGGAGCATGGAAATAACTTCTGCTAATTAAAGTGTTTCTTCTTTGGAGTGTGACGAAGGGCGAGGAGAGGGTGTGAGGGTCTGCACCTGGCCGCGTGAGACACGTGCAGCTCCAGACCCCTCAGCAACTTCCTGGGAGAGACTTGTCTTCACTCGCAGTGGCCAAGCATGGGGCTCTAGTGTGCGCTTCTCGGGAGAACGCTGGGCTCTGCTGTCCCTGAGATGCTCAGCAGGCTCTTGCGGCTCGCAGGATGAGCCCCCAGAGCATCAGGGCAGGGCTGTCTTCACAGGACGGTCCCTGAAGGTGACGGTCCCTGAAGGTGAAGGCCGCCAGCCAGCAGCGGTGTGTGTACAGCGTCAGCCGACCCTCAACCTGCCCGAGTTGCCCCACCGCCTCAGCTTCCGTCCCACGGCCTGCTCTGCAAGGACACGCTCACGCTCCAGAAAGCCCAGAGGCCGCAGGAAGGAGACGCGTGACGCGAGGGGCACTGGGGGATTCAACACCAACAGGCTGTACTCCTGCTCCCAGCCCCCAGACAAGCTCCAGAGAGCCGCTTGCTGTTACCCAGTGACCTGGACATTCAAAGTCTGGCAGTGGCTGAGGTGTTTCCGGCCGCAGCACCTCGCAGTTGGGACTTGCGCTGCAGACTCAGGTGCCTGCCTGGTTTCTGGGGACAGCACTGAAGTACTTCAAGACATCCCTGGGGCTGTGACCACTGCTTGGCCGGGAAGACATCAGCACACAGCGGTGCACAACGTTCCCATCGGTGGTCTGCATGGTCATCTGCTGACCGCTCAGCAGAGACTCTAAGGCTGCTGCTGTGGAGAGCACGCAGCTCACAATGGCAGGGACCCCATGAACTAGCTTCTTGGACCCAAGGTTCTGAGAAACTGAGGCCAGAACACAAAACCTTGTTAAAAAGCTATAGGGGATGAAAAATGTCACCTTGGTGAATGGCAAACAGGAAGGCACACACGCTGTACTCACAGAACTGGGCCGCCCATGAAAGAAAGCCTTAGCTTTGGCTTGGAGAGCCGTGGGCACTTACTTAGTGGTAGCTGTTGGCTTAGAGAGGCACCAAGACTCAGCAGAGATGCCCAGCCAGGTGTGCCATGGTCTTCAACCTTGTCTCCAGGCAAAGTGCTGCCACATACACGATCCTGAATTGGCAGACATTTCACTACCAGGTCAGTGACCTGGCCACAGGACTCTGCTGTGCCGCAGCACTTGAAGCGGTGGGCAGAGCAGCTCGCACCTACTACAGCCAGACACCTGAGTGGTGTCAGCAGCTGCCTTAGCCAGCAGCAACATTAAACCCCGATTACCGAGAGACAGGCAGTCATCACTCAGACATGACGGCCATGTCTGGCCTTACCTGAAACACACCAGGCTGCAAACTAGTACTTAACAAAATTAAGGAACTGGTGGCATTTAGCTTAAGAACATAGGATTGATGCATGATGAATATCACTTTCTAAACCTTTTTAAAAGACACAGCTGCCAGACAGATGAAATGGCAGATGAGTGAACGCTAACGTGAAAAGCTCAGTGTCTCACACTGGCACCACTGTGCCAAGAAGGCATCGTGCCATGCTGTGACAGCCGCGTGGTCAGGAGACAGAACCACGGTGTCTGCATGGCATGGCTCGGAGGCTTCCAGCTATTTCCATCCCAACTGCAGAAGCATAGCAGAAAGAGGATTTCCAACTGAAACTACAGCTTGGCAGGAACTTATCAAAGCCTTCACTGGTTCTACAAAATCAATTACGGGTATGTATGGAAGGTCAGAGAGGAAAAAAAAAGACATCCTCGCAGTTGCTATGTCCACCAACAGTATCCAAGACGGGGGCTGAGGAAAGACACACTCTGGTTTAGCTTCAAAGATGTGTCAGCTCATCATGGTGGGGAGATCAGAACACAGTGGTTGCCATCAACCCAACCAGGAAGCAGAAAAGAGAAAATGCAGCAGGGGCCAGCTTAAGATATGACCGCAGAATATGACCTGCCTCCAGCTTTTACTTCCTCCCCTCAGTCAGTCTGACATGTTCCCACCAAGGATTAACACTGATTAGGCAACTTTCATGCCCGTCTTGGGGACACCTCAAAGATACCCAATTAAGTCGGCAAGATTACATAAGCGATGAAGTCTATGAAAACTTACTGCATTAGAAACCATTTTTCGGAGCTGGAGAGATGGCTCAGGGGTTAAGACTGTGGCAAGCAGAAGGTTCTGAGTTCAACTTCTGGCTCAGAAAATAGAGCCTGAGAAATCCTAGAGCAAAGCAAAAGGAGGTAGAAGCAATCCAGGATGATTCCAGAAAGGCTTGGATGATATATACAAACATACCTGGGCTTTAGGTATCTCTTATCTGTCTCTAGAAACCAGGGAGATAATTCCCAAAAGGAAAATGGTAACAGTGAAGCCATGAAGCAGTGCCAGTTTTACCGATATGGGAGGGGCATGACTGGCTGCGGCCCAGCCTCAGCTCACAGGCAGGTCAGCAAGCCGTGTCAACTGTGCAGGATCACCTCTGCTCAAAGAAAACAAGCAGCAGCTGCTCAGAGAAGCAGCTGCTCACAGCCGTGCATGTAAGATACCAAGTAGTTCCTAACCGACAATGTTAGTTTTCCAAAGGCGTACGAGAGAAGCAATGAGGCGCACAGATGGAGAAGTCTGTTCGGGCAGTGAGTTGAGCCCTAGAACCTTCCCAGCTCAAGAACGGACCCCTTACATGGTCCTGATCTCCAAGCACACACCTTGGCACATGCACACAGCAGTAAATCAAAGTTTAAAAAACATAGTTTAAGTTTGGATCTGTTCTCGGGCAAGTCTGATCCTCTCAAAATATGGACATCACAGTGAGTCAGCTCCAGTCACAGGGGGAAACAATGGCCATCACTGGCAAAGCTGGCATCCGGTGGGCCGAGCACATGTGCGCTTAACTTGCCACATTCTCAACAGTCAGTGGCTCATCAGATTTAACCCGCATTTCCCAAGTTCAGGAAGAATTTGCTTAATGGCTAGAATTCCATGAGGGGAGCACTCTGAGTAATGGAGGTCCTGACTATGGAAAGCACAAAGAGCAGAGGTGGTCTCGACAAGGACTAAGTACGTTTTTCCTACCAGCTGACATCCTCTCTTCCCTCGGGACGGTTTATCTCTAGGTTTTACTTCTTAAAGCCCTTCTAGCTGTCCACTGTACAGCTGCGAGATGCTACAGGTGTGTGGGGTTCAGCTCTCCCTGGCACGCTCCACCCCATCCTCGTCACTGAAGGTCAACTTCTAGTGTTGTACAAGAACATTTCTGGAGGGTTAGGAATGTAATGGCTGAGTGCTGGACCGGCACTTGAAGGTCCTGGAATCTCCAGGACCACAAAGGTTTGTTTTTCATATTCATTTGCTTGGAATATGTTTGGGTTCCATTCCAGCACCTAATAGAGCAAAACAGATCCACGACTTGTGTGTTTGCAGTGCTGGGGACAGAACCCACAGTCTCAGGCACAGAAGAAATATTAGATGAGTGTGGGAGAGTCCATGAATCGCTGTGGCTAAAAACTTGATGGGCATGAGGGGTGGGTGGAGCTTACACTGAGGAGGGCGTAATTAGCATAACCATTTCACAACTTGGCAAAATGTGTTTTTAAAGTACCTTCCACTTTTCATGAATTTGTAGCACAAGATCTAGACTCTCTCAGAAGTGCACATTTGTTTCATTCCTTCCATTTTGAGACCATTTTGGAGTCCAAGCTGGCCCCAAACTTGCAGCAATCCTCCTGCCCCAGCCTCGCAAACGTCAGGATTACAGTCACGAACCACTATACCTAGCTCAGGTGGGCTTCAAAGGGCCGGGGAATATGGGGCATGCAGGCACACACCTCCCTGAGGAGCCTGTCAACAGCCTGCAGCGTCAGCGGGGTCCATGTCTGCACCTGTGCTTCTCTGGTCAACACTATGCCAGAGCCTGCTTGATTGGACCAGGTGGATTCCACGTCCGTGCCCACACACATGCCGGACTGACTACCCAGTGAGCAAAAAGAAAAATCTGAGGTTTGATAAATAAAAAAAGATCAGTGAGAGAATGGAATGCACACGCCAGCACGCTCTGCACACACGCCAGCACTGCGCACACACCAGCACACTCTGCACATGTCAGCACACTACGCACCCACGCCAGCGCTCTGCACACACGCCAGCACACTGCACACATCAGCACTCTGCACACACGCCAGCACACTCTGCACACGTCAGCACACTCTGCACACGCCAGCACACTGCACACATCAGCACTCTGCACACACGCCAGCACACTCTGCACACACGCCAGCACTCTGCACACACGCCAGCACTCTGCACACGTCAGCACACACTGCACACGTCAGCACACTCTGCACACACGCCAGCGCACTCTGCACACGTCAGCGCACTCTGCACACGTCAGCACACTGCACACGTCAGCACACTGCACACGTCAGCACACTGCACACACCAGCTCTCTGCACACACGTCAGCACACGCTGCACACGTCAGCACACTGCACACACGTCAGCACACTCTGCACACACGTCAGCACACTGCACACGTCAGCACACTCTGCACACGTCAGCGCACACTGCACACACGTCAGCACACTGTACACACCAGCGCTCTGCACACACGTCAGCACACTCTGCACACACGCCAGCACACTGCACACACACCAGCACTCTGCACACGCCAGCACTCTGCACACACACCAGCACTCTGCACACGCCAGCACTCTGCACACACACCAGCACTCTGCACACGCCAGCACTCTGCACACACACCAGCACTCTGCACACGTCAGCACACTCTGCACACACGCCAGCACACTCTGCACACGTCAGCACACTGCACACACGCCAGCACACTCTGCACACACGTCAGCACTCTGCACACGCCAGCACACTCTGCACACGCCAGCACACTCTGCACACGCCAGCACACTCTGCACACACGTCAGCACTCTGCACACACGTCAGCACACTGCACACACGTCAGCACACTGCACACACGTCAGCACACTGCACACACGTCAGCACACTATGCCTGCTGATCCTATTTTACCCTCCCCACAGGCGGAGGGTCAGAGTGACCATCAGTCACAGAGCACGCACACCAGAGCCCACCCTGGGTTCTTTCAAGGGTCAGCCACGGGATACAGTTCTTTGTCTTTCCTGAGGAGATCATTGTACATCTGGTCATAGGTGGTTTTGAAGTCATAAACATTAGGCTTGTCGGGGGCTGGTCCTGGCAGCTTCACATGAGTCCCTGTTCCAAAGGACCGGACGCTGAATCCACGCTTGCTGGAAGACACAAAGGAGAAAGTGCATCATAGTTGGATTGAGGCACAAACTTCAAACGGAGGTATATGAAATGGAAATGAACAGATTTCCTCTCTAGCATGTCACGTGACGGAAGCTGGTTTTGAATGTGAAATGTAGCAGGACAGCCATGAGCTGACCTTCTAGCTGCTCTTTCTCAAGTGCTACAACTAGAGGCAACGGTGACCACACTGGTTTGTATGTAGTTCTGGGGATCACATACACGCACACCAGACCAAGTACACTACAAATGAGTCCCCCTCCCAACCTTTTTCTGAGACAGTCTCACGATGAGTAGCTAAAGCTACTCATCACGCCCAGCTTGGGCAGGTAAGTTTCTTTGTTGATATAGAAGAACATGTTTCAATTTTTATTTTTTGGTTGTGTACACGCACATTCCTGTGCTTACAGGTGTGTATGCATGTGTGTGCGCCACAGTTTGATGCCTGTCATCTTCCCTAATCACCCTCCATCTCTTTGAGAGAAATCTGTTTGTATCTATGCGAGAGAAGGAGAGTGGGAGGGAGTAGAGGTCAGAAGACACTGTCTCCTTCCACCGAGTAGACTTCCAAGTTTGCTCGGCTGTCTCCTGATCCCATCTTGTTTGAAACAGTCTCCCACTGAAACTGGAGCTCATCAACTGGTCCAGCCTGGCCAGCCAGTGAGCTGAAAGCCCATCTCTCTCCATCCTCTCATAATCCAGCGCTGGGCTTACTGGGCGCAGACTACCAAAAAGTCACCTTCTGACTTCTACCAGTACCCCATAGTATCTCCCTCTCTACACCTCCCTCAAATAAATAATAAAATTTTAACAAGAAAAGTAATTTGGTTAAAAAGTAATGTGACTAATAACTCCGCAGAAAGGAAATGACATGCAGGTAGATGCGCAGAAAGAATCACCCTTACACGCAGTCAGTGACACTCCCCTCACTTAGAAGAGAGGCGCTTCTCACCAATCACACTATCAGCCAGCACGGAGGCAGAGACAGCAGGACCCACAGGCTGGGAGAGGAGCTGAGGATGCTGCTTCAGGGTCATTTGGTCCCTGTGGTGTCAATGCCACCGTGGAAAGCATCAGTTGGTTCAGTTCACGATGTATCTCTGAAGTCACACGGTAGCACATGGCACAAACTGAGCAATTGTCTGGTGGCTGAACGAGCATCATAACACAGAAGGGAAATGGGCATGTCACATCTACTGGACGCTGGCCAGCCACATGGAGATGACACACTTACTGGGCAGAAACCACTCGTGTGCGGCTCAGAAATTTCACTTCCAGAACCAAAGCCCACACACCCCTGAGCCCAAAAATAAACCGAAAGAGGTTGGTGAGGTAGCTCGTCGGGTGAGGTGCCTGCTCACAGACCTGAGACCCCGAGTGCTATCTCTGGAAGCCCACGTGGTGCCCTGTGTGCCTTTCTCATTCTTCATTCACATCTGCAGAGCCCAACAAGTGAGGCTGGAAAGCAGCGAGCCAGTTGCCCAGCATCGTGACACTCGACCTTCCACGCTCCTGTGAGGACGGTGCTCGCTTGGCGCAATCTGCAGGGGCTTCAAGTGTGCTGAGCAGCTCTATTCAGCTGGCACCAAGTTCCTTTTTGCTGTCTGTTAGCAAGACCATCACTCAGAGGCTCAAGAAGAGGGGGGAAGTGATGCGGCTCTGGGCCTTCTGCTTTGCTCCTCCTGCGTCCACTCCCCAGAGCCCTGCCGCCTCAGCCTGGGCCGGGGAAGGGCCATGACGGAAATGAAGTTCTTCTGGTCGCTGCAGACACCAGACTCGCCGTGGACCCGGCATGGTCCTGGTTCACGTGCTCTCAATCCCGGTCACGGTGCCGGGCTATTGGCGTGGGGCCTTCTCTTCGCAGGCTGCTGGTGTCTCACTGGGCCGAGGCACACTCTAGAGGGCTAGCCAGTGTCGTCTGCGCGACCAGCAAACAGCATGCATGCACGCAGTGGGCTCTTTTCATCATTCCTTCAAAGCACACACCTCAAGTCTCGACTACTCAGGAGCCCCAGAGGACAACTGACAAGGACCACCATGATTTTGAGACCAGCCTGGGAAACACAACATTTTCAAACAAAGCAGAAGGACACGAGAGCACCATGTGCACAGACACCCTCGCCGTGCAGTGACCAAGGAGGTCCCCAGGAGCTCTGGAGAATGGGCGGGCCTGGCCACAGCTGCTGCAGAGTCCTTCACACAGAATGTTTTCCATTTTAATCTGTCTACATTCCTGCGAGTTCATGATCCCTAAAACCTAACCCAGCGTTGACCTGACTCATCTTAAGAAGGCTGAGAGATGGACTGGAGAGATGCTCAGGGGTTAAGCCTCACAAGCAGAAGGTCCTGAGTTCAGATTCCAGGTCCCAAGAAACCTGGCAGCCTGCACTTCCGACCCTGGTGAGTGAAGCCTAGGAAACCCCAGAGTAAAGCAAAAAGGAGGTAGAAGCAATTCAGGATAAGTCCCAAAGTACTCTTGGTTTTCCACAGGGACACACAGTACCCTCTGATACATATACGCAGAGTAAATAAATAATATACATATAAATAAACTGAAATTAGTTTGCCCCCCCAAAATAAATAGCTGTCCCCAGTGGCAAAAAGGCCAATTAACAAAAGAAGTTATGTTCTCTGAGGCTTGTGAAACTGGCTTAACAGGCCATCTTGGATAACAATCTACTTCTTACATTATTGTAATCATGAACACTAAAAAAAATCCCCAAACAACTTTAGCTAAAAGGCAACTATTTTGTCTAAGTTTTCAGAAAAATATTAGTTTGACTTGTCAAATAAATGTCTCCACACTTACCAAAAATCTATCAGGAAAATATTACAGAAAATGTTCCATCAAGGAAAACAGAATTGTTTCACAGTTATCCTTGAAATTAAAGTGAAATGCTACAATGTATACCAAACGATATCCCATGAAAATCTTCAAGTCCACAGTGGCACCCGAGCTGTTTGGGCAAGTTTAGCTATTCAACTAGCTGCGTGGACCTGTCTGCCTGCCGCGCTGGAAGAAACGCAGGCTCTCATGCAGGTGAGGTAAGGACTCACACCCTACAAGCAAAGGCAGGCGCTTTACCTTTGAGTTAGCTCTCTGGACAAAAGTATATATTTAAAGAGGGGCCACTCCTCCTCAACATTGTTTTTATTTCTTTGATATTTAATCTTTTCATATTGCTGGGGAAAAAACCCACCTTATTCTGTAACTTTATTAGCTGGTTCTATACTTTACAATTTTAATGCCTACTTCTCAAGGCCCTACTCCCGGTCTAACGTTAGTGTTAATTATGGAAACTAAACAGAGGGCGTGGCTTAGAGGCAGGTGCTTGCCTTGCATGCCCAAGGCCGTGGTTCCCAGCAGGGAGGTGCTGGGGATATGGATCAGCTGATGCATACTTGGCTTGAAGCCATATTGGCTGTAAGTGGGGATTCAATCCTTAGCACCCTATTTTTTTTTAATATATGAGACTTTTTTATTTATTTATTTATTTTAATTTATTCAATTGTGTGTGTATGTGTGTGTGCACATGTGTATTGTATGTGTCTGTGCGCATGTGTGTGTGTGTGTCTGTGTATGTGTAGAACTACGGAAGAATTCGCGAACCACCATGGACGCCTCCACCTCCTTCTGCCCCAGGATTCACAGGCTCTGCCCTACCAGGACCAGAAGCGCAGGCCGCCCCCGTTTCTGCCTGGCGTCTATACGTGGGATCTGGGATCCGAACTCAGGACCTTCCGCCTGCAAGGCGGAGGCTTAACCCCTGAGCCACCTCTCCAGCCCCTTTATAGCACCCTATTTTAAAAAACAAAAACGAGTGTGGTGGTGCAGATCTAGCTCGGCACTGGCCCAAACACAGAGCTTTGGGTTCAAATGAAACACTGCCTCAAGCACATAAGGTGGAAAGTCAATGAGGAAGACCTCTAACCACCTCTGACCTCCACATGTAAATGTAGTGTGCACAGATGCATGCACGTGTCCGTGTTGCATGCAACATGTATGCAGATATACATATACAAACGCATCTCATACAAATTTTTATTATGAAGGAAAAAATGTACTTTTCTAGAGAGCACCATTGAAAACTAGCTCAACAACCTCACCTCTCGAAATTTACACTAAGACCTATGCAAAGATATTTACATAACACAGCGTACTAGAACTGAAGATGAAAAAAATCACCCAAATGTTTAGTGAAGGGAGACTGAAGATAAAAAATCAACGCTGTACAGAAATTCTCTGGACTAATGAACATCCTCACTATTCAGTTTGATCCAACATTTTATACATATATATATAAAGTTGTGTGACACAGCTCACACCTTTACCTCTAGCACTAGAATCTGAGAGGCTGAGGCAGGAGAATTACTAAGAGTTCAAAGCATTTCTGGGCTACAGTGAGACCTGCCTCAAACCAACAAAACCAGCAAAAGCAAACGAGCAAGCAAAACCCCAGAGGCTAGGGAAATAACTCAGTCAACAAAATGCTTGATGCCCAAGCTTGAGGAGTCTGACCCCTAAGACCCCCACACGAATGCAGAGCCGGAGGCACACACTTTCAATGGCCATGCTGGGGAAGGAAACAAGGAAGTTACCAGTCCGCCTGGCCTGTGAGTCTCCAGGGAGGTGCAGCCCCTGAGGTGACACTGAGGCTGTCTTCTGTAGTCCCCCCCCCCACATGTGCACACTCGGTAACATTAAAGAATTAAGAATCAACAATGCTCACGACTGTCACATGGAAAGCAGGGTGCAGAACAGCGTTCACCTCTGTGAGTATGTGCAGACACCTGAGTGGCTGGGTGGCACGGCACTGTGCCCTGCACCCTAGGGCTGCTTCAGACTATACAATGAGAGGAAAGAGAAGAGGAGGGTTAGGGTTAAGATATCACTCCAGAAGGATCCTGCCTTATGTAGGACACTTTCCAGCACAAGATGGCTTTCATCCTGCCCCATCCTTGAGAATGCCACAGAAACTAGCCACATTAGATCTAAAATTAGAACTTCCTTTAAAAAATTTTTGAAAGAGAAATAGAGAAGAGGGGGAGAGGAGTTAAGGGAGGGAACGAAGGAAAGGGAGAGAAAAGAGGCACCCAAGACAGCAGATCTGTGCAAAAATGAGTTCTCTCCTTCCACGTGTAAGATGAGTTCTCGCTTTCCACGTGTAGTGAGGAGGCTCTGGGGTTCAGGCCACCAGGTTTGTTCACAAGTGCTGCCGAACCATCTCCCTGGCCCCAAAGCAGAACTTTCTAACTGCTCTTATCTCCTTCAGTTACCTACTTTCCAATAAAACTTTTCTTTAAGCAGTGGAACACATCTTCTAAATAGAGCGAATTTAGAAATTAAGAGCTATATTTTAGGGTTGGGGGTGTAGCTTAATCCCAGATAATTTCATATTCAAGGTGGTCCTTATGAATATTAAAATTCCTTTTCACTCTGTTCTGTATCTACTTGCATGAGAAAAAATCCAACTCCATCCACACACGCCACACAAAGTGTGTATGTGGCAACCAGAGACCAACTTAATGGAATGGGTTTCTCTCCCACCTTCCCGTGGGCTCTGGGGATCCCACTAGGCTGTCAGGTGCACGAGAGCCTCTAGTGACTCAGTCAACTCACCAGCCCCTTGCATCTTTTTTTTACTATGAGGAAATACAAATGATGGCAAGAGATAAAATATAACATTTTGATATTTGAGAATTCAAATGTGGCAAAACTCTCCTGTATTACTTCACCTTTCTAGAGAACCTTTGAAATTGAACCAGATGCAACTGTTTAACCTAAAGCATAGGAGACACAACTTGACACAGGCACTGAAAAATTTCACCACAAAACTGCTAATTACAAACTTTGAAGAAATGGTAAGGCTTTGTCCCAACTGTGCTTCAAGGACACAACAGAGGGGCTAAAGGAACCAGCACCATGAGGTCTCCCAACCAATTGAAAACATTATACTTCATTTTCCTTGGGTAACTTTCCAGGGGTATGAATTTTGCAAGCTTTTGTGTAAATATATCAAGCTTCTAGTGCATCTATCTTTAACAGGTAACTGGAGACCTCAAATAACTTAATTCTGCCACATGCCTAAAATCACACATTGGTTAAAGTAAAAGACACTAAGAGATACAAGATTCGGTATGGCAAATACTAAATCAAATTTAGAAATAGCAACGGTAGGTAACTTAAGAGTTTTAAGAGTTTCTTCTGAGCTCATGGGAAAACACACTGCCTGTAATCACAGCAGAGTCAGGACAGCAGGCTCCAGAACGGCCTGGGTTATACGGGGAGATTGTTTTCCCACCCACGGCAGAAGTGACGAGGGGGCTTCTCGCCCAAGTTAGTAGAGTCCAAAGTGGGCAGTGTTAACTGTTTTTCACGATAGCTAACTTCGGGAGAAAAACACATTAAAACTGTACTATTAAAGTTGAAATTTACACCAAACTAACTGTAGTGCAGTCGATTTCTCATTATGTCAAAATTTTTTTGAACAAAAAAACAAAAAACTACCAGGCGGGAACGACTTATTACAGATGAATTCTTAAGAACGATGAAGCGGCACCGCGGCACCGCCGCCGCAGAGCCTCGGGGGTCGCGGGCAGGGGCTGAGCCTCGGGGGTCGCGGGCAGGGGCTGAGCCTCGGGGGTCGCGGGCAGGGGCTGAGCCTCGGGGGCGCTGAGCCTCGGGGGTCGCGGGCAGGGGCTGAGCCTCGGGGGCGCTGAGCCTCGGGGGTCGCGGGCAGGGGCTGAGCCTCGGGGGTCGCGGGCAGGGGCTGAGCCTCGGGGGTCGCTGAGCCTCGGGGGTCGCTGAGCCTCGGGGGGTCGCGGGCAGGGGGTCGCTGAGCCTCGGGGGTCGCGGGCAGGGGCTGAGCCTCGGGGGTCGCGGGCAGAGGGGCGCTGAGCCTCGGGGGTCGCGGGCAGGGGGGCGCTGAGCCTCGGGGGTCGCGGGCAGGGGCTGAGCCTCGGGGGTCGCGGGCAGGGGGTCGCTAAGCCTCGGGGGTCGCGGGCAGGGGGGCGCTGAGCCTCGGGGGTCGCTGAGCCTCGGGGGTCGCGGGCAGGGGGTCGCTGAGCCTCGGGGGTCGCTAAGCCTCGGGGGTCGCTGAGCCTCGGGGGTCGCGGGCAGGGGCTGAGCCTCGGGGGTCGCTGAGCCTCGGGGGTCGCGGGCAGGGGGTCGCTAAGCTTCGGGGGTCGCGGGCAGGGGCTGAGCCTCGGGGGTCGCGGGCAGGGGGGCGCTGAGCCTCGGGGGTCGCGGGCAGGGGCTGAGCCTCGGGGGTCGTGGGCAGGGGGTCGCTGAGCCTCGGGGGTCGCTGAGCCTCGGGGGTCGCTGAGCCTCGGGGGTCGCGGGCAGGGGGGCGCTGAGCCTCGCAAACAACTCGCTTTCCTGCCGCGGTGCAGCGAGTGCGGTCGCGGCCCGAGGTCTCCGGTGGACGCGGCGCGACGACGCCCGCGGAGACAATCGGGCTCGTGCGGACCGCGCGGCCCCGCACAGGCCGCCCGCGACCCCCCGCGTCCAGGACCTACGGGGCGGAGGTTCCTCCGACCCCCGGCGTCTCGCTTCGGAAACGGACCTCGCCGAGAGGCCCAGCGCCAGCGCGTGCGCCGCGCACCGGCTTCCCCGCCGCGGGACCCGGCGCCGCGCAGCCCGGCGAGGACGGACCTGGGCCGGAGGGAGGGAGGGAGGGAGGGTGGGACGGTGGGGCGGAAGGACGGAGGGGCCGCGCGGGCGGGCGGAAGGACGGAGGGGCCGCGCGGGCGGGCGGGGAGCCCCGAGTACCTGAGGATGTTGTGCGCCTCCATGCTCCGGTTCTGGTTGCTCGAGCACACCACCGCCACCCGCAGCGGCGACGACGGCATGGCGCCGACCGCACGGCCCGCGGCGCCCGCTGCCCGCTTCCCACCCAGAAGCAGGCTTCCGCGCGAGCAAGATGGCGTCGGCCGGAAGTGGGCAACGCGGAAGTGGCGGACGGATCGCGAAGGAACACCGGCGCCGCCCTCTCCGCACTCTAGGTCGGCTCGGCCCGCCTAGCGCGTGCGAGCGGCCGGCAGCTACCGCGTTGCCGCGAGCGGACGCTGCAGAGTCGCGCCGTCTCCAGACGCGCTGCCGCCGGCGGCGCCTTCGCAGCGGCGTCTGACGTCACGGCGCCCGCCCCCAAGCGCCAGGCCCCGCGTCGCTCGGGATGACGCAACGCTCGTCGCTCGGGATGACGCTCCGGGCGCGGCGCTGGCGGCGCTGGGAAGGACCGCGGAGAGCTGGGAAGGCGAGTCCGCGCCGTGCGGCTGGGTCGGCGCTTCCCGCCTCGGGTCTCCGGTCGGCGCGGCTCCCTCGGCGCGTCCCCGGGCAGCCGTGCGCCTGCCCTGCGCGCGTCCTTCCCGTCGCCTGCGGCTTCCTCGGCTCCGCTCCCCTCCGAGGGCCCGGGCGAGCCCTGGCGCCAGCTCGCCGAGCAGAGACCCAGGCAGGAGGGTCGCTTGTCGGAGGCCCGGGTGCGCCACGTCGGGGCGGGCAGGGCGGGGCGGGGGAGGTGGGGGCGGGACGCGGAGGCGGAGAGGCGCCTCCCGGTCCCTTCCTGCCCCGTGCCGGGCGGGGTGCTGCGGGCCCCCAATCTCCGCCCTGGGAGGCGGATGCGGACGGCGCGGATCCCGAGCAGGGCCAGAGTTGCTGGGCTGCGGGAAACCGTGTCTCAAAGCAAACGCCTGCTCTCGCTGGGTGTCTCCAGCACTCTGGGCAGGGTTGGACTTTTTCTCATCTGATAGCCTGTTTCAAATCATGGCCTGAGATGTAAAATGTAAGTGCAAGATCATTGAACTTCCAAAGCCCCAGCTCGCATCACCCTGAACAGGGCGCCCCCGTGAGACAGTCCGCTGTGGGTATGAACCTCCAATACAGGATGAAAGCAGAGGAGGGGCTGCCTGTCGGCGGTTTGCTGTATCCAACGAACAGAACAAGTGATTCTCGTAGAACCAGAGACGAAGCTGCAGCGAGGGCAGCTTTTAAATAGACATGATAAAGTACCGTAAAGTACAGCATTTAAGCTGTAAAGCTTGGTCTGTTTCTAAACTTAGGTACACGCCCATAAAGTTAAGAGAACAGCAGATGTATCAGCCTCGCTTTCTTCGTTGTGCTTGCTCATTCTTCTGCCTTCTCTTTCACTCGGCCCTCACCCACCGTCCCAGGCAGCCCACTGCTGCGTTCCTAGTCTGTTCTCTAGAATTATATATAAACAATCAGTAAATCTTTTCCTCTACTCCCCACACACAAGTTTGGCTTCTATCACTCAGCATAACAGATTCTGACTTGCTTTGAGACAGTGTCACTAGAGAGCCCGGGGTAACCTTGAACTAGGTCCTATTGCCTCTACTTCCGGATTGCTGCGATTAGAGGCCGCACCACTGCAATCCAGCCCCTGCTCCCATTATTAGTCATCACAATCATCATTGATGGCTAGTTCACTCTATCAGGTTGCCATCTGTGCTATTTGTGTCGTTTCCAGTGTTTGGCTATTACAGATACAATGTCTGCTGTGAGCATTGTGAGAGCTGTTGGGAGATCACACAGAGAAGTCTTTACTGTGTTGTGGCAGACTGGCTTTAAACTTGTAATCCTGCTTTAGCCTTCTGAGTGCTGGGATTTTATAGGCATTGCCAGTGTATTTAAGTTGTTCACATTTGAGTTCTTAAACTACTGAGGGTTTGGGAACAGTGAGATAGCTCGGGGAGTAAGGTGCATGCCTGAAAACCTAGCGGCCTGAGTTTGATCTCTGAAAGTCCACGTGGTAGAAAGTTGTCCTCTGACCTCCACCAGCCACGATAGCTTGTGTGTGGGTGCATCTTTCTTTTCCCTTCTCAGTAAATAAAGTATGAGGAAGAAACTGTGAGGGAAGAGGAACACGCGTAGGTGGCAGGAGAGCCTGGCTAGTATGTACAAGCCTGGGCTCAGGGCTGGCAAGATGACTGTCAAACCTGCATTTGATCCTCAAAGCCCACAGTAGAAGAAGGGAACTGACTCCCAAAAGTTGTCCTCTGACTTTCACACACATCCCACACCTGCCCTCCAATATCCATCATGGCCACAACAATCTAAAGATCTGGCTTCAAGTCCTAACGTAAGGAGGAGAGAGGGAGAGGCTGTAGTGTTGCTCCTGCTCCTTCACACTCCCCGAGAGCACTCCATTTCTCCAGTATTTGTTTCCTTTGGTTTTCAGACAGATCTTACTCTACAGTCAATGCCATCTTGGAATTCATTGTAGAGTAGCCCAGGTTGGCCTTGAATTCACAGCCATCAGTCCTGCCCGTCCTCTGAGAGCTGAGGTTATGGGAGCATGCCACCGCCCAGCAAAAGATAGCATTTAAGTTATTTTTTCCTTCCTGGTTTTTCAGAGATTGGCCATTTTTTTTTAAAAAATTTAATTTTTTTATTATTTATTATTTTAGTCAATTGTGCGTGTGCACACGTATGTGTGTGTATGTATATGTGTGTGTGTAGAACCACGGGCGAATTCGGGAACCACCATGGACGCCGCCACCTCCTTGTTTACTCTGCCCCGGGATTCACAGGCTCCGCCCTACCAGGACCAGAAGCGCAGGCCGCCCCCGCTTCCGCCTGGCATCTATATGTGGGATAGGATCCGAACTCAGGACCTTCCACCTGCAAGGCAGAGGCTTAACCTCTGAGCCACCTCTCCAGCCCTGGCCTTGAATTTTTAATCTTCCTGCTTCTTTCTCTCAGGGCCTGGATTACAGACTTGCAACAACACATGTGGCCTAAACTTTTATGATGTACCGTTTTCTCCATTTGTTCTTTCGCAGGCCATGTTGTAGTGTTTTATGTTGTATTTTATTAAGAAAGATGAATAAAAAAGCAACACGTGTGTAGAAGTCAGAGGAAACTTTCTGAAGTTGGTTTTTTCCTTACAGGTATGGGCTGGAATTACAGGTGTGCCCCGTGCCTGTTTATGTGACCGCTTCCAAGACCTCATGCACGCTAGGCAAGCACTCTGCCAACTGAGTCCTCTCTCTGCCCCAAGTTGTGTTCTTTTGATGTTTCCATTTAAAAAGGAAATAAAGGTAGGGAATGGTTGCAAACTTGGCTGGGATCAAACAGAGGCGTGTCAATGTGAATCCCACTCTGTCACTGAGCTGCGACCGCCTAGCCGCAAGGGCAACACCAGGATTCCAGGCAGGACGAGCAGAAGAAAGCCAACGAGACGGCTCAGCAGTAAGACAACTGCTCACATGCGTGGTCACCCAAGTTTCATTCCCAGAAGACCACATGGCAGGAGAGAGGATTGATTTCAAAAAGTTGTCCTCTGACCTCCACTTGTGCACGCCTTTTCTTTCTTCCTCTCTCAAATGAACGTTTTGATTTTTTTGTGATCAAACTACTTTATTAAACGAATAGTAGTTGGGGAGGGACTGAAAGGCTCAGTGGGTCTAATGTCCTCTACAGTAGGAATTCTCCAGATTTCTGGTCACTGAGATGGATTTAGGGAAAAAAAGGATCTCAAGTATTATCAAGAAGGATGATGTCGGCTGGGGCTTAAAGGGAGGAGTTACAAGGACAGTGACCCACCCCCACCCCGAGAGGGGGTATGACACAGATAAAAGCAGAGGCATGGGAAGAATCCATGCTAGGAGGTGAGCTGCAGACATTTCTGGCTGAGGAGCAAGTGAGGACTTAGGTGGGCCAGCTGTCCCCAAGAAGCTGGTGACCAGAGGTGGCTACCTGGGTACTGACCGAGGGCTCAGGTGCAGGCACCCTTGGCCTGGCCTCATATCCACGGTGGCTGCACGGACGGGGTACTGTAGTCCACTCCACAAACCTGACGCTGTGCTGTGGGCCTCCAGAGATGGTGCCTGGGGAGGCTTCATAATCGGGCCAGGGCCTCAAAAGCCTGGGTGGCGGGTGGGCAGCTGGGCTAAGAACCCCTCACCCTTTAGATTAGTCTGGGCGTCACTGAGCCCCAACGTCCTCCCACTCTCTGGGTCAGTCACTCCTCAAAAGCGGCTCACCCCCCCATGCTTTCCCTCTCTTCGGGGTCACAGGTGCTGAGAACCCCAAGCACGTGCCCCATGGGGGTGGTGCTCATGAAGCATGGCCCGTCCTCTGCCCATCCCCAGCCCTAGCACCAAATGGGAAGTTCCCAGGCTGGGAAAGTGACCCTCCTGGTGGCCTAATCACTGCTTGTCCCAGTTCAAGTGGTTCCCCCCCCAACCCCGCTGTTTCTAACCACTGTGCTGCCTCCCTGCCCCCACCTAACACAGCCGGCCCAGGAAGAGACGCTTCCCCAAGCAAGGTCAGAGGCTAGACGGGCAAGCTAGGGGTGCCCTGCCTGGGACTGACGGTGCCATTCCCACTCCTGGGAAAGACGGATGCTCCAGGCCCTTGGGAAGAGCTGAATCCACTGCGCCTGCCTTCCGCTGCCCACATCGCAAATAAACACGCGAGACTATTTGTGGTCTGAGTGATGAGCATTTAGACGTTGACACCTGATCAGGGCCTCGCAGGGAGCGGGCAGAGCAAAGACGGAGGTAGGGCACGGGTGCCAGCCAGGGCCCAGCATTGGCAGGATCACTGTGGTGAGCTGGAGGGAGTCAGGGCTCAGGGACAGCTGGGAAGTGCTCGACTCCTCCCAGTGCCTAATATCCCAGGTGCCAGGTCTGCCAGATTGGGCAGGCCAGCCTCTGTCCATGTGCACAGGTGGGCAAGTCACTGGTCAGATCCTGGGTTCTCTACCCAAAGCGTGGGAGGGAGGGGCTTGGGGTGACTGCAATTTGGTCGTTACACTGTGGTCACTGAGGTCTCCTCGATTGGTTGAGGCTTGGGATCCAGACCACAGTGGACCGTCTGGCCTGGGCAAGACTGGCAGTTCTCCTTCGCCCTCAGCATCTGAGTGAGGCTGCCATCCCAAGCGCCCGGCACCGCACCTCGAGCGTTCTAACACGGCAGTACAAGCAGAAAGGAAGGGAATGCCAGCCTCCCAAGGGGAAGACTCCCACCTGGACTCAGCAGCTGAACTTGGGGCCTTCTCGGGCTACAGATGGTTCTCCGCTTCTCAGACACCCACACAGGAAGACACACGCAGTCTGTGTACGCTCGCCCCAGAAGCATGCAAAAGCCAGCCAGTCCCGGGCCGCAGAACCCATCAATAGAGGGGCGGTGGGCGGCTCTTGTGTGGGCCAGAGCTACTAAGGCACAAAGCTAACCTAAGCCCACTGGGGTAGGTGGAGGGGAACAGGCTCCATAGGTCCCTCCCCCAACCCGCAAAGCACAAAGTGACCAACATCGACCGCAGATGGCCCAATTTCAACAACCTGGCACAGGATGGAAGTTCAGGGTGATGATCGTGGGCGCCAGCGACTCTTGCTGTTAGGGGCCGTACGTCTCTCTATAAAGGCCTCTGGAGAGCGGAAAGACCCCTGGGTACGGCTGGCTCAACCCAGGCCCATGGGCCGGTGTGGGGCCTGAGTCTGGGAAGCAGGCGCCCGCTGGGGCCGGCAAGGTCGTAAGATGATGCCAACGTCCCTGCGTGGGCTAGCCGATCCCCTACTCAACTCCATCAGGCCCTCTGTGGGGATCCTAAAGAAGGAGAGGGAGATGGTCGGAGGGCCTGGTATCTCGGCGCATTCAGGTAGGCAGCGCCCAAGTGTGGAAGGGTGCCGCCTCGCGCTTCAGGCCTGCCTGCGCAGACTGGGGCGCCGGAAGGTTGGGTGCATGAGGTTCTCGGTGATGTAGGCCACCAGCAGGCAGATGACCACCAGCATGACGCAGATGGAGCCGCCCACTGCCGTCATGGCCACCACGATCTCCTGCATAGCTGCCGGCTCGGCGGTGAACTCCACGCACTCGGCGGGCTCCAGCGAGGTGGCGGGCTCCGCGCGCACCGGCAACGGCTGCAGGCACAGGCGGTAGCGCACGCTGTCGTGCACGTCGGGCAGCAGGTAGTCGCGGCAGGAGGCGCCGAGCAGCGCGCGATCGCACGGGAAGCGCGTGTAGGTGCCGCGCCACGAGCAGTTGAGCGCGAAGGCGCGCACACGGCGCGCCTCGGCCGGGGCCAGGCGCCACTGCAGCAGCACGCTGCGGTTGCGCAGGACGTGGGCGCGCAGCGAGCCGCCGGCCGAGGCCAGCGTCACGCAGCCGGGTGCCTGGCAGCGGAAGCCGCGCGCGGGGCTGCGGAAGCACAAGCGCCCACCGCCCGCCTCCGGACCCTCCGGCAGCACCTTGTAGGGGCACCAGGGCGCGTCGGCCGCCGGCTCCCAGCCGGGCGGCGTCGGGGCGGCCGCGGCGCCGGGCGGTGGCGCGCAGGCGGCCAGCAGAAGCAGCAGCGGCGGGGCGCGCATCCTGCGGCTGGGCCGGCGGGGCGGGGCGCGGGCTCGCGAGCGCACGGGGCGCGGCGGAGGGTCACGCGTGCCGCGCCGCCGCCGCTGCCGCCGCCGCCACCGCGCTACCGGGGCGCCGCGCCCTGCACCTCCGCCCGCTCCGACCCGCCCCACGCCCGGTCCACGCTCGGACCGGCGGCGGAGGCGGGGCCGCCTCACGCCCCGCCCCCTTAACCCTCGCGCGGCTGCAACCCACGAAGTGCGAGAGAGTTGCGGCGGCCAGGCGGCGAGCGGTCTTCCTTACCGCACCCTTTGGGGATTCTGGGCCCTCTGATGGTCGCCCCACCCAGTGGCCAAACTGAGCGTCTCGCCTGCTCAGACCCGGGAGGACCGAACTCTTCCTTCGCCCAGGGCTTCTGTAGGGACAGCGTCCATTCAGGAATTCGATACAGCCCACATTCCTAGGAGGAAAGCACGGGAGAGAACACTCTTCTCTGTCCCCCGTCCTCAAGGAATCGACCCCAGGAACAGTCCACCCGGAGCTGGGTCAGGACGCATAGGCCTGTAAACCCAGCTACTTGGGAGCTTGCTTGAGTTACCGAGAGCGAACGTTCAAGGCCAGCTTGGGCAGCTTAGCGAGACTGTGCCCCCAAATAAAAAGCAAAATAAATTCATCATGGGGAGGGGAGACTGGAAGCAATGGTGGCACAGGCCTGTCAGCCCAGAACTTGATGTAGGGCAGAGGGTAGAGAATTCAAGGCATCTTGGCCTACGTAGGAAATTTTATGCCAGCCTGGGCTTGGGCTCTGTGAGACCCTCCTTCGAAATACACAAAGGGGCTGGTGAGAACCCAGTGGGCAAAGCGCTCGCTGGAAAACCTTTCCCCCATGGTGGAAGGAGAGAACTGACTTTGGTGTTGTCCTCTGACCTCTGCCTCTGAAGCCTGTCTCCCTCTCCCCCCTCAAATAAATAAAACATTCAAAACTAAAAGCTAATGCTGGGCACTGGGTATTCTGGGCATCTTCCTCGTGGGGGGCACACCTCCGGACCTTTTTGATCCCCGGATCAGTCACCCAACCTCAACAAACCTTGGGGTCCCACAGGCCTGGCTGGGAGCAGGAGGCTGCTGTGCCCAGGCAGGGATGCCAGGAAGGCGACAGCCAGCCGTGCTGTGGGCCTGGACCTCGGGGCTCCACCTTCTGGAGAGGGAAGGAGGGTCTGAGCTGACCGTAGGGCCCATGCCGTGGCCTTTCTCCTTATCTCTGGACAGTCTGCACCCATGGAGGCCCCTCCCTGCTCCACCAACTCCTGGCTGCTCTGGAAAACCAGGGGCAGCGCCAGTCTCAGGGGAGTCCCGCGCCTAAGCCCACGGTCAGAAGCCCCAGTGACAGCACCCCCGGCTGCTGGCTTGGAGGACCCCAGTGCCAACGCCCAGCCTCTCCAATTTGTGCAGACCTTGAGCGGGATCTGCCAAGACCTCTGTGCTTGTCCAGGGACTGTGAGGAGCTGCCCTGCTCCCCACTTCTACCTCAAGAGAAGCCTCTGGCCAGAAATGGTGGCAGCCTGGGCTTCCTGTCCTGGAAGGCAGTCTGGGAAACTCCCGAGCAAAGCAAATAGAACGAGCAGCAACCCAGGGCGATTCCCTGTGGTCCTGAGGCCTCCACACAGACACACGCCCAAAAACAAGCAAGCAAGCGGACGAACAAGGCGAAGGGCCAGGGAGTGTGGCTCCGTTGGCAGAGTGGCCGCCCTGCTCTCAAGAGCCGGGAACTCAAGCCCAGCACCAGGCATGGTGTGCGTGCCTGCAGTGCCAGCACGTGGGACGCAGGGGGATCAGGTGGTCAAGGATTAGGTCATCTTAAGGAAAGAAAGAGGGAAGGAGGAAGGAAGGAGGAAAAGATGAGGGTGGGAGGGAGAGGAGGAAGGAAGAAAGAAAAAGAGGAAAGGAAGGAAGGAGGAAGGAGAGGTGGACAGCAGTAGAGGAAAGATGCCTAACGCCGACTTCTTGCCTCCACATGCGCCCACACGCAAACATGCATGCACACGCACACACACACACATGCACACATGCATGCACACGCACACACACACATGCACGCACACGCACACACACACACACAAACGCAGATACCCCCACGTGTACACACACACACACATATACATGCATAAGCACAGACACGTGACCACATGTATGCCCACGTAAAAGAACACACACAACACATGCCCACAGAACTATTCAGTGGCATCTCGAAGAATAAGCCGAAAGGTAACCCACAGAGCACCGAGGTTGTCGCTGTTCTTTTGACCCTTATGCAGCCAGTGGACACTAAAACCCCACAGAGCAGTGTGAGCCGCACTGGTTTGTGTGGCTCTCTAGTCTGTGTGGGGCCAGCGCAGGCTCTCTACCGGGATGCCTCATATGGCCAGCTCAGACTCAGCTGGCTAGTGCAGGAGCAGCTAGGGGCCTGGGCATGGCCTCCATCCTCTGTCCACTTCCCCTCAGGCCACTTTAGTGACTACTCAAATTTCCTGGGAATTTTTCCATTCCGTTTACATTCTCAAAAGTACTGGCAAAAACCATCCAGTGTTCTCATTTCTGCCACATGTGCGACTGTGTCAGCTTTTCCATTCCCAACATGGGAGAGAAGCTCCAGCACCCCGTCTCCTTCCTGCTGTGAAAGTCTCTGCTCTGCCCTCCCCTGAATTTTTAGTAGGTCAGGACTCCGCAGGCTTGTCCCTTGGAAGCTCGGCCAGAAAGTCCTGCTGCTCAGCTGTCCTAGAGGACACGAGAGGCCCCGGTGCGCCTTAGCCTTCCCAGGGTGGCGATACACATTGGCTCCCCTGGGCCGGCTGGAAAATCGGAAGCCTCTCTTGGTCTTTTGGTGATCCTCTTTTTCTTCTATTTTCACGTGTGTGTACTGGGGTGTGCGCATGTGTACTGGGGTGTGTGCACGTGTGTTTGCATGTGGGTAAGTGTGTGTGCACGCACAGGCGTATGTACAAGCACACTGTGATGTGCCGGTGGAGGTGAGAGTGGGCTCACCCACAGTTGCCCCTCCACATTATTGTGGTGAGCCTGGGTCTCTAAGCAAACCCAGAGCAGCCATTAGAGTGAGTCTGGCTAGCCAGCTGGCTCTGGGATTCCCATACGCCGCCTTCCAGAGGCAGAATTACACTATTTTTGGACTCATTTTTCAGACAGGCTCTGTCCCTGCTGCCTGGAACTCACTACATAGCCTTAGTTGACCTCAAATTCACAGTTCTCCTGCCTCTGCCTCCCAAATGCTGCCATCTCAGGCCTGAACCCCCTGTCCAGCTCGTGTGGGACCCCTCACTCCTTCAGAGAAAGGTCCTTAGGCAAATTCTTTGTGAAGTCCCTTCTCCTTTTGTGCTACGTAATATTTAATCGTTTGGCATCACCCCCGCTTCTGGCCGTGGCCCCCTGGTGGCAGATGGCTGTCTGTTCCCTTCACGTGTGCTTCTGGGCAAGCTACCCAGCTGAGGGCTCCACACAGCAAGTGCTTGTTGAAGGGCAAACGCACAATCCACCCACTTGTTCTCCCACAGAAGGACTCTGCCAGACAGGACCAAATTCATCCAGCGGTCATTTCTCAGCCTCCTCCTCCCACCCTCCTTCCTCTTTCCTGCCTCTTCTCTCTCCCACCTGTCGCCGCCGGTGCCCAGAGTCCACCCCTGTCTATTACCCACGTGGCTACATTCAGCTTGGTCTTCCCTCCCTTGTCAGCTAGGCTCTGAACGTGAAGCGATGTCTTTTGCATATGACACAGATTCTTACTGTCCCACTGAGGTCTTTCAAATGATCTATTCGCTGCATTACAAGACACGGGCCCTTCTGTCCTGATCATGCACTTAGGACCATTTAATTTTTTTCGGGGGTAAAACCGGGTCCATATGGGCTGGGGAGATGGCTCGGAGATTAAGCCTTTGCCTCAGAAGCAAAAAGACCTGAGTTCCAATCCCCAGATCCCAATTAATTATTTGTGCACACAAGGGAATATCCAGCCATAAAATGAGTGGGAACTAACTCTGCACTACGTGAGGATAAAAGTCAAAACTACTTTCAGAGTAGGAGAAGCCTGGCATAAAAGGATGCCCATGACTCCACTCAGATGAGATGTCCTGGGTGGGTTTGTTCGTGAAGGTGGAGATCAGACAGGCGGTGGCCAGAGGCTGAAGGGAGGGAGCTGCATGGCGGGTCTGGAGTTTCACTGTGCGATGATGGAAATGTTCTGGAACTAGCAAGAGATCAGAGTGCATATATTGTAGAATACTATATGCTACTGTATTGAGTCTCTTAAGATGGTTAGTTTTATGCTACATGAATTTCATTTCAATAAAAAAAAAAGTCAGTTGAAAAAAATGCTGGGTGGAAATAGCGGAGTCTGTAGTTCCAGTCCTGGAAGGCAGAACCTTGGAAATCCCAGAGCAAAGCAAAGGACGCTTCCCAAAATCACTCTTGAGCCTCCACAGGCACACACAGTTACCTCTTGCACACACACACACACACACACACACACACACACACACACACAGAGAAAAATGAAAACCAAGATAGATGAAGACATGACATGATGGTTCACGCCTTAATTCCAGTCCTGGGGAGACAGACTCAGAACAAACCTCCAAAGCAACCTGGGCCACACAGCGAGACCTTATGTAAAAAGAAAAAAGTCATCTCTCCTCTGGTCTTTACCCTAATTATATGCCACAGAGACACACAGGATCTGTGGATATGCCATGCATAGCAGTACTCTCTGGACAGACAAGATTTGGTTTCAATTTTCTCAAACAATGTCCTTAAACACATGCTTTGTACATGAGTAGATGTGCTTTATCATCAGTGGAATTGCTGGGGTCACAGACTGCTTACCTTAGTTGCGGGCAATGTTGAAATCTTTGCAGACTGCTTCAGACAAGGTCCCAAGTCGCCACCTTCTGGTAACATGGTGAATTAGCACAATGAGTTCAGGGATCAGGCGGGGCGACCCCTGTGCTTGCAGAGGTAGAAGCAGGGGTGGGGGCGGTGAGCAGGGTCCTCTTAACTTCTGTCATAGTCGCTCTGTATATGCCGATGAGAATAAGGGGGATTCATTTTGGTATGATTTTCCAGGTATAGTTCTTACACCGGCTCGGTAGGAGAGCTCATATCAACACTGGCACACCATATCCACAGAGGCTGAGAGAGGAGCAAACCTCACTGGCCAGACAGCAAACCTGTCCTAGGAATGCCAGTGTAGCGACCAGCCCTCTCCCTTTTACTCACCTGCTTAGGGGATGGTCCCATCACCAAGGGCTGGGTCTTCCCCACCAATTAGACAGTCTCCTGCAGGGATCAGGGCTTCCCTTAACTGTCAGTTCACAGATGTGTCCAAAGTGCAGCTCGCAATTGTCAAGTTGACACCCGTATCTCACTCACAGCTCCTATCCAAAGTGAACATTTTTTTTTTTTTTTTTACATAGACTCGTGCTATTACTTCAAACTGGTGTAGACTCATTTGTCCTGCCGCTGCCTCCCCAGTGCTGGAATGACATGAGCCCCCGTGTCTCCGTCTGTTTTGCCTTTATCCCCCTCCCACCGTGTGTGTGTGTGTGTGTGTGTGTGTGTGCGTGTGGTACAGAGTTCACAGAAAGGACCTTGAGTGTCACTTGTAGACAGTGTCTCCCATTGGCCTGGAGCTAACAAATTAAGCTGGACCACCAGTGACCTCTAAGGATTCTCCTGTCTCTGCCTCTCCAGAACTTGGATGACAGGAATACAACATGTGTTGCTTTCCAGGTGGCTCCGAGGAGTGAAACACACCTCCTCATGCTTACATACATACATCTCTCCCGTCCTGTAAGCTCTTACAGACTTGGTCTTCTCCCCAGTACTAAGCGTGAGACAGAATATGCATGTCATGGTGCATGGGTGGGGATTAGAGGAGCCAGTTCTTTCCCTTTACCATGCGGGCTTCTGGAGACTGAACTCGGGTCACCAGGTTTGCAAGCAGACACCTCATCTACAGAGCCATCTCCCTGGCCATATATTTTCTAGCACCTTGCGTTTTATTGATTCATTTCTTTTGGTGTGTGTGTACATTGATGTGTGTCCAAGAGCAACATGCAGAAGGTGACTCTCTCCTTCCACGCAGCCTCTAGGGATGGAGCTCATGGAAGTTACACCTACGTGTGTCTATAGGGCTGAACAAGGACCGAAGTGTGAATGAGTGTTTAAGGACTTTGGATCAGGGGAAAGGCTGGTCTCTATGTGTTTTGTAAAATTTGTGTACTTCCAGTGTTTCTGGCAACAACTTAACTGGATTCTTAGCATTTCAGCTTCTGGGACCACCTTTCAAGACCTGTCTTTGTTCCCAAGCTTATAGGTACAAATCAAAACGGATAAACAAACAAAAACCAAGCAGCACAATGTATCTGAGTGATTGGGGGCGGTTTCTCTGTCTTGTAGAAAGAGAAACCAAGGCTGCGCAGAGTGACCTGGCTCCACGCTTGGAGGCGCGGCCACACTCGGGGCGGAGGGTGTGTGCGCAGCAACCTGGAGACCAGTTCTCACAGGCTTGATCAAAACTGGCTAGGACGGGCGGCGCGGCGCAATCAAGCGCGCGGCCTCCTGGGAGTTGTGTGCCCCGCCCCGAGGCCGACGCCGCGCACGTCACATGCGCGCGGCCTCCTGGGAGCTGTGTGCCCCGCCCCCGGTCCGCTGCCGTAAACTACAGCTCCCGGCAGGCCGTGCGGCGGCCCGGGAGCGGGGGTCGCGGCGGGCGGCCCGGTGGTCCGGCGCGGGCGGGGCGGCCTGGCCGGCCGCCGTTGGAAGGCGGAGGGCGGCGTGCTGCTGCTGTCGTCTCGGCGGCCGGTTGCCGACCCGCTGTCCGCCTCGGCGCTGCTCAGGGCCCCGCGTCGTGGGCTGAGCAGGCGGGGAAACTCCGGGCAAGTGGGGTCCGGGGCTCGGAGGTCCTGCCCGAGCGGGGACGGTGGCACGGGGCTGGAGGGGCGCGATCGGGCCGGGGCTTGGGCGGGAGTCCTTGCGCGCGACGAGCTTGGTGTCCCTCGCCCCTGGACGCAGCTCGTGCCCGGTGCGCGTCCTCGTCCCGGATGCAGCGGCCCCGACAGCCCGCAGGACCCCGGGGAGCCTTTCAGGGCGGGCGGCGGCCGCGGTGCCTTTGCGGGTGCTAACTGCGCGTCTCTGCGCCTTCGGCCACAGGCTTGTATCTCTTGGGGCTCGCGCGGAAAGCTCTGTCTGGCCGAGGCCAGTTCCAAGTCTCCCAGCATCAGGATTCTCAAGGCGGGTGGGGGACACTGGCCCGCAGGACAGGGGAGCTCTTCAAGGGCTGCGGCCTGACCGTTCGGGCGTGCTGCGTTGGCCTTGCGGGCATCCGATGCGCGTCAGGGCTTGAAGTGTTTGCGTCTGGATGTACGCTTGTGGACTGTGCAAGGAGAATTCGTCCTCCCTCCCTGCCTCCTCCCTCCCTCCTTCCTCTGGGTTCAGAACCAAAGGAGAAAAGCGGAGATGCCCGACAGGCTTCTCTGATGGCCACCCGCGGGCTTGGGGATAGAGAAGGTCGGCCCCTTTTGAAACCCCTCACCACACATACACTTTCCGCTCTGGCCTGTTGCTTCAGATGCAACAAGTACCTGAATATCACTCTACCCCCCAAGGTCAGCCCTGGGCAGTAGGGCAAATCCAGAGCTACAGGTCCCCGAAGCTCTGGGCTTAGATGGCTAAGATTAGCACTGATGACTCTTCACAGCCTTTTGGGTTTTTGGACATTGTTTTGATACAGGGTCCATCTGCTTGTCTGTGTTCTCTCTTTCCCTCCCTTCCTCTTCCCCCTCCTCTCTCCATATACTGTCTGACTCCACTGGCCTGCCTGGCAGGGATCTTTTTTTTTTTTTTTTATTATTATTTATTCAACTGTGTGCATGTGCGTGTGTATGTGCGCGTGCGTGTGTGTGTCTGTGTGTGTGTGTGCCTCTGTATGTATAGAACCACAGACGAATTCGCGAACCACCATGGACGCCTCCACCTCCTTGTTTACTCTGCCCCGGGATTCACAGGCTCGGCCCTACCAGGACCAGAAGCGCAGGCCGCCCCTGCTTCCGCCTGGCGTCTATACGTGGGATCTGGGATCCGAACCCAGGACCTTCCGCCTGCAAGGCGGAGGCTTAACCCCTGAGCCACCTCTCCAGCCCCTGGCAGGGATCTTGATACCCCAGTTTTTGTTTTTTTTTTTTTGAGAATTAAGGTAGAGTTTATTAGAAAAGAGAAAGGTTGGAACTCACAGACTCCAGACATGGAGAGCCATGAGGAGCTAGGGTGCTTTTCCATGAGAAACAGAAATGAAACAGAGCTCATGGCACTAGAGTGTCATGAGGGGCTACGGAGCCCATGAGAACTCACAGTGCCTAGGCATGGAATTCATGAGGAGCAAGGAACAAGAAACAGACTCATGGCACTGGAGTGCCATAAAGGGCTAGATCGCCTCCAAAAGAAGTAGGCAGCTGGAAATGGACTCATGGCACTAAAGGGCCATGAGGGGCCAGATCGCCCGATACCCCAGTTCTTCCCACACACCGGCAGCACATCAGTGCCTTAGGGACCCTCAGAGGTGCAGGGAGTAATTCAGCTTGAGTCTTCATGTGGTCTCTGCCCTGTAACTGTTCTTCTAAACGTTGCCAATCTGCTAACTTCCACCCTAGACATCATCTGATTTCTCTGCCTTTGTGGGGACTCCCAGCAAAAATAGGGGACAGTGTCCCTTGTTCTGTTCTGGCATGTATGTCCCCTCAGAGATGGTGTTCCTTGTGTAAAGAAGCAAGAGTAGGCCACAGGGGTCCCGGTGGTCACTGAATAGTTAGGATACCAGATGTCGGTGTGTAAACTGCCTCTGCTGCCGTTTTTCTCCAGCCTGACTCCCGCTGCTTGGGTGGTTCGCTGTGCTCTGCGCTGACAGTGGCTGCATTTCCTACGGGAAGTTTTGATGGCTGAGCAAACTAATTGCCTGGGATGCTGAGTTGAGGCCGCTGTGTGCTCTGAGGTGAGTTCTGATTTTGTGACGCGTATTTGCAAACCCTGTCCTCCCACTGTGACTTCTCCACCATCATCGCAGACACCTGTAGCAGTGGCCTCGAGGTGTGTTCTGGCATGAGCCTGGGTCGGGGCTCCGCCCGGGTGTACACAGCGTTGCCCTGCATTTCTGACCAAGGGAAAGATTCTGTAGGTAAATTTCCCACTAAGATGGTGATGCACACGGCACACTAGCCTTCAGCATCCTGAAGCGTGTTGTCTGGCAGGTTTGTTGACATGTATATTTGAAAGTAAGGCCATGCACATCTGTTAGCGGCTGCAACTCCAGGGCCGTTCTGAACACCCTCCACACACAGAGCTTACCCTGCCGGGAGCCACACACACACACAGCTTAGGCTCTTGCAGGGAGCCACTCTCCCAGTGCAGGGCCTCCCTTGCCTGAGGTATTGTGGGAATAGGGAAGGGACGCGGAGGCAGGCAGGCAGGCACAGGCTTCCTGTTCCCTAGGGAGAACTGCTCAGTGGAGGCTGTGGCAGGGCAGGGGCAGGTGGTCATGATCCCCGGGGAATGCGTGTAAACCCTCTAGGACAGTCCTCCACTCCTGCCCCTGTCAGAGTCGCTTCTCAGGCATCCTGAGCATGGACGCGCCTAGCGCTACAGCCTGGCTAGCCTGGGCGCAGGATACAAGTGGTTAGAGGTTAGGCACAGCAGGTCCAAGGCGACACCTAGGCCCTTCCCAATCCAGCCAGGAGTCTGGAAGGACTTGTTGTGTGGCCAGGGTGAGCCCAGAGGATGAGCGCTTTATCAGAAAGCTTCATTCTGAAGTGGCCCTGAGGCCCCAGAGCTTTCCGTTAACACTGGGGTAGGCAGGCTCCTCGTTGGCGTTGGGCATCTCTGTACCATGCAAAGAGGAAGACCATGAATGTGATCAAGAACGAGTCTTGTGTGGAGATGCCCTCTCCCTTCCCCAGGCCCTGCCTCCGTCTCGTCCCTGCCTTCCTGCTCCTCTCTGCTCTGTTGCCCTCGCTACCCAGACCTTGTGATCCACAGTACTGAGCCCAGAGACCAAGGACATGTGACCTGCACAGTGGCTGGAACATGCTGGGCCAGGGAGGGTGACAGACTGGAGAGGGAGGTAGAGGAGGAGACCTCACAGTGACAAATGCAGCGGTCTCTGCGGCCCAAGACGGCGTCTCTTATCTGTCTCCACAGCAGGGAGCCTTTGCTAGAGGCTCCGCCCAGGTGAGGAGATGCCAGCCTTGCTGGGTAGAGTGTGCCACCTTTGAAGTGGACACACCACCACCTTCAGGATTGGGTGCTGGAGGGGAGGTGCCCAGGCTGCCAGCTGCACTTGTCAAGACTGGGGCTCCTCACCATTCACATGCCCAGTGTCTGGGCTGGAATGATGCATTGAACGCCCTCCTGGGCTGCTGCCGATTGAGGGGCAGCCTCAGCACGACGGACGTTCACCTGCAGGACTGAGAGCTGCCTGGCCACGTTACTACTAGGTATGTTGGCAGGTGGTCCGGGCCCTCTGTCACGGGCCACACTTGCTTGACACACATCCCAGTCTGTCATGGAAAAGGCCCACTGCCAAGGGGTCAGTGGGACCCTGGGCCCAAAGGGAAGGCGTGGCTGTCCCCCTCAGGCTGGCCCTGGCTGAAGGGCTTGCTCAGAAGCAAGGGCGCCACCTCGCAGCACTGAAGTCTGTTGAGACTGTCTTGCAGTGGAACTCAGGATCCTAGAGGCGCGCAGCATTGCATCTGGCTCTCGCAGTTCTTTCAGGCCCTTTTTCGTGAGTACTCGTTGGACTCAGGACGCACCTTGTAAAGACCCTTTGATCTAAGTGCTGGCCAGACCCAGGGGGTGCAGGCAGGGTGTACCCTATTAGCAGAGCTTCCGAGTAGGTCTGTCTGCCTGAGTGTTTAGAGTCCGTGGTCACCTGAGTTTGCTGTGGCTCTGCGGGAATGTTGGGTGGGGACGAGGTCCCAGCATTCCTTTGTGGCTGTGAAGGACAGTGCATGTAGCCCCAACAGTCTGGTGGGGGCAGGACCCGTGTCCTACTTCCGGGCCCTCAGGCCTCTGTCTGTGATCTGAGTACCAGGAATCCCTGTGCGGAGGATGCTGGGTTGGGGCGGCCCAGCAGGGGGGTGCTGCATTCTCCAGGGATCTCTGCACATGGGGGCACCAGGCATGAGGTGGTCTGAGCTGCAGCCGGACGCCCTGGGCAGGTGGGAGGAGAGGAGAATCACAGACAGCAATCTGCCTCACGCTCCTGAGGATGAGGTGGGTGCAGATGCCAAGCCAGCCCGTGAGAGTACTGTGCCCCAAACAGGCCTTTGGGTGGTGCCATGGGGCCCACTGGACCTTGCTCAGGCATAACCTGTGGCGCTTAGACGTGGTCCTGAGCCTCCATGGCCGTAGGGTGCGAGGCCTGGGTGCCGACCCTCCGTGATGCTCACTTGTGGCTCCATGATGGGCAGATGGCGGGTATTTTTCTGAGTTCACCAGGACAGGGTGTCAGTGTGGGGCACGAGGACCTTGGGGTGGGTCTGTGTGGCTGTTAATGCCTCCTCCTCCTGCTGACCTCTGAGCCTTGAGCTGGCCTCTCTTAGGTGGCTGAATGTTGTCATTCGTGGAAAGCTGGGCGCCTCCGACCTTCCCTGCATAGGAGCCCCCTCTGGCCTGGAAAGACTGAGCAGTCCTAGAACAGACGGCTGGTGTCTCCCACCCTGAGCATTGCCCAAGGAGGGGCTCTTCCCTAGCTGCAGGCAGGGCCTGGTGGTGAAATGGAAGAGGCCAACCCACCCACCATGTCCTGCTCTCCAGTCCAGCGTGCCAGGCGCACTGGGACCTGTGCGTGTTCCCAGCGTTTGGAGCTGGGGGGGGCAGCGAGTTTGAAAGCAGCCTGGGTGGTAGACACCGTCTGTGTTAAGAAGACTTTATTCAAGGTTAGCACAGTGTGGCACTCAGACCGTCTATGCAATCAAAGCGCGTGCTTGTTGGAGTCACTGGCCCTGCGATACCCTAGATTTTTTTTTTTGACTCTTTTACAAACTTCCTGTGGATTTCGGAGTCACCGTGGCAAGATTCTTGGCATTCAGCCACTGCTCTTCCATGTGTGTGTGTGTGAGCTTTGCCGTCTTATGCAGTGGTGTGGGTTCCTGCTCTCTCAGGCACTAAGCACTGCAGGTCCAGTTCACTGTGCAGGGCGTGGGGCGGCTGCCATGCTTCTTAGCGCACCCTCCCCTGGCGCTCCCAGGGTGCCCCGCTTCTTAGCGCACCCTCCCCTGGCGCTCCCAGGGCTGCATCCCAGGTCTTGAGCTGTGACTGTGCACATGCCCGTGTGTGCGCATCCTGACTTCATGTGCTTTTCTGTGCGTCTTTCTCTAGAGCATGGGGTTCTGTGGACGGCACGTCTCTCTAGAGCATGGGGTTCTGTGGACGGCACATCTCTCTAGAGCGTGGGGTTCTGTGGACGGCACATCTCTCTAGAGCATGGGGTTCTGTGGACGGCACGTCGTTCTCTAGAGCGTGGGGTTCTGTGGACGGCACATCTCTCTAGAGCGTGGGGTTCTGTGGACGGCACGTCTTTCTCTAGAGCGTGGGGTTCTGTGGACGGCACGTCTCTCTAGAGCTGTGGGGTTCTGTGGACGGCACGTCTCTCTCTAGAGCGTGGGGTTCTGTGGACGGCACGTCATTCTCTGTGCCTTACCTCTCTGCTACCTGACTTGCGGCCCTGAGCTGCGTCCATGCCTGAGGATGTTGACTTGGTTCTTGCCCTGCCCGCCCTCCAGGTGCCTGTGGGTAGGCTGGTCAAGTCACTGAACGGGCTTTCCGCTACAGGTCCCCACACGGCCCCGTCCGCCATGGACCCAGACCCCCAGGCAGGCGTGCAGGTGGGCATGCGTGTGGTACGTGGCGTGGACTGGAAGTGGGGCCAGCAGGACGGAGGCGAGGGCGGCGTAGGCACCGTGGTCGAGCTGGGTCGCCACGGCAGCCCCTCGACTCCCGACCGCACAGTGGTTGTCCAGTGGGACCAGGGCACGCGCACCAACTACCGCGCTGGCTACCAGGGGGCCCACGACCTGCTGCTCTACGACAACGCCCAGATCGGTGGGTGTGGGACACAGCTGTGTGGGCCTTGGGCCGGGCCGGCCGGAAGCCAGCGTCCTGGCTGATTCCACCCTTTCCTAGGCATTCGCCACCCCAACATCATCTGTGACTGCTGTAAGAAGCACGGGCTCCGTGGCATGCGCTGGAAGTGCCGCGTCTGCTTCGACTACGACCTCTGCACGCAGTGCTACATGCATAACAAGCATGACCTCGCCCACGCCTTCGAGCGCTATGAGACGGCTCACTCGCGCCCGTGAGTTTCCCGGCCGAAGCCTGCCTCGAGCCTTGGGCGTCCTGGACACCAACCAGGCCTTGGCCCCTGGGGACTGACTCACCCCCAGAAGCACTGGCAAATCCCTCCTAAGCCATTTCCTTGGAAAATTGCCAGGTTCACGTTTCTCCAGGGTCTGAGCATTGAGAGCAGCCCCCACCTAGAAGGCAAAGTCCCCAGGCAGTTCTGCCAGGTGGGTTGTGGGCCTCTGCTTCCCCACCCCAGAACCAGGGTTCTCAGGACCACACAGCCAGGGGGACATGGTGTGAGCCTCTGGGCGTCCCTGGAGGTACCAGGCTGGCGGCTGACCCTGGAAGCCAGACTTGAGGCACAGCCGGAGGAACTGGCCTGGCACAGTCTTGGGCCAGAGCAGGCCCCAGGGTACCACTCACCGTGGAGAGGAATGTGGTTTGCTGGTCAGCACGCGGTCGGGAGCCGCCGTGTGCCGATGGCCCGTGTTTTCACTCTTCCTTCTCCGGATCACAGTCGCTGGGCAGGAGGTGGACTCATCACCCGAGCGCTGCTGAGTTGACCGCCTGGGGCCCTCCCAGCCTGACGCTGGTGGACGGGTCCTTAGCAGGGCTTTGTGGGCTTGTTCCAGTGAGGCCGCTCCCAGAGCGGGGAGCGCTGACCTGCTGGAAGGCTCTGGCAGACATCCTGCAGACCTCACTGGTGTGAGCCAGGAGTTGTGGGGGAGGGGCATACGGCGGGGGAGGGGCCTGGCCACCGCCCACCCTGCAAACGGCTCAGGACCCATTCCTTTGCAGGGTCACACTGAGTCCTCGGCAGGGTCTCCCTCGAATTCCACTAAGGGGCATCTTCCAGGGAGCAAAGGTGGTGCGCGGCCCCGATTGGGAGTGGGGTTCACAGGACGGTGAGTGGCTGGAGCAGAGCAGAGGCGAAGGCGCTGGCGCAGCCTTGAGGTGCCCGCGGCCTGCTGGCACGGACACTTGTCTTCCCAGGAGGCGAGGGGAAGCCAGGCCGCGTGGTGGACATCCGTGGCTGGGATGTAGAGACAGGCCGCAGTGTGGCTAGTGTGACGTGGGCAGACGGAACCACCAACGTGTACCGCGTGGGCCACAAGGGCAAGATGGATCTGAAGTGTGTTGGAGAGGCGGCCGGCGGCTTCTACTACAAGGAGCACCTCCCAAAGCTCGGTATGGGGCTGACCCCACCAGCTACCCTCCCACCATAAGTGGGCAGGTGCTTCCGGCAGGGGTTGCTGCCTGAGGCCTAGCCTGCCGCCCTCCCCCAGGCAAGCCTGCGGAACTTCAGCGAAGGGTGAGTGCCGACGGGCAGCCCTTCCAGCGCGGGGACAAGGTCAAGTGTCTGCTGGACACAGACGTCCTAAGGGACATGCAAGAAGGCCACGGTGGCTGGAACCCTCGGATGGCAGAGGTGAGCCACCTCACCCACTGAGTCCCCGTGTGCCCTCCCCTCCCAATTCCTCTGGACCCCCCCAGCCCTCTTCCTGCCCCAAGAATCCAGCCTGACCCAGCCATAGTCTCCATGACCCGCCACAGTTTATCGGACAGATGGGCACTGTGCACCGTATCACGGACCGTGGGGACGTGCGTGTGCAGTTCAACCACGACACCCGCTGGACCTTCCACCCCGGGGCTCTTACCAAGGTGCCTAGGGGCTGGGCTGAGCCCCATCCGTTGCTACTGTCGCTTCCGTAACCCCCTCCTGTACCTGCCCAGCCCTGGGAATGGTCAGGCAGGACTAGGGTGCCACCTCCGCATGAGTCCTAAGACTCAAAGGAAGGGGAGAACCTCCTGGGTGAAGGGGGGACCAAGGGAATCTAGTCATGAAGGGCCCAGAGGAGACTTGGTACTGGGCATGCCTGAGGCTGTCGCCTGCGCCCTGAGAGGAAGAGGAAGGTGGACAGCGTGCTGTGCTGCGAGTGCGCAGCTGGGGTTTTCTGCGATGCTGGATGAGGGTGGTCTGTGAGGAGACTTGCCCTGGGCGGTGAGATTGGGCAGGGTGGACTCTGCTATCGGGGGAGTAGGACTGAAGAGGTGTGGGCCAGGCAAATGGAGCTATTCATCTCTGGACCGGAGGGGCTGCGCAGCACAGTGTGCGCAAGAGGTCAGAAGGCTTCTAGATCCCAGAAGGCGCCCGCCGTGCCGGGCCCCCCCAGTGGAGAATACCCTGGAAATAGGTCTCCTGGGCCTTCCAGTACCTCGAGTGGCTCTGGACTGGTCCACTGCCTCGAGCTGCCACCCGTGACTCAGCCTGGGCCGCTTCACCTTCCTTATGCGGGGCAGGAACTGGGGTCAGTTAGGTCTGTCTGCCCGGTGGAGCAGGAACGGCGGCGCCTCTGCCGTCCTGGGCAGCCTGAGGCTGGGGAAGGCCTCTTATCCGTGTCTCTGTCACCCAGCACAACAGCTTCTGGGTAGGCGATGTGGTCCGGGTCATCGACGACCTTGACACTGTGAAGCGACTGCAGGCTGGACATGGTGAATGGACGGACGACATGGCTCCCGTAAGTCCCGCCCACCTCCACCCTGCGGCTACTGCCGACCCGCAACCTGCTGTGACCCCCCACCTCTTCCATTCAGGCCCTGGGCCGAGTGGGGAAAGTGGTGAAGGTGTTTGCAGATGGGAACCTGCGTGTGGCGGTTGGTGGCCAGCGGTGGACGTTCAGCCCTTCCTGCCTGGTGGTCTACCGGCCTGAGGAGGATGCCAACCTGGATGTGGCCGAGCGTGCTAGGGAGAACAAAAGTGAGGTGCCACCCTCAGTGGTCAGCGGGAGGGCAGTGCCTGCCTGGGCTGACCTCGGCCCCACCCCCAGGCTCGCTGAGTGTGGCCCTGGACAAGCTGCGTGCCCAAAAGAGTGACCCGGAGCACCCCGGGAGGCTGGTGGTGGAGGCGGCACTGGGGAACACGGCCCGGGCTTTGGATCAGCTTCGGAGGCACCCAGAGCAGGCAAGCTCCCTCTCCACCCCTCCCGAGGGGCAGCCGGGGCGAGCCCCACAACTCACCTGGCGGCCCTCCTGGCAGGTGGACAGCAAGAACCAGGGGAGGACCGCCCTGCAGGTGGCTGCCTACCTGGGCCAGGTGGAGCTGGTGCGGCTGCTGCTACAGGCCAGGGCGGCTGTGGGCCTGCCAGACGACGAGGGCAACTCCGCACTGCATTACGCAGCTCTGGGGTGAGGCCGGGCAGGCTGCCGGGTCCTGGCTGGGGCTGAGCCTCGGAGCCAGTGGGCACGGCCCTCCATCCCTCCCACTGCTCTCCTCAGGAACCAGCCGGAGGCCACCAGGGTGCTTCTAAGTGCCGGCTGTGGGGTGGATGCCCGGAACGGCACCCAAGGCACAGCGCTGCACGTAGCCGTGCAGAGGGGCTTCTTGGAGGTGGTAAAGACACTGTGTGAGCACGGCTGTGACGTCAACTTGCCGGTGAGTGGCAGTGCCTGGTGCCCTGCTGCTGACCCGCCCAGGGTGGAGGCGGCCTCTTGACGCAGAAAGGCACTGCTGTGACCAGCCCTTCTGCCGCAGGATGCGCACGCCAACACGCCCTTGCACGCTGCCATCTCGGCGGGTGCCGGTGCCTGCAGCATCGTGGAGGTCCTCACTGAGGTGCCTGGCATCGACGTCACTGCCACCAACAGCCAGGGCTTTACGCTGCTGCATCACGCATCCCTTAAGGGCCACGTGTTGTGAGTGCGGGAATCGGGGACGCCGCAGGCGGCTAGCTTCCTGCCCTGTGCGGTCCTAGCCCGCAGCACCCTCGGAGTCAGCCTGGGGATGGCCGGGACAGAGCTTCCTGTCCCCACAGAGCAGTCAGGAAGATTCTGGCGCGGGCGCGGCAGCTAGTGGATGCGAAGAAGGAGGACGGCTTCACCGCCCTGCACCTGGCTGCTCTTAACAATCACCGTGAGGTGGCCCAGGTCCTCATTCGAGAGGTGGGTGCAGAGGTGCTGGGCCCCTCAGCAGCTGGGAACCAGGCCTGGTGGGGGTCCCTGGGCTGAGCTTGTACCCTCCCCAGGGTCGCTGTGATGTGAATGTTCGCAACCGGAAGCTCCAGTCTCCCCTGCATCTGGCCGTGCAGCAGGCCCATGTGGGGCTGGTTCCCCTGCTGGTGGATGCTGGCTGCGGCGTCAACACGGAGGATGAGGAGGGAGACACAGCTCTGCACGTGGCACTGCAGCGTCATCAGCTGCTGCCCCTGGTGGTCGACAGGGCTGGGGGGGACCCAGGGCCCTTGCAGCTGCTGTCCAGGGTAAGAAAGTGAAGTGGGGTGCTGGAGAGCCTTGCCACCTCCCGTGATGCTCCAGGGAGCCAGGCTTCCTGAAGAGTTCAGCTTGGAGTTTTGCACTGTAAACCAGGCCAACCTGGGAAAGGGGAGGGGATCGGAGAGGGTGGAAGAGTGAAGTGGGGTGCAGGGGTTCAAAGGGCACCAGCACTGCTTACTCTGGCCACGGTGATTAGAACCAGATGCTTCACTCCAGAAAGAGAAAACGGGTTTTTACCTGAGGGCTGGCGCACCCCTTGCTCAGGCTTCGGGGGCCGCCCTCAAGTCTGGGCAGGCTTCCACCCTCACTGGGGGTGCCCTGCCACCTAGCTGCAGGCCTCAGGCCTTCCGGGCAGCACCGAACTGTCGCTGGGTGCGGCTGTGGCCTGCTTCCTGGCGCTGGAGGGCGCCGACGTGAACTATGCTAACCACCGGGGTCGGAGCCCGTTGGACCTGGCCGCGGAGGGCAGAGTGCTCAAGACTCTGCAGGGCTGTGCCCAGCGCTTCCGGTGAGCCCGCAGGGCGGGGCGTGGGGGGCCCATCCCTAGGCTGTTGGGCCCTTTCAAGCCACCTCCTCCGACTGCAGGGAGCGGCAGGCGGGCGGTGGGGGTGCGGCCCCGGGACCCCGGCACGTGCTCAGCACCCCCAACACCGTGACGAACCTGCATGTGACTGGCACGGCGGGGCCCGAAGCCGCCGAGTGCCTGGTGTGCTCCGAGCTGTCGCTCCTGGTCTTATTCTCGCCGTGCCAGCACCGTACCGTGTGCGAGGGTGAGTGGGGGTGTGGAGGCCCCGGGCGCCCGCCCGCCAGGTCCTGCCCCTCTGACGGGTACACTACCCTCTGCAGAGTGCGCTCGCAGGATGAAGAAGTGTATCAGATGTCAGGTGGCCATCAGCAAGAAGCTGCGCCCAGGTGGGTGGGCGGGGCTCAACGAACCCTCCCTGTCGGGGGACAGCGGGTCCCACACGCGAGCCTTACACGGCTGTGGTGGTGCCCATCCACCGTGTTCCTGCAGATGGCTCAGAGGTGGCTAGTGCCACCCCTGCGCCTGGGCCGCCTCGGCAGTTGGTGGAGGAACTGCAGAGCCGTTACCGACAGATGGAGGAGCGCATCACCTGCCCGATCTGCATTGACAGCCACATCCGCCTTGTGTTCCAGTGCGGCCACGGCGCCTGCGCGCCCTGTGGCGCGGCCCTCAGCGCCTGCCCCATCTGCCGCCAGCCTATCAGAGACCGCATCCAGATCTTCGTGTGAGCGCGCCGCGCCCATCCCAGAACCTTCGACCCCTTATTTTATAAAAAAGATTCTCGAACTTGGCTGCCTGATGCCTGCCTGGGGGTGCTGGGCGGGTCCCCGCGAGCCTCCTCCCCATGGGTTGGCGAGCCACGTGTCGCCCTCTGTGCACGTGCCCAGACGGTGCCAGTGGGTCAGGAGCAGCAGGTGTGGGCACGAGGCTACCCCAAGCTCGCCGGCTTGTGGTTCTACTCAGAGGGGGCCCCGGGGCCACCCGCACTGCCAGGTGCCCAAGTGGCCCTTCCCAGGCCCTTCGGGGCTGGGGCTCCTGTGTCTGCCCTTTCCTTTCTCCCGGGGGTGAGACTTGGGGGCTTTGGTCCAAGAGGCGGTTTTCGCCTTGCTGAGGGTCCCCTCCGCTCTGTCTGGGAGGCGTCCGCAGCAGGGTGGAGCCGGGGTGGTGGGGACAAGCAGGAGAGGAGAGGTCCGCCGACTGGGGCGAATATTTAACCCTCCAGCTGCTGGCGCCGACCCGCGGGCCGGGATGCTGCGGCCACCCGGATTCCAAAGGCGCGCGGAGGACTTGAAGGGGCAGGACGCCCCCCTGCCGCAGCTGCAAGGCCGCACCCGCAGACCAAGCCCCTCGTATGGCGCGGGCCGCCCCGTCGAGCCTTCATAACTCCCCGCCCCCATCAACGCCGTGCCAGACCCCCACACCCGGAGCTTGGCTCCGGCTCCTCCTATCTCCAGCACTAGCCACCCCCTCCTCCGCGCCTGGGCAGGGACTCCAGGTCCCGGCGCTCCCCACGCTCGGCTGTGCCTCTACCAGGGATCTCTAGCCGTGGGCTGCCTGGCCGGGGCCCCTTCCAGCGCCCCGAGGACCCCCGCAGGTCCCCCCGACGGCCGGTTCCCACCGCAGTCTCCGCCACCCCGGAATCACTGCCACGTCCCCTTGCTCTGCGTCCCCTCCCCTCTCGCCGGCCCCGAGCGGGTCACACTCAGCCACCGGGGTGGTGGGGGTGGTGGTGGGGCAAGGGGGCGCCATTCTGGAGGTCTCAAGGGGGGGCCAGGGAGGCGGATTCGTTTGGGGGAAAAACGTCACGGGGTCATTCAGCTTCTGTCGTCTGGGGCGGGGGCGCTGACCACCTGGGTGCTTCTCGCACTCGAGCTGGCCGCGGCCACCCACCCCACCGGCTCCTGGACCCGCAAAGGGGGCTGCAGGCCGCTCCCGGACAGACAGACAGACAGACAGACCAGCTGGTTCTCTTTATGGACACCCGCCCCTCCCGCCCCCAGCCGCTGGTAATCCGAGCCGCCCGCGCCTCCTCCTCCCCCGCTCCGCCCCAGCCTTGCGGCCTAGGTCCCGGCGCCCCGCTGCCCCGGGCGGCCCTGAACCCGAAGAGAGTCGCCATGGGCCGCGGGGCCTGCGTCCATCCCCGGGCGGCGGGAGCTGTCCAGGGCCGCCGGCTGGGGGCCGTCCTGGGCGGGCTGTGTCTCCTTCCCGCACTGGGGCTGCTGACGCGGCTAGGGGCGCCCACAGCGCCCGCCCAGAGCTCAGCGCAGGTGAGAGGGGGCCGGTGCGTCTGGGGGTCACTGTGGGGGGTATCTGTGGGCCTCAGCTGAATCCCCAGGTCTGAGCGTCCTGGTGTCCAGAGGCGGCTTGAGGTCCATCTCCAGCTCCGCCCACTACCACTGTCCTCTGGGGTAATGAACACCTGGGGGTAGAAGAGTAAGACCCCAAGGAGGGTCTTCACCCTCTGCCTGGGTGGTCCTTCCAGCCTGCTTTCCACAGCCTTTTCAGGGTCTGCGGGTTGTTCCTACTGCCTCTTCACATCCGCTTTCTTCCCACGAAGGGAGACGTGGCTGCCCCAACCCCGCCCGAGGTCCCCACTGCCCTGGTTGGCAGCCCACTGACCCAGCTGGCCGCCCGGCGTCGCCGCTACACCCTGACCCCAGCCAGGCTGCGCTGGGACCACTTCAACCTCACATACAGGTGCCGACCTCGGGAAGGCGTGGGCCGCTGAACCACAGCCGACCTCCCTCCCGTGACCTTGACCTCTCTTCTCAGGATCCTGTCCTTCCCCCGGAACCTCCTGAGCCCCCGTGAGACCCGAAGGGGTCTGGCCGCTGCCTTCCGCATGTGGAGTGATGTGTCCCCCTTCAGCTTCCGAGAAGTGGCCCCGGAGCAGCCCAGCGACCTCCGCATAGGTGGGTGACCCCTGGGTTGGCGGGTGTTCCTGACCCCGCTGGCTCGCAGGCGCTGCCAGCCTTGTGCTCCCTAGGCTTCTACCCCATCAACCACACGGACTGCCTGGTCTCTGCTCTGCACCACTGCTTTGACGGGCCCACGGGGGAGCTAGCGCACGCTTTCTTCCCACCCCACGGTGGCATTCACTTCGATGACAGCGAGTATTGGATCCTGGGCCCCACGCGCTACAGCTGGAGGAAAGGTGACCTGAATCCTTCGTCTGGCCCTCTGTGGGGTCTTTCTGCCCACCGTGGTGTGCTGCAGAGGGGCGTGCTTGGGGAGAAAGAGATTTCCCCTGGCGTCTGCAGATTAGGGTCAGGCAGGCGAGGGAAGGAAGTGCTGGCGGTCGGGCTCTGAGAGCTCCCCTCCCCTCCCCTCCCACGGGGCTGGAACTGCATTCCGGGGGGCCGAGCTCACTGACTGGGCTGGGAACACATCTTCCCTGGCTGCGGCCAAGGGTGGCTCACAGCTGCACTGCAGCTGCTGCATTCCAGCAGCCGCGCCGGCCTCCTGGAGCAAACCTGGGAGCGGAAGGACTGGGGCCTCCCAGGCGCTAACCCTTGGGGTCCACAGGCGTGTGGCTTACAGACTTGGTGCACGTGGCAGCCCATGAAATCGGCCACGCGTTGGGCCTGATGCACTCCCAGCAAGGCCGGGCGCTCATGCACCTCAATGCCACGTTGCGCGGCTGGAAGGCACTGTCCCAGGATGAGCTCTGGGGACTACACCGACTGTACGGTGGGTGCTCTGAGGCAGGCGGGCTGGCAGGAGGGTGGTAGGCTTTGGGTGGGGCCCCGAGCCAGGCTGCCTTCTTGCAGGCTGCCTGGACCGGCTGTTCGTATGTGCGTCCTGGGCTCGGAGAGGATTCTGTGACTCCCGTCGGAGGCTCATGCAGAGACTGTGCCCCAGCAGCTGTGACTTCTGCTATGGTAATGTGTGCGGCCGGGTGGCCCGGTGGCCTTTGGGCTCAGGTCTCCCTGCCCTGGGCCTCACTCAAAGGGGTAAGGCATGGACATGGCATTCTCCTGTGTTCTGGGCAGAATTCCCCTTTCCCACTGTGGCCACCACCCCACCACCCACGAGGACCAAAACCAGACTGGTGCCCGAGGGCAGGAACATGACCTTGCGCTGTGGGCAGAAGATCCTCCACAAAAAAGGCAAAGTACAGTGAGTGATGGGCGCTGGCTAGGCGTGTCCACGGGGGCTTGGGATGGCCGGGGCACTCGGTGCAAGGAAGCATGGGTGGGAGGCCCCTGGGGTGGGCAGCGGGCATGCAGGAGCCTCCCCCTGCAGCTGGTACAAGGACCAGGAGCCCCTGGAGTTCTCCTACCCTGGCTACTTGGCCCTGGGCGAGGCACAGCTGAGCATCATCGCCAATGCTGTCAACGAGGGCACCTACACGTGCGTGGTGCGCAGGCGCCAGCGCGTGCTCACTACCTACTCCTGGCGGGTCCGAGTGAGGAGCTGAGTCCACTCAGGGCCTTGGGTGGGAGACCAGCAGATAAAGCACTTTTTCTCTGAGTCTGTGCTCATTTCATGGTGAGCGCCGACACCTTCGTCCCCAAGCTCGACCCCAGTCCTACACGACCAGCAGATTCTGGTGTGCCCAGGACTCCAGCTGGACGGAGAAAGCCCACTCTCCTGTTCACTTGTTCATCTGGTCAACTTCTGACTCCCCTTGGGGGCCTGCACTCCCGTACTTTTCTATAGTCCTTTGTGGTGAGGACGCTGACAGAGAATGGTGTGTCGAGAAGCCCCTGTAGTAGTGGGGTAGACTGGGGTCCGAGGGTCCGCACCACCTGGGTTGTGCTGAGGTGGGGCTGGGTGGGCAAGGGGGAAGACCACTAGGCAGAGGTGGAGTCCCAGGAAGGTCTGCAGGGTGGGGAAATGTGGCCCGTGTGACATCTCAGCTTGTTCACCAAGCCCAGGCAGCCCCCCTGAAAAAAACACACCGCAGCTTCCTCCAAGAATAGTTTACTACTTCTTTAAACGTAACAACCTTTTGTATAAAAACCCACCGTGGCCGAGGCTGCCACACACCTAGGTTTGGGGGCCGTGGCCTGTGTGGACAGGGCTGGTCTAGACTCCTGCGAGAGAAGCACACGTGGGCTCCTAACTCCAAGCAGAGAGCGGGGCGCAGGGCCTGCCCCAGGAGGGGGGGCAGCCACGGAGCCCTGCAGACACCACCTGCCCTCTTGTGGCAAGTGAGGCGCCTCTGAAAACAACCTTCCCTTCCAAAAGGAAGATAGGATTTAATTCTACAAATTTACAAACCAAAATTGAAAGAAAGAAAGAAAGAACGAAAAACACGGAAGCCAAGTTAAGGAGTTCCAGGATAGGCGTCCTGATCCGGCCCCTCTGGCCGTCGCGGCAGCTGGGCCAGGGCTGCTCTGACTTCAGAACTTGAGGCTGAAGCCGGGGCCTGCGGCCGAGGCTCCCTGGTTCGTGGTGGTGAGGTGGAAGCCCGTGTCCTTCAGGTCGTCATCGCCCTGGAAAGCACAGCGGCACCGTGAGGCCGAGCCCGGCTTCTGCCCGCACACCCTACTGACCAGGACTCACCAACTGGCTGTAGCCCAGGCCACCCTCGGGGGGACGAGGGCTGGTGCCCCGCTTCACCCTCTGCTGCTCGCTCTTGGCAGGCCACGTGGGGAACATGGAGGGGTCGATGGGAAGCGGGGTCTCCCGGAAATACTCGTGCTTGAGAGCGTCTTCTGCGTTGATTCGCCTCCCGGGATAGTATGTCAAGAACCTATAGGACAGCGTGGGACAGTGGGCATCTGCTTGTGGGTCACGCGTGCATGCCACGCACACACACAGGCACGCACACACACAGGCACGCACACACACGCACACACAGGCACAGCCCAGGAAAACCAGTTACGGAGTGGGACGTGCTGCGGGCCGGTCTAGGATGGAAGCGAGGCCTGTGCAGGTCCCATCCAGCCTCCAGCGGACAGCGGCCCCAGCAGTTCTGGGAGCCCCTTAGGGATGAGACCGCACTGCTCCAGCCCCGGGACTTACTTGTTCATGAGATCGAAGCCCTGGTCTGAAAGCAAAGCTCCGAATCGCTTCCGGAGGTTGTTGTAGGGATACTCGCTGAAGGTCATCTTCTTGACAGCTGGGAGGTCGTTGTAGCCAGGCCAGATCTTCTCACTGGGGGTCCCCAGGTCCTAGAGGACGGGGTTCGGGGAACGCCAACGTCCCGTCAGACGGGAACAGGGCACTGAGAGCCCACACTGGGCCCAGGGTCCCCAACCTCACCCCAGCCCTGCACTACCAGCAGGTTGTGGTGTGCCCAGGAGTCCAGCAGGACAGACAGCCCAGTCTCCTGTTCACCTTAAAAACCTTGTTGATCTGGTCAATTTCTGACTTCCCAGGGAACAGTGGCTTCTGTGTCAGCAGCTCTCCAAAGATGCAGCCCACCGACCACATGTCCACAGCTGTCGAGTACTCCTGAGGTCAAAGGACACAAACCAGCGCCCCCAATGTCAGGTCGCAGGCTTGGTGAGACTCTGAGGGGCGGGGAGACGCTCAGACCCCCCCAGACTCACCTTGGCACCAAGCAGCAGCTCCGGGGCACGGTACCACAGGGTCACTACGACCGGGGTGTAGGCCTTCAAGGGTGACCCATATTCCCGAGCCAGCCCGAAGTCACCCACCTGTAACGACAAGGCGCGCCAGCTCACGAGGCAGGGTGGGACCCCAGAGGCCGGCTGGGCAGAAGCAGGGGCTCACCTTGAGGGTGCCGGCTGGGCAGAAGCAGGGACTCACCTTGAGGATGCCGGCGTGGCTCAGCAGAAGGTTCGATGTCTTGAGGTCTCGGTGCAGGATCCAGTTGTCGTGAAGGTGCTTCACCCCCCTCAGGAGCTGGATCATCAGGGTCTTCACTTCCCCTGGGGAGGAGACCACACACACCCACATGAGCAGGCAGCAGCTGAAGAGGTTACTGAAGTAAGCAGCCAACCGCCTGCAGGGCGACTCCGAGCCCACGGCGCCCTGAGTCATGGAGTCACCCAGGGCTCTGGCCTGCCCGCACCTCCCGCCCAGGCCGCTGGCGCCCCGGCACAGTGTACCTGGCAGGAAGGGCTGTTTCATGGTCTCCATCAAGCTCTTTAGATCATGCTCCACGTAGTTCATCACGATGTAGATCTTGTCCATGTTGCTGCCCACGACGATTTCCTGCGGACAGAGCGGCTCTGGGTACTGGGCATGGCCTCTAGCCTACTGGCGACACTGGCTCTTGAAACCTGAAATCCAGGCGCAGATGGTACGGGCAGCCAGGACTGCGCAAGCTAACGCGGTGCTTGGTGAGCACTGCTACGGCCTGAGCAGGACGCCACCCCTTCTCCCTCGTCCCTTCAGGGACAGGCCTGCGGAGGACAGGGCTGGGCCTCACCCTGACAGTGACAATGTTGGGGTGCTGGGCCTTGAGGATGGTGTTGATCTCCCTCAGTGACGTGATGGGGAAGCCTTCCTTTTCCTTTTCCATCTTCAACCGCTTCAGAGCCACAATTTCATCTGAAAAAAGCTGTATGTTGGGCACCGCAGCTTGCACGTGCTGGGATCACCCCGGGAGCCTGGGCTACGGAGGAAGGCACCGTCTCAAACCCCAAATCATGTGGAGACCCGCTGAGAAGCCACCACCATACATGGTTAAGAAGCACCACGCGGCTGGTGCGGAGTGCGCCAGGAGGACACCCCATGCAAAGCCAGCACGATCTACATCACTTCAGGCCACCCAGGGGGTACTTTGGATGCTGCATCTCAAAACTAAAACAAAACAAAAACCAAACCAACAAAAACCCAAAACACCTATCAATGTGTTTCATCAGGACTTAAATTCTGTTTATTGAGCAATTTATATCTTGGTAAGAATCTTGCTTTTCGGAGCAAGTCCAGGCAGGGGACCTAACAGTGGAGAAGTAGCAGCACTGGGTGGGGGAAGGAAAGGCCCCGTGTGGCCGTTGCAAACACCTTTGGCCTCGGTCACTGGAGCACGTGGCCTCCTGTCACAGCAGCAGAGCCCCCGGCAGGCTGACCTAGGCTCAGGACACTGGGGCAGGCCACGCACCGCCCTCCCAAGAGAGGCTCTCCGTCACGCCGCCGTGTCAGCGGCCCCCACTGCTGCTCCTCACTCTTGCAGGCAGCTCCTCACAGCTGCCTGCTCCCTGCCCCGCAACTCCCTCGGGGCTTACCCACGACCTACCTGTTTTTTTGTCTTTTGCTCTGTAGACCACCCCATAGGTGCCCTCTTCAATCCTGTTTAGGCACTGGAACTCCTCCACGCTTCGACAGCCCTGGGGAGAAGGGGGTGTCAGGGTTCCCCAGGCACACCCGACGGCTGGTACCCCTCTCCATGTCCACCCCGGCCTTGCCCAGGAAGACTTCAAGAGGGCACAGAATGGGACCAGAGCAACCTGCACTTTCTGTTTTCCGCGAGACCTCGCCCTTCCGTACGAGTGCAGCCAGCACGGCAAAGGCAGCTCCCTGACACCAGCAGATGTGCCTGCTGAACTGTGTCGCCCGAGAGAACCTGGTCTGCTTGTTCCCAGGCCTGGCCCTCCAAGCGCCCCACTGAGTGCAGTGTCACCACACCGTGGAGCTCGTGGCCACACGAGGGCAAAGGGCCCAGGACAGAACCGCTGCCCCCGGAGCCACCGCACCCTTCCAAACCTTCCCTGCACTCACTGGTATTTTCCTAAGCAGTAAGTCCACAGGCAGCTGTGCTCACACCGACGACCCCCCCATGTGTCCAGGCCACAGCGACAGCACACAGCTCCTGGGACCCACCCAGCTGTTCAGCGCATAGGCACGACCAGAACGCGGCTGGGCTCAGGCTTGGGGCCACACCTGGCCAAGCCACTGTATGAGGAGGGCAGCAGCTGAGGCGAAACACTGGCGCGAGGGACACGCTTGCCCCCAGCACCCGCTTGTCCTGCACCACAGGCGGGACGCAGGATCGCACGGGCCTGACCTGCAGGGCCGGCAGATACTTGGGCAGCTCCTGCTTCAGCTCAATGGGTGACAGGGCTGGAGAGTCGGGCACATATTCTCCTTCTGTTGGCGCGCTGCTCTGTGGAGTCCCCTCGCCCACTTCTTCCTCCCCTTCTTCACTGTCCCCGGAATCTCGGTCAAATCGCGACTCTGGAACTTCAGGAGTTAAAGCTAATTATGGACCAGGAACAAACAAGTGTGAAGAACCTTCTGTTTCGGGGCCGAGTGTGTGCAGGGGGCGCGTCCTGTGTGCAGGGGGGGGCGCGTCCTGTGTGCGGGGGGCGTGTCCTGTGTGCAGGGGGGGGGCGCGTCCTGTGTGCAGGGGGGGCGCGTCCTGTGTGCAGGGGGGGCGCGTCCTGTGTGCAGGGGGCGCGTCCTGTGTGCAGGGGGCGAGTCCTGTGTGCAGGGGGGGGCGCGTCCTGTGTGCAGGGGGGGGCGCGTCCTGTGTGCAGGGGGCGTGTCCTGTGTTCCCCACACAAGGAACTGTTGCCAGGCCTGCATTCTGCTGAGTGAGCCTGAGCTAGATGTTGGACTCAGGATAAGATGCCAATGAGGTGACCATGCCCAGAATGCGTGTCTCCCAGGGCCCCAGGACGCAGCCCTGCTGGGGCCACGCCAGACCTCCCCTCTCAAGGTGCCTGTGTCCAGCACAGCTGCCTTTCGTCTAATGCGACTCAGCATAGAGCCATGCAAATAGAGCTGGTCCTTGCCAAATGCCGCCAGCCATCTGTGGGCACAGGCTGCGAAGTGGCCAATGTGTCTTCAAGGAGTCAGAGCGTTTCCACTAGTTGTTTTGCTGTGGAATACTGCCAAGACAGGAACCCCCCATGGCTTCGGGGGAAATTCGTGGGGCTCTAGGCGCTACGGTCTGTATCAGCAAGGCCGCAATGGCCAGGCTCACAGCGACACTACTCGGGGACAGATGCGATGTGAGAAGCCCTCACCAACCAAGATGTGGTTTTCATTCTCTCGCTCCTCCTCTTCACTCATTTCTTCATCACTCACTTCTTCTGCAAAAGAAAACAAGTGCCTACTCAGATCCATGTGGGGCTCAGTGGTGGAGCCATCATTTAACCTGCCTAGGAAGGTTGTACTAATTAGGATGCAGGTCTCTGGGGCTACCAGACAGATTTTCTAGACAAATGTTGGAATCTAAATATGCTTGTGAGTCTTGATTGTAAAACTGACATGGGAATTATACACTGGGGGGATCTGGGACAAGACCCCTCCCTGGGCAGGTGGTCCTAGACTACAGAAAGATGCAAAGTGCTAGCTGAGCACGGAAAAGCAGGGACGCGCACGTCCTGACTCCCTGTTCTCCACTCTGCTGCGCGTGTGCAGTGACCACTGCGTCATCCCCACACGGGCTGTGAGCCCGTCAGACGCCTTCTCCTGAGTTCTTAGGCACTTTGCTGCCACGTGCAGAGAAGCTGAAGCCCTGCAGGGCAACGGCTCCATCTGCTGAGGGGCAGGAGCTGTGGTAACAGGTCTCGTCACGCACTCCGTTCTCTTCTGCGTGTGCCGGGAGGGGCAGGTGCACGTGTCACAGGCTCGCGTGTACGGAGGTCCGAGTTAGATAACGGATGCTCTCCCTCCTCGTCAGTTCCGAGACAGAGCTTGCTGGCAGGCCAGTCTGCTAGCCAGCTGACTCCGGGAGATGCCAATCTCTCTCTTCTGAGGTTGGAACAAGGGGGCCTGCCACGCCCACATGGGTTCCTTTGCTTGTGTGTCGTCTCCTGAGTCTCCAGCAACAGGCCTCGAGAGCTCTCTCTCCCCGTGCTCTGGGCGGGGTCCAGGCCCTCGCATATGCTACACCACATCTCCACCTCCAGCTTTAGAGTCGTGAGACTCAGAGAAGACAATTCAATCTGGAAATGTTCTCATGTTGGACTCCAGACCTTCAATTCCTCCCCCCGGCACCACTCACCTGCAGACTGCTCCGAGGCTTCCTCGGAATTGCTTCCAGTCTCTTCCTCCTCCTCCTCTTCCTCCTCCTCCTCCTCCTCCTCTGACTCTTCACTGGTGCTCCCTTCTTCCTCTTCTTCCTCCTCTTCTTCCTCTTCCTCCTCTGACCCTGAACCTGATTCAGCTACAGAAAGAAAACAGAGTTTGAGAGTGAACCTGGCCTTCTCCTGGCGCAGCAGACAGGGTCGGCAGTGGCGCGGGTACCTGACGAAGACTCGGCCGAGCTGGTTTTCCTCTCGCTGTCACTGATGTCCTGCAGGTCTGACAGCAAGTCCCTCTCTTCCATCTTCTCTTCTTTCACTTGTGAAATAAACCATCGCTAGTTAGTCTGGGGAACTTTCTTTGCTGGAATCACAGGCATATACTACCAAGCTTAGTTTATGTACATGTGCAGCGTCTGTGTGCATCAGAGGGGGTGTGAGTGTGTGCGCCTGGGGAAGCCCAAGGGTGACTTCAGGAAGCATCCTGGACTCCTCTACCTGCTTGCTGCTCCGCTCTTAGACCTACGGCCACCATCCTATCTACCTGGCATTTTCCCATGGGGTCTATGGATGTTTTGAGGCAAAAGCCTTAATCTCTGAGCTTCTCTCAAGCCTTCATTCTCATGCTTTTAACTAGGAGAGCAACTCCCGAAGGACTGGCAACAAGCATCTCCATTAAGAAACACGAGCTTTACTTCACACGTTTATCGGCAGCCCTCTCACAACGTGGAAAGGCTGTAACTTGTATATAATTTATTGTAAAAAGATGCTGCTTGGCTGGATTCTCCTTAATTCCATAAACTTTCCTCTCTTTATAAATCATCCTTTAAGTTAACAAAAACAGGTTTCATAGTCATTTTCCTATCTGCCAGAAGTTGTTAAAGCGGCAAAATATTATGTTAAATATCCTCTAGATGCCTCACAATGGCCTCGAGCAAGTGTGGGGCCTGGGCCTGGCCTCACCTGGCTTTCGGCTGTCTCCAAGCTCAAAGCGCTCTCGAGGCGGCCGTGGCGGGCTGCGGCTCCAGTGGCCAGCCTTGCTCTTGTCACTGTAGTCCTCCCTCAGTGTGCGGTGATGTGCAGACACTGCTGGCAAAACAGAAAGAGATGCTGCACTTGCCTTCCCAAAATGGCCCCACTCCACGCACAGACGTCTATGTCCTAAACTCACGCCAGCCGCAGGCACACACGGACCAACGGCTCTGATCACAACCAAGCACTCAACGCAGTGGGGAAAAGTCCAAGGTGAGGGCCATAAGTTGACCCGAAGGACCAGGGAACCTTATAGCCTCCCCTGCACTAGTGACAATGCATGGTGAGATGGCAGAGTGACCAAGGACCTGCGAGAGCTCTGTGAGTCCAGGGACAGCCTGGACATCCAACGAGTACTCTGGCCAGTTCAGCTCTCGGCACAACAGCAACTGTCCACCCTTGTCCCCAGGGCCGGTGTTTTAGACCCTGTCCCTCAATCAACAGGGACCTGACCAAGCCATTGCTGCTGCCTGTGCCCTGGCTAAGCTGATTTCTAGAGTGTAAGGGTGAGGGTCCTAGTGCCCACTGTTTTTTCTTTTCCCTTTTGGGAGCCATAGAAGAACCAACAGGGAAAGTCAGAAGTGACTGCAGTTCTCAGAGACGGGCACAGATGAAGATGTGACATGGGAAGACTCTTCCTCAGGCTCTTCCTCAGGAGAGACGCTTCCAGGTGCAACCCAGCTGCGGCAAGCCCTGAAGACTGATCCCGAGGTAACAAGCGTCCAGGTCTGAACCAGGACAACAAAGAACACAGAAGACTGTTCCAACGGAAAAGTATATTCTACTCAAAAGTGGGGAAGAACTAGCAGAAATGCTCCCTTGGGACTGACAGCAGGTCCTGACCAAAAGAGGTGGAGACGCGCTGCAGAGGCAGCTGCAGGGTGAAGGGAGGAAGTGAGGGCAGATGCCCATCTCCACTTAGAGGGGCACGAGGCTGACCTCCGCATACCAGTCCTCTAAGGCACCGTGCCCACGAGTCTGACCTTTCTGGCAAAGAAATCATCTGCTCCATGACCAGGACGAGGAAAGGCCGAAGGAGCCGAGTCCTAGGCATGCACTGTGGCCTGCAGGTCAGATGCTGGACAGAGAAGAGAGGGCGCCTGGCGCGGGCTTAGAGCCTGAGTCCAGGAGAGAGAGAGGGCTCCTGAGTCCAGGAGAGAGAGAGGGCCCCTGAGTCCAGGAGAGAGAGGGGGCCCCTGAGTCCAGGAGAGAGAGAGAGGGTCCCTGAGTCCAGAGAGAGAGAGGGGGCCCCTGAGTCCAGGAGAGAAAGGGGGCCCCTGAGTCCAGAGAGAGAGAGAGAGAGAGGACCCCTGAGTCCAGAGAGAGAGAGAGAGGGCCCCTGAGTCCAGGAGAGAGAGGGGGGCCCTGAGTCCAGGAGCGAAGGCACCTGGCCCGGGCTTAGAGCTCGAGTCTGGTTCACATGATCACAGTGCCACACCAGTTACTCCACAGTGTCACCTGTGACCAGGACTTCTCAAATCACTGTTTTCTGTGAATAAATTGCTGTCGTGGAAAGGCAAAAAACAAGACTTTAAGATAAGATAAATGTCTCAAAGATGCTTAAAGGGCTGTAGGATGGCTCAGCAAGTAAAGGCATTTCCCAACAAGCCTGATCCCAGCTCACACCACAGAAGCTGCATAAAGATGAAAGGAGAGAACTGACTATATGAATTTGTTCTAGGAACTCCACACGTGAACATACACATAAACTCGCTCTCTCTCTCAGAAAAAGAAAAAAGAAAGAAAGAAAGAAAGAAAGAAAGAAGGAATAAAGAAAAGAAGCTCAAAGACAAGGTAAAGGAAAAAAAAATCAAGGAAATGGTATATGAACATGGTAAGACCAACAAAGATACAAGAAACCCAGGTGGGCCCAGTGGCCCATAGGTGCAATCCTATCACTTGGAAGGTTAAGCAAGAAGGGTTATTACAAGTTCATGCTAAATATAACCCATGACACATAGATAGATAGATAGATAGATAGATAGATAGATAGATAGATAGATAGATAGATAGAAAGACAGACAGACAGACAGACAGACAGACAGACAGACAGACACACACACACACACACACACACACACAACCAACCAACCAACCAACCAACCAACCAACCAAAATAAAACAGAAAAGAACTCAAATATTTTGCTACAAAACAAAAACCAAAATCAGGGCTGGGAGGTGTTAAGACTAGAGCTTGGAGCTCCAGAACATGCACAAACATCAGGGAGGAGCGATGGTCTCCTGCACTCCCGGTGCTCAGGAGGCAATGTGGGGGGTCTTCCAAAGCAAGCTGGCTAGCGGCACTCATGGAGCCAGTGAGATCCAGGTTTGAGAGCCCTTGCCCAGTCCAAGAGGTCAAAGTGATCTGGAAAGATACCCAGCGGCAGCTTTGGCGCTCCACAGGCAGAGCCTCTGCATTCTGTCACACAAGATGGGAGCAATTCAGCAATGAGGGCCCACAAAATGCAACTGGCATGTGGATGATAAATAGCAAAATGGCAAAGGTAAGTGCCTCTTACCAAACAGCCTCTGAAGGAAGCTGACATATCGCAACATGGATGTACATATATCCTGTGGACTCAGATGCATGATACAAACCCGTCATAGAAAGAGGAAGACGGATTCCAACTCCACAGAATGCAGAATGTCAGGGGCTGGGCAGTGATGAGTGTTACTTAATGGTAACGGTTTCCTACACTTTATTTTAGCCAAAAAGCTGGGAAGTGGTGACCCGCCAGCTCTGGAGACAGCTGTGATGGACATACGACATGCATGTGCTTAACGTGCAGCAGGTGCATACTCAGAAACGGCTCAAGTGGAGTGGGGGAGACAGCTCATGGTTAAAGCAACTGCCACAAAAGCAGAGCACAGACTCCCAGATCCCATGCAATATACAAGGAGCTCAAGTAGGGCAGCTGTAATGCCAGCCATGGAAGGCGGAACCTGTGAATCTCTTGCTGGCTAGCCAGACGGGCCTATGTTTTAGGCCTATGCTCTGGGTTTATTTAAAGACCCAGACTCAAAAGAATAAGATGGAAGAGTAATTGAGGGTGATTTTGGATATCAACCATGGACTACATGCGAGTACTCCACATACACGTACCCCATATATACAAGGAAATGGGAAATAAAAGGGAAAGTAAACAAATGAAAGGTTAAGGTGGTAATCTACATGTTGTTTGCATGTGTTTTGCCTTTTTAAAACATGAAATGGGGATGGAATTGGGGATCAAGGAGTGAAAGGGGTGAAAATACCATAAATTCACTATATTTACATATGCAACACTAAAAAATGAAATACGGTAATTTAAAAAACAAAACCAGGGATAAGGAAGTACTGGCAGTAGCCACGTGGGCAGCAGGCAGACGCGGTCACTGTTCCTAACCCTAACCCATCCTCCAGCTAGTTTGGGGTGTCTCGGCCAAGGCTCTGCCTAGGGAGCCACAGCGCGCACACTCGGACACGGCCCGACACCGTCACCCCCAGAGCAGCAGGAAGCAGCTACACAGGCGAGTGGGCACCCTTCATGCCTACCTTCCCTGCGGGCCTCCCGCTCCTTGCGCCGCTCCTCTGCCCGCCGCTCCCGCTCCTTCTGCTCCCGCTGCTCCTTCTGCTGCTCCCTCATCTTGCGCTCACGCTCCCGCTTCCTCTCTAGCTGCTCCAGACGGTCCCTGAAAGAAGCCCAGTCCTCCGTCGGCCCTGTCTCGGGAGAACCTCCCCCTTGGCTTACCCTACATACTACAAACCCACGCAGGGCTTTTAGGGTTGGAAGCCACCTGCACATATCTCCTAAGGGGTCAACAGTCCCCATAATATCCAGAGGCAACTTCTGGTGAGCCAAGAATGACAGAGACTGGTCCCACAGGAGAGGCTTGGGGTGCTGCTGGCGGTGCTAAGGAAGTACAGCCTGCATCTCCCTGAGAGACCCGAGCGAGAGGAGACTACGCAGAGGCTGCCAGCGGGGAGGGAGGCCTCTGGAGCGGTGGCGAGCCAGCTGCAGCTGAGCCCTGGGGGCTGGGCAGATACACCCTGGACCTCTCTCGGCTCAAACACGAGGGCCCGGCAGAAGGGCTACTTGGAGACCCGTTACCAGGAGAACGACAAGGAGCTACCGGTGAGTGAAACAGGTGCCAGGCTAATGCTTCATGGTTCCAACAAGCTAGACACGTTTTGTGTTTCTAGAGTTAGATGTTTTAAATTGTTGTTGTTGCAATTGTTCTGCATGGCTGCTGATAAAATCACTATCAAACGGCTTAAGGGAACAAAGGGTTTCATTTTCCCATATAATTCCTGGTTGCAGTTGTTTGCCCAGCTTGTCAGGAGAGCCCTCAAACACCACAGCCGAGGAAACTGACCACACCATCATCACATAAGAGCTCAGAGAAGGACGATCCTTACTCGCCAGACCAGCACGTCTGGCCACGTGTACACAAGGATGTCCACTTCCTCAACCAGCTCTCTGTGTTTTATTCACCTATCTAGGGCCTAGTGCCACCATCAACTAGAGCCAATCTCCTGCAGGCTCGCTCTGGGCTTAACTCAACTAATAATCATCTACTAATGTGCCCGGAGCTTGAACCTTCAACCATCAAGTTGACACCTATACTTAACTATGACAATACTTCATACAATATTCCAAATAAAATCCTACTAACTTTAGTTTTATTAAAGACTTTTTAAATAAGAATTTATTTTAGGTGTACATGTAGGGATGAGTGGGTGGGCAGTGTACACATGGAGAGGTCAGAGGGCAACATGAGGAAGTCGGTCTGTCCTTCCATCCCGTTGTTCTGGGGCCGCAAGCACTTTACTCACTGAGCCACCTGCTCGGCCCCCCTCAGTTACCCTGGCTGACCATGGGCTCCCAGCAACCTGTCTGTCTGTCCTCAAGCACTAGACTTGCATACGGTGCCCAACGCCAGGCCAGTTCTACTGTTTTCCTGGAAGAAGGCCTGAGACAGGGTTTACAATCCAGCCTTAACCAGTCTAGACACCGTGACTTTTCTGTCTCAGTCTCCTGAGTGCTAGGGTTACAGGTACGTGCCACATATTTGTGCTGCTTTAAGAAAGTAGTTCTTTGCGGCTGCTCTGGGTACGACTGCGCGTCCCACTCTAGCATGTTCGCTCTTTGACACTGAAATGATGTAGTATCTACAAAATCCATGCCTGAGAATCAAGGAGGAAGAAGGAACCTCACGTCTTACAACTGCGTTAGCTTGCTTTCACAGCTCCTCAAGCCTGCATCGGAGTGACACTAAGTCACATAGAAGAGACACCGTATCCCACCTGAGCCCCTGTCTCTGTGCTCTCTACTTAGGGCTGTGCCAACCTCGCTGGTGAAGAAGATGGATAAGAGACACGCTTAGACTCCCCTGCCAGCTCGTGTGTTTACCGTTTCTAGTTTTCCTGGGTGTTTTCTTCATTTGGTGTTACTTCCACTTGGCCTGAACAAAGACCTTCCAAGCTCTGTTTGCTAACAATGCCTTTTTTACTAGGAATGCCTTATTCCCTAGTTTTATACAAGAGTTGTGTCAGAAACGGAATTCCAGGTTGAAATTTTTACTCCGCAGTGCAGAGGTTGCATCCCAAAGCCTCTGGCCTCCGCCACCCTGAGAGGAAGTAAAGACTCTGGCACTGCAAGGCCACACCCATCTTAAACTGTTTGAGGCATCCATGGATTTTCAAAACAAGCGTTCCTATACTGTTCAGAAGGGATCTTGAAGCTTCTTTTCTCCTGAGACTCCTGCTGTAAAGGACAGAGCGACTGACTCAGCCACCAAGGCTGTCCTTTTCTTTTGGTTCTGAGAGAGTCACAGTCAGGCACAGGTGTCAATTGACAGTTGAGGGTTTAACTCTGGGCACATCTGTAGAGAATTAGTAGTTGAGTTAAGCCCAGAGCAAACCTGCAGGAGCTTGTCTAGTGGGTGGGGAAGGCCCACTCCATGGTGGGTGAGACTAGGCCCTGGGCAGGTGAAAGAAATGGAGGGAACTGGTTGAGAAAGGAGGCATGTGCACTTTGCCAGACATGCTGGTCTGGCAAGTAAGGATCGTCCCTCGCTCAGCTGTTACGTGGATGTGGCGTGGCCAGTTCCCTTGGCCCTTTGGTGATAGTGCAGCTCTCCTGCCAAGTTGGACTAAGTAACCAGACAGTACTAAGAAAATAAAGTCCTTGTTCTCTGAAGCTCTTTAACGGTGATTCATCAGTAACCATGCAGGTGAACTGCAACAGAAAGTAACCTCCATCCTGTCATCGAATCCTGGGCTGCATGTCTTCACTAAGTCAAGACTGCTTTCCCAAACGCACCACCTCAGTCTAGATCACCCCTCTTTATTTCTCAGCACAGTATTATATTTTGTTGACAAGCTATGTCATCATGAAAGGTTTTGCCACTCAGGGTACTTGCTATAGTCTCCTTAGGACCTGTCCAGTCTTTGTGAAACCTGCGTTTCTTCTTTCCTGCCACGGGCCACACTAGTCTCCAACAGGGCGGAACAATGAGCCCATGCTGGGCGCAGAGAGGATGGCTTTCTCTGCACCTGCGTCTGTGGGTGGGCAGGGATCCTCATGTCCCCAGCAACCTCATGCTAGCGGACCCTCCCGAGACTGACGGGCCCACTGACACTAGTGGAAGGCGCAACGCAGCATGATACACCCAGTGACACACCTGCAGAGGCCGCAGGCGCTGGCGGTCTTTGCTACGCTGCCTTGCAGAGTCTGTGCTGCTTGGGGTGGGAGGGCAGGAGCAAAGAGCAGCTCTGGGCTGCAAGGTGAGAACCTCATATTCTCCTCTCCTTCCCACTCTTCCCCTTTCTTTCCTTTTTCCCTTCTCCTCCTCCTCCTCTCCTTCCTCCTCTCCCCTTCTGAAGACAGGGTGTCAACGTATCCTAGGCCCATATAAAATTCTCCCAAGATGACCTTGGCCGCTCCTGCCTTTATCTCCCAAGTGTTAGGAAGCAAACCCACAGCTCAAGCAGACGGCCATGACCTGTGTGCCCGGCTTTGGCTTTTTAGTCCTTTATAAAATGTTTCATTAGCAGGCACAGCATTGGGTCTACTTCCGACACTGTCCAACGAGAGGTCTTTGCTGATCCTTCTGACCTCTCCTTGTGCCCCCCCCATGAAATCAACTTTCTGCTTTCCCATGACTTGTGACCTACCAAACTGCTCTTCCTAGTCTCTCTCCCCCTCATGCAATGCAGGTTTTGAAACCTGCATCCACACTCACCAACTTAGACACACGCGCGCATAATCACTACTGCTAGGAATCACATACAAAAGAGAACTTTGTGTTGCCCCCGAGTTACCTCACTTAATATAATGCTTTCTGACCTTATCCATTTTTTTTGCAAACTTCATTATTTCATTATTCTTTATAGCGAATCAGAATTCTACTGTGTGTATACATACCATAGGGTGGCCTTAATAGCAGCTAAAGATAACCTTGAACTTTGAACCTTCTGCTTGGTCTCAGTTCTGAGATTACCTCTGTGGGTTCCAGAGAGCACGGAGGTGTCTCAAGCATGTCGTTTTCAAGGCTGAGAGGTCTTGCTCAATCTACCAAGAACTGTCCATGTGTCTCGTCCCTCCTTCTACTGTTCTACCTTTCAGGAAGACTACACGGAAGCCCAAATTTCATCTACTAACTTGCACTCCTCTCCCAAGCTCCCCCTCACTGGACAAAGCGCACCGTGTGTCGGGCGCACACGCCTCCACTGCCCTCAGACGGGCTGCCTGCTGGGTCTCGTGGCCTGTGTGGTGCATACCAGAGCTGCCTGCTGGGAATGGTCAGTACCTCCATCTTCTGGCCCAGGACCAGCTCCCAGATTTTCCCTACACTCAATCCGAGCTCCACCAGAGCTCCACACACTCCTAGCCTGTGTGCCAACACAGATGCCGCTGGCATCCCAGTTCCCAGACTGTCAGACCCTTTCTCATTGTCGTGGTTTGACCTGTGTGCCCCATAGTCTCATGTGTCTGGAAAGGTCATGACACCTTTGAGAGGTCGAGCCTTGCTGGAGGAAGGTGGTCACAGGGGGTGGGCCTTGAGGTAGATGAGTCCTACCCTATCTCCTGAAGAGATCTGCTTTTGTAGCTCTCAGCCTCCAAGATGTTTGCAAGTGACCTAGGCCTCCTCCAGCTTCTGCTAGCCATGCTGTCCTCTATCAAAGACTGTATCTCCCCTCTGGAACCATAAGCTGAATAAATCTCGCTCAGCTGCTTGACTGTGGCGTCTCACACAGCAAGCACACAAAGGCAACAAGCACACCCATCTCTCTCTGTCGGACATACTCAGCGTGTGTATACGATGCGATACAGAGTCCCACAAGGGTAGATCGCCCACCACCAGCCACTCGTCTGTGCAGTGGGCCTGGGCTGGACCGGTCAGAGCTAATGGAAACCGAGCAGGTGGCTGCTGAATGAACAACTGTGAACCACCCATACCCAGCTCTCCTGGGCATCGCCATGACAGGACTTGCTTACGTGAGCTGGGACAACCTCTGGGGTGGCAGGACTCTGCCCAGGACTGATAGCAACCTACCACTGAAAAGGTGCCTGACTCCACACTCTTCCTTCCCAGAGATCCAGCAGCCTCCTTACACTCAATGTCAGACGCCCAGGCGCCTAGAGTTTCTAGATGGGTTAACTGAGGTGGGACGACCCACCCAACCGTGGGCAGCACCATGCCACAAGAAAAGGGAGAGAGCGAGGTGAGCATCAGTACCCACTGCACGTGGCTTCCTGTCTTCCGATGCAACGTGACCAGCAGGCTTATGTCTCTGCAGCCATGCCTTTCCAGGAATGACCGGCTGCACCCCTAAACTGTGAGCAAAAACAAACTCTTCCCACTTGACTTTGTCACGTACTCTGTCACAGCAAAGGAAAAAGCAGGCAATACAGGCAGACCCCAGCACTTCACTGAAACATCCCCCAAACCTCACACAGCCATTGAGGACCTCCTGTGGCTCTCCCCACAGCACCCACAGAGAGGCCTTTGTCACCTTGTCACTGCAAGTCACACCACTGTCTGGCAGAACAGTGGACGCACTTGCTCCATCGCCTCCGCGTGCCAGGCCTTGCTGACGAAGCGCCGCCCAGTGCCAACAGGAGGCAGCAAGCCCGGGACCGGGGCTCTGGCGAGCGGTCCTCACCTCTCCCTCCGGGAATGTTCTCTGGCCATCTCCCTCCTCTTCTGTCTTTCCCATTCTCTGCGGGCTTTGTCCTGCTCTTCTCGATGGCGCTTCCGACGCTCGTGTTCTCTCTCTTTCTCCTTCGCTCTAGCGTGCTTTCCTAGGGGCACGAGCACCATGCAGAGCCCCATGTGTAAAACCGCTTGAGCACCACGGGAGGACGGCTTCAAGAACGACCTCACAATTTCACGTTTAATGACAGCCCCAAACCAGAGCCAGAGAAACGGGGCAGTGGGTAAAGGCTCTTGCTGCCAAGCCTGATGACCAGGTCGATCCTGGTGACACACAGTGCGAGAAAACTGACTCCCAAGTTGTCTTCTGTTCTCCATACATGGCACCCTCCTCCCACACACAATAAAAAAAATTTTAAGTCCTGAAACTACTTTATTAAAAAAAAAGGTAAAAAAGGATGTGGCTCTCATTAAATACAACTGTGATATTAAAGTCGTGCCTTGAATAAAGCAACATTTATGACAATGATACTTAGTATACAGGAATGCTATGTTTTATTATTATTATTTTTAATTTTTTATAGGCCGAATTTCTGGGAAACAACCTCTTATATACATTGCTCTGAGGATTCCCAGGTTCCGTCTTCCAGGACCGAAGGGCACGGGACCTAGGAGCCGAATTCAAGTCCTTTTGCTCTCAGGGCAAAGGCTTGACTCCTGAGCCATCTCTCCAGCTTTTAAAGAGATCGACCTCTCACGAGGCCAGAGCATGAGCTGGACTCAACACCGTCTTCTGATGCTTTCCCTGCATGCACTGAGTTATGGGAGCTGTGTATGTAGACTCTGAAACGACTGCGGAGGAGATAATACCAGAGGGAGTGAAGCTATTCCAAAAGACCCACAGTGAGTCTTTGCTGAAAAATTCATTCCCTTTCACCTGCAGTTGTGCTGTGGAGAAGGCAGATTGTGACAAAGGAAACGGGACATGCAACGAGACGGAGAGAAAGAGAAGGCTTCCTACCTCCCTCAGCTGAATGACTGCGATGCCTTCTCTTCTCTTTTCTCTTCTCGTCTTTTCTGTGATGGGCTTTTTCTTTCCGAGACATCTGCTGAGGTGGTTTGATGGCCAGAGAATCATCTTCCTCTCCCCTGAAAGAGATAAGAGGCCCACATGCCGGAAAGCTCAGAAAACCAGGGTCAAAAACAGAGAACAGCAGAATCGCAATGGAAAAGGGCCAGGCCTGAACCATCATCTAAAAGATTTAGATGAAAAACGAGAATAGTACATAGGACAATATTCCCTTTTGGGAGCCAGTGGGACGCTCAAATGGGCAGTGCCCTCTTGTCGAAGGCGCCAGGAGTGCAAGCCCTAGCAGCCCACGTGGGAGAAGGGAGAAGAGTGACTCCAGGAGCAGGTCTCGGATCCACCCGGCACCAGGCGTGCACGTGCGCGTGCCCTGCCTTCAAACTGGTAAGAATCTCTCCAAGGCGACGGGTGTGGCTCGCTCGACGGTGGGTCAAGCTCGACTGATGGGTCCACGCTCACGTTGAGTTTTTCAGTGAGGCTGGTCAGTCTCTTCTGCGGTCTAATCAACTTTAGTGATATGGCCACTTGATGCGGTACCACCCGAGACCCTGGGAGATCCTAACTCCAGGCAGAATTCTCAGGGTGGCCGCTCCCCTGAACTTCTGGCTGCACTGCTCGTGGTTGTCTCGCAAGACAGGAGGAGGACGTATATCTGGCACCAACACTGTTGTAGGGGCCCCTGCATTTTATTTGGATCATGGGCAAAACTCTGACTTGCAACATAGGACACACGTGTCCTGACTGACCTACACAGAGCCAACCTAAGGTCATCCTGAAGCCAAAATACAAGATTTTGAAGACTTTGTCTTTCAATTCCGTCTGGCTCTGTGATTCCCTCTATAGGATCCCTGTAGTTCTTATTTTCTATTACTTGATTTCCACTCTTGCGCATATGTCTCACGATGGTTTGATCACTTGTCAGTTAGGTTTTAGAACTGCTTTGCTTCTCCACAAGATTTACCGTGAAGTATTCCTGTCTAATATCCTCCTCCTCTGATTCAAATTCCCTTCTCTCACCCTTACCCTCGCCTATCATAATTTCTTACCTATAATATTTCATAGCTTAACATAACAATCTCTAAAATCTCTGGGTTCTCACAGTATCTACTTTACCTACCTTGGTTCTTTTTCTCCTTTCGAAGTTGATCTAATACTTATCCCTACATTCACTCCCCCTTCTCCCTCCCATACCTGAACTTTTTTTCCCCCTGAGGATTAAGGCAGATTTTATTCAGAGGAGAGAAAGGCTGGAATTCACAGACATGGAGTCCGTGAGGGGCAAGAGCCCCACATATGCTCTTACTAACTGAAATCAAGTACACAGCATGCTGTCCTCGGATGATTATCATCCAAAAGTGACTGAAGTCAAACAGCCCGTGCTGCGGACTGGCTGGCATGACATCCGCATGGTGGCGACACCCAGCAGCTGTGGCTGTTCTTCAGCTGGACTCCCAGCAGGGAAAATGTAGCCTTTGCGCCCGACACCTGAGCTCCTGGCCCGAAGATTGACACTCAAGTCTAACACATTCAAGGCCCACTTCAGCACTGAAGGATAGAGCTGATAAAATAAGCAGCAAAATAACACCAGACATATAAATCCCAACAGAGTAACATAAGAAACATGAAAAAATCAAGGTGACAGAATTTTTCCAAAGTTCAGTAGCCAATCCAGATACAGTGACCCTGAGTCCACCAAAGAGAAAAGACCAGGAAGAACACCTCTCCTCATACAACAATTAAAACACTAAGTATGCAGAACTCATAATGTATACCGCAAGTGGCAAGAGAGAAACACCAAGTCTCACGTAAGGGCAGACCTGCGAGAATAGATTTGTCAACTGAAATTTTAAAAACCAGGATGATCTGGAAACATTATTTCAAGTTCTGAAAGACTCCTGCACCCAGCAAGCCCATCTGCTGTGACTGAAGGAGAAATAAACTTTTAAAATTAGTTTTTTTATTGTGTGTGTGTGTGTGTGTGTGTGTGTGTGTGTGTGAGATTGCGAGTGACTTTTTGGGAATCGTCCTGGATTGCTTCTACTTCCTTTTTGCTTTACTCTGGGATGTTCTAGGCTCCGCCCACCAGGGCAGGAAGTGCAGGCTGATGCTGTTTGCATCTGGCGTTTTATGTAGGATCCGGGATTCAACCCCAGCACGAGAAATAAAACTATGAAAGAACAAATGACCCACAAGACTACAGCAAAGAATTAAAAAAAAGAAGAAGAATAAACCACTAGATAATTAAGCAGAAGGATAAAAGCAAATATTATGGCCTGGAGAGATGGCTCAGTGGTTAAGATTCTGCCTCACAAGCAGAAGGACCTGAGTTGGATCCTGAACTTCAGGCCATGATTGGCAGAGCATGGGAAATTCTAGGGGAAGCAAAAAGGAGGTAGAAGCAATCCAAGGCAACTCTGAAATCATCCTTGGGCCTCCACAGTTACACAGCGCAAAGTGCCCTCTGATACACACACCCTTAAAATAAATAAAGTTAAAAAAAAAGTTTTTTGGGGGGTGGGGGATAAGCAAGACAATCCTTAGCCAAAGTAACCAGCAAAAGAAAAACCCAAATTAATAACATCAGAGATGAAAAGGGGCCGTTAAATCAAATAATGAAAAACTTTAAAAAACCACAAAATTTTGAACTAAAAAGCATCTATATCATTAAAATGATATATGTGAAATAAACTGATGACCTACTGAAATTACACCAAGATGAAGTAATTTATGCAGCTCTGTAACAAGCATTTCTTCTAAAATCAGGAGCAACAACTCTAAATAGGACAGCTAAACCTCCACCCCCGAAGTCGGGAACGTCACGGGAGAAAGGGTGGTGAGAACCTACGAGCTTGAAGGGCAGCTGGACAGGAGCTTCTGGACACGACAGGGCTATTGCATCTGTGAACTCACTGTGGCTCTGTGTATTGTCACAAGACCTGTACAGGATTTGTCCTGTTTCACCATGGAAGGGGAAAGACCAAGACCACACCTTCCTGAAAGACCACTGAAGACCAATGCGGATGGAAGGTGGGAGCAATGCTTTTCTTAGCAGTGCGCCCACGGACACAGGGCTCACGCTCCAGCAAGTGCTCTCAAAGCAGCCAGAGGAAACCTCATGGGTCACGCATGCAAAAAATACATGAAAATAGGAAGGAGACTAACAATAGAGAAAGCTTATAGTAGAAGAGGATGGGGATCCGATTGGGGATTAAGGTGTGAAAATACAAATTCACTGCATTCATGTATGAAAGTCTTAGGAGAATAACAATAAAGATCAAGAGCAAGACAAGAGTGTGTCCTATCTCCAGTCTTCGCCAGGGTAGCAAGAGAAGCAAGTAAAAGGAAGAGAAGACGTCGAAGCATCTCTACTGGCAGATGATGTGGCTGTCCGTGAAGACCCACGTGTGCTCACAGTGCGTGGAACCGCACCCTATGAGGCGGGTTAAGACGGTGACCTTTGACATACTGGCAAGAAAGAAATGATCTTGTCTCAGCAATTCCTGTGGATACGGCTGGTCGGTTCCTTTGGCTCTTGATGGCGGATGAACCCTCCTGTCTGCTGATGAACAGGTGTCAGTCTGACTAAGCCTTCAGGACATTTGTGAAGAACAGTTTGCGTGAGCCCTGAGCAAGCCTGTGAAAGATTATATGACTTATGTGGGAAGACCCGCCTACAGTGGGTGGCCCCTTTCCTGCGCAGACGGCAGGATGCACAGAGCCGGTTCAGCAGGCTGCAATGCTTCAGCGCACTCTGGGGGACTTGAAGACTGGCAGGAAAGGTATGCCCCTTTTGCAGCAATCCTGGGGTAATGCTGTCACTGGTGCCCATGGCTCCTAATGCTGGTATGAACTCTTCTACTAAGTTGGGCTACGTACTGTAGTTAGAACTGGAGGCCAGAATAAAACCCCTTGTTCCTGTAAGTTGCTTGGTTGTGAATCTGTCAGCAACATAAAGAAAAACTGGAACACACTGGCACCAGAAACTATACACTAAGAATAAACACCTTGCTCCCTAAGTGTGGGGCTGTCAGGCCCAAAGCCTGCTCTCTGGAGAATGATACATCAGCATCTAAAATGGGCAGTCGTTAGGGGCTCCTTCGCTTGCAAGTTGAATTTACCTCCTGTCTGTTCTTGGATCGCTGTTACCTCCCCCAACAGTTCCTTCCTGCTTATCTGAGATATGCCAATGCAAGTAACTCTGTTTTGAGGCCTGCATTGTCCATTCCCTTCTACCAGCAAGATGCCATGCCTGCTTGACTCTACCTGGAGACATCGTGTCTGGTCCCACAGCAAGTAGATGTCACTCCTGCCTTTTCTTTGTTAACTGGAATGTATATGTTTTCCGTAATCCTGTGAAGAATTTGGTCCTGCTCTTTTGATGTTTTCTTGAATTTGGCCCTGTTCCTTGATTGTTTTTCTATAAGTACTCACATATGGTACAATAAGTTGGCTTAGATGATGGAGGACATCCTAGGCTCCCTCTGACCCGATGCCTTATCAATTCCTACCGCTCCCACTTCTGTTTCCTGCACTTAAGTCTGGGTTTGTGCTGGTTCATGGGCCTGGCCACCTAAGCTGCTTGGGTCCTGTAACATCCATGGGAAGATGAAACCAACATTACCTCCCCTGCTCATGGACGTTATTAATAGTAGGAAGTGGCTGCCGCCATCACAGTTCTAGTAGCATTCTTCAAATTCCTATGGAAGCACAAAGACCCCAGGCAGCCAAAGCAATCCTGAGGAAGAAGAGTATTGCTGAAGTATCACCACATTCACTTTCCAATCACACTATGGGACCACTGCAATAAAAGTAGCATGGTGCTGGCACAACGAGCAGGAGACCAGCAGAACAGGACGGAGGCCCGGACGCGCGGCCATGCAACTACACCCACCTGGCTTTTGATGAAGACGCTAAAACTAAAGACTGGTGAAAAGACAGCACCTTCAACAAATGGCGTAGGGATAACTGGAAGTCTGCATGTAGAAGAATGGAATTAGATCCCTATCTCTCACCCCATTTAAAACAAAAAAACTACAAATGGATCAAAGACCTCAATGTAAGACCTGAAGCATAGGAGCTGCCAGAGGAAAAAGTCAGGTCTAAGCACAGGAAGGACTTTCTGAATAGGCGCCTGTGCTCAGGAAATGTAAGGCAGGACTCAATAAGTAGGATCTTAGGGAAGAAGCAAAACCAACAAACAGGACTGAAGAGGGGAAACAAAACCAACAAACAGAACTGAAGAGGGGAAACAAAACCAACAAACAGGACCGAAGAGGGGGAACAAAACCAACGAATGGGGGGGGGGACAAAACAAAGGCACAGGACCTTAGGAAATGAGGGAATCCCTTATCCACTGCTGACAGGAGTGCAAACGGATGCAGCCACAGTTTATATCAGTGTGAGGTTCCTCAGAACCTGGAGGGATGGGTCGGTGGCCTGCACTTCCAGTCCTGGTGCGAGGAGCCTGGGAAAACCCAAAGCTAAGCAAAAAAGAGGTAGAAGCAATCAGGATGATTCCCGAAGTCACCCTTGGGTTTCCACAGGGACACATACACACACACACACACACACAATAAATGAATAAATGAATGAATGAATGAATAAATAAAAGTTAGAAAGCAGGAAACAAAACTACCGTATAAGCCACTTGTCAGTTCCTGACATATATCCAAAGGACAGAAGCCAGCGACACCACTCCTGGCTTCATATCCTACCAGAGACACTTCCACATCCATGTTTACTGCTGCTCTATTCACTGCATACAAGAAACACAATGATTGTCTATCAAGTAATGAATGGTAAATGAAAATGTGGTATTTATATACAACGTAGTTTTGTTTGGGGCTTGGTCTCTAATTAAATCCAGGGTTAGACAGGGATAATCTGGCTGGCTAACTTGCTCTGGGAATTTTTAGACTCCACCTTTTGAGACTGGAATTGCTGGCTAGCTTTCATAATGCCAGAAGGTTCTATGTAAGCTGTCTGGAAGAGAAAAGACAGCAATGGTCTTACTAAGTGCTGGACTTTGCCTGCTACAGTTATGACCTGCCAGTCCATGCCCATTGGCGCAATACTGCCACAACGGCTATGGGGGCAACCAGCTCTTTGTAACTGGACCTGAGGCTGCTGCACAGGAAGGGATCATGCCTGGTACTGATGGAAAGAGAGTTCTCCAGGCAGTGAGAACAGAGGGAGGCCAGAGGAAAGTAAGCAAGGCCACGAGCCTACGTGAAAGGCAGCACATACACCGAGGAAGCTGACCTGAAGCATACGATACATTCTGGATGCATGCAGCCCACCAGGGGGCCACCACAAGGACTATCAGCAGGACTTTCAAACCTGGCCCCCCAGGGACCACCAGTCAAAGGTCAGAGAGAAAGCCAATAGAAAGTTCCCATTTTCAATGTCCTCAAAGTTCTTAAAAGGGGCACCCAGGGTCCAAAGCCTTGGGAGCAAGATTTGGAGAAGTTCCCCTCTGGCTCCTCAAAGAGCCAGAGACTACGTCTTGCTCCCTCTGATTCTCCCAATCAGGTATCCCTCACTTCCCTGCTTTTCAATAAATTTTACTTAAACCATTCAATCACATAGTGACTTCAATCTTTGAAGAACTTGCAAGAACTTGGACAGAGATCCTGTAACAGTACTATAAATCTGGTCAAAATCTACAGTCATAGCTAGTGGGGAATCAATTACTGCTTTTAGGATAAATGAATCCTTTTAAACTGCCTTCTGTTTGTACACATAGATTTGTCCTGCTGACAGTCTTTGTGGTGGACCCCCTGGTGAGCTGCATGCATCCAGAATGCAATTCTGCAGTTGGCACTGGCCAACACAGAGACCCATAACCAGTCAAGGTGCTAAGAATAAGTGACTGCTGGCTGCTTGGCTCAGTGTGGGACCTGTGCATCCACCTTCCACCAAGGTCCAGGGCACAAAGGAAAAAAAAAAATAAGAGCCCAGGGATCGGGAGGGGCGCAGGGATGAGCCCAGGGATCAGGAGGGGCGCAGGGATGAGCCAGGGGTCGGGAGGGGTGCAGGGATGAGCCCAGGGATCAGGACGAGCCAGGGGTTGGGAGGGGCACAGGGATGAGCCCAGGGATCAGAAGGGGCGCAGGGATGAGCCAGGGGTCGGGAGGGGCACAGGGATGAGCCCAGGGATCGGGAGGGGCGCAGGGACGAGCCAGGGGTCGGGAGGGGCGCAGGGATGAGCCAGGGGTCGGGAGGGGCGCAGGGATGAGCCCAGGGATTGGGAGGGGCGCAGGGATGAGCCAGGGGTCGGGAGGGGCGCAGGAGACGGTGACCCCTGGATGTGACATGGCTGATGCATTCAGGGCCTCCCCGAGCTAGGGTTCCTGTGAGACCTGACGCGATCCAGTCACTTTGCCAGCAGGGACGGGGAAGGGCTCATCAGGCCTCACTCCCTGCTGAGCAGCAGGTGGCAGATGAAGACTGGTGGGGGAAGAAGAGCCACGTGGCTGCTGGTAACTCACTCTTGCTCTTATAGTTGCTACATATCCGTGTATATACAGGAATTACTAGTAAGACTCAGATTGTTTTTTTTTTTTCAGATTGTTTTTAAAAAACAAAAACTGGCATGATGTCAGCAGGGGGAATATGATAGAGAGGTTCAGGGAGTGAGAGGGGTTGATATGACTACGATAAATCATGTACTTGTGTGAAACTGTAAAAGAATAAATAAAAAAATATTTAAAATAAAGAACAAAACCCCTTTTTTCCCAAAGCAGTACTGAAAAATGCTGGCTAGGCCTTAAGAATACCTCAAGAACACAGCAATCAAGCTACACAAAGATCTCCCCTGTAAGCTGTCAGACCACGAAATGTGAAAGCTTCTGATGCACACACCGGATGATCGAGGTGGAAGGACAGAACCAACTCCCGAAAGTCGTCCTCTGACCTTAACATGCTCGCTGTGACACACATGGCCCCTAGATGTGGAGAAGGAAGGCTCTGTGTGTACATGTGGACCCAAGGGTGATCTCAGGAATCATCCTGTATTACTGTGCCTCCTTACTGTTTTTGCCCTGGATTTCCCAGGCTCTACCTTTTGGGGCTAGAAGTGCAGGCTGCCGCCATCTCCAGTTTTACATGAGATCTGGAACCTGAACTTGGGTTCATTTGCTTTCCAGGTAACGGCTTAAGCCATGAGCCCTCTCTCCAGCCTAAGTTTTAAGTAAACTTAGAATTTATTTTAGGACTCAGTCGTACCTCTCCTAGGGCATATGTGATTCACAGGTCCGCCATGACATCTCTTGTGTTCTCATACCTGTCTTCCATGGAGTCTTCTCTTCTATATGGTGAGTTCCTGATTGTGATCTCCATTCGGTGATCTCTCAGCTCCCCCTCCTCCAGGGAATCCCGTTTGGAATCCCGGTCATCAGACTAACAAGCAAACAGAAAAGAAATCATTGAGTCATTTTCCTTATGGACGGCCCCTCGCTTTTGGGGTGTCTTTGAAACAAGGTCTCCACATGTAGCTCAGGCTGGTCTTGAATTTGAAGTCCTGTGCCTCGACTTCCCAAATGCTGGGATTGGACTTGTGTGCCACCATAGCCAGCTGAACATATTTTAATGATAAAAGCTTTTGGTGTCCCAAAATAAGCTTCCATAGACAAACTGACTGGAGATGTCACAAAATACGTTCTTGTAATTAAGTCAGACTTCTTTATGAACCAAAACATATGAAAAAGATATTAGACTATGCCAAGTATGTTAGTTTCCTACGTGGCAAAATTGAGATGTAAGTTAGAGTTTACGCACCAAACACATTATAAAATACTTATACGTACTTCAAAATGATCTGTTTTTAATCTTGACAAAAGTACTTAAACCAATGCATCTTATCCAATTACTGAAAAGCTTTTTCTGAGTATGTTATTATGCAAATGAAGGAAATTACAAAGCAGTCATTTTAATTTCAAGGCCAAGTTCCCACTATATTAAAAAGGCTTAAAAATGGTATTATGAATATACTAATAATGAAATGAAAAAACAGTCTGGTTGCACTAAAGGATTCAGAACATTTTATTTTTCATGTAGACATTCTCGTTTAGACAGTTTCAGTGTGTTATCAATTTGCTTTCAACGTAAATTTAGTACATGAATGTTTTTGTTAATTTTAGAATAGATTTTGGGCTCACCTGTGACATTTGGAAGTACAAAAGAACTTCACCGAAGAAGCGTTGTTCTAATGGAAAAATGAGGGCAAAGAAATTAAATCTCCTTTAAAAACCACTTACTTTAAAAAACATAGCTTACATTTTTTAAGCGTTTTATCTCTGCTTTCTCTTCTTGTTCTTTCCTTCGTTTCTTTTCCTGTAGAATCTCATCTAATGTTTTCACTTTCCAAGAGTCCTTTTCATCACCCATTTGAGTGAAAACACTGCAAAAAGAGAAGTAATTCAACAACTTCGGGGCACGGCAAGCCGGGCCTGCTCTGAACACTTACATCTTATTATTTTCTAGTGTTTCCAAGTAAGTCCCGAAGTACCAGTGGCCGGCAAGGCCTCTGCTGGAAACAAACCTGTCGTTCCTTAAGCTGGGCGAGTCGGCTGGCCTAAGCTCGCTGCTCCATATGCTGCCAGCACGACCACCTACAGGGTGCTAGTGCTCCACCGGGTGCTACCGCTCCACCGGGTGCTAGTGCTCCACCGGGTGCTACCAGCTAATGCTCCACCGGGTGCTACCAGCTAATGCTCCACCGGGTGCTAGTGCTCCACCGGGTGCTACCAGCTAATGCTCCACCGGGTGCTACCGGCTAATGCTCCACCGGGTGCTACTGGCTAATGCTCCACCGGGTGCTACCGGCTAATGCTCACCGGGTGCTAGTGCTCCACCGGGTGCTACCAGCCAATGCTCCACCGGGTGCTACCGCTCCACCGGGTGCTACTGGCTAATGCTCCACCGGGTGCTACTGGCTAATGCTCACCGGGTGCTACCGGCTAATGCTCCACCGGGTGCTACTGGCTAATGCTCCACCGGGTGCTAGTGCTCCACCGGGTGCTACCAGCTAATGCTCCACCAGGTGCTAGTGCTCCACCGGGTGCTACCAGCTAATGCTCCACCGGGTGCTAGTGCTCCACCAGGTGCTATCAGCTAATGCTCCACCAGGTGCTAGTGCTCCACCGGGTGTTACCAGCTAATGCTCCACCGGGTGCTACCAGCTAATGCTCCACCGGGTGCTAGTGCTCCACCAGGTGCTAGTGCTCCACCGGGTGCTAGTGCTCCACTGGGTGCTACCGGCTAGTGCTCCACCGGGTGCTAATGCTCCACCGGGTGCTACCGGCTAGTGCTCCACCGGGTGCAGCCACTCCACCGGGTGCTACCGGCTAATGCTCCACCGGGTGCAGCCGCTCCACCGGGTGCTACCAGCTAGTGCTCCACCGGGTGCTACCGGCTAATGCTCCACCGGGTGCAGCCGCTCCACCGGGTGCTACCGGCTAATGCTCCACCGGGTGCAGCCGCTCCACCGGGTGCTACCGGCTAATGCTCCACCGGGTGCAGCCGCTCCACCGGGTGCTACCAGCTAATGCTCCACCGGGTGCTACCGGCTAGTGCTCCACCGGGTGCAGCCGCTCCACCGGGTGCAGCTCGGAGCGCTTAGCTCGGCGCCTCGCTCTCCACCGCGCGCCCTTCGGCGCCCCCAGATGGCCGAGCAAGCCCCAGCCGCGTCGCCCTGTGCCCGGCTCGGCCTAGGGGCGGGTCACGGGGCGCGGGTTCCTGCTCTGCGGGTCCATCAGGCACACCCGAGGCAGGGCGGCCCCCCTGCCCGGCCCGCCGCCTCCCCACCCCTAAGTTCTGCGCGGGGCAGAGTGGACGGGGCGGGGCGTCGCTCGTCCCCGAGACCGCGCCGCCGCCACGAGTCTCACTTCCGGCCGCAAGCGCCACTCACCCCAGCGCCGCCTTCGCCACCGCCGCCGCCGGTCCCGGAGCCTGAGAAGAAACTGCGCTCTGCGCGCGCCACAAGCTCGTCACTTCCTGGTGGACGCGCGACGATGACGTCACGGGCAGCGTCCTGCCGGAAGCAGCTGCCGCTCCTGTCTGCGCGCGCGCCGAGCCGCTCGCCTGCACGCCGCGGGTTGGTGACGGACGCCGGGCGGCAGCGCCCCGAGCCGCGTGGCGGCGGCGAGAGCGACGTTCTCGCTCCGTCCGTCCCGAGAGCGGGAGAGAAACCCCGAGATCTGGGTCTTGCACGAGCAGGGCTCCCCTGTTCGAACTTGCAGAAGAGAGAGCGTTGAGATGGCCCGCCCCGTCCTCGGCGTGGTGTCTACATCAACTTCCGCCCGCTCCATGTTCGTTGTTCTGTGTTCATTCCTACTGACGACTGCGAGTGAAGCCCGTGGAGAGCGCTGGGGTCTCGTCGTTTCCTGTGCACATAAGCAGGGCAGGTGGCGCTGCAGCTACGGCAGCAGTTCCCAAAGTGCTTGCGCAAAGCCACGGGAGGGTGGAGGGAGCCAGGGCTGCGAGCCCTCGGGCCAATCGGGGCCTTGGGGAGACAGATGAGACGAAATCCCCTCCCCCATCTTTGTCAACTTAGTCTGTGGGTTTCGGGGGGGGGGGAGGCATAGCAAAATGCAATTCAGGATCCCGAGTCTTTCCTACATCTTTGTCAACTTAGTCTGTGGGTTTTGGGGGGGAGGCATAGCAAAATGCAATTCAGGATCCCGAGTCTTTCCTACATCTTTGTCAACTTAATCTGTGGGTTTTGGGGGGGAGGCATAGCAAAATGCAATTCAGGATCCTGAGTCTTTTATTTTTTTTTATTATTTATTCAACTGTGCGCATGTGCGTACGTATGCGCGCGCGTGTGTGTATGTGTCTGTGTGTGTCTAGAACCACGGACGAATTCGGGAACCACCATGGACGCCTCCACCTCCTTCTGCCCCGGGATTCACAGGCTCCGCCCTACCAGGACCAGAAGCGCAGGCCGCCCCCGCTTCCGCCCGGCGTCTATACGTGGGATCTGGAATCTGAACTCAGGACCTTCCGCCTGCAAGGCGGAGGCTTAACCCCTGAGCCACCTCTCCAGCCCTCCTGAGTCTTTTAATAGCAAGGGTGGAAGATAGCTAACTATTCACAGTTATAGCCCGATACGGGAAGATGCAGAATGGATCAAGAAATAGATTTGGCTACAAAAAAGGCCAGAGCTGTTGGAGTGAAATGTTTGCCCCGTGGGCCCCAGCTCAGCTCCAATTTACTGTTTCGTTTTTTCTGCTGTGTATGTTTGTGTATGGGTGTGCACGTATGCTGTGGGTTAACTCAGGGCTGTGTGTTCCAACGTGTGTGGGGTGTATGTGCACGTGTGCGCCTCCATGGAGAGACCCAGAGTTGGTGGGTGTCCCCTTCCGTGGTGCTTCACTTGACTGAACTTAGGGCTCACCCGTCTAGTGGGCTCATCGGCCAGCTTCTCCAGGGAGCCCCTGCCTTGCCTGAGGTGAAGGAGGCGTCCATGCCTGCTTTACATGGTTCACGGTCTCTAACCTCCATGCTCACGCTTGGAGGACACCTCGTCCGCGCACTGGACTCCTCGGGCCCTCAGTAGCCTGGGAAATGCTTTCAGTTTTTCTTTCATCTGAAATCTGGTGGGAGCTGTGAGGAAACAACTTTGATTATTTCAATAGCATAAAGATAAGAATTACAAGAAAACAAAAAGTTTCACACTTCACATTTTAAATTTTTTTCAGAACGAGGAACACTGGTTGCTTGGAGAAAAATAATCAGGCTTCCACAGGATTAAGTATACAATACCAATTTATTACCACAGTAGAATTAACAGGTACTATTTAACCTTTTTCTGTAAGACAATAATCTAGTTACTTAAATACTGAAGTAGATGGCAGAAAACACTAGGCATCTTAGGGTACTTTCAGTTCTTCAGTTTTGATTTGGCTCTGATGTAGACAGCTGTCAGTGTAGTATCACACTTTTCAACGTGGGAACATTACCCCAACTGTAACCTTTTCACAGTGGTGCCTACAACACCCATTGAGCAGATTCAGAATCACATCTATTCCTAAAAAGTCCAAAAGCCACAAACTAAGCAAAAGTATTTTCCCACAAATTAAAACAAACAAACAAAGGAGAACAAAAAACAGACACAAAACTTTGCCAGCTGGAATGATTTCAAGCTGAAGTCAAACATTTGAGCAAGAGTCTAAGAACCACTAAATTCGATTAAGCGCTCAGGAAAACTAAAATACTTGTATGACAAAAAAAAAAAGTTGAAAGTTTTCTACATCCTCAGCTGTGTGCATGGTCGATATAGTGTCAAGGACCTGCTCTTGGATTCTTTTTTTTTTTTTTTTTTAATTATTATTATTTATTCAACTGGGCGAATGTGTGTGCATGTGTGTGTGTGTGTAGAACCACGGACAAATTCGCGAACCACCATGGACGCCTCCACCTCCTTCTGCCCCGGGATTCACAGGCTCCGCCCACCAGGACCAGAAGCGCAGGCCGCCCCCGCTTCCACCTGGCATCTATACGTGGGATCTGGGATCCGAACTCAGGACCTTCCGCCTGTAAGGCGGAGGCTTAACCCCTGAGCCACCTCTCCAGCCCCTGCTCTTGGATTCTTATCCAGGACAGAGAAGCAGCCTTTTGAGCTGAGATAGTCTTACTCCTGAACTAAGAAATGCAGGCTGGGGTATAACTCAGTGGTAGAGCAGTTGTCTAGCCTGTGTGAAGCCCTAGGTTCTAAACCCACAACCTAAAAAAAAAAAAAAAAAAAAGGAAAACATGAAGAGATCATTTATGTACCTTGGGAAACAAATTCTGTAGCAAAATGTTCAGAGTCACAAGAATTGGAAGCAGGGCAGAGTGGCACGTGCGCAATCCTCGGGCTGGAGCAAGAGTCTTGACTGTAAGGCCGGTGTAGGCCACACAAGGAGACTGTGTCTCAAAAGAACTAGTGGATCTGTTTGTAATACCACCTCGTTTACCCTTTCCCAGGGAACTAAATACTTTGAAGCCTGAGAACTCCCTGGATAGCCATCACCACAGACAGAAAACACCCTCCAGAGAAGGCAGTTTCCAAATGTGTCTTAAATGCAGATCACAAACACAGCTCTATTTTACGGATACTCTTGTGCAAGTTTTATTGTCTGATTCATCATGTTTATTTCTCTCAAATTAAAGACATTTTGGATTGTGTAAGAGTATCTCCACTTCTCAGACACATGATAGTGCTATACCCAGGAAATTATGGTTACCAGAATTTAAAAAAAGCAGCAGTTCTGTGTTTGAGATCAATTTCCCTATGCGACCCAGGCTGGCCTTGAACTTACTATGTAGACCAGGCTGGTCTCAAACTCGACCATCTTCCCTCAGCATCTCTAGCTGAGATTAAGATGAATCCCGTCAGGCCAGCTCAAAGCAGAGCCTTTCAGTAGTGCGTTTCCCTTTCCTTTCCTTTTCTTTCCTTTTCTTTTGTGGTGCTGGGGGCCAACTGGACGGCGTCATGCACTCGAACCCATGAAAGCATTTTTGTAATTAGAAGCTTCTGCATCCTTAGCTGGAAGAGCAGTAAGAAGATGCGGCTCAGATGGTCTGCCCGGTGCTGTTTACAAAGCACAGACAAAAACAGGGACACAGGAGTCAGCCAGAGTAAGGACACCTGGCGTCCGTGTTTCCACATGCACATCAGTGAGCATTGAGAGCACACTATTCTGTGAAGGTATTAGGCAAATTTAACACACATTGTGTCTGCAGGTCACAACGAATGACCTCCGTGGGAGGCGCCTGGGGTGCCAGGGACTAGGGTAGGAATGTGCACTGGGCAGGGAATGGGCTGCTTACTGCACAGCCCTGGGAACTGTCGTCCAGGATGAGGACAAGTCTTGGAAAAAAACTTCATAGGAAATTGCTTCACTTACTAATAATTGAGGAAAATCCTTTTTTCTTTTTTTTTTTTTTTTTTTTGTTTCTGGTCCACAAATTTAGAAAATCAAAACAGGCAGAAGGGCTGGTAAGGCGGGGGTGGGGGGTCCAGTCACAATGGGCTATTTCCTAATTCCACATGGGACTAGGGTGCCAGTCATTCCAAACAATACTCGGAAGCCAGGCGCCTGGGATGGGAACCCTCAGACGGTCCGAGGGAAGGGCAGGGGGCCTCTTCCAGGGATGCTTGCAGCCAGTGCCCTTCCGCCCTTGCCAGCAGTTCCCTGGCCACTGCAGACCGACCCAATACCCACCCCCTGGCTCCACTGCATCCCACTTCTGTTTTGGAGCCAGAAGAGAAAGGAAACAGAAGCCTGTGCACGTCACCTGAGAAACAGCGTCACCGTGCAGGTGAGGGCCGAGCCCAGGAGGCTCACCTGGTCTGTCCCTGGCGCACACGAGACCTGCTTCTTTAGAGGGGGTTTACTGATGCAAAGACCTCCGTCCACCCAGCATCGTGGGGACTTTCTCCAGCAGACAGAATTCCGACCTAACCACTGCTTTTTTCTCCCGTCTTTCTCTGAGACCCATTTTCACATTTCCTAGGCAAGAAGCCAACTGGGAACCAGCTAACCACTGTGGGCCTCGAAGCAGAGCCAGTGACTGCTTAAAAGTCTGGCTGGCCACAAACTGCACCCAACTCAGAGCCCCAAGAGGAGAGTGACCCCGGCACTGCTGTGGCCTCTGGGTGAGCGATGCCTGTACACCGTGGCCGCCTCACATGCACCCCAGAAACCTGTGTGGGTGCCCTGTCACCAGCATCACCATCAACACTCACCAAGGCCCGAGGAGCCCCCACAATACCTGCCTGTATTGGAGCTTTGCTCTCAACCTCCCAGGGCAAGGAAATCAAACCCAAGTAAAAGCCACTGGACGGTGACCTTGGTAGGGACGTGGCTCAGTGTCCCTGGGCCAAGGAGGGGTCCTCTCCCCTCACAGGAAGGGTGTCGTACCCCACACCTCTCTGTGACGCTAGCTTCTCAGGAAACTCTGGCTTCCATGCTCTGCCCGGCAGCCCACAGATGTCGCTACAGCCAGTCTCCACAGACGGGCAGGGACCAGGGGCTTCAGTGCCCGTGGAGCCTGGTGAGATCCTCCAGCTGGCACCAAAGAGTAGCTTGTTGGCACTGGAGTCTGCACTTACTTCACAGTTGGCCCACAGAGGCATTGGCCCAGCTGCAGCCTCCTCCTGAGGGACTGAGGCAGAAACAGCCCCGATCCCCCACCGGACTCCAGGGAGGAGCAGGCGACCCGCCGGCACAGTCTGCCTCCTGGCACGGCATGTGGTCAGAAAGGCCGCCCCGGCCTGGTTTCCAGACCGCGGTCAGGAGGCCTGTGCTCAGCGGTGCTGCCTGGGGTCCTGGGCGCCCAGTGGCTCGGGGTTGTCCTCGGGGCTCCGGCTGGTGGCTGTGGCCAGGCTCTGCATGCCTTCCTGCTGGTGCTGCCTGGCCTTGTTGTAGAGCAGGACGCCCACTGTCACCAGGACGGTTCCAATGGCAGACAGGCTGGTGATCTTGTTGCCAAAAACGATGATGCTGAGCCAGATGGACAAGGCGTGCTTCACGGTGCTGGCCACGCTGCGACAGAGCAGGGCCCACAGTGAGATGGGGTGGGGTCCCCGGGACGGCAGTGCCTGGCACGGGCTGCACAGGCACACGTGCCATCACCGCCCAGCCCTGTCCACAGGCACAGGGGCGGGAAGCGTCCTTGGGGCGGAGCCCTGAGGCTCAGCTGCCTCCTTTACTCACAAGGTGAGCGGCTGTTAGGAACACCTCAGACAGAGAAGAAACGTGACCAGCGGTTGTTCTGAGAAGACTCCATGAATGGTGTCTTGCCACATACGTCAGTCTCTATCCTGGTGCTGGCTGTGTGTGTGAGAGAGAGAAGTGTCTGTGTGTGAGAGGTCTGTGTGTGAAAGGTGTGAGAGGTGTGTGAGAGGTGTGTGTGTGTGAGGGGTGTGTGAGAGGAATGTGTGTGAAGGGTGTGAGAGGAGTATGTGTGAGGTGTGTGTGTGTGGTGTGTGAGGTGTGTGTGTGTGTGAGGGGTGTGTGAGGTGTGTGTGAGAGAGGTGTGTGTGTGAGGGGTGTGTGTGAGGGGTGTGTGTGTGAGGGGTGTGTGTGTGAGGGGTGTGTGTGAGGGGTGTGTGTGAGGGGTGTGAGGGGTGTGTGAGGGGTGTGTTGTGAGGTGTGTGTGAGAGAGGTGTGTGTGTGAGGCATGTATGTCATAGAGACACAGGGACCTCTGGAGGTCACAGGAACAAAATACTTTCAAGTGGAGACATGAGCTGTGTGAGTTTTGGGGTGGGGTGGAGCGATTATCTCTGCAGAGCCCAGATAAGACTGCCTGGGCTTTCCGGCCTGGACTGTCATTCTCAGCAATACTGGGATATTTTACATCTAAATACTTCAGGCTGCTTGCTACAAAATGAGAGAAACTGACAAACCAACAAGGAGACCCGAGAGAAAACAATCCGAAAAGGATGTGATTCCTTAAGCAGAAATGTCCACTAAGGACTTGGTAGAAACAGCTAATGTCAAGTATACCAGCGTGCTGCCCCTCCTGTCCTGTTAGGCTGGGATCTTGCCGACTTAACTGTTGTAGTCTGCGTTTTCCAGCTTTGTGCTGGGAGCAGGTGGTTCTGCATGTCAGGACTCAGCAGCCACAGACACTAAGCACTTCAGAACATGCGGGGTGGCAGGTGAAGCACCTGTCCTGGAAATCTGACTCCAGAGTCCACACAGAAAGAAGGCTCTTGAAAGCTGTCCCTGCCCCCCCACGAGCACCAGGACAGACATGTGCCAAAGCAATACAATAATGAGCAGTAGAAAACATCTGGTTTTCTTTTTAAAATTTTACGTGTGTGTGTGTGTGTGTGTGTGTGTGTGTGTGTGTGTGTGTGTGCCCTGTATGTACCTGTGCAGGCCCAAGGGTGACTTTGGGAATCCACCTCCTCCTCTTTGCTTTTCTCTGGAGTTTCCCAGGCTCCTCCTTCCAGAGTTGGAAGTTCAGCCGCCACAGTTTCCGCCTGGCGTTATTCCCTGGGATCTAAGATCCAAACTCAGGACCTTCTACTTGTAAGGAAGGCAGTGGCTTACATCTCTCCAACCCCTCAAGCCCCTGCAGATGTGATGCGCACTGCAGTGGTCCTGGCACTTGGAAGGTGGAGGCATGAGGGTCAGGAGTTCAAGGTCATTCTTACATAGTAAATTTGAGGTAAATTTACGGTCTGTGAGATCATTTCAAAAAAGAAAGAAAAATCTGTAGATTCTGATATTTATAGAAGAGTCAATGTCCCTTGGGTACTTATTTCTTCTTTTTTATGAATAAAAGCAAAACTTTTTTAATGATGTGATTTTCTGATTTTTATTTTTGAAGGGTCAGGGACACTGTGGGCTGGGAGGGCACCCCTGGGCGGCAGCAGCGTTGCCACGTGCATCCTGCCCGGCAGCAGCAGCGTTTAGGCAGGTTAGAGCAGCCATGCCGGGATGCCTCTCAGTCTGGGGGAACTGACTGTAAACTCACAAGATGAAGTCTCCCTCTGGAGATAAGCCCGCCCAGATAGATAAGCCCCGCCTAGAGGTCGCCCCCGAGGCCACTGGGTTGGGCCCCAACATAAACAGACCAATGAGATGTAGCTGCGGTCAGGTTGGCAGAGCGTGGAGTCCCAGAGTTCTCCAGCGCGCTCTTGCCCATCTCGGGTTCGCCTTCTTTCTCTCCTCTAATAAACTCCCCGTGAGTCCTCCTGGAGCGTCTACTTCAGTCTCGGGGACACGTCACCCTGCATCACTTTGGTGAGCACGGCCAGGAGATCAGTCCTGTGCCAGCGTTGTCCTGCGCATCCCGCCGGGCTGCCGCGACAGGAACTGCTGGAGCGTCGCCCTGTGCCTGTGCTTGGGACAGACAGACAGGCCCCTATCTTCTCTTTGCCGGGAGCTCCGTTCTACATGGAAAAGTGCTAGAAGGGTCCTCCAAGAGTCTCTCTGACAGAATGTTCCCTGAGATCTATTTCGCACGCACTAGCACACATGCCTGAGGAGGGAACCAGTGTCTTCCCAGGCTCCAAGCAGCCCCTGCGCTCACCTGAAGGTCACCGGCGAAATCTTCCCCATGAGGGCGTAGGCAGTGACGCTCTGGAGGTGGAAGAGCACGCCGTCGGCCAGCAGCAGCAGCACCATGTCCTGGCTGTAGCTGAAGCTCTTCCCACTCCTCCCAATCACAGGGACATCCTAGGGTCCGAAGGAAAGACACACTTCAGCCATCCATGGTGGCCTGTGACTGCCTGTGGCCCTCACGTGGTGGCAGGTGGCACGAGAGCTGGGCAGGCAGCAGCTGCACCACATTGCAGACCTTGGCGTGGCTCGGTGCAGCCATGCACGCTGAATTCCAGCCTCTGCAGCAGACAGGAGGTCAAGGTCAGCGTAGGTTATATAACCACCAAAGAGGCTGCGGAGACGGGTAGTGAGTACAGTGCTTGCCATGAAAGTGCACGGATCTGCAGTCGGCGTCCCAGCGCCCACAGAGAGCAGAGGCAGCAGTACATGTCTGTAACCCCAGTGCTCCTAGGACCAGATGGAAGACAGACAGGCGGTTCTCAGAAGTTTGCAGGCTGGCCAGCTGGCATCCACAGTGGCAGACCACAGGCATGTGCAACGCAGCATGCATGCACCTGCATGCATGTGCCTGCACTCGCATGAACACACACAGTCTCAGGGGTAGGAGGCCTGACATGCAGGAAGCCCAGAGCCTCTCCCCAGCACTGCTTCCCCCGCATCCCCCCTTCCCCCGAAATAAACATGCGTGTTCTTTCAATCAACCACTTAATCCCAAGAACATATTCCAAAGACTCGGCCCTATCTGTGCAGGGGTTGGTGAGATGGTCCTCTGTGTGTGCACTGAGGGGGCAGAGCAGACCACGCCTGCAGCCTGATCACAGCGCTGTCCTGGCTCCGTATGTGCACTGAGGTGCTTCCTCACACATAAGCCAGGGGAGCTCATCTGCACCCACAGACCTGCTGGGTGGCTAACCCAAGAATGTGGCAGGGGTGATCTAGCCCCTCATGGTCCTCTAGTGCCATGAGTCCGTTTCCAGCTGCCTATTTCTCTTGGAGGCTCCGAGTCTGTTTCTTGTTCTTTGCTCCTCGTGAATTCCATGCCTAGGCACTGTGAGCTCTCATGGGCGCCCTGGCCCCTCATGGCACTCCACGTCTGGAGTCCATGAGTCCCAACCTTTCTCTTCTCTAATAAACTCTACCTTAATCCTCAAAAAAAAAAAAAAAAAAAGAATGTGGCAGAAGGCAGGGGACCCTCTCACTGTGGTTTACAGACCCAGCAGCTGACTATTCTGCAGTGGGCATACACCATTTTCTTAATGAACCATAACGCAGCCTAAAACCCTCATGCGAAGCCTCCGCACACTCTACTTCCACGTGGCCCTCCTGGGCGCAGCACATGAGACCTGCTCGGCTGTGATTTCTGCTCCCACTCTCAAAGGGGGATCTGCACGCAGCCACCCACTTTCTCTAAGCCATCAAAGGGAGGAGGAGACCCACCATGAAGAAGGTCCAGGCTGGGATCAGCAAGGCCACGGCGGCGGCGCTCGTGTAGAACTGCAGCTCCGGGGCCCTGAAAGGACACAGATGCTCCAGTGTCCCGGCCCGCCTGAGACTCTCCCCAGGGACCTCGGCAGGGAGCGTGCTGGCGTGTGGGAGACAGAGAGACGCCGGCCCCAGGATGGCGAGGCTGTCCATGTCTTCCCCAAGCTAAGTAGGTGACTACGAACCTACTGGTGGTTTGGTGGTCTCACTGGGAACCAATGAAAGGTAGGTTCCCCTGCATTTTCACTAAGAACTTTCTAAGTCACTCAAGCTAGTGGGTCTAGAGCCCCGAAAATGAAGTAGGAGTCCTCTTGGCCTTACAAGTCAGGGACCCCCCTTGCTGGGGTACTCACGAGAACCTGTACTTGTCTCCGCTGAGAAGCTTTTTCGAAAAAACGTTCTGCAAACTAGAACAAAGAAAAAGGTTACAGTTGATGCTGGTCACTGGACACCAATTGTCCTCACTGCCAATGGCAAGGACCGCCACAGTGACGGACCGCCGCGGAGACTGGCCCACTCCCGCGGCAATGTCCAGGCACCACCTTGCCGGGAAGCTTGGCTGTCCTGTCGCCTGTATAGAGCCCGGGGGCAGAGAACCCATGTCTGCCCTGCACTCTGCAAAGCTACATGAGAAACGGATGTGGGAGGTAGGGTTTCAAGGAGATCCTCAGGTCGAAATGTGAGACCCCCATTTCGAAACCCTCAGAAAACTCAGGGTAAAGTTCTCTTAAGTCAGAGGCCTCCAGAGCATATGAGGACTCATGATTTGATAAAACTAAGTATTTACAACACAAAGATTCTGGAGAAGCCGGGTCGCGGCTGATGCCCAGACACACTGCTGGACAGAAACGTGAAAAGGCCTCTGCAGAAGGTCGGGCTCAGAGAGCCACCGTCTTCTAGAAGTTACCACACAGGGCAGCCAGAAACTCAGGCAAAGCTTGATTGTGCCTGGAGATTGAGGCCGTCATGAAGACCCTTGTGAGCAGCTCCTGAACCACCCACTGGCGACACGTGTCAGTGACCCTGTCGGGTCCTGAAGAAGCACAGATGCAGGGAGGAGCGCATTCTTGTGGTACGGAGAGGTTACACTGCTCTCTCTTTAAGAATACTGTTTACTAATGCATGCATGTGACGTATGGGAGACTACATGTATGCCACAGCATGAGTGGGGAGGTCAGAGGACAACTTTGTGAAGTCGGTTTTCTCCGTTCACGTTCACATGGGTTCTGGAGAACAAACTCGGGTCTTTGGGCTTGTGTGGCAAATGCTTTCACCTGCTCTGCCGTCACCTGCTCTGCCGTCCCACCGGTCCTGCTTCCTGTCTTATCCAGAGTCACATTCGAAGTTACAAACACAGCTGTTTCACTACAGCCAGAACAGCAGTAATAACCTCTTGAATACCAGTAGGAATCGTTTCCTCCTTTCAAAAGTAGGAGAAACCTTGGTGCTGGAGAGATGGCTCACTGGACCGGATCTGGATCCCTAGCACTCCATAGAACAAATAGACACCCCCTTAGGAAAAAAAACCCAAAAACTTGTAACCCTAGATGTAACACAGATGGAGATGGGCGGATCACTGGAGCTTGCTGGCATCCAACCCAGATTTAAAAAGATACCTGCTTTACATTCTCCTTAAGTGGAGAGTGAAGGTGCAGGGCACAGACATCCCTCCTGGTCCCTGATATCATGCGCACCAGCACACGCACGCGCGTGCACACACACACACGCATGCACACATGCGCATATGCACAGACACACAGACATGTGCGCACACACACGCAGACAAGCGCGCACACACGCATGCACACATGCGCATATGCAGACACAGACGTGTGTGCACACACACGCAGACACACACATGCATGCACGCATGCGCATATGCACAGACACAGACGTGTGCGCACACACACGCAGACATGCACAGGCACAGGCATGTGCGAGCACACGTCACATGCATGCGTGCGCACACGCACGTACACGCACGTACACGCACACGCGCACACACAGACACCTGCACACATGTGCACACACAGACACGTGCACGCACACGCATGCACACAGCACATGTACAGACACATGCACACAGACATGCATGCACACTGACACAGACACATGTGTACACAGATCCACACGCATGAACACAGGCACACACGCACACACACGTATTTTAAAAAAATTGGAGAAACCTGAAAGTAAACAGCACTTTGGAAGAACAGGTTCTGTGGGGACTTGGGGTGTCAGCGGTGGGGACTTTGGGGTGTCAGCGGCAGCACGGATGGAGACAACCTGTCAGATGCAGTGGCCAACATCTGCTGAGGCGGGAGGACTGCCAAGTTCAAGGATAGTTCTGACTACATACGGAGGAAAATAATAATAAAAAGAAGTAACACTGGAATGTGACATCTCTCCTTCAGCTGACTGTGTGACTAAGATAACATCCTCACTAAGCAGTTTTCCTGGGACCCAAACAAACGGTTCACCTCACAAGAGTAATCTTTGCAGCCACAGCCTAGGACCCAGCCGTTCCGCAGCCTGGAGACTGAGGGGCTCGGCCACTGTCACCCTGACCCCCATCTTTCATTCCAGCCATAAAACGTCTCTGAATTCTTGGTGGTCTGTTTAGCAGGACTGGGCACTAGGCTTGCGTGCTAGTTAGCCAGCCGCGTGCTCCCAGTCAGCGTAATAGCAGCCAGGTTCAGGCAGCTCTACCACCACAGTTCCTGTGTGTGTGTATGTGCGCGTGCGCTTGCCATATAGTCCAGGAAGGCTGGAGCTCACCAAAACCCCCAGGATTACCTCCTGAATGCACTCCCACACAGTCTTGCAAGCATATTATATTATCATGACTGCATAAACATATCCCTCCACCTAGCACATTAAGAATCAGGTCTATGGCCCTGCAAGACGGTTGTTTTGGGTGAAAGCCCTGCTGAACCAAGTCTGATGACCTGGGTTTGATCCCTGGAACCTAAGAGGGGAGAAGGAGAGAGCTGACTGCTGAAAGATGTCCTCTGACTTCCACACTCATAGCATGAGCATGTGCAATACACGCACCAAACTGCATTAAAAAAAGATCAGGACGGTGCGTCATCGAACTCCAGCTTATTCAAGAAAAAGCACCTGATCTGTCCCTGCTGCTTATGCTGTTTGAAAGAAGGCAGCAGAGTGGAGTAGCTTTGAGTCATAGTAGTGAGTCTACGTTAGGTTCAATCTGAACATCCATGGGCTGAGATGGAGGAAAGTCAAGTACTGCTTCTATTTAACAGCGCGTGCATGTGTGCATGCGCGCGCGCGCACCTATACAAACACACAGAGGCAGCAGCATCTTCCACTGACCTGGAACGACGCAGGTAGCTGACGAGCCTCAAAGAGCCTGTTTCTGCCCCCACCGCGGTCGCAATTATAGGTGGGCATGTTATCATGCCAGCCTTACAGAGGTGTGGGGGTCCGAGCTCAGGGCCCCATGGCACCTTACCAGGTCCCAGCCAACATCACCTCACATCTACCCTCTCCAGAGCCCCATGTGCTTTGTGACTCACCAGTCCATGATGTTGGTAGACAGTGCGGCTGAAAACCCCAGGATGTTGAAGCTCATCTCAGTAGCTGTACACAGGGCCAGCCCTCCCATGACTGGAATAAGGGACAGGTTGACTAGCAGCCCTGGAAGAACAAGACACAGGCGACGGGTTCAGGTCATGGACCAAGGATGCCTCCACTCAAGACAGGTGGAGCCAGGATGCCCACCTGAGACAGGTGAAGCTAGGATGCCCACTCGACACAGGTGAAACCAGGATGCCCACTCGAGACAGGTGAAACCAGGATGCCTCCACTCGAGACAGGTGAAACCAGGATGCCTCCACTCGAGACAGGTGAAACAAGGATGCCCATCGAGACAGGTGAAACCAGGATGCCTCCACTCGAGACAGGTGAAACCAGGATGCCCACTCGAGACAGGTGAAACAAGGATGCCCACTCGAGACAGGTGAAACCAGGATGCCCACTCGAGACAGGTGAAACCAGGATGCCCACTTGAGACAGGTGAAACAAGGATGCCTCCACTCGAGACAGGTGAAACAAGGATGCCTCCACTCGAGACAGGTGAAACCAGGATGCCCACTCGAGACAGGTGAAACCAGGATGCCCACTTGAGACAGGTGAAACAAGGATGCCTGCACTCGAGACAGATGAAACAAGGATGCCTCCACTCGAGACAGGTGAAACAAGGATGCCCACTTGAGACAGGTGAAACCAGGATGCCTCCACTCGAGACAGGTGAAACCAGGATGCCTCCACTCGAGACAGGTGAAACCAGGATGCCCACTCGAGACAGGTGAAACCAGGATGCCCACTCGAGACAGGTGAAACAGGATGCCCACTCGAGACAGGTGAAACCAGGATGCCCACTCGAGACAGGTGAAACCAGGATACCCACTCGAGATAGGTGAAACCAGGATGCCTCCACTTGAGACAGGTGAAACAGGATGTCTCCACTCGAGACAGATGAAACCAGGATGCCCACTCAAGACAGGTGAAACCAGGATGCCCACCCGACACAGGTGAAACCAGGATGCCCACCCGACACAGGTGAAACAAGGATGCCTCCACTCGAGGCAGGTGAAACCAGGATGCCCACTCGAGACAGGTGAAACCAGGATGCCCACTCGAGACAGGTGAAACAAGGATGCCCACTCAAGACAGGTGAAACCAGGATGCCTCCAATCGAGACAGGTGAAACAGGATGCCCACTCGAGACAGGTGAAACAGGATGCCCACTTGAGACAGGTGAAACCAGGATGCCCACTCGAGACAGGTGAAAACTTCACTTTTATAAAAACCCAATGCTCAGTGGCTCGTGCATGCTGTCAAGGCAGATCCGCGTCTGCAAATGAGCCCATGCCCGCGGGAGGCGGGCACCTAGTTGGGCAAGGTGCTTCTCCGCAGAGCACCTGCTTGCTGGGCTTCTCAGCAGTGAGTCCTGACTGTAAGGACACTCACTGGCAAGATGAAGAGGGTGGATGGGATGGTCTTCAGGAGATCCCGGAAAGGGAAACCTCAGCAGGGCCTAGTGGCACATGCCGAATTCCAGCACTTGGGAGGCGGAGGCAGCAGGATCAGGACTTCAAGACCATCTTTGGCCATATGGAGCTCAAGGCCAGCTGAACTACATGGAACTCTCTCAAAAAAAAAAGTGGGGGAGAAGAAAACTCAGGGACAGAGGCCTCTGAAAGCTTGGCTGGTGCTCACATTGAGTTTGTTTCTCTTAGTTTCTGAGTAGTGCAAAATCTTTACACAACAGGTTAAGAACATTGATTCAGTACATCGAAAGTAGCATTCTCCTTCTACACATTTATTTTACAAATGGGGCCAGGTACTATTTTGCACCTCTTCAATTTCAGATATACACTTTATTTCAAAATTCAAAACCAATAAGGATAATGACCCTTCATGTTTAGCAAGAGGGAAAGTTGCAGTCCCGTATCTTTTTATAGAGGTCCCTGCGGGTGCAGCTGCGGAGCCCTGCTCAGGCCGAGTCAAGCACATATCCAGTTGGCCCAGTGCGCGAGCAGAGTTCAGGAAGGAAACGTGGTCTGCTGTGGGAGATCTGCAGTCAGATGTCCTTCCACTCGGCTACGACCCCGTCTGGGAGAATACCACTACCCAAGCACCTGCTGATTGCACCCCAGGCAGAGGGCAGGACCGGGGGAGCCCCTTACCTGTGTATTCCCCCAGAATCATCCGAGACATGATAACGGTGAAGATGGGAGCCGAGCTCTTCACCGTCTCAGCAAAGGAGACGGCCACATTCTTCAGGCTGACCAGTCCCAAAACCACGGTCGCGAACCTCAAAACAAGCAAAGAGTATGTGAGACAGAGCCTTCTGCTTGCAAGAAGGAGTGCAAGCGGGCGCCCTGACAGCGGGGGCCCTGACAGCGGGGGCCCTGACAGCGGGGGGGCCCTGACAGCGGGGGGCCCTGACAGTGGGGGCCCTGACAGTGGGCGCCTCCTCCACCAGGAGCCAGACCCAGCTAGGACGACCCTGTCACGCCAGAAGATGCCCAGCACCATGACCTCCAACTGTCACTGGGGTCGTCTGATGGCTGCCTGAAAGAGCCTGAAGGAGTGGGCGCGGTGCTGGGAGCTGCGAAGCCGTGCTTTGCTCGCGTTGCGTGTGCCGGCCCCGTGGCAGCATGAGGCACAGAGGACATGCACTGGCAGGTTCTCACACTTGGGAAGAAGGGTGAGACAGGCAGTACATCTTTACCTCATGAGGCCCACAAAGAGCATAGTCATGATGAAATTGGGTGGATATGTGAGCCGGGATTTGTGCTGATGCAAGCAACAAGGAACAAATATCTTAATGCATCCAATTAATGTGGTTGACAGCATCTGCACTGCACCTGCGGAGGGAGAGGTGAGAACAGACTGAAGACCAGAGCGCCTCCCGCACTCGGGCCTCCCGCACTCGGGCCTCCTGCACTCGCACTCGGGCCTCCTGCACTCGGGCCTCCCGCACTCGGGCCTCCCGCACTCGCACTCGGGCCTCCCGCACTCGGGCCTCCTGCACTCTGAGCCGCCCGCCCCCGGCCTCCGCCCCGGGCCTCGGGCGTACCGAGCATGCTGGGCTCGCCCTCCAGCAGGGACAGGATGTACTTGTTGAGGAACAGCGTGCAGAAGCTGAAGAAGAACCAGAGCGTGAGGTAGGCGAGCGCCCGCGAGCTCCACACGCCCAAGTCCGACTCGATGACGGTGGTCTCGGTGAGGGTGACGGTGAGCAGGCTCTCCTCGGGGCTGCCCTCCCCCCGGGCGAAGACTGTCCTCTCGCTGCGGTGACTGAAAAGGGAGCCCCAGGTGAGAAGCGGCTTTCCTCTGGGCTCCGCCGCGCTGCCGGGCAGGGTCTCCTCCAGCGCCTGGGGCTTGGCCGAAGACGAAGACATGCTGAGGCCACAGGCAGCGAAGTGCAGCGTGGGCAGCAGAGGTCACAGCCGCGGCCCCCGCACAGAGACGCAGCCAGGGAAGGAGGCCGGGGTCTTCGCGGCCATGGCCCCCACGCACTTGCTCCAGCACAGCATGCAAGCAGAGGCTACGGGGCAAGGGAGGAAACGTGTCAGATTTGAACGTGGGTTTCAGAGTCTCAGTGGCTGGGCACGGTGCAGCAGGCCGACACTCCCAGGACTCGGGAGGAGGCGGCGGGAGGACGGGGCAGGCCAGTCTCCACTGCAAGCCAAGTCTGAGACGAGACTGGCTACACGAGACGCTGCGTCAAATTACAGAATGGGGAGCCAAGGTTAATCTTCAAGGTGGAAGACGTTCAAAAACACAAATACAGTCTTCTTTTCAGATTTGCACCGACTTACTGCCTCTAAAGAGCAGAAACACTGTCACTTCCAGAATTTTGCCCCAAGTCAGTCAGATCAAAAGCAACTTCCACTCCCTGTCCCATATTTCTAGTCCTTTAGCAAATCCTAACCCTACCATCTCCAAACACAAGCCCGCCCAGCCTGCTGTCTGTCCACATGCCTGGTCATGGCCACTGGGCCTCTGTCTTCTAGGCTCACCCCTCCTTTCACGCAAGCAAGACCCAAGCCCTAAGATTTCCTGGCCCAGAGATACCACCAAGCCCCAAAGGTCCTGAACTGAGGCAGCCCCTCCCGCTTCCCCGTCTGGTCCTTCCACAATCTGCTGAGTTCAGCCCAGGTGTGACGACCCTTTGCCTCCTTTCTCCTGGTCATAGTTGGGCACAGGTGTCAACTTGACAGTTGAGGGTTTGAGCTCTGGGCACATTTGTGGAGAATTAGTGGTTGAGTTGAGCCCAGAGCAGACCTGCAGGAGATTGTGTAGCTGCCGGGAAGGCCCAGGTGGGTGGGAACAAAAACACAGAGAGCTGGTTGAGCCAGCATGCTGGTCAGGCACGTGAGCACCGTCCCTCTCTCAGCTGTCACGTGGTGATGGTGCGGCCAGTTCCCTCGGCCTGGTGTTGGTGCGTGCTGTCCCATCAAGCTGGACTAAAGACTGTGACCAGACTATTGTAAGAAAATAAACCCCTGTGTTCCCTTAAGTCGCTTGATAGTCATTTATCAGCAACCATGCAGGCGAACTGCACCAGAATTTGGTACCGAGAATGGGGTACTGCTGGTAAATATGGCTGTGTGGATTCTGAATGATTTTGTTAGAGAAACTGAAATGTTTGAAGCTTTTGAGCTTGTAGATTACAAATACCATTCTGCAGAGTTTTATGGGCCATTTGGATAATGAAAATGTTGAGAGAGTTATGGATTGTTTGGGCCCAATATAGTGAAGGGAACAAGGACTTTGGTAAAGCTGAATTTAAAGACGACGGTCTGGTTTGCTCGACAGAGGAGAGCTGTGCTGGCAGCCTTGAGGACTTGCATGAGGGAAGGGCAGGCAGCCGAACAGCTGCGGCTGTTGGAGAAATGAGCATGAGTGAAGGAACCTAGTGACTTGCACTGGGACGGTCGAAAACATGAAAACCACCATACGGCCAGTTCATGGTTTGAAAACCCAGATTCCTTCAGGGGCCGAAAGCCCAAGTTGAAGCCATTTCTTGCCCTTTGGAAGTTTGGCTGCCTAGAAAAGGGCTTTTCCAGAGTCAGCGCGCTAAAGTTGGTACAGCTGTGGCTTGAGTCGACCAAGCTACATTTCAACCTCGCTTGGAATCTGGCGTCCCCCAGGTGGTGCCGGTTTTGGTGAACTACTGAGGGGTTCATGGAGAGCAGCAAAGCTTGACACCAAGTGGCAGGTGTAGAGTTCCTGCAAGGAAAGGTGAAGCTTATAGCTGCAGAGATGAACCCGGAGTATTGTTGGAGATGCCAGAATCGGGGGATGTGTGCTGAGGACGGCTGTGAGTGGAGAGTCAGCCTGGTTCAAGGCTCTGCTTCCACAACGTCGAGTGCAAACAGGGACTGGGAAGGCCTAGAATCTTTGAGTCGCTTTGACTACGTGACGAGCAACAGAAGATAGACACTGAAGTACAGGATGCCGTATTTGATTTTCTGGACTTTGATCTTTTTAATGTTTTCTTAGGGAGATCCTTCTGTTTTACTGTTTTATTTGTTTTAAAGTATTTAACTTATTTTGATTTAATATACTTTTAAGGTTAAGAAACTTTGAACTTTTAAAATGCTGGACCTGAAGTTTTAATAAGAGAACATTTAAAATTTATCTATGAAATGTATTTATATTTTTAAGGTATCTTTTAACACCTAGGGGACAAGAATTGAAAGTTACAATTTAAAAGTGCTATGTTTTTGTGTCAAGTTGGGTGGAGTGTCATAGTTAGGCACAGATGTCAACTCGACAGTTGAGGGTTTGAGCTCATTGTGAGAATTAGTGGTTGGGTTAAGCCTGAGCAAACCTGAAGGAGATTGTTTAGCCAATGGGGAAGGCCCAGACGGATACGATTAGGCCCTGGAATAAAACACAGAGAGCTGGTTGAGAGAGTCGGCATCCTTGTGCACACTTGGCCAGACATGCTGGTCTGGCAAGTAAGGATCGTCCCTCTTTCAGCCGTTATGTGGAGATAGTGTGGCCAGTTCCCTCGGCCCTGGTGTTGGTGTGTGCTTTCCCGTCAAGCTGGACTGAGAACTGTAACAGGACTATTAGTAAGAAAATAAGCCCCTTACTCCCTTTAGCTGTTTGATGGTCATTTATCAGCACCCATGCAGGCGACTGCAACACCCTCATGCACAGTGCCACTGTGCTCATCTCAGCCTCTTCTGGGGCTAGGAATGCCCCGAGGACAAAGGGAGCCCACTGCTTCTTCTGGACCATGGTCTCTAACTTTCCACGCCTGCCTGGCTTTCCCACGTCTTCCCCAAACACACTCGGTGTTTGACCCAGACTTTACAGCTGTTCCTGGCAGGGAGGCTGATCCACCCTGTCTCTCGACTTCTCAATGTACTGAAGTCCTGTTTACTTCCCTTTCAATTGCCTGCTTTTCAGTGCCCCTCTCACAGCTTGTCTCACAGCTAGTTCATTACCCACAGGTCTCCCTCCAGGTGTGCTGGCTAGTTCTTGCTTGGGCTGCTTCCTCATCAGACCTAGGTCCTCAGCACCTCTGCAGGTTGGCTCGAGGGCTGCCAGGAGCCAAGGACCACGGTTACACTGCGTCATCACTTCGAAGCCCCGCCTGAGGATGTTCAGACCTAGCACAACATCTCCTGGGCTGGGAGCATCTTCCTAGTTCTGGTCCAGTCTTCTCAGCAGGATCTGCCCTGTCGACAAGATCCTTTCCAAAGGAGACATTAAAACCTGACCAAGGATTGGCTTGGTGTAGTGCTCGCCTGCCATGCACAAGACCATAGGTTTAACCCCCAGTATGGGGAGGGAGGGAACAAATCCAAAACACCAAAAGCCTCTACAGCTTCAAGTGTTGGTGCTCAGGCCTCTAGGCTCCCACTTCTGTCATCTGGCCCCCTTCTTCTATAGAAGCTGATTCTTGAGTTTACAGGGCCCCTTCCCATTCCTTCCTTCGAGGGCCACCGTGATGTGAATTCTGGGTTTTGCATCTAGCCTTACATCCCTGGGGAATGGGTTCCTAGCTCAGCAGCATCCCTAGCTCAGATCTCGGCTGCATGGCCTGATTTACCTCGCATACTGTGCTTCCTGAGGGGCACACCTGCGGAGTTTGCCCCAGGCATCCTGCTTATCTGCTGCAGTTCAAAGTCCCGCACTGGACAGAGGCTGAGCTGGCAAGTCTTTCCCCAGCTGGCAGAGCCTGGGCCCCACCCTGCTCCTGGTGTGGGCGACTCCCGGTCCTGTGGAGTCACCGTGTCTCCCACCCCTTGCATCAGTCTGCCCAGGCTTATCCTACTACTTGGTGTCCCCTGATCTCAGCAAGCACCATTGTCTCTCCTAGCACCCCATCCTCAGCACCCGGGAGCACCCCATCCTCAATGTGCTCCAGTGGGGCACTGGTTACCAGACCTCCCCTCACCGCCGTCTTCTTCCTCATCACTAGCAGCGCCACAATCTGGCTCTGTTGACAACCCACCGGCAGCCAAGTCTCCTGGGCGCCAAGACTGGGCAGCCCTGTGCTGGCATGGAAGGAGAGTCAGCTCTGCCCCTTTCCTGCCCAAGACGGGGGCCTGGCTGAGGGCACACTGGTCACCTTCCTGCCTGGAGGCAAAACTGTGGAAAGCACATCGCTGCCAAGCGAGTGGACCAGGACCATCCCTGTGAGGTAGAGCCGAGTCGGCCCCTGGCAGACCCCCAACACTCTTCTGGGTTCTTGTTGCAGGAGCTAAATAACCTGTGGAGTTCTCCACACCAACTCCTGTTCTGCCTGCAGCCCCTACCCTTGCCCATGCCCACAGGGGCAAGTCCCTTTGGTGGGGCCCACCTATCTGCTCCCAGGCAGACGCTCTGGTCCACCCTGCTGTGGTCATTGTCACGGGAGCATTAAGCATTAAATTTCCAGCCACCGCTGACCTCCAGACACTATTTGTGTCTGTGGCCAGAGTGACTCGAAACCCCCAAGGACAAACACAGAAGCGAGCAAAGCACTACATTCCCAGTGCTGCAGAGGATTCCAGCAAGTCACCTGACACTACAAACACGTGGTCTGCCAGCCCGGGTCATGGGCAAAGGGGGCTGTGCTTCCACTCAGCTTTCCTGAGGAACTCACAACATCCCAGGTGACTGCTACGACTGCTGCTCCCCTCCTCTGGCAAGGCCTCGCACCCACTGTGACGCGACAGCCACCGGCCAAGCAACCTTCACCTTGTCCACCTGGCAGTGAGAGGCAGGGAGCCGGGACCCACGCGCTCTCCTGCATCAAGAACGTAACAAGATCCATCCGTGTTGTTCCCGCCGCAAACCGCTCCTCTGTCTTGTTGCCATGCAAGATTTCACTATGTGCCACAGAGGCCTGAACCCCATAAAAGTAGACGCATCAGATGGCCAGGTAGGACGATGGGAGGGAGAGGAATGGGAGGGAGGGGGGAGGGAAACACATTAGCACTTAATGTGCTTATAAAACTAAAAATAATTTAAAAAAGGTTTCTCTGTGTAGAGAAGGCTGTACGTGTCCTGGCTGACGGGCACTTGGGTTGAGCCGGTCAGAGAGTCCACACGTGCACTCCCTTGCCCGCCTCAGAGGACACTAACGTCACCCGCGTCCCACGGCCTCACATGAGCGCGGCTCCTGTCACCAGCTGCACCTTCGGCCAAGACCCAGGAGCACAGCAGCGCACGGCCAGGAGCACAGCAGCGCACGGCCAGGAGGCAGCGCACGGCCAGGAGCACAGCAGCGCACGGCCAGGAGCACAGCAGCGCACGGCCAGGAGGCAGCGCACGGCCAGGAGGCAGCGCACGGCCAGGAGGCAGCGCACGGCCAGGAGGCAGCGCACGGCCAGGAGCACAGCAGCGCACGGCCAGGAGCACAGCAGCGCACGGCCAGGAGCACAGCAGCGCACGGCCAGGAGCACAGCAGCGCACGGCCAGGAGGCAGCGCACGGCCAGGAGGCAGCGCACGGCCAGGAGCACAGCAGCGCACGGCCAGGAGGCAGCGCACGGCCAGGAGGCAGCGCACGGCCAGGAGGCAGCGCACGGCCAGGAGCACAGCAGCGCACGGCCAGGAGGCAGCGCACGGCCAGGAGGCAGCGCACCTCGAGCAAGTTCAAGTCTCAGACCGTGTTCCGCTCCTCTGACGGTCTGCGGGAGAGCGGCAGTCAGCCAGAAGCATCTGCAGACACGGCGGGGCTCACCTCACTGATGACTCCAGATGGAAACGGTCTGGAACGACCTCTGGAGCCAGCAGGGAGCCGGCTGTAAAGCTGTGATTACGGTTCTGGGGTTAAGACGAAGGGCTGCGGGTCTGAGGCCAGGCTGCGAAGGGAGTGAGATCCTATCTTGTCTCCCCCCTCCCCCGCCAATAAAAAGTCACCACAGGACACCAAGGAGAGACAATTAACAAGGCACTTCACTTACAGACTTCCCGAGGGAGACTTGTGAGCAGACACGCGCCAGGCGGCCACACTGGACAGCACGCGCGCAGGCACGCACAGCCCGTCGGTGAAGGGTCCTGGCTAAGATGGGAGAGGCTCTGGGACCTCCTCGCCTCAAAGGAAGCAGGGGAGCTGCAGGAGGGGTGGTGACAAGTGTGAGCTGGGGTCCTGCTTGTGTCGTCCCCCCCCATGGAAGCACAGGAGCCGGGCTGTGGGTAGAAAAAGCTTGGTGTCTAAGTACCCAGGCCCTACGCAGGCTGACTGGTCAAAGACCAAAGGTCAGCTGCCAAGCTGCCTGTGTGGGAGGAAGAGCTGGCTGTCCTCGCCCCAGGGAGGCCACCAACCTACAACGCTGGCACAAAGACAGCAGTTACCAAAGTTGGAGGACAGCCAGAACCTGGTCACTCAGGTAGGAAGGGAAGAGGGAGAATCCTGAAGACAGGGCCGGCCTTCCCTCCAGCCCAGGATGCCTCGAACGTCCTGTCAAGCTGCCCAGTTTTCTCACTTCGAAGGAGAGAACATGACTTTACCTTGAAGAAACTGGGAGGGGGCACCACGTGGTCAAAGTCAAATCACCAAACAGGAGAAACGTGACGTCCAGCACCAAGAAGGGGCGCAGGGTGGCAGGATCGACCTCAGCCCACCGAGGAGGCAGCGGGGTTACTTCCTGGTCTGAGCAGAACGTGTACTGAGAGCTCACAGACCTCAGCAGCGCAGTCGGCTCTGTGTACAGGAAACCTTCGCAGCTTTTCAAAAAGGTGGCAAACTGCTTAAAATTGCGAAATTGTTTCAAGCTTTAAAAAAGCCTTCACATGCTGGACTAAAAGGAAGCAAACAAAATAGAGCCAAGTTAAGTTACTACAGGGGCTAGGTGTCACAAGCAACCCCAAGACTCAGAACCACAACTTCCAGCGAGCTTGGTCCCCTAGCAAGACCCTGTCTGAAAAGACCAGGAGTCAGAGCCCAGCATGTTGGCGTGAGGTGCTACCCAGGAGGCTGAGACAGGGGGAAGAACTCAAGGGCAGCACCAGAGAGACCAGATGACTCAGGGGGTCACAAGCCAGGCAAGGGAGAAAAGAGGGCAGGAGGAAGGAAGGAAAGGAGGGGAGACGAGGACAGGAAGCGAAAGGGGCAGGTGCATACTCCATGGGAATGCCAGTTCTCTCCTCCCGAGATCACGCTCAGGTCGCTGGGTGGTGGGCATGGGTGGTGGGCGAGCAGGTCACTCCTGCTTCCACAGGAAGCTTAAACTGGCAGCCGTCCTTCCCCAGCCGCCCCCACCCCCACGTTCCACGTCTGCAAGGGGAAGGCTGCATGGGCATCTCGAGGTTGTGTGGCAGTGTCCCCTGATGCTGACAATCGGGAGAGGAGGAGGAATTGCACCCGGCTGAGGGTGCTTTTCCTGCCCAAATGTTCACATCGTGCAATTTTCACACAGTGGAATGCTGAATGGTAGAAAAACAGACAGGGTAGTCACGCACAGCCAGCCAGCCGACGTGGCCACGTCAGTGCAGCTGCACAGCCCCGAAACACAGCAACCTTTGCCAACGATGACGAACCAGTACGCTATATCTTGCATAGTTGTTGGGAGAGTCAGTAAAGACGGGAGATGGGCCCAGGGGAGGTTCTGGCTCTACAGGGGAACCTACGACAACACGGCTCGAGTATCAGCAACTGACAGTCCCGGCAGCCAGGGTCTCCTCAGCCTGCATTTTTCCCTGCATTTAACCTGCAAAGACCCCCAATGCTTTCAAAGAGAAGCCAGTCTTGCCCTGAAAGGACAGGATCAGCAAGCCCTGGCAACCAGCTGCTTGCTTTTAGGACTGGTGGTTTGGCCTCAAACAGTAGAATCCTTGGAGGCAAGGGTTAAACAGGGATTACAGAATTCCTACATTAGTAGGCAGTCCAAGAAGGGGCCCCAAGGTATGCCGCAGAGTCCTCACAGAGAATCTCATGGCCCATATCAGCTGAAGTTCTGGAGGGCGGGAAGGAGAAGGTGGGAAAAACCAAGAGACGGAAGGGAGGGAGGAAAGCGAAAAGGAAGAAGACGAGGTGTGGGGGAGAGAGCAGGATGGGAGGGAGAAAGGGGAAGGGGAGGGATGAGGGAAAGGGAGAAGAAGGGGGCAAGAGTACCTAGCCATTGAGCTTGTATAATTAGGAAAAAAATAAGAGAGAGAGAGAGAAAAAAAGACTGGTGATTGACCTGCATGCCAGTCAGGAGTATGTGGAGCATGACAGGTGAGGGTCAGAGTCACTGTCTCCGCCAGGGTACAGAGTGTGTCCAGAAACTGCCCTCCACTGCTCCCTCCTGGGCCTTTGCTCCTGTCCTTGCCGGAAGTGTGCAATGCAAGAACAGCCACACCGCGCAGAGCTCCACTCGAGCAACAGAACCGGAGCCGGAGCCGCAGGAACCACCACTTCGGTAGTTCTTACTCACCTGAAACACGGGGAGGACTACCTTTTCTTTTCTTTTTGAGATCAAGTTTTGAGGCAGCCCAGGCTGGTGTTGCATTAACCATGGAACCATGCAGTTGTATGGTCTAGCTTCCTAAGCGCTGCATTACATGTGATGTGCCACTGTGGCTGGCTCAAAACTTTTTCTACCCACCACCCAATTTTTAGTCTTTCTAAATTCTAGGCCCACGGGTCCCCGACAGAACATCTGTTCTAGCGGGGGATGTAGCTCAGTGTAGGGTACTTGCCAAGCACGCTCAAAGCCCTAGCTTTGGCTCCCAGCGCATGAAGGAGGGAGGAAGGGAAGGAGGAAAAAAGGGAAGGAGAAAGGGAAGGGAGAGAGAGAAGAAAGGAACAAAAGGAAGGAAGGAAGGAAGGAAGGAAGGAAGGAAGGAAGGAAGGAAGGAAGGAAGGAAGGAAAGGGGAAAAAGACTTGAATGTCTGTCCTAGAAAAAGAACCTAGTATGTTCTCAAACACATGGTGAGGACAACTGATTGATTCAAACTATCCAGCAGCACTTTGGACAAATAGTATCAAGCCTCTAGCTTCCACACATCTTTAGTAGTTTCCTCCAGGGAACCCACCAGCATGAGCCCTACGCGCACGCACGGTCACCACAGCTGGCTTTTAACACTGAGACACCGCTTGGGGATCCACAGTGAGAAGCTGCATTGAGCAAAGAGCTGTCGCTCTGGGCTCAGGCAACACACTGCAGCTCCTGGCCTGCAGACCGTCAGGTATGAGCGCAGTGTCAGGACTGCCTGTGGCACGCTTGGAGGCTACATACAGGTAGCTGGGTGTGTCCATGTGACCCCAGCGGCTCCGAGGCTGACCAGTCCCTCGTTCCTCTCCACTCTCCATCTCCTACTCTGTCTCATTTAATAAGCCTATCTCTACTTGACATTATTTTATTGTCTTTTCAGTTGTGATTTGTTGGGTGGTGACACTGAAGGGTCACGGTTTAAAAGCCGAGCTATCTCGTGAAACCCTTATCCCTTCCCTTACCCCCCTCCAAATGCACAAAAATATTACTGCAAGCTTATTTTTAACGAAGTAATCGTATTTCATAAGGCTGAGCCCGCCTCTCAACAGCGTCGCTTTTGCTTTTTGTTTTAATCCTTTTCAGTATTGTGCCACGTGCGCAGGGGTTTCAAAACACGCGTACTGCAGGAAAACTGTGCAAATGCCTTTAAACGATAGTTAAGGAAAACCCGCCCGCTCAGCGGAACAAAGTTACGCCTGGAAGCCTGGCGCCCACCCCGGCCTGCGAGAAAACATTCGGCGGGAGCCGGCGGCAGGACGCGCCAGCGCCAGCGCCTGGACACCCCCGGGTCCCGCCCGGCCTCCGATGCACCTGCCGCCCGGGCGTCCCCGCCCTACCTGCGCCCTCGTGGTCCCGCCAAGCGCACCCAGCCGACGGCCCGACAACCGCCCGGCCACACGGGGACGGGCTCCGGCGGGGCCTGCGGCGGACGGCCGCCGTCCGCTCCCTTCCGCGCCCTCCACCGACGGCCGCCCCCCCGCGCTCCCGGGACCCCCCGGAGGCTGTCGTGCGTCCAGGCGCTGCACCGGCCGCGGACGTCCGGGACCGGGCTGCAGAATCCAGCGGCCGCGGAAGATGCGCGGCTCAGGGCTCAGGGCGAGGGCGGCGCACCCCCTAGCGGCGGGGGCGGGCAGCGGCTGCAGCTGGGGACGCACCGGGGGCGGGGCCGGAAGTGACGTACAGGAAGGGGGCGGCGGCCTCTCTGTCCCACGCGCGTGTGTCTCCGGCGCGAGGCAGACGCGGCACAGCGCCCCCGGCCGGCGCACGTTGGCACATTCGGGATCGGTCCACCGCGATCAGCGGGGGAGGCACCGGAACGGTCCAGTGTTTACCGCTGGACGGCAGCGCCGCCAGGTGGCCGCCGTTGGCGCCTTCCGGAACGTTCCAGCGGCTGGGCCGGTAGGTGGTGCCGCTGAGCGACAGTTCCAGTCTGCGGCCGCTGTTCGGAACGTCCCATTGCGGCCAGCAGGGGGGGCTGCGGGCGCCGACCTCTAAGCCAGAAGACCGGTTCTGGTTTCAAGGGACAAAAATCTGCCAAGCGGGTCGCGCCCCGAGACAAAGGACTCTGCTGGTAAACGCAGTGAGGCTCCGCCCGGCCTCGAAGCGGGGACTCGGACCTCATTAGAGGGCGCCGTGTGGGCGGGGCCTCATGTCACAGGACGCCGCGGGGCGGGGCCTCATCCGAGAGAACCTCGGGGGCGGGGCCTCATCTCATAGGACACCGCGGGGGCGGGGCCTCATCTCAGGATGCCGCGGGGGCGGGGCCTCATCGCATGATGCTGCAGGGGCGGGGCCTCATCCGAGAGAACCTCGGGGGCGGGGCCTCATCTCATGATGTTGCAGGGGCGGGGCCTCATCCGAGAGAACCTCGGGGGCGGGGCCTCATCTCATAGGACACCGCGGGGGCGGGGCCTCATCTCAGGATGCCGCGGGGGCGGGGCCTCATCGCAGGACGCCGCGGGGCGGGGCCTCATCCGAGAGAACCTCGGGGGCGGGGCCTCATCTCATGATGCTGCGGGGGCGGGGCCTCATCTCATGATGCTGCAGGGGCGGGGCCTCATCTCAGGACGCCGCGGGGCGGGGCCTCATCCCAGAGGACCTTGGGGCGGGGCCTCACCTCATAGGACGCCGCGGGGGCGGGGCCTCATCCCAGAGGACCTCGGGGGCGGGGCCTCACCTCATAGGACGCCGCGGGGGCGGGGCCTCATCCCAGAGGGAGGCTCACTGCAGAGACGGGGCTCCCATTGACGTTTTGGCGATGGAGCGCCCCCTGTGCCCACTATTGCCAGCACCCTGGGCCAAGCACCCTGGGCCGCTTCTCTGCCGAAGGTGCTTTAGTGAGGTTTGAGCTGGCAGGCCTCCTCTAAGCGTCCCATTTTGCCCTGCCACCATTTGCTTTTCCTTAGTTGTGGGAAAGCTGATAAAGTTTTTCTTCAGTCACTGACCAGAATTCGTTAAAATAGAGCTTCTTAAATTTTTTTCACTAGTAAATCTTTAATATACGAATTTTTTAATTTTTCATTTATATATTGTCATAGTTAGATAAAGGTGTCAGCCTGACAGTTGGAGGCTCTGAGCTCTGTGCACATTTGTAGAGTCAGTGGTTGAGTTAGATCCCAGCCCAGCCCCCTGGAGATTGATTGGTGGGAAGGCCCAGCCCAAGGTGGGGGGACTAGTTCCTGGACCTGTGAATAAGAGGGAGGGAGTTGGTTAAGGAAATGGGCATCCTGGCAAGTGAGGTTGTCTCTCTGGAGTCCTGTAGATGCGGTGGGGCCAGTTCCCTCAGCCCTTGGTGTTGGTGTGGGCTCGGATCAACCCCGAGACTGCAGTTGCTCTTCTCAGTTGCCGAGAGACAACACTCAAACCACCATCTTAAGGGAGAATGGAAAGATTTATTTGGTTTCCAGTTCCACTGTAAGCCAAAATAAAACCCCTTGTTCCTTTAAGCGGTTTGGTTGTGAATTTATCAGCAAAAATGCAGAGTAACTGCAACATATGATATATACATATATATAGAAAAAGAGCACTCAGTATGTACATACATATATAGACATAGATCCTCTCTCAAATACATAAAATATTTTTAAAAACTGTGACTTACCAATTTGATGACAATAGGAAAATACTAAAAGTCTTTGTTTTCTATCAGTAAAACACTGTCTTTCTGTAAGAGAAAGCTGCACAGTAGAACTCTGCAACTCATGATTCCTCTAGCTTCAGGTCTGAGCTGGCACTTGAGGCAGTGTACGCAGTGACCGCCTGCCATGGGCAGTGTGCACAGAAGCCGGCCTGGGTAACGCACAGCTGCTACCTGCCCTGGGCTGAACCAAGGCTGCACTGTTGTGCTTTGTTGTACAGGCTACGCTGCCAGATTCACCTCAGCTTCATTTCACCCCGATTCTGAATTATTAGTCATGTGTGCGTTCAGAATCTTTTTCCAATGCCAGACTTTACACAAGCTCCGCATTCAATTGTGCGGTCCTGTATGGGGAAGAAGCTGTGAGCGAATGGACTACTTCAGCCCTCTGGCTGCCCCCAGCACCCTTGGCTGGGCTGTGAGCTGTGTCTTCCCCATGAAGACCTTTGGGGCTGTGACTAGGAGCTGGTCCAGGGACCAGTCTTAGAAATGCAAGCTATAAAAAAGTGGTAGAAATATCATGAGTTAGAAATATAGACATGTTTCTGTTTTTCCACAGCAACAGAATTCATTAAACAATAGATTATCAAGCTATGTCAGTTTGTTGGCTTCACTTACTAAGTAGTTCAATGTCCTTTGATAGGCACAGTTTTTTATTCTAGCTTATTACTAATAGTAACTCTCACTTGAGTCTCTCTCTGCACACACTACACACACACACACACACACAACCGACGCAGATCGCTGCAGGTGATGAGATATGAAACATAGTTGGACAGGTTCGGAAATGCAGAGCAAGAAGCTGGACAAGCTGGAAGGATGAGGGGCCCTGGGAGGGCACGACGGGTGGATGGCTGACGTGCGTGGGCATGTCAGGCAGTGGGGCCAAGCCGAGTCCTAGGGATGGCCAGCTCTCTGCTTGTTGGCGCACATGGACGCACGACAACTGGCTGCACAGTGGGCAGTGTGGTCTTCACCACCAGCATGTTAGGTGGCTTTGGGAATCACCCTGGACCGCTCCACCTCCGTATTGCTTTACTCTGGGGTTTCACTTCCCAGGCTCTGCCTTCCAGGACTGAAGTGAAGGCTCCACTGTTCTCTTTCCATATGGCGTTCTTTATGTGGGATCTGGGACCTGAATTCGGGTCCTTTTGCTTTAACCAGTGCGCTGATAGGATTTTAATATATCATGTGCCATATGTTCCCAGTGTACTTGGGTGAGTACGTGGTGTCATCTCCTCATTTGCATGAACAGCATATCGGTCAGTCTGCCTCATGGCTCCTGCTGGACAGGTGGTGGCATCTCTGCATGTAGGAAAATGCAATGTCACCCTGTTACCTGTTACATGTAGAGTGGGGCCGACTGCTACTCGTGAGTGTCGTCACCCAGGGCAGGCCCAGTCCAAGCTGCTCCTCTACACAATGTGGAGTAACTTAGAGCAGGGAACAGCCCGGTTGCTACAAGGATCAGTTGTTTGGTGACAGAGTGGGAACATCTTGCAATCTCGGCACCTGGGAGATGAAGGTGGTGTCCAGCATGAACTTACCTCAGAAAATAAAAGCCAAGTAGTGGACTCAGCCTGATGCGGATTCTCATCTTACAATGAAAACCTCTCTTGGGTTGGAGAGATGGCTCAGGGGTTAACAAGCAGCAGGACCTGAGTTCAGATCCCATGTCCCATGTAAAAATGGCAGGTAGAAATGACTGTGGCCTGCACTTCCAATCCTGGTGGGCGGCGCCTGGGAAATTGCAGAGCTAAGCAAAAAGGAAGTAGAATTAATCCAAGATGACTCCAAAGTCACCCTTGGGCCTCTACAGGAACACACAGTACCCTCTGATACACACATACCCACACAATACACACACACATCTGCGTGTGCATATACACCCCCACATCCACATGCATGCACACACATATGCACATACATACCCCTCACATATCCACATGCATGCACAAATACGTGCGTGTGCACACACATTAAAAAATCCTCTAGGCCTTTCATTGATGATTTTTTTTAACATTTTTTTATTATTATTCAATTGTGTGTGTGTGTGTAGAACCACGGGCGAATTCGGGAACCACCACGGACGCCTCCACCTCCTTGTTTTACTCTTTCCCGAGATTCACAGGCTCCGCCCTACCAGGACCAGAAGCGCAGGCCGCCCCTGCTTCCGCCCAGCGTCTATGCGTGGGGTCTAGGATCTGAACTCAGGATCCTCCGCCTACAAAGCAGAAGCTTAACCCCTGAGCCACCTCTCCAGCCCCTCATTGATGATTCTTTTTGCTTAAAACCTATGGGTTTTCAAAAGCAGATGTGCTCAGAAACCAGGAATGTGTGGTGACATTTCGACAGCATGGGACCTACAGGCTGCACTGCATGGGCAGCTGCACCGCACAGCCGGCTACACTGTACGGGCAGCTGCACTGCACGGGTGGCTGCACTGCACAGGTAGCATTGCACGGGCAGCTGCACTGCACGGGGCTCAGCATCAGGAGAGGAGATCCTTCTGTGGTCTCATCAAAGAGAAAGAATATGAAGGCTTTGGGATGGATCACAGGTTAAAGCCTGTCCTTAAAAGGTAACGGACCTGGTTTCTGATCCCCAGATCCCACATACAAATACCAGGTGGAAATGGTGACGGCCTGCAATTGAGTCCCTGGAAGGCAGAGCCTGGAAGTCCCAGAATGAAGCAGAAAGGAAATGGAGTAATCCAGGATGACGCCAGCTCACCCACAGGCACACCCATTCAAATGCCTTCTACACACACACACACACACACACACACACACACACACACACACACACACGAGTCCAGAGCAGGTACAGCGTGACCTCCATGCCTGTCTGGAGGCCGCTCCTCCCAGAGCTGTTGGGCAGTGTGCACATGCAGTGGTCAGCAAAGCGTGGGGGTCAGCTTGTCTGTTTTCCTTGGTCACGGGTTTGGCCACTACCGTGGAGTAGGCAGAGGCCTGCTCAGTCCCTAGGTAACGCAGGACTATCCTTAGTATCTCTCCAGTTTGGGGACAGCGCAGTGGCAGCTCTAAGCCGCATGGCCTGGATGTAACCCTTGGGTCTGTGGAGCGCTCGGCTGCGGAAACGGCATCCCCCATGCATTGGCATCACCCCAGACTCAGGGGTGCTCTGTAACTAAACCTTGGTCTCTCCCACCAGATGGGCAGCCTGTGATTTGTTCTCCTGGACACGTAAGCAAACTGACGTTTCAGGTGCTGATGCTGTGGTTGGCCCTCCACTGGCCACGCGTTCCACCCTTGGCAGATGTGTAGTCCTGGGACCTTGGCTGGCTGGGAGCTCTGTATCTTTCCCATCTGTGTCTGTTTGCGTCAAGTGTGAAGCAAGTCCTTTGTTTTGGCTCTTGATTCTGGCTCAAGGTCAAGGGGCTGAGCCTGGTAGAAGGACCATGTGGCGAGACAGGGACTAAGTGTCAGCTGTGGGGCTTTGAGGACACACCCAAGCCATGTTCAGGGATCTGCAAACATGCCTGTCCCTTTCCATGTATCTGTCTCTCTCTGCCCAAGTCTGTCTTCACGTGTCTCTGAACCTCTGTGTGTGTGTGTGTCTGTTGCCTGTGCTTTGCCAGAACTAGACCCTGGTTTAGAGAAATGGCCAGGGCTAAGCAACTTGCAGTGTCCTCCCTGGGTTCCTGATAGCTGACTCTTGTGTCGCTTGGCCAGGCAGGCTGCCTCTGGACTCGGGTCGACTTACATGCTCATTGGCAGGAGAGTTCTCGAACAATCCCCGCGTCAGACTGCCCCCAGCAGCCACTCAGTTCAATCGCACTCCCGAGACATTCCCAGGGAGCAGCTGGCAATTCCTGTCTAGCTGTGTCCTGTCACCCCTCTCATTTCCCTGAGGCATCCCCAGCATACCTGTGGCCCTCATCAGTGAGGGCGGGAGGGGTAGCTGAAGAATGGGGTGACCTCTGGAGGTCACATCCACTGTCTTTAAGTTTCAAAATTGCTCACAAAGAGGCTGCTACTCAGGTTGGGGAGATGGCTGAGAGCCCACATAAAACAGAAACAGGCTTGGGGGCGCGACAACTCAATCCCAGCCTCAGGAGGCAGAACATTCCCCAAAGCAATCTTCCTCGCTACACCAGGCCTGTGGGCAAGCTCAGGTTTGACTAGAGAACCAGCGTCCAAGAAATAAGGTGGGAGAGCCGTCGAGACCGATTCTTGATCTCACCCTTGGGCCTTCACACACACGCACCACACACACTTTTAAAAAAGCTGGTACTCGGGAGTTGGAGAGATGGCTTAGGAGCTGAGACTCTGCCTCACAAGTAAGAAGACTGGCGTTTGGGTCCTAGATCCCATGTAAAAATTCCAGGTAGAAATGGCAGCGGCCTGCACTTTTGGCCCGGGAAGAGGCCTGTGAAACCCAAGTGCAGCAAAAAGGAGGTAGAGACAATCCAGGATGATTCCTAAAGTAACCCTTGCAGCTTCACAGGGACATGCAGAGCCCTTTGATACACAAAAACCACATATGTGTGTGCCAAAAAAAAAAAAAAAAAAGCGGTTACACAACCCAACTTTTTTAAACAAGTTTATTTATTGAAAGGATCTGAAAATAGTAATAAGGCCTTCATCAACAATTAACAAATTTCCAAGATATTAACAATATGAAACATTAAGAATTTGTGTCAAAACTCCCATGTATTCTGGATTAGTCTGACAGCAATACTTGCTTTTGCTTGGACACAGGACCTGAGCTCAAAACTCCACCCCCTCTGGACACAGCAGGCTGTTGCAGTCGCAGCCACAGGTCACAGCACACACCTGACAGGCCACCTCTAGAACTCCACAGGCCGAGGCCACAGGGACCCAAGGAATGGTGGGCAGAAGATCACTCAGGGCAGACAGCTCTGCGCGGCTTTGAGCCCTTGCTGGCAGCAAGAGAACTTGGCTTCACCTGCAGCCAGTCCCTGCGGGGGCAACTGAACAGTGAGGGGTGGGATCACGCCAAGCCGCAGCGCAGCCGCCCACCGGCTCCACCCAGGGTGGCTGCTGCTCAGCCGCTAGCCTGCCTGCCAGGGAAGGAGCGCGGGCCACAGGGCTGGCGTTCTCCACTGAGTGTCGTTCTCACACTCTGTGGCCGCTGCTGAGGCTGCGAGCATGGGCCCTGTCCGTCTGCACTGGCCGGACACATGTAAACACCGGGTAAGGGACACACAGTGTGTACAAGAAAATATGTACGTATGCACTTCAGAAAGTTTAAAACAACCCTAAAAAGTATACATAAGACTTAAAATGTCCCGGCGGCAGCTGGTGCCCTGCTGAGTGAGGAATGTGGGGCTGCCTGGTGGCCGGGCCGGACTTTGCCTCACCTGCTCTGCCACAGGAGCCAGAGGTCTTGGGCTGACTCAAGGCACCTGGCCCCTCCAGAAGCCAGCAAGGCCGCCTGCCCTGCCAACCACTGCAGACCACTAGTGTCCCCGAAAGTTGCAGCGGAGAAGGAACAGGATCCAGGGAAAAGTACTGCAGCTAAGGGAGGGTATTTTGGCTGAGACATTTATTTCAGTATCAAAGGGCAGATTCATTCATTCTGACCCTCTCAGAATTTCGACAGATTGATTGATGGGAGTTGCTGGCCTAGGACCTGAAGGGGCTCGCGGCAGGGCAAGGCACCCAATCCAGTGCTCCCTTTGCTTCTTTAGAAGTGAAAAAAGTCAGATTTAAAAACGTTAAAAAGCCCATGTGTCCTGCAAAAGGTGGACAGGCTCTCCCCACGAAGCAGGAGGGACGTGGACAGCCCTGAACAGCCACATGGCTCCACGGTGGCCGGGTTGGCCAGAGGGTGGGCCGGAGAGCAGGAGAGAGACGAGACCCCAAGGACTGGGGCTCAGGCCGGGCCTGAGACGTGCAGGCTAGCTTTCCTCCTCCTCCTCCTCCTCCTCTTCCTCCTCCTCCGGGAAGTGAGCCTGCTTCTTCCGAACGTTCCAGTGAAGACACTGGGCGAGGCTCTTGAACCAGTCACTCACCGGGTCGCGGACGCAGATGGAGGGCAGCGGGTAGCAGGAGGTGGTGATGCTGATGCTGGGAGGGCGCCACACGCAGCGGTGAGCCGGCGACCCACGGAGCGGGCACCGCCGCCCCCGCCCAGGCCCCGGGGGAAGCGGCAGCACACCCCCACGTCCGCGTGCGGCTGGAGGGCTGTCCAGCGTGCAGGTGGCACGAGGGCACTGCTGGCTGCAGGACATTCCCCTCGGGCTAGGCTGCCCTGTGTGACGGGAGCCGGGGATGGGTCTTCCTGCACGCGTGCTGCACCGATGCAGTGCTCTGCCACACAGCAGCCACCAGCGGTGCCCGAGGTCACGTAAGGGGGACAAGGTCAGCCTGTGCCCCAGCCTCATACCTGTCCCCATGGCGGATTTCCTGCCTCTTCCGTCCGTCAAAGGACACCCATGCAGTGTTCCTGGCTTCTGGCGACAGCATAATCTGAAAGAGTGGGGCGGGACGGGGTGGGATGAGGGTGGGCCCTGGGCGGGGAAGGCATGTTCCCTGCCACCTCGGGTCCTCCTCCAGAGGAGGCACACTATGTGGTTTTGGCCTTGCGTGGGAGCTGCAGGAACGACTGTTGTTTTTCTGGTACGTGTGATCACTGGAGTTGGTTCCAGTAGCTCGCGGTCCCGAGTGGCCTGGGGAAGAACGCGGCTGGTCTGGGAATGAGGGGCCAGCCCAGGAGTCTAGTGTGGAGCAGGCCTAGCTACCTTCCTCACCCGGGGCCCCACGCGGCTACCCTCCACGTGACTGTCCTGCATGGAACACTGGACAGTTCGGTGTCACAGGAACAATGGACAGACGCAGCGCCTGTGTCCCGAGTCCTAGAAACTCTGAGAGGCGGGGCTCATATCCGAGGGGCGGGAGGTCTTTTCCTCTTTCTGCTGCCCCAGGGTCGAAAGACTCACAAAGCAAAGGCGACAGAGGGGAACAGCGCTGACCTTCAGCTCAACCCCTGCAGGGACGACGATGGGCCGGAATGACAGCGAGTGGGGGCAGATGGGCGTGACCATGATGGCTGGCACGTTGGGGTGGACCATGGAGGCGCCAGCTGCAGCTGCGTAGGCTGTGCTGCCCGTTGGGGTGGACACGATGACTCCTGGTGGGGACACGGGGCAGGAGTCACTCTTGGGTCCATAAGGAGCTCCTGGGAGGAGGGACGGGCGCCCCACGGGCCTTACCATCTCCCTGCACAGTGGTGATGAGGTGTCCGTCCAGGTAGACGTCTACATTGGACAGGTACGAAGAGGGGCCTCTGTCTATCACCACTTCATTCAGGACCTGGAGACAGCAGAGCCACGGCCCTCAGAGAGGGGCAAGGGCAGGCATCCCTGCCACGGGCACCCAGAGGTTTTCCCTGGTGATGGGCTCCTTGGTGGGGTCCGCACTGAGCTCACCCCACCCTGCGCCCACCTTGTGAGCAGGGCCAGGTGACGAGGGCTCTGCCACACACCTGGTACTGCATGGCCTGCTTCCCGCCCTCGGCGTCCAGGCCGTTCTCTCTGAGGCCATTGTGCACGGTCTTCTTGTCTCTGGGCTCCTTCACCACCCTGACCTTTAGCCGGCTCCGCAGAATAACGGCAGCATTCCCTGGGGACAAGGGTGGGAGGTCAGGACCGCCAAGAAAGAAGGGACCCTCCCCTTTCTGCTCCTAAGCTAGTTAACGTTTGGTGTCTTTGACCAAAGCCATACAAGAGCAGCCTGGGGCCTGCCAGACTTTGAAATATCTGAAACTCAGAAATGCCCAAATCTTCAAACATACAGCTGCATCATTAATAAACAACATTAACCAACAAACCCAGGAGAGGCGACTCCACTGCCTGGAGTTTCAGATCATTCCAACTTACCCTCTATCACCTGGTTCACCTGGGACTGGAAGTTCTCAAAGTTGAATGGGGTCAAGAAGCCCAGAGAGCCCAGGTGAAAGGCCATGACAGGAGGCACACTGCCCTGTGGCGAGAAGATCATGTGATGTCTCCTGGCCACTCAAGGCCTGGGAAGGGGAAGCCCTGAGCCCAGCCAACTGTCCCAGGCCAGGCTGGGGTCTACTTCCCTGAGGCAGGAGAAGCAGGGATGGGGCAGTGAAAAGCAGCAAGACGACAAGCTCACGGTCACAGAACTGGAAAGAACGAACCAGTGCTGACCATGCTCAGTGGGCTGGCCAGTGAGGCTTGGCAGAGACCTGGGAAGGGGCAAAGGGCACCTACGGGTGGTTCTAACCGCGTCTACATACAGTGAGGCAGAGCACGAGCAGGCTGGAGTCCCTGAAGAGCCACTGCTGCAGGGCCGGGACCAGTCACCGCCAGCTCTTGCAACCCCCCCCCAGGCACACTGTCCCTTTCTAGGACTTCACCCGAGCCCAGTGCAGTGTGGGACCTGACCTGCTAAGACAAGGAAGCTCCAGACCACAGACCCGTGCTCCCTTGCTGGTCAGGGTCGCAGTAATCCCCCGCAGGTGGCACTGACTCCCAAGGCCGTTCTTTCTGCAAGTGTGTGACTACCCTACAGGGACAGTCTCCCCACCTCTGCCCTCTTCTCTGCTCAACCGGCCCCTTGGCCAGCACGGCTTTCTGTCCACCTCGGCACCCAGGAGCAGACGAGCCACTTGCATTAGCTGCCAATTGGCTCAGGTGCTAATAATTGAACAGCAAACAGAATCTATGATCTGCAGAGTGAGAGCACCGAGGGCGTGACAATGTGGGACGAAGAGGAGATGCTCCTCGTGGAGCACGCGGCAGAGTGACGCCCCAAAACACCACCTCACCTGGAAAAGCGAGGAGGCGTAGAGGAGGGTGCCGTCTCCTCCCAGGCATATGATGAAGTCTATTTGGTTGGAAATGTCGTCGTAATCTAGAGAGCAGACACAGAATTGAAATGCCACGCAGGTCCTGCGGGGCCAAGCGTGCAGATGCTGACGAGGGCAGAGGGTGAGATACTTCAGGTAGGTAAGATGGTGGCAGAGCTAAAGATGGCATACCTTCACGGAAAGTACAGAATTTCTTCTTTACTGGTCCAAAGTTCTCATCACCTACTATGGCAGGGTCTTCCAGCACTTTCTTTTCCACATACACAATCATGTTGTTTTCCTGGAAGTGAAGTGTGCGCATGGACCCATGAGGCCCTGCCCGGCCCGGGCCAATGCTGACTTTTGCATGTGCAAAGGGCTGCAGTAAAAAGGTGTTTCCTTAGCCAGTACACACTGATGGCCGCGGGCCTGGGCCCTGTGGCTCGTGATGTCATGGCGACCTCTTCCTGGAGCTGACTTGACCCCAGGGTTCTGGGATCAGGTACTGCTGCTAAGGCCTGAGTGTAATCTGAGGAGTTCCCAGGGTCAGTGCTCAAAGGGTAACCTGATCTTGAGATGTTTAGGGTTAGAGCACCACCACTACATGCAGGGGGCTTTCCCAAAAGGAGGAGACATCTGCATGAGCACGCCATCTCCTGTGCCTGGGGACGCTGCAGGAAGACCTCGTGACTCCTCCTTGCACTTCCAAACAATGAGCCCGAACGAATTTCTTCACACTTGCACAACTGTGGAGCTGACTTGTGCACTGCCCAGGCTTAGCCGAGGGTCAGCGGCTATTCTGCGAGAGGGTCACGGCCACAGGGCGGCCCACCCACTCCCAACATGCTAAGACAGAGCATGAGGTTCTCACTGAATGCAGTCTCTCCTCTTCGGGTTTCCCAGCTTGGCAGCAGAGACTAACAGGTATCTTTTAGGGTGCCCTGGGCAGCCGAGCAGAGGCCAGTTGAGACCTGCGCTCTAGGGCTCCGCATGTTCATCCTCAACCCAAGTGGGATGCGCCCTCTCAGGGGTGCTGAGGTCACAGCTCGCCCGGCTCACCTCCATGAGGTACACGCAGAGCTCTTTGAAGGGCTGCAGGAGGCTGGCGTCTCGCATCTTCTTGATGACTAGCACGCTCTTGGGCGACTTGTTCCATGTCAGCCGCTGGCTGGCGGGGTCCTGGATGTGCCTTTAGGGAAGGAGGGAAGTTCAGAGCAGCAGCCACCTTTCCTTCGCGGAAAGGGGATTCGACTTGGAAAAGAAGGACGATGCTTGAGACGCGCTGGCGCAGCTAGTTGGCAGCTACTCTCACCCCAAGGCTGGAAACACGGCGGGTCCACAGCGACTGCCCTCAGCAGGTGCTCTGAAGACCAGCCTTGCCAAGCCACTGCCTACACCTGGGCATCCGGATGCTCAACCATGCGCAGTCGCTCCCGGGGACGGGGCTTGCTAGGGCTCACGCAGCAAGGGGCCCGCCTCCCACACCACCATGTGAATGTAGCTGACCCTTACTTTTTACAGTAAAGCTCCCGTGAGACCCTCAGCCTGTTGAGCTTCCAAAACCTAATCCAGCTGCCTAACATGCAGCAAGTCTGGCAGACGCACCAGACCCAGCATCCACGGTACCGACCCGCCCAAGGCAAGGCCTGCTCAGCAGGAACACGATGGCCGGCGCCTGTCCTGAGCAGCTGCTGGAGACTGGGTCGGGCGTCCCCCAGACACCCCCAAAATAAGGTCTTGAGGCTGGAGTGCTAGTTAGAAAGTCTCCTAGCCCAGCACAATCTTCTCATTAAGAAACCTGTTCAAGTTCATGCCTTCCTGTGGCCGCGGCGGTCCCATTAATATGACACGGTGGTCCCCAAATGGCCGCAGCACTCACCTGCTGCGGGCGCTCGCAGGAGAGGAGCACCTCCTGGCTTCCACCTCCTGGCTTCCTCTGAGCCTCACCACCTGCCTGACCACTCACAGCTCCTGAGGGGGTCTCTACCTTCAGGACAGCGTCTCAATGTCGCTTCACTAGCAGCTGCACACGACCCTGGCCTGCCACGGCTCATATGAGCTACACCGAGTCTAATTTCTGCACCCTCAAAACTGAAAGCCAAGATTTAAAACACTTGTCTAAGGCCGCATAGAGCAAAACAAAATCCAGATTCCCTACTGTCTACACGACCCTTCTGTCTCATCGCCCACTTGAAACTCCAGAAGGGACGCACTCGGGTAACTTCCCACAGCCAAGAGGGCCGGCCTGACGCTGTTCTTAGTGGAAGGCCACGACTAGCCGCCTACCTGGCTCAGGCAGGAGTGTCTTGGCCATGCGGGGAACTGGCTGTGCCCGCCCTATGGGCACGATTCTCAGGCCATCTTCAGGTAAAGGGTGACTGGTGAAGAGCGCTCAGCCCCTGAACCTGCTTGGCTCTGGGCCTCGGTGAGTGAGTGTGGGCGGCTCCCCGCCCTCAGGCTCCCCAGGGCTTCAAACCCCCACCCAGGATCAGGCTCACAGGGCCACCTGCCCTGCCCTGCCCTCCCTGTGCCCTGCCCTCCCTGTGCCCTGCCCTCTGTGTGCGTCACCACTGCCCCAGGCGGGCCCAGCCCTGAAGCTCAGTGCTAGCAACAGTTACTGCAGAGGGGCCTAGCCCTCCTCGTGACCACAAACCAGTTCCTCAACTTCCTGTTGGGTCATCTGTACAGGGATGCCGGCCTTCCAGGCCCTCTGGGCTGCGGGGGGGGGGGGGGGGGGGGGTTAACAGTATGAAGCCCACAGGGCAATACCAGTCAGAGACATGGGACCACTGAGCATAACTACCAGTGGCTATTTTCATATACTAAGAAATACTAAGAAATACAGCTTCACCATAAAAATCTCAAAAACTTCAGGCTAGGAAGGAAGCAGAAGTTTCTCATGTTGAGCCCTCCGTTAGTCACTTAGGAGGCCTCAGCATGAGGCGGTTGCCCATCGCCCTACCGTAGGCATGGCAGAGGGTACACGGGTGAGGTGCAAGGGCCTGCCGCCTGCCCTGAACACTGACTCAGTCCCGCTGGGCTGTGTGACCCGGGGGAACAGGCTGGAGGCCGCCCTGTTGCCCGCTCCTTGCACGTACGCTTAATCAAAACTGGCTGTGGGAGAAGCGTCAGAGGGGCAAGATGGCAGTGCGTGAGGGGAGGGCTGCCGAGGCGGTGGGCATGCGGCTGTGTGCCAGGCCAAGGGTGTGCGGGCCAGGTGGCAAAAGACAAGACCACAGCCAATGGCTGAGATGACGCAGGACAAGCACGGTTGTGACTACCTGGTACGGGCAGGACACCGCCTAAGTCAGGCGTGTCCTCGCACCCTGAAGCTGGCAGTGCAACCACGCGGAAGCACCACAGCACACACTCAAGCCCGAGGGCTGTCTCCGAGGCACAGGGATGGACACTAGCAGTGCACACCAAGTACACTTTGCAAAGCAGTCCCCCGGGCCACCTGGAGGCAGAGCAGGCGACCGTGTTACACCTTCCTGAAGGTGGCTATCGGGGTTGCTGTGGTGAGCTCTCCTCCCCCACCATGCATCCCAGCCCACGAAGTAGAAACTTCTCCATTTTATTTGTGCAAGCTGACTGATTTTGATTTCCAAGATGGCCACGCCCACCATGTGGCCCTTTTGTATGATCTACCCTAGGAGAACGGGGAGGCCCCAGGGCGACCCTAGAAGCCCGGTTAGGCCTCTGGATAAAGGGTTGCGAGATTACTGACGTCAATCTATTTTAGAGACTTTCCTCCATGAAGAAAAACGCAGCGAGACCACCACACAAAACACACAACACATGCCCCTCTGGACGCCGCACACGTTGGACTGACAGTGAGCAGACGCCACGCAATACACAAAGTGCTGCTTCTCAGGGGCTTCCAGGCGCGGCTGTGGCCAGCAGCAGCGCGCCGAGGAGTGCTGGGGAGGGCGTGGCAGCGGACACACAGCTGCCCAAGGCCTGGGTTCCCTCCCCAAACACAACCACAGAATGTCTTTCAAGAAATGACAAGTCAAGCTGAGAAAAGAAAGGCAATTAATATTTCTACTTTCGGAACAATTAAAGGAAAAAGCCAATGTGTTGGGACAGATGCGGTGGTCCCCAGGGTCAAACAGTCCTGCCACTGTGCGCATCAGTGTCGCACAACTCCAGCCTGCAGACGGGCCCGGCACTACCTCGAGGAGGCTGGTATCCACACAATCACACCACAGACCCCTCACTACTCTTTCCTGGTTTTTTCCCCTCCCCTTCCCCTTTCTGTTGTTTTCTGGGGTTGGGATCAACTCTAAGGCCTTACACACATCCTGGCAAGTGCTCTACCATTCAGTACAGCCCCGATGCTGCTTTTTGTTTTTAGTCAAGTAGGGTCTTACTCTACAGCTCAGGCTGATCTGAGGCTCTTAAGAATCCTGACTGACCCTCCACGATGCTGGAATTACAGGCGCAGGCCACTATGCTCCATTTCTGCCTTCCTCCCCCACTTTAAGACAAAGTCTCATCACAGCTCAGGCTGGCTTGGAACTGGAGACCCTCTAAGTCTCTCGTGCTAGAATCCCAGCTGTGCACCGAAACAGAGACGCACTGTCTTCCAAGCCGCTGGACAAGCCACCAGCACAGCGTCCCGACTTAGGTGTCCCTGCCTTGGTGGGCTTCGGAGGACACCTACAACATACAGTCCTCACTAACCCTCAGAACACTTCACAGACAGCATACTCACATGATAGTCTGAGGGTTCTGCAGCACACAGGCCTTTGGTCCAAACGTGGTCACCGGGCATGGCCCGTGGAGAGAGCGCGTCCTCCTGTGGAGCACACGGGGTCTGGTATCAGAGCGGGAGGGGCAGGTAGTGAAATGCACGTGGGCTACGTCAGGTCCTGTCCAACCCCAAGAAACCCAAATGGCCTTAGTCCCACTGCTGGCGCATCCACATGCACACACCAGGCACTACACTGGCGCACCACTGCCCATGGGCACATGCCCACAGCTTCCATGGGCAGCAGTGAGACTCAGAAGCCAGCCTAGACACACTCCCAAAGCAGAGGTGGCACGGGCCCGCAGGAGCCAGGAAAACACGGGCCCGGCACAAGCCCAGGACCTCACGAAGTGCCTCTCAGCAGATCCGTGGCCTGTCATCGAGAGTCCAGGCCCAGCGCACCCTGAGCAATCCAGATGAACGTTCTAGCAGAGACGGTCACTCTGGTGCACACCGATCTCAGACAGACACCGGCCGAGCAGCTTCACCTTGCCGCCTCCTCAGCGCAACTGGCCGGCGAGCACCCCAACTCAGCCCCACGGAGGACTGTCCAGCCAGGCACAGCACCCACATTCTTCTCAGGGTACACTGGGGTTTTGGGGGGCCTCACTGACCCTCTAGGTTTCCAAAGAAGATGCCCCGAGGCAGCAAGCGGGTCTGCTTTGCCTTCAGCTGCCCGCTCCTAGTGCCACAGACCCTTCTGACAGCGACTCGTCAGAGTGCCAACCTCGTGGGCAGCAGGGCCTACTAGAGCACCCCGCTGACGGCACTGCCACGTTATTATACAAGCCTCTAAAAATCTATGAGGAAGAGTGCGAAGGAGGGCCTTTTGGAGGGCCTGTGAGGACAAGGCTTTGGGCGCGGACACTCCATCGTCCTTTGACATCTGACCCCACTGCCCTGACCTATGGCACCACAGGTTCAATGACTGGAGCGCAAATGTTGTGCCCAAATCCACAGAGACAACACTCAGCAACTCTGAAGCCACAGCTGCTGCCCTGTGCTGCCTGGAGCCCGGCACAGGGTGAGGACGCAGGCAGCAGAGGCCACCACGTGCCTGGCTGCACACCTAGGCCCGCCTGAGCGCTGCGGTGGCCACCAGAGAACTTCCTATGTGGAAACTGAAGGTCTTCTCCAGGGAACCCCGTCATGTTTTGAAATGTGTCCCCCACCAACTCGTGTGTTTAGGACGGTCGCAGCACCTTCAGGAGGTGGAGCCTGGTGGGCGGAAGGCCGTCACAGAAGGCCGTGCGGTGGAGCAGGTCCCCCCCTTCCGGAGAGACTTGGTCTCACAGTGGAGGCTGGCCGTTCTCAGCCTCCGAGGGATACGACTCAGGCCTCTTTCAGCTTCTGCTGCCAGCTACGCCCTTTTCACCATGGAAGACCATTTCTCCCCTCTGAGGGACCTGTACGCTGAATAAATCTCCTTTCTCCCTTAAGTTGCTTGACTTTGGATGTTCTCTCACAGCAACACAAAAAGAGACCAGTCAGGTAGTCTTCCCAGTGGAACCCCGTGTCTGTGTCAGGTGGTCTTCCCAGCGGAACCCCGTGTCTGTGTCAGGTGGTCTTCCCAGCGGAACCCCGTGTCTGTGTCAGGTGGTCTTCCCAGCGGAACCCCGTGTCTGTGTGTCAGGTGGTCTTTCTGAGGCCCCTGTGCTGCTTCCAGCAATGCTGAGCACGCAGGTGCCGTGGCGTGGAGGAAGGTTGGCCCCGCCACCTGCACACAGAGCTCAGCAGCGCCCTTCAGTGAGCAGGACCCGTGTGCTCTTAGCCGCTGCACCCGGGAAGGCTCTGGCTAAATGACTCTGTGATGAGACGCTGCAGGGCCCTGTCGGCTGTCACACGCCGATGGGAAGGGTACTCAACGGGCAGTGACTGATCCCTCCTCCTAGGTTACCTGCCTAGGGACCCCCACCAAGCAATGCTGTCGGCACTACGTCCCACCATCACATCAGGGAAAGAGGCCGCTTCCTGGTCCTACCTGAACTCCTTAGTGCTGCCCAGGGCGGGTGAGGCCGACAGGCTCCTAGACTTGGCCCGGCCCCGGATGGGGTGAGTGTAGCTCCAGGTCTCGTCCCCATGGCACGCTGAGCAGCGGTACGAGCCTGAGTCGGGGCTCAGCTCCTTACTCATGTTCATCTTGTCTTGCTCCATTTCCATAGTTGACAAGTGAGAAAAGCACTGATGCCTTATTGTAAGAAAGCAAGAGAGTCCGTAAGAAGGTATGAAAGCAGAAACGCATACGGCTCGTCAAGAGAGCGCGGACGCAACGGCTGCACCGCGCAGCTGCTCATCCCTTGAAGCCTCGGGAGGCCACGCCTCTTTCATGACACAGCTGCCCAATCACCTTGGATGTGGATCACTGCTCTATCTGGGGTAAGCAGAAGCAGATTCCCCAAGAAAACTCACACACACCACAGGGAAAAAATTGCTAAATGTCCATTTTCTAAAGTTCTGCCCAAAGATAATTAAGAACTCATGCTCCCCCCTGTGCACTCCCCCTTCCTGCTCCTGGCACCCAGCGCATGCTAGGTAAGCCTCTACCAAGGCAACCCTCAGCCCCTCTGATGGTTCTGAACCAAGCTACAGGTGATAAATGGTGAACCAGCTAGAGTCGTGACACTTGTGTCACAGCACTCTGTGGTGATGTGCACAGTGGACCCACAGCTGCACTGGACAGCAGCACATGAAAACGAGAAGAACTGTGGCGTGCCACTGCAGACAGCTCTTGAGCCTCAGGAGGGAAGAACAGGACGGAGCCAGCAGGCGCCAGCAGGCATGTGTGGAGAGCGGGGCCCAGTCAGCGGGCTATGTGTTCCGCTACACTACGAACTCTACCCATGAAATGGTTGTCAACGAAAGCTTCAGGCATCACGAAGGCTCACTGAAGCCAGGAAGGAAAGGACAAGCAGAAACACGAGAAATGGCTCCAGCCCTGGGAGGTTCAGAACTTCCCCTCCGCAGCTTGTGATCCAAGACAACACGGGAACCAACACAGAACACCGAGCGAGAGACCAGGCAAGCCTCGGCCCAGGGTGATTTAGTTCCCTCAGAGCTGAGCAGGACTCTAGAACAAACAGAAGTCAGCTCACAAAGCTGCAAATGGAGAACAATGCGTCAAAGAAAACCAGAAGCAGCTGAAGCGGCACATCGCAAACAAGAGCAGAGTTTGTGCCAAAACTTTAGTCCGCACGTCATTTCCAATTCAGGACTGAAAGAACAGCGCCCCGCACTCTCCCCTTTCACGTATTCTAGTGGAGTGCATGTGTGTATGTTCACGTCCTTGTGAGGTGCACATATGCCTGCAGGTACAAGGCTGCCATCAGCCCTCACTCTCCATTGCTTTTCCACTCTTTTTGAGACGACATCTCAACAAATCACACTGTGCACATGCCCTGGTCTGGCCAGCAAGCTTGCTCCTGGGATTCTCGGTTTTCATCTTCTGAGGATGAAATTACACACAGGTTGCCACACTGACCTGGCATTTTATGTGGTCTGACTGCCAATCTTCTTGCCTGTGTGGCAAGAGTTTAACAAACAATGACCCCAGACCTACTGTCTTCCTCAAGAGGCCAGCGTCTGGCACAGGGTCAAGACGAAACTCTACAAAGTCTGGGGAGCTTCTCCCTTGGAACACCAATGTGAGCTGTTCTAGATGTGTGTTAACCTGAAGAGGGACATTAGGCTACACGGCCAGTGCCCAGCTTGCAAAGAGCCCACCTAGCACGGGCAGTGAGCCAAAACAGTCCTGCACATTAAACAGGAAAAACTCTTCATTTTCAGTTGCTCTTGGCACCATGGACTAAATCTGGGGCCTTGTGCAAGACAGGCAAACATTCTACCACTCAAACATTCCCGGCTTTCATATTTTTTATTTTGAGCCACGGTTTCTCTACATAACTAGCACACCTTGCACTTGTGATCATCCTACCTCTGCCTCTCGGGTACAAGGCCCTGCACCCCACACCCAGCTGGATGCTTGGTATCTCAAAGCTGTGACTACCAGCGTGGCTGCACTTGGAGACGGGAGTCTGAGGAAGTGACTCACAGGGAGGGGCCCTGACCAGAAAGCTCCCCCCCATCCTCCAGGAGTGCAAAGGTAAGGCTGTCACCAGGGCGGACAGCCCTTGCCAGCACCCAGCGATCCTGACATTCAGGACTCAGTCTCAGACTGAGAATGCAAGCTTCCCTGCGTGAGCTGCAGGCTGCTGCAGCCATCGTAGCAACCAAGACCCGGGGCGAGGGCAGAAGAGCAGCTCACTGACTAGGGACCAGCGTGTGGACTGCATGCCGAGGGCAAAGGGTAGAGACACAGGAGCACTGTGCTTCTCACCCGGGCTGCGCTTTACAGTCACCCGATTCCTCTGTTTCACCTACCCAACAAAGTGAGTCAGAAGGACGGCGCGACACATCCTGGTAAGCGCTTCAAAGATGCTTCCAGGGGCTGCATGAGCGAAGGCTCCAGGGCCAAGTCCTTTGCTTCCCAAGAAAGAGGAGCTAAGGTTTGAGCCCAGTGAATCACCAAGCACAAATGGTATCAGGTTGAGTCTGGGAAACCCCAGACAGAGCAATAAGGAGGTAAAGCAATCCAGGGCGATTCCTGAAGTCACCCTCTTGGCTCTCCACAGGGACACACACACACACACACACACACAATGTCCAAAATAAAATTTGCCAGCACCTCTGAGTACCTGCTCCACTCTGACCGGCGCCCGCTCAGCTCTGGGCCTTCTGCAGCTGTGGAAGCTGGGAAGTTTGCCGACTGTCAGGTCTCAGGCCTGGCCCTTGAATCAGTGTGCACGCCTGGGAGGGACAGGTGAAACCCTCGTCCTTCACTGACTGGTCCTCAGATGGCCTAACTGCCCGTGCCCACGAAATGCATTTCCCTCACTCACAGACAAGGGGAACCAGCTGCACCAACACGTCTTTCCCTCTGTTTTCAATTACTTGGGAGTCACAGCACCTGGTGAACTTTTGGGTGTCTAAAGGAACTAACTGTGGGAGGCGGCTCGGTGCAACTTATGAAAAACAGATTCCAGAGAAGATTCAGAAAGTGCGGGGCGAGCGAGCTGCACAACGCCAAGCCAGTGGCCTGGTCAGCGGTACAGTGGTCAGGCCACAGTCCCAGCGCCCAGGGGACTGAGTTCCAGGCTAATGTGGATTGCTTTACCTGCTGAGCAAAATAAAATGTAAGCAAGTGATGTTAAGAGTGAAAGTGGAATTCAGAATTTTAAAAATAAGTATTAAAAAATAGTCCAAGAGCTGGAGAGATGGCTTAAGAGTTAAGACTCTGCCTCATAAGCCGGAGGTCCTGAGTTCAGATCTGAATCCCATTTAAAAAATGCCAGGTGGAAATGGCTGCGGCCTGCCCTTCCGGTCCTGGTGGGCAGAGCCTGGGAAATCTCAGAGCAAAGCAAGAGGAAGTAGAATCCAGAATGATTCTCAAAGTCATCCCTGGGCCTCCAGAGGCACACACAGTGCCCTCTGATATAAACAGACATACAAACACAAATAACAATGAAGGAGGAGGGAGGAAGAAAAGGGACAGAAATGGGGAATGCTTAACCTTATTATCTAAGGCCAAGTAGGAAAAAAAACTGCATGCTTTTGTTTTGCTTTTGAGACAGCCTCACTGCACAGCTGCAGGGAAGAACATTCACGGCGGCAGTACAGAATTCTAGGGCACGTGCCCGCAGAGCCCGCCTGTGGTGGAGTTCAGGACAGACCTGATTCTCACAGGCTTTCGGTGGTTCCACCTCTCCAGCGGAAACATGTGAAGAGGGACGTGGCGACACGCAAGGCTTCCCACCACACGGAGCCACTGCTGCCATGTAGCCCAAGGAACCCGGGGAGGGGTCGGGGCCAGCACCCACGACCAGCCCCAGCACAGTCAGGCACGGCCTCCGGGAGGGACAGACACTACTTGTTCAGGGTGGCAGCAGCTACATTGTGACTACCACGCGTTTAAAGAGTCCATCCCTGGGCGGGGCGCCCCCTCTGAGGTTCCTCCTGGATGTGGGAGGACCCCCTGTACAGAGGCCATGTCTGCAGGTCTGCGGAAACACAGGTGGAGGTGAACCCACCCCCAAAGGAACCACCCACGGCTGGCGACCTGGGCTTAGCTGGCACACAGTCTCGGTCCAGCCCCAGCTCACACAAAACAAGGGTGTGGTGGATACGCCTGTAAACCCAGCACGCAGGGGGCGGCGGCGATCAACAGTTCAAGGTCGCCCTGAGCGGGTTGAGCCGTGTCGCAAACGCATCCCATCTGCCTCTGTTCTCCACTGTGCAGACCGGAGTGCTAAACTCGGCAAAACTACTCGTCCCAAACACTGCTGGGGAACCCGGGCTGTGGCGCTCCACCCCGGCAGGCCCTGGCCTCAATCTGCAGCGCTCGGAGCACGACCGAGCAGAGGGAATGACGGAACCGGCAGCCACACCACCCGTTCTAACAAGTCCAAGAAGGACCAAGTGAGGCTTCTGCTGCGCTTCAGGCGGGCACAGCAGCGGCACCTGTCACTCCCCCCTCCTAGTCCCCAGCCCAGATGAGGCTGCCCGGGGGGACAAACGCGGCACACAGAAGCTACCAGGGCCAGGTTAGTGCAGAGGACTGGGGAGTCCTTGCAGAGGGGCATCCAGCGAGCTGCTAAACTACTTATTACGGCCAGCACACCGTCCTCCGTCCCCAGAAGGCTCCAAGTGCCACGTGGGACGAATGAATGTTTTGAAAATGACTCTTCAAGAACCAAGAAGGGAGTAAGGTTTGAACTGGAACAGCCGATGTTCCAGAACAAGAAAGGAAAAAGAACTTGTTATTGACGACTGAGGCCAAAAGAAATCACACGCTGGACGAGGAGGAGGAGGAGGAGGAGGGCCGGACGGAGCCGGTTCTCGGCAAGGAAGGGGGCGGCCGGGTCAGGACGCGCTGGGCGCGCCCTGTGCCCACGACCCGGGTGGCCTGCGGCCTGCGCCCGTGGGGGCGCCGCGGGTGGGGGCGCCGCGGGGGGGGGCGCCGCGGGTGGGGGCGCCGCGGGCGGGGCGGGCGCCCCGGGACCGGCCCCGCGGCTCTGCAGGGCCGTGGAGGTGGCTGGCAGGTACCGGGCACCAAGTTTCAAGGGTGACTTTAGAATTCCGCCCCGAGCTGCTCCCCGCACGCCCGACTCGCGACCTTCCACCAGCTGCGGCGGCTCTGCGGGCCGCGCCCGGGGAGAACCCGGCCCGCCGCCTCCCGCCGCGCCGCGCCCCTCCCGCCGCCCCGCGGTCACCGAGGGCGCCGGCAGCGCGTCCGCCTCGGCCTCCAGCAGGGCCGCCCGGTGCTCGCGTCCGCGGCCCGCGCGCACTCACCGTCCGCCGCCGCGCGCTCGCTCAGGGCGGCGTCGACATGCCGGGCCGAGCCCGCGGGCCCCGCCGCCCCGCCGCTACCTGGGCTCCGGCGCCCCCGCCGCCCGCCACCCCATGGCCGCCCGGTCCCGGTGCCGGCGCCACCGAGCAGCGCTGCACCGCGGCCGCCAGTGCGCAGGTGCGGGCAGCGCGCATGCGCGCGGGGCACGTGACGTGACCGCGCGACCACCCAGGGCGGCGCCGAGACCCACGTCGCGGGGCGGACGAAGGCCAGAGGACCCGGCCCTGGGGCAGGGGAGGACCCCGCAGGGGGCCGGGATGGCGCCGAGACGAGGGGGGCGATGGGGGAGGGGCGTGGCTTCGCGGGGCGGGGCGAGCGGGGCGGGGCTTCGCGGGGGCGTGGCGAGCGGAAGAGGCGGGGCAGGCGGGGTCCGAGAGCCGCACGGAGAGTCGAGTCGGAGCGAGCGGGGCGGGCCGCGGAGGGCGTGGCGGCGGGCAGGGCGAAGCGGCGCGGGGCGGGAGGAGAGGAGGGCAGCAGGGAAGGGGCAGAGCGGGGGGGACCGGAGGCGGGCGGCGGAGACGGGGCCGCGGGGGCGGGCAGAGGCCCAGAGCAGCAGAGGGGCGGAGCCGCAGGAGGGAGACCCGCAGAGGTGGGCGTGCGAGGCGGCGAAGAGCGCCGGGGCAGGGGGCGCGGGCGGCCGGGGCAGGACCCCGGGCCTGGCTCACCGCCGCGGGCAGGCGCGTCTCGATCCCTCGCCGCTTCTCGCTTCTCGCCTCCTTCCCCCGCGGCCCGACTCTTATCCCTGCCCCGCGTCCCTCCCTCCTCGCCGCGGGCGAGGCCCCTGGACCACGTGGGCCCGGCGGGCCGGCCTCGAGGAACTGGAGCCGCGGCGGGTTCCCGCCCACGGAGGTGCCTCGGCCTGGACCGGCCGCATCAGAACCGGAAACTCGGGCCCACCTGGGCGTCAGGCCCCCACCAGCGGCCAGAACCGCGAGGAGATGGGTCCGGGCTTTCAGTGGGGTCTGCAGGTCTCCCGAGTGGTCAGGGGGGTCTGCAGGTCTCCCGAGTGGTGACCGCGGGGCGGCGCACCCAGCCACAGCCTGGAGGACAGGGAAGGAGGGGAGAGGCGGCCAGGCCGAGTCAGACCTAGCCGTGGGCTGGTTCAGGGGCGTGCTGAATCGTCGGGTGCCCAGCCCATGCATCGGCCCTGGACACCCGGGTCCCCAGAACACTGGCCAGGGAGCGCACCAGCAGGTGTGTGGTCTCCTGGAGCCAGCACAGGCTGCCTTTCAGATATCACTGCTCCGTGCTCCAGTTGGCCTCGCCTAGCACCCTTGGCCCTGCCCTTTGTACACTTGAATCCGCAGCAGCAGCCCAGTTCCTCCCCGCAGTCAACGCCAGCTGTGGTCAGGCCACTCCAGCGGGGTGGTCAGGCCACTCCGATGGGTGGGCCAGTCCTTTAAAGAACACCACACACAGTGGAAAGCACAGTGGGGGTGGATAGTGACGGTGGGAATTTAGAGATTTCTTAAGATCCAAGCTCTGTAATTTCCCCCTGAGTTTTGCAAGCCAACTCCTTCCCCGAAGTGACCACTAGCCACACCCTCAGAAGAATGTTCCTGTTAGTGTAGTGGTATGAGCCAGATTTGGAGAACCTTCTAGATCTGCCTCTCAGAGGCACCCAACTTGTGGTCCTTTGTAGGTCCTCCTGGAGAGAGCTCATAGATGCTGGGGAAAGGGGGGGTTGCCAAGGAAATGGCTGCAGGTGCCTTCCCCCAGTTAAAGAGGGAGGGAAGCCATGGCTCTGCACAGCTGATTTCAGATTGCGAGGGCCACTGATCCAGGAGGCGAGTGCCCCCCTCCACCAAGTAGGGCTCACGTCAAGATCCAAGCTCATGGCTGGGGGGGCCAGAGGATACCAGAAGGTTCCCAGTGTTTCATTTGGGCAGAGCCCAAAGGGGAGGAGGGTGACCAGGGGCAGGAACAGCAGGATCAAAGGCTGCACAGGGTGAGGAGGTGGTGAATTCAAGACAGACCATGTACACTAAAGGGCTAGCAGCAAGGATGTGGTGGTCCAGCCTTCTTGTCCTAGAGCTGCGGCCTTGTTAGGTTAACTTTGATAATGTTTTAAAGATGTCCCCCATGTTTATGCTTCTGCCCCAACGCTTGGCCCCACTTCCTCAGCGCTAAATGACGGGTTCACCAGCAGTGCACAAGGGTGGAGAAAGCCAGGAGTGGGCTGTAGGCCAAGTGGAGAGAATGTAGCTTGTCTCCACCCACACCGTCATGGGAGGGAGCAGGCAGGGGGTCAGGGACAGTGGGAGAGACCCCTGGATGCCAGCTGCACCTCTGGGTCCTGCCTCAGCAGGGAAGTTGGTTTCACCTGCTCTGGCTGAGCAGGTGGCCAAGAGGGACCCTTTTGTAGAGGAGCTCAAGTACCGACAGTCACCCCAAGGCCGTCCTGTCCAGCCTCCACCACGCATAGCTGCCATGGGCAAAGCCTAACTTCTGGGCCCAAGAGCAGAGACGGGTGTGTCTGCTTGGCATTACCAGAGCTCTCTCCATGTCCTGACTGGGCTGGTTGGGGGAGGCAACACTTTCCCTTCACTTGCCATGCAGAGCCTGCCTGTACTCAGCAGACAGTGGAGACCCAACCCAGCCTTGCCTGGAGTGTCAGGATGGTGTGGACGCAGGAGCCCGGGCTGGGTGGGAACTGACCAGATCTAACACAAGGTTCCCTCTCACATGTTTCTTACATGGGGACCTGTGAGAGATCACCTGTGAAAAATGACCTGTAGTCCGTCAGTCTGGGTTCTTAGAAGTGGGGGAGCCCACGTGCATGACACACACGTCAGGGAACTCTGGGAACAGGTATGGGAATAGTCAGAGAACGGGACAGGGCACCCCGGGAAAGCCCCCAGGCACTGGTGGGGGGCCCCAGGGGACCCCGGGAAAGCCAGCAGGCACTGGTGGGCCCAGCACTCCTTCAGGCAGACAGCTGCTCTGCCACACCGGAGGGACATCAGATCACCTGGAGTCACAGCCTGCGTAGCACCGGGCTGCAGAGTCCCGCCTGGCTGCGTGTGGGCGTGCGCGCCAGTACCGTCATGTCACGTGTCAGTAGATGTCCACGGGCTCCGCGGCATCAGTCTGCAGCCCTTCTGGTCCCAGCCACCCGCCAGCACCCGCTGCCTCCAGTTCCAACGCGAGAAGCTGGAGCAGTGAGAAGCTGAAGCAGGGGTGCGGCTACCCTCACGCTGCCTTCTAGAAGCTCCTCAGTGCCTTTTTCATGGGCTGACTTGTGGAAGGTTAGTGTCAGTAAAGAGCAGGTTGGCCTCCAAGGAAAGCGGATGGCCCGGCCCGGCCCGGCTCAGCTTGCAGCAGCAGCAAGAGTGAGAACCACTTCTGAGGTGGGTGGGTGAGCTGGCTAAGATCCCTGGCTGCAGATGCCCCCTGTGCTGCTTGCTCTGGCCTGCCAGTCCAAGGCCATGCTTCATGGCACCTGAGCCACAGAAATCCCGTTACCTTTGCAATCCTAGATTATCACTGAAGATAAAACAATAGTGTCATTCAGTCTGGAACGCAACGTGGTGAGAGTATGGATGGAAGCTTCGCTTTGCACACATCTGAGGTCAGAGCTCACTTCCTCCTTCAAACATGGCAGCATCATCCAACTGAGACGGAGACGCTGCCGTCAGCAGAGTGCCTTGGGAGCAACGAAATCAGATGTTCTAGTGGAACAGAAGCAGAAGGGCAGGGCAGCTGATTGGCGGAGGCCAGGAGACATGCTGAGGCCCCTGCGACGGTGGTGGTGGTCGTGGGAGTCGAGGGATAGATCGTTTCTGTCCTAGACAGTCTGGGTGGTGGCAGAAGGCCCCCATATCCCTGAAGGCTGACATGTGCCCCCCACGCGGTGTGATTTTGAGTCAACAGTCAGATGCAGGCTGCTGCCTCACACACTGCAAAACCAGAAATAAGCTCAGACCAAAGTCCCCCATGTCAAACTGCTTTATTACATCGTAAATAACAGTACAGTTGAATATAGTATCTATCTTGCATCCAGCCTCCTTGCAGTACACGGACTTTAAAATTAAATACAAAAGGTGAAGGTCGGGTGCAGAGCTCTACAGAGTTGTCTGGTGGGAGAAGAGCTTCGCTGCGTTCTCTTCACAGGTCCAGAGCCACCGCAGCCACAGCACGGTTTCGTGCAGAACGCGGCAGAACACGGATGGCGAAGCCACTGCTGCTGCTTGCTGCTACGGGGAGGACACAAGGGAAGGGAGGGCCCACAACACGGCTGGCCACCGCTGCTGCACACGGCCGAGAGGAAAACAGCATCTGCTTGGTGTAATGGTCGGCCCCAGACACAAAGGCTGCTGGCGGAGGCAGCTTCCAGGAGGGGCCAAGGGTCATCGGGCAGCTCTGTCCCTCCCACACTCGACAGCCATCATCCCACCAGGACTGTTTGTTCTCAAGTCAACGGGGCTTGGCCCAGGACTCAAGCGTGCAGAGCGCTTCGCTCCGCACCAGCAATGACACAGCCACCACGGTTCACCGGCAAGATTATTTCTTCGAAGAAGGAGAACAGCTGAGGACAGAGTCCTGTGTGCACTTGAGAAGATTCTACAGCATGCGAGTCTAAGATAAACCCACCCAATGCGGCAAACAATCAGATTGTTTAAAAGTTAACTTAGAAAGTCTGAGATCATTATTTTCAAAACATGGATTTGTACATTGTTTCATACACAAATAACCAACGACTATCCAGCACAGGACAGGTCCTCTCTGGAGAACAGGTCCCTGACAGCAAGGGCAGGACGGTAGTGTCATGTGACTCCAAACTTCCCTCCAACTTCCCAGGAAACCCAAAGTACGAGCAGGCCCTGGATGGGGAGGCAGGTCAGGAGGGAGGGGCACCAGGTACTAGTTACCCGCTCAGCAAAAGGGGGGGCTCTGCCCAAGCACTGTGGTCAGCACAGCACATGAACGACCGCAGCGCCTCTGACGGTCTCCCGTACACTATGCCGTGTTTGTGCCAAAGTCATCGCAATGTGACAAAAGTAAAGCCCAGGTGAGACCGCCAGAGACCCCGTGGGCCCTGGTTCTGGAAACTGCTGAACGGAAGAAGGAAATGTGAATGTTTCCCAAACCTGCCACGATGACTTGGTGCTGAGAAACAACTACAAGAGAAACACAGTCCTCAGCTTGGTTTGCATGAATGCCACAAAACAGTATCACTGGTCTAAAATGCAAATTAACTAGTGAAGAGGCGTGTCTGTCTCACAATTACACTCAGGTCTACCTTCTGGTTAACATTTTTATTGTAGTATTTCCTTTTAAAATTTATCCAAGACAAAAAAGAAAACAAAGACAATGGCCCGGAAGGAATGCACAATTGTTTAGTTTACAGCACAGAGATCCTCTCTCAGTGGGAATTGTGCTCTTGGTTTCAGCAATAAGTGAAGGAAAAAAGATCTTGCCCTTTTGAAGTTCTGAGGGGAGGTGTGTCCACGTTAGTATGGTTGGATAGGATACGCTATCGCTGCAACGCTTCAGGGTTGGAATGATCTTCCAGTCACTGTGGCGTCCACTGCTGCTGGGAACAGAGTATGGGTCAGGCCATGAGAAACTCACCTACTACCTGCCCCTGCTCTACCCAGAGCTCCCTCGATATCACGGCTACAATCCAGATCAACACCACATCCACATCAGTCTAAACCACACGGCAAGACCTGCTGTCCCGAGAAAGGACTCAGCTCTACCCAGGGCAGGGCACTGAGGCCACTCCATTACCTACTGGCTTCAGTTCCAGATCTTGAGGAAGCTGTCCCAGGATCCTGTCGCCACGGCCATGCCGTCGTCAGTCACCCCCAGGCAGCTCACCCGGTTGTCATGTCCAGCCAAAACACCTGAGGGCAAAAACAGACTCTCGAGTCCGAGGCTTCTCAGCTACAGTGCAGCAGCCTGCCGGTCGACACAGACCAGCCTACCCACGGTCACTGGCTACATCTGAGAGGACAGCGGAAGAGCATGGGAAGTAGACATCATCCTGATGTGCATGGCAATCCTACTGAAAGGAAACAACCATGAAATGGCCTTCTCTAAGAAGGATGCGCTGTGCCTCTGGGAAGCACAAGCAGAGCAACCCAGAGCTCCACGCTGGCTCCCACGCACCCCTAGCTCCACGCTGGCTTCCGCGCACTCCTTGAAGGAGCTCACCGCCATCAAGAATCTCAGCACCCGTCCACAACAGTTGACCACATGCTGGCACACAGCAACCTGATGGGCGGGCACAGCTCCTGCCAATGCTCTCAGCAGCCGTGACCCGACTTCCTTCCCAGAGGGATCTGAAGGTTCAGAAACCATCTCCAGTTCCCACAGCGCTGGTGTCCAGGCTGAGAACAGGGTCGGGTTCCCTGCAGAAGGTCAGCTTCTCTGACCAACAGCAGCCGACTGTGGCCGTGACAGTTCATCTTGGGTGTCAACTTGACCACACCTGGCATTAACCAAGATCAGCTGTCAGACCCCCTGAAGAGATGACCCGGATCAACACGAAGACCAACTCTAGATCTGACTGAAACCTCCCAGTAGCAGCTCAGATAAAAGGAACCAATGAACAGAAGACTTTGGAGAGAGACTCTGAAGCTGGGCTAGAAAACACTTTTCCCTCCCGCCACCTGGTTTCTTCACCCCTCCAGCTTTTCAACTCTCCAAGTCTTCCGTGTGACTGGAGATTCTCCAGGAATCCTCCAGCCATCGGCCGTCACCCACTGGACTACTGGACTGAGCAGCTACTGGCACCATTGTTGGACTACCTCGGCCGTACCTCGTAAGCCAATTCCATAAATTCCCTTTTTATATATCCATCTGGTTGATTCTGTGGCTTAGAGAACCCTGATTAACACAGCGGCACTATGCCAGGAATGGTAGAGGAAACTGTGGTCGACCCAAAGGACCAGGCCAGGGATGCTCCTCCTCGTTTGCAAATAAATTCACTGAAAAATTAGAAACGTCAGCGTTCTTCAACTTTTACTCGAATGTCTATTTCCATGTAAGTTCTCGAAGCTGGGGGAGGGGGGCACAAAGGGGCGGCAACGGGGCCTGCAATGCCAGGATTTGAGAGGCTCAGATTGACTCATTTAAGTTCCGTGACACAACACATTCTACGCAGCGAGTTCGAGAATAACAGTTAAGACAGTAAGGCCCTGTTTTAAAATGCGAAAATCTGAGGCTGGAGATATGCCTCAGCAGACGAGGTGCCTGAATTTGATGTCCTGAAGTCCACACGGAGGACTGACTTCGTAAAGTTGTCCCCTAACCTCCACCCGTGTACTACGACATGCATACGCTGTGCTGTGGCATGTTCCCTGACTTCCACCCGTGTAACGTGGTGTGCAGACCCTCTGACCTCACCGCACACCATGTCCTCACCTTCACCTGTGCACCGTGGCATACATCACATGCCACAGACACGCACTTCACTTTCCCTCAAATCAGGGAATAAGTATTTGAAACCCTGTGCTCAAAACATCCTGCCACAACTCCACATTTCTCCAACAGGAAAACAACTTTTGACATCCCGCGGAGTCCGGTCCCTAGAGCGCCCAGAGCGGCTGCTGTGGCTCGTGACCGTCACCCCTGGTGACCAACGTATGTTAGCTGACGGGGCCTTACCTCAGCGCCCAGAAGCACATGAAGGCCGAGCTTCACAGACCCACCTGCCCTGTCGGCTTTGAGAGCGTCCCAGACGTTGCAGTTGAAGTCATCGTACCCAGCGAGGAGGAGGCGCCCACTCTTCGAGAAGGAGACAGATGTGATCCCGCAGATGATGTTGTCGTGCGAGTAGGTCATGAGCTCCTGGTCTGCGCGGAGGTCGAACAGCCGGCACGTAGCGTCGTCTGAGCCGGTGGCGAAGGCATTGCCATTGGGAAAGAACTGCAAAGAAAGACAAATGGAGATATGCAGGTGTGAGACTGGGGCACCCCCCATCAGTGTAGGGCTGGGTTCGATTCCCAGTAGGGGGACAGGGTGGGGCCGGGTGGGCTGCTTCTGCGTGATGCAGTCCCAGCATGTGCAGGCTGGGGACAGGAGGACTGCAGTGAGCTCAAGGACAGTGACTCTAGCAGCGTGGACGGCGCAGGACAGGAAGGCAGAGCGAGGCTCTGGGAGGACACGGGCTGGCTGTGCTGGGAGTTGGCTGCGGTGCCACCAGGAGCACCGCAACCTGCAGCCGGCGCCTCCAGGGCATGTGTTTCTGCCGAAGGGCAACTGCTTGCTGCTGCCCTCATCGGGAAGGCTGTGGAGGAGGGAGCAGAGCCTGAGCCACCTAGATTCCCGAGTCCAGAGACAGAAAACGCTGCCCTTGGATGGCCGCCAGTGGGGCGCAGGCTCTGCCTCTGCCGTGGCCATGGCTGGCAAAGGAGACGCTGGTGTGCTCAGGATCTAAACCACTTCCCGACAGAGCAACGTCTGGGACAAACAGCAGGGAGAGGGGAGGGGGAGGAAGATCTAATGCAGACATAGTAAACTCACACAGATGGCATTAATGTCAGACTCGTGGCCAGTGAAGGTCTGTCGGCACATCCCTTCTCGGACATCCCAGAGCTTGGCTGAAGCGTCACAAGCACCAGAGACGAACAGCCTGGTGTCAGGAGCGAGAGACAGGCTCATAACATCTCCAGTGTGTCCCGTAAACGTGGTTGTTTGCTGACCAGTCTCGATGTCCCACAGGGCACTGGAGAAGGGCAAAAGCAGACATCAGCCGAGTATACTGGACTATCAGCTACCAAAACACCACCCTTGGAACGACCCGGGACCACAAAGGAGCTTTGTGCTGCTGCAAATGCACACCGAATTCTGAGGGGCAAGGAGCAGCAAGGCAAAGGAAGTAGTGTGGACGGACGCACGGGCTGCAGAACTGGTCTCCAGGTCAGCTCACCTCGGAACAAGTTGCCTGTGGACTCTGAAAGCAGGGCATGCAAAGTTTTGTCACACACGCAGGTTAATGGGTGACTTGTGGGGCAGCAGGAATGTTCAGGCTGTGTCCCACCTGTTCTCTATTTTAATCCTCTCTCTCCTCCTCCTCTGCTTTCCTAGACACCAGGAACCATGCCCATGAGCCAACAGCTCAAAACAACTTAGCAACTCCCCACGTTGAGTCTTCATGGCTGTGTGTGGCACCCAGGCCTCTGCCTGGCAGCGCCGCCAGCTGAGGCCCCAACAGCATTGCACAGGGCAGGAGCTGGTTCTGCTGGCCGCAGCCAAGTGCCGCTTCTGGCTACAGCCTGCACAAAACCGCTGCTTACTTACGCTGCCCTCACTACAAAGCCCAGGGACAGACCGGTCAGCCGATTTCATCCGCACAGGGCACCCTCTCTGTCAGGGTGAAGACGGAGAGGGAAGGGGTTTCACGCATCGCGCCAAGAACAGCACCTGCACGTGAAAAGTCTCAAACAGCTTCCAACAGAGGAAGCTGCCCGTGGATGAAGCTCTGGACACTCCTAATAGCAGCAACTGGTGGTGGTGACAGCCCGGTGACCCTGCATGCCTGAGGACCCTGTCCGTGTGTGTCAAGAACTCTGCTACCCACGTGACCCAGGCGCCCGAGACACAATCCACAGCCACAGGTGCTAGTGACTACCTTGTGCCTCCAAAGACCAGAAACACCCACAAGGACACCTATTTTATCATTTCACTTATGGGAAATGAAAAAATTCCAGGGTTTAAGTGGATTTTTGCACAGTAGTAAATAAAAACTCCCAAGTTACAAAATCTGGCAGTGGTGAAAGCTGTGTTCACATTTACAATGAGTTGGGACTATGGTACTTGCGTGTTGCTGATAAATTCACAACCGACAGCTTAAAGGAACGAGGGGCTATGTTGTGGTTTAGGACTCTTACTTATAGTTCTACACCAATCTCAGGAGCTGAGGGGACGGGCCACACCACAAGACTGTTGCGAGAAGGACAATCCTCACTTGTTAGACCAGCATGTCTGGCCAAGTATACAGAGGATGCCAACCTCCTTAGCCAGTTGCCCCAGTCTAATTTTCCTGCCAAGGAACTGGTCCCTCCCACCAGAGCCTGGGCCTTCCCCATCGATCAGACCATCTGTAGACTTGCTCGAGACTCAATCAACCAACAATAATCAATTTTCCAACGTGCCCAGAGCTTGAATCTTCCATTATCAAGTTTACACCTGTCTCTAACCACAACACAGAGACAGAAAAGTCCCCTGGTCACATTACCTGGCTGAGTAAAAATGAAGAAAGAAAAGCAGGTATATGTGCACGATTAGTGTGCACACCTCAGTTCTGTTCAAAACGTTGCGCATCCACGAAAAGTACAATGAGTCATTCGTTGCTATTTTGTGTTTTGTGTCCAGGCCACTTCAAGTTAAAGATGCCTAGCGAGTGCCGAGAGCGCCGGCCCTGAGCATTTCTCGCCCGACTGGTGTGAGCAGAAGTGGGACTGGGCCTCGGGCCAGCACTTACCATGTGGTGTCTCCGGAGCTGGTGACGATCTGATTGTCATCCAGGAATCGACAGCAGGACAAGTAACCTGCAAAGAGCAGACCCCATGAGGACACGCCCCACCAGACCTGCCTGCTGTTACCTGGAGACGTGAGCAGTGAAGAACAGAACCGTTCCACATGAGGGAGAGGAGCACGCTCCGCGCAGAGCCCCGAGCCCCGTAGCTCTCACAGCCTGGGCCGCGCAGCACAGCCCCGTGCTCTGCTGCGGCTTGCGCCAGGAAGAGCATGAGCAGCTCCCTGGAGCGCACGAGGAGCCACGCGCCTCGAGCCTGTGGCCATGGGGTCTCAAGAGCAGATGGAGCCAGGACACTAACTACCCCGGGGCTCCCTGGGACCTCCCTTGGAGGACTTTCCTGCTCCACCATCTCACAAGGCCTCTCGCCAGCCCCACACGTCCTCAGCCACTCCCAAGCTTCCGCTGACTTCCTACAGCTTTCTGCTCTAGATGTGGCAGTCATCAGACCTGGACGCCCTGTGAGCCATCCACCCAGCACAGCCCCAGGGAGTCTCGAGGAGACTCCACTGCCCAGGGCACACGCGTGCGTAAGAAGCAAAGCTCCGCATCACGTGAGCTAACGGAGACAGCCCCATCTCCACAGGCTACGGTCAGCAACACAGACTTGTAGGACTCATCACTCAAAGGACTTGAGACCAGGCGAGGAACCGCACCTCTCATCTCTGACGTAAGGACAGGGCGCAAGTCTCAGGTCACTGGGCCTCAGTCGACAGAGAAGAACAACTCTGGGTGGAGCTCGAGCTGTGTGCCCAGTCACACAAGAAACGGTAGTGTCTGGGCAGGTGAGGGCAGTTCTTTCTGGAAGTTACTATGTTTAGAGCTTTTGTAACATGCACATATATCCTGGAGTGGTAACTCAGAACAGTGTTTTTATAGCATGAGCAAGTCCCTAGATATAAGCCCCAGTATTAGTACCACCAAAACCACTCCCCCCCCCCAAAAAAAAACAACTGTGGAAAAAGCATAAACTTTCAAGCTGCACACACACATTTATGACACTTCAGTGGTCGGGTAAAGTCAGATGCCACAGGAGCAACTGTGTGGGGCCCAGTCCAGGAACAAAGTCTAAATTCGCACGCTTTTCCCTGAGAGCACACAAAAATCTATCTGTAGAACTGGAAAACAAGCTCCTGGTCCTTCTCAGGGAGCAGAAAGGCTGGAGGACAAACTGCCTGCGAAGGCTCTTGCTTCAAGAAGTCAGTGGGAAGGGAAGTCTGAAGGTCACAAGGTACTAGAAAGGAGGGAGATCTTCCGTGGCAGAGGAGCCAATCATAAAAAGTTATGGGACAGGAAAGAGAAGACCACAAGCTTCCAGCAATCGCTGGTCCGGCACCGACAATGTGGGCAGCTACTCTGGAAACAGCTCCGTCTGAAGCCAAGGTACAAGCCTGGGGCTGCACTCCACTATGGCTGTGATGCTAACGTGGCGGTCAGCGCGGAGAGCGCCCTGCATCTGGGCTCCAGACTCTACAGAAATGAATCTGCAGGGAATTTATAATTTTTCAAATAAAATATAGTATTTTCGTAATGATGGAAATGGTCACATTCTCTAAGTCCAAAGTTCAGGGGTCTCTGCAAGGCAGTTTCACTCCTGTGCAAGATGGACGCCGGGGCTGCTATTTAGCACACTCGAGGCCACTTGTCCCTAACAGGCAAACGGGCTATTTTCCACTGGCTGGGGTGTAGTCAGAGTTAACTTAAGGAAGACTGTAAATGGAATGAACAAAGGCAGGAGGTGGGGAGGATGGAGGTGGTGATCTTTAAAGGTTTCAGTAGTTTGAAGAAGTGTGTCCAGTAATGGGGTGTATGGGCATTCTAAGGGGTAGATCACATATCATGGACAAACATGCGGATCGGGGTTCAGGGTGGGGGTGGAGGACAAAGCTGACGGGCTACGAAACAGATTTGCTTGGTTAAGGGGCAACATATTTACAAAAGATCAATGTTTGTATCACAAGCAGAAAGGAGATATTATTTTGGTAGAAAAAACCATTTCTTACAATAATTATTTTTTTTTTTTTTTAACGTGGGACCTGGGATCCGAACTCAGAACCTTCTGCTTGTGAGACAGAGTCACAACCCCTGAGCCATCTCTCCAGCCCCACAATAATTATTTTTAATGAAACAACTTCGAATGTGTGTTCTCCCTGTAATGCTTCAAATTGTAAGACAAACAGCTCTCAAAAATCCCTGTGAGCCCTTCCATCAGCGTTTCCTGCTCTGAGGACACCACAGACCTACCAGGAGCTCCTGTCAGGAAACAGCAGACACAGTACTCACTTCCGAGAGCTTCCAGCACACTGAAGGTCCTTCTCGGCCCTAGGAAGCAGCTCAAGCCAGCTGCAAACATCCCGCGAAACGCTGAAGCTGACGGTCCCAAGGGACACACTGGGCGTTCAAACTGTTCAACCTGAGCACACAGCCCACGCAGCCCACGCGACTGGTTGGCGTGAAGAGCAGACAGCATCCTGCTACTGTGAACAAGGAGATTTCTGAACCTGACGACCCTGAATGGAGCCTAAAGAACCCCAAGTCCAGACGCAATTCACAACCACTACACAAACAGAAGCAAACCGTCAGACTCAGGTGGAAAGACACAAAGACACAACTCAAGAAGACCGGCAGCAGAGGACACTTTGTAGGCAGCTGTGGTGACTACACAGAAACAAGAAAAGTAATCTTGTCATAAATAAAGTCAGCAGGGGCTGGAGAGGTGGCTCAGGGGTTAAGCCTCTGCCTTGCAGGCAGAAGGTCCTGAGTTCAGATCCTAGACCCCACGTATAGACGCCAGACGGAAGCGGGGGCGGCCTGGGCTTCTGGTCCTGGTGGGCGGAGCCTGTGAATCCCGGGGCAGAAGGAGGTGGAGGCGTCCATGGTGGTTCCTGAGTTCGCCCGTGGTTCTACTCACACACACACACACACACACACACACACACACACACACACACACACATGTGCACACGCACACAATTGAATACAGTAGTAATGAGAAGACAGCAAACCTCAGCGCACCAATGCAAACTGTTTGTTTGTTACAGGAGAGCAGAGAGGAGTTCTCCAGCTGAAGGCCACCCCCGCACGCTGCCCACCCCCGCACGCTGCCCACGTGCTGCACGCTGACGTAAGAAGCTGCTGGTGACGACAGAAGCCAACTGGACTTCAGAGGCAGAAACACATGGGGAAGGAGACTGAGCCGCAGGAACCGCGGGGCACTTGAAGGCACGACCCAAATGCTACAAATTTGTCTAACACAAAATTTAAACACAATACACACACAAAGTGACACATGGTGGCACATCACAGCCAGGTTGCTTAAAGTCAAAGGTAAGTCTTTAAAGTGCTAAAGAAGGTAAAAAATTGAAAGTCAACTGGGAATTCTGTAGACCCAAGAAAAATATCCATAAGTGAAGATTAAATATATCCATAAATAAAAGTCAAATAGACTCTTTTTGGTGTGTATGTAGATGTGTGTGTGTGTGTGTGTGTGTGTGTGTGTGTGTGTGTGTGTGTGCGCGCGCGCGCTCGACAGCAGTGTGTGCCTGTGGAGGCCTGCGGATGACGTCAGGAGTCCTCCTGAGTTGCTCTACCTCCTCATTGCTTTGGTCTGGTTTCCCAGGCTCCACCTTCCAAGACCGGAAGTGCAGGCTGCTGCTGTTTTCACCTGGCATTTTTATGTGGGATTTGGGATCTGAATTTAGGTCCTTTTGCCTGCAAGGCAGAGACTTAAACCTTATGCCACCTTGGATCCTGAAATAGACCTTTTCAAGGAAATGACGACTGGATGGTATCAGGCCCGCTGGCCCACATGTGCCTGCAAACTACCGGGCTTCAGCTATTCACAAAAAACTGGGCTGAAAATATTACTCAGAAAATCCCAGAAATAAAAAATTCTTAAATTCCAAATAAAATTTACTGAAGCATAATATTGTTCTAATTGTACTCATTTACTCATTCATTCATTCGTTCGTTCATTCATTCATTGTGTGTGCATCAGAAGAAACTGTGTGTCCCTGTGGAGGACCAAGGGTGACTTTGGGAATCATCCTGGATTGCTTCTACCTTCTTTCTGCTTCACTCTGGGATTTCCCAGGCTCCGTCCACCAGGGTCTGAAATGCAGGCCTATACCCTTTCCACAGAGATCGGAACTCAGGACCTTCTTCTTATTATTATTTATTCAATTGTGCGTGCGTGCTGGCTTCTATACGTGGGGTCTAGGATCAGAACTCAGGACCTTCTGCCTGCAAGGCAGAGGCTTAACCCCCGAGCCACCTCTCCAGCCCCAGGACCTTCTTCTTGTGAGGCAGAGTCTTAACCCCTGAACCATCTTGCCAGCCCCTAACTGTACTTTTTAAATTAAAATTTCATTATTGTGGTGTGCATATGCCACAGCAGACATGGAATCAGGGGATCACTCTTTCCTGAAACACTCACGTGGGTTCTAGGGATCAAGCACAGGTCCTCAGGCTTGTACGCATGCTCCCCGCCCACTAAGTCACCCTCCAGCCCACGGACTAGCTTCTCACTTTGTCAGTGTCTTCCTGGGTCTAATTAATAAACCAAACATCGTCACAGGGTGAGCAGGGATGACCAGGGCTATGACGCTGATGGAGATCAGGGCTGCTTCAGGGGTGCCGCGCACCAGCGCTCGTGAGGAGGGGAGTGAACGCAAGACCCTAACCTTTCCTAAGTTTGCTTTCTTACTTGGCTGCTTGACACAGGCCCTTGCTATGTAACCCAGGCTGATCTTGAACTCAGGGTCTTCCTGCCTCGGCTCCTCAGTGTTGAGCTGATCGACTGGCCGGAGATCAATTTCTTCAGAAAGTCTAACGGGAAAAGCGTAACAACGCTGCGGACAGAGTGAGCACCAAGGCGGCGGAGCAGAGGAAGAGCTGGACCACTCCACCACAAGTCAAGAGTGGCCACAGAAGGCAGAGAACAGGGACAGAAGGACGAGTGCCACGTGGCGGAGCCTACAAAGGGGCACAGGCCCCACTTTTGTCAGCAGAGAAAGCAGCACCCGGTGGACATGGAGCTCGGGTCTGAATGTGGCTCTCACTGTCCTCGGCTCAGTGGACAGCAGCAGCTTCTGCAGAGGCTGGCCAGCATGCGTGAGACGCAGCTTCCAGGTGGGCGCGGTGTACAGGGCTGCAGGCCGTTTAACAAGCCAAGGATCGCACCTCAATCACTATCATTTTCTATTGTGGAGGGACTTTTTAGATACAACTCTTATCAAAACTCAAGGAACACCCGGGTGAGAAACGAGAACACGGTGGAGACTTTTCTAAAGACCTTCTTTTTGGTAAATGCAATGTCCTTTGTTATGAAAAACCAGTGTCCCGGGTAAACTACATCTTTGTGAAAACAGTACGTGATCAACACTTAAACTTGGCCACGTTCGAATATTCCACAGGTTGCTCTGTCTCCTTCACAAGAGCACCAGTTGGCTGCACATGGAACGCACAGCTGCACTTGGATGCGCAAGCAACCTGAACAAGACTGGACGGTGTCATGCGTCATGTAATAAACAAGCTGCTACCGCAGAGTGTGAGCGCGGTAGCTGGGAATCGGCTTAGGCTTAAGGAACCGTTTGCAGGTTTCTCACCAGCACAGGTGCACCAGGCCTGGCTGCTTTCACTCTAGAAAATAACTTCTATTCGAACCAATCACATAGTAATTGTCAGAGGTGTTGAAGGCACACCGCAGCGGGCACCCGGTAGGCAGCTCACACCTTTCTGTCTCATGTGAACCATCTCATAATAATTACCCAGAGATACTACAGGCATATCATGCACAGTAGGCAGGGCTAACCACACAAAAGACATACCTGTATGTCCTGCAAGCTCACGACTCACACGCACATTCCCTTCTCGAGTCTTCAGATTGTAAATGGAGCAAATGTTATCCAGACCGCCGCAGGCCACGTAGTTGCCAGAAGGAGCATACGCACAGGTCATGACCCAGGAGGAGCGCAGTGGGATGGCGTGGACCTGAAGGACAAGAACTCAGATGAGGCTGACGCTGCAGCTCATAACCCTAGTCCTGGTCACAAGCATGAGGCCAACTCGGGCTACACAGTAGATGGGTCTCAAAGAAAAAGGAAATTTCCTGGATTATATTTTCTATTAACTAAAAACAGGAAAATGTTACTATGATCATAGGTTTATTTCTCCTTTTAATTCTGTCAGGCTGCTGTGAATTTATTGAGCAAACAGAAAAACAATGCCCAGCACGGAACCTCAGCCCATTATGATCCCAGCCCTCAACAAACTGAGGCAGGTGCATCACTGAAAGGCTGAGGCTAGGCTGGCTGCAGACTAATTCCCTAAGAGCAAACGAAACCCTCAAGTTTACTGAAGTTGTCCATCTGGTCCCTGGCACCATAATCGACCTTGTGTCTATGGAGCTGTTGGGATTTTGCAGCCCTTCATATGGTTTTTCAGCCAGTCCAGTTGACTTCAAACTCAAGCCAGGGATTGTCTTGGAATTCTCACCTTCCTACCCCTACTTCCCAACGCTGGGATTCCAGGCGTGCGCCACCACACCACACAGGACAACTGAGGGTGAAGCCATATTAAGTAACTGCTCTAACATAGTCTCCCCCTCTCCTTTTTCAAAAAGGGCGCCCTGCTTGTCACCCCAACCAAGCTGGAACTGCTGAACTTGAAAGGCCTTCCTGACATGGCTTCTAGAGTAGCTGTGATTACAGGTCCACAGTGTGTGGGGGTGACATTTTATTTTAGATGGTTGGGAACCAAACACAGGCATCACGCACATTACGCACGTGCTCTGTCCCTAAGCAGCAACCCAATCGCTAACTACATTTTAAAGTATTACATCTTTTAGATTCTCTCTTGGAAAAAAAAAAAAAAACACAACTACAACTACAACTAAATAAAAAGCTACATTTCTATTATCCCATAAGTCATGAAATTTTGTTTGTTTTTGTCAGGGAATTCGTCTGCAGCCCAAACTAGCCTCAGTGTGAGGAAGAGCAGAAGGCCGTCATACGAACGAACACCTTCCAGTTAGAAGGAACCCAGCACCAGGCACACCCCGCAAGGGACTAGGCACACGAGCCTTGAGGAGTCCTCTGTCTCCCCGATGATCCTGGGCGGGGCTCCCATGCCCACCTTGTTCGTGGTGTAGCTGTCCCAGATGATGAGCTTCCCATCCTGCGAAGCGCTGACCAGAAGTCTGGAGGAAAGACAAAGGAGGAAAATGGAAACGGATGCCGGTGATTCCAGCGACAACCTTCACAGGACATGTATGTGTCAGGAAGTACACACGGTAACATGAAGGAGCGAACGCCAGACCACTTGTCACAGCTCTGACGCAAACACTGTCCTCGACGACGGCTCTGTCTGAGGACATGTGGCTGCCGCACACACTAGCTCGGTGTCAAATGAGACTTCCTATCCTGCTGTTTCCAGTTAAGTAAGAGACAGAGCTCTTGAGAGCCATAAAATATTAAGTATTTAACATTCAATTTCCTGTTGCACCTGATACAAAGAAAGTGTGGACATATGGAAAAGCTTTGGGCATTCTAGGTCAACCAAACCAGTTTCACTCATTCGAAACACAGTACTTGGAAGGTAGAGACAAGAGAGACTTAGCCAGTTTGAGGCCAGCCTGAGCTACAAGAGACCCTGTCTGAAAAATTAAAACAAAACAGAATAACTTCTCAAACTGAGCTAAAACAGAACATTTGTCTCCATAAATATAAAAAATCTGAGTGGATAAGGAAAATGTGGTACATTTATACAATGGAATACTACTCAGCCATCAAAAAAGATTAGTTAATGAAATTTGCCAGGAAATGGATGGAATTAGAAAAAAATTGAGTGAAGTATCCAAGACACAGAAAATTAAGCACCATATATACTCCCTAATAGGTGGATTCTGGTACCAAATCCGCTTAGTGACATATTCAAAGATAAATCTGTGCAGTACCTACAGTAATTGAAAAGATTATAAACAAGAGGGAAGGAAGCGTTCCCCCCCCAGAAATAAGGAGATAGGGGATCATGCTACAGTAGAGAAAATAGGTCATCATCAAGTATTACAAGTAAGTAGCAAGACACTTGGTTAAGCTCACTCTCTTTCCTGGACACTTGCGACTGAGGGGGTTTGATCTCAGGGAGGGTATAGAGTCAGGCAGATAGATAGCAACCATCTTGAAAATGGGAGAATGACCCCCCTCACTGCTAGCTCCTACTCCTATTCCATCTACCTTTGATTCTACGCTTATAGTAAGATTCCATTCAATCAGCCTTTATCTCTGGTTAGGAGGTGACCTCCAATACCAATCAGGATGGAGCCAAGGGCAGTGCAGGAACAGCAAAACTGAAAACAACAACAAATCATAATCCAGAGCATCAGAGATCCTACGTTAATCACCTGGAACCAGACCAGCCAAATCTTTCCCCATCCTAAAGCTCAGGGAAATTTGCAGAAGAGGGGGCAATAAGATTGTAAGAGCCTAAAGATGGGGAGGAGCAATGATACGCAAGATACTCTACACAAGTTATGGCCGCGATAGCCATAATTTGCATAACCTGCACAATGACTGACATGTCAATGACAACCCAGAGTCTAGTGTGGATCCCAGGCACTAGGATCCCTACAGGCAAGGGATAGTCATAATTGTGTTCCCACACTAAAGGGGACCCCAGGAAAGGGCTCTGGGCAATGTCACTGAGTCCTTATACCCCACCAGAGTGGAGGACGGAGAGGGAAGTTTGACATTGGGAGAAAGGGAGGGAGGGGGGTGAAAGAAAGGGGAAAAGGGGGGAGGGTGCAAGGAGGACTGAGGAGAGGTGGAGAGAGGGAGGGGACAGGGTCTCTATTAAGCTTGTATGATTGGGAGAAAATAAACATAATTTTAAAAATAATAATAAAAAAAAAGAAATCTGACCACTGGCAGCAAACTGCACCTTCTCTGGCAAAAGGGACCAGCAACTGCTCAGAACTCTTTTCTTTGACGGCAGAGGCACTGACCCAAAGCCCCTGTGTGATGGGCGCCTGCCGCTGAGCCGCCGCCGCAGCCCAGAATCGCCCACTTCTTCCTTTGCCAGGGCTGCTGCGCCGCCTTGGAAGTTGCTCAGCAGAGGCCACGCCCTCGCCCCACCAAAGCAGGACGCCGTCTTCAGAGAGTGACTTGGCAGCTGTGCTGGGAACTGCAGCTGCCCGCAGGCCCCACAAAACATGCTGTCGTGGAGAAAGCACTCGTGCATGCACAGACGCCGGCACGTGGTCCACACGTTCTGGTCAAAGTGTGCACAGCCTCGTCTTTCAGCCACGAGCTATCTGGCTTCTTGAAGCTAATCAAAGCTTGAAGCTGAAGTCATTCCGCCTGTTTTGACACTAGTCAAACTGTTTTTATACCCTATGCACAAGCCTCTACAAATTCAACAAGGATATAAAATCCCTTCAGCTCCATGACATAAAATCTATAACTTGGCACAGGCCTTTGTTTTTCAGATTTAACTTTTTCCCCCCTTTTTTCTTTTTTGGTGCTCATTTAACACCTGGCCTTGGGCGTGTGAGGCACATGCTACCAATGAGATGCACCCCAGCCTTCAGGGCAATTCTTTTCTTTCTGAGTGCTCAGGATTGAACTGAGAAGCCCTGAGCCGGCAACTCCCCATCACTCAGCCACACCCTACTTCCCTCAAGTGAACCTGCCGCCCCATGTTTTTCCTGAGGCCTCCTGCCCCGGGATCACACCTGCACCCTGAGGAGCAGCCCCGGCCCTCTGAGGTCGTCAGCCACTGGCAGCAGCGCCCGCTCCCACCAGGTCACCTTCAGAGCGCTTACTAACGGCCGGTGCAGCAAGGGGCTAAGCTGAAGATAAGCTCTGAGCGGATCCTCCAGAAGGTGAGATCAGACGGACTCCTAAGCCCAGGTCAGGGCACTGGGGAACCAACACAGAGCACTGGGCTTCTTGGGGTCGTCTTGTTCTGTCCCCAACACAGACAAAAAACGGGAACCAGACAAAGGGCTTCAGAGCACGGAAAGGGGCCCAGCCCCAACTCATCTGCCCGCCATCTTACTCTGAAGGAGGACCAAGTCAAAGACCTTAACAGACTTGAGGGGGAGGGGGGACCCATTATGACTGAAAAAAGCAACTCATGTTATTGAAAATTGAATTTTAGGATTGAGAACATATCTCAAGAGGATAAAAGTGCTAGTTACCCAACATGAAGACCAAAGCTCAACACCTAGAACCATGTAAAAAAGAGCTGAGGGTGGGGGCTGGGAAGAGGACTCAAAGGTTATGACTGCCTGCAAGCAGAAGGTCCTGAGTTCTAACTGGGACAGAAAAACATAAAAACGCCAGGCAGAAATGATAGCACCTGCCCTTCAGGCCACGGTGGACAGAGCCTGGGACATCCTGGAGCAAAGCAAAAAGGAGGAATAATCTACAATGTTTTCTGAAGTCATCCTTGGGCCTCCACAAGGGCACATTCTGATACACACACACACACACAAAAAGCCAGGTATAGGGGCTTGAGTCTGCAACCTTAATGATATATGAGATGAGAAATCAGTGTTAATACTCGTGTGTGTGTGTGTGTGTGCACGCACACATGTGTACATGTGTGTTTTACTTTGAGGGCTCAGGCTGTAGCTCAGTGGGAGACTAACCTTGCATAAGTAACATCCAAGGTTCACCCCAAAACTACTTCTCTTTGCAAAAACCCAAGAAGCCTACCCTCCTGTCCTCTCATCATTGGCTCTTTGAGACAGGGTTTCAGACAGCTCAGGCTGGCTTTAAATTCACTATTTACTTACGGCAAACATCAAACGTTTGGTTCCTGCCTCTACCTCTGTAGAGTGCTGGATGTGAGCATGTGTCTGCACAGCTAGTTTACATGGCAACGGGACGGACCCAGAGCCTCTTGCACGCTGGACAAGCATCCGCCACTGCACCCTGCCACTTTGTGTTCTTTTGTGATCACATATCAAACGAGTGAGACAAGGTTTCCCTAAGCTGTGCAGTCCTGGCTCACAAGGAGACCACCACAACTCTGAGCTCTGTCCTGATGACTAATATCTGATTTATTTCCGTTCCGAGGTTCAACTCCTCCTGCTTAAGATTGGATGGAATGTATGGTCTCACACTGTGGCCTCCTCCTCGGCCCCACTGCACCTCGTGCACCTCTCTTAGTCCCCCGAACACACCCAAAAACTAGCAATTCTCACCCATCTTCCAGGCACTTTCCATGCCTGGCTGCGGAAAGAGGATAAAATACCTCAGGAAGTCAAGGCCAGATGCCTGACATGCTCATCTTTTTTGAACTGGTACATTTAAGGTCTATTCCTGGATCGGAGGTCAAGTCGGTGGAAGAGCAAGTAACAGCCTGCCGAGTGGGAGATGCCAGGTTCAATGCCTAACATCTAAAAACTAAATAAATAAACTGCCCCGGAGCAGTTCTGAAGGCGACACCGCGCTCAAGAGCTCTGCGATGTGGCTGAAGCCGCCCCGGGGACCAACAGCAGCGCCCAGCCCCGCTCCGTGCTGACCGGACGGCTTCCATCTTTAAAACGATCACGCAAGCAGTCATCTGCACAGGCAATTGTATGGGAGCCTGTACGGAACAAACTAAAGATAGAATCTTTTGTCCTTAGACACTTCCGCCCTAAAGCAGACAATTTTACAAATAAAGAGAAAGCCAAGCAGAAAATTCCACCCTAAAAACTGAAGACAGAGAAATACCTCCCAAAGAAAGGCATGTTAGGAGTCTGTCAGGTCTGGAAGAACATGCTACAGCTGAACTCATCAAGCAGTTCACTTCATTACACAGATGGAAGGCCGAGGAAGAGACGCACTAGCAACCTCTGAAAGAGGGGTGACAACAATCTCGCTCAGGTCGAGGCAGGTGTGGCAGATCGAGGGACACACAGGGAAGAGGAGGTCAAAGTGAACGTGAGGAGTCCAGTAAAGGGGGTGGTCCCATTACAGAAGATGGGCCGTGAGGGACATTCTCGCTCTGGGGGCAACCGTGACATGCATCCTGCAAGGTGCCCAGGAGGCCGAAGCAGCTTTGGGACCACGGTCTGCAGTTGAAAGCGTCTCTCTGCCGACTTAGCGACCAAGGGCCCCCAGAGCAAGGAACAGACTGGAAGTCAAAGCCTACGTGTGGGAGCAGCACACAGCAGCAGTCAGTAAGTGGAGACCCAAGTGACAGACACGCATCTGGCAACTCTAGACTTGGCTTCTTTAATTTCTGCCCATGTGTGGAGGTCCAAGGCAGATGCTAGTTGCCTTCCTAAGTCTCTCTCCCTTTTTTTTTTTTAAATTCAATTGTGCGTGTGCGTGTGCGCGCGCGTGTGCGTGTGCGTGTGTGTGTGTGTGTGTAGAACCACGGATGAATTTGGGAACCACCATGGACGCCTCCACCACCTCCTTGTTTACTCTGTCCAGGGATTCACAGGCTCCGCCCTACCAGGACCGGAAACGCAGGCCGCCCCCGCTTCCGCCTGGCGTCTATACGTGGGCCTAGGATCAGAACTCGGGACCTTCCGCCTGCAAGGCAGAGGCTTAACCCCTGAGCCACCTCTCCAGCCCTCCCTTTTTTTTTTAATTGAGGAAAGGTCTCTCAACTGAACAGTTTCTGGATTACCTAGCCGAGCTAGCCCGCTTGCCCTGGGGATCCTGTCTGTCTCCTGGGCGTGGCTTACAGGCCAGCAGCCACTACCTGCCCGTCTTTCACTCGGCTTCGGTACCTTACGTACCTGGAGTCTGTGCCCCAGTGCATAGCATAGATCTTGGCCAAGTGTCCTCTCAGCGTCCTCCTGGTGCGCATCTGGATTCTTCCCACTGGGTCGATGTTGTTTGTTATCTTAAAATAAAAAGCACTGAGATGAACATCAGCCAAGAGGTTCCCTTCTGCCAACCACTAGCCCCCACTATCACGCCCTTCAGCTGCCAAGGACGTTCCTGACGGCACTGCTCCTGCCTTCCCGCAGCAAGGTCTCCGGGACTGTTCTGTCTCTGCGGCTCACCGCCAGACCTCAGAGATACTAGTGTCGGCAACTGCTGCCGCTCTCTCCCTCACTGGTTTTCCAGGCCCAGCTCCTTCTGTCCCTCAGGTCAAGTTCATGTAACATGAAAGTGACCACATAACGGTGCACAACTCACTGTTGTTTACTACATTTTTAATGGCCGTACAAGCACCATGAGCTACTAGTTCCCACCAGTCCCTGAAAAACATCCACTACAGCGTGACGCGCTGGGCTCGAGCTCCTCCCTGGGTCCTGGCAACGAGTTGTCTATTCTCTACTGATGGTCCGATCTTAGCAATGCTTCGGACTTGTGAGATCTAGGCTTGCCACGACATGTGTCCCTGATGTTCCTTCGCACAGCGAGATAGTCACCAATTACAGACACACACTACAGTTCACTCGTGGAAACCCTGGTGACCTCCACCGTCAGGTGCAGCTGCAAAGGTGCCCAAAGGTCCTCCCAGTCTCATTCTGTTTTCAATGGTTTCAAGGATTCAATGTCAACCAAGGTCCAAAAATATTAGGTGGAGAATTCCCCAAATAAGGCATTCACATGTTTTAAATTGTAGTTTTTGCTAAGTATGATGCAACTACCCAGTCTGCACTCAGCGTCCACGCTGCACATGCACTGCCTGTCCATGGGCCACTGGAGCCCTGTGTGACATTAGACTGACCACAGCAGGGCCAGAGCACACAACCCTCTGAGAGCCGAGCGCCACTCAGCTCACTGCATCTCCAGGTGCAGACAGCACAAGACGCAGTCAAACAGTGAAGTGAGACCTTCCAGGGCACAAGTATGTGCCCACGGAACACTGCAGAACCCCAGGTTCACTGTCTATTAAATTACGAGTTATCGGCTCCCTGTCTAATACACAAATTGTACATCAACGCAGGGGGACAAACAGGAAGAAGTTACTCGGTGAGGTCTAGGGACCAGCATCCTTCTCCAGGAAAAGGACATGTTGGTGACCATTCATGTGCTTGAAAACTAGTTTTCAATCCTGGGCATGAGCCTGGCAGTAAAATACTGGGTCAATAGGGCATCTCTGTATTTATCTGAAAGAACATGCCAAGCTGGGCATGACACGCTAAAGTTCTAAGATTAGGTACTAAGAGAAGTGCCGAGAGACCTACTCTAAGACAAAACCAGTGTTTAGAACTATGATCTCTGGAACAGGGCAGATCCTGCTTTCGTCTGAAGAATACCCACTGGTACACCCTTACTGCCACCTGTCAGAACTACCCGAGTCCTCACTGTGCAGGACCGAGGCAGAGCAGCGCTCACTGCACAGGCTCCAGACAAGGCCCAGCTCCCCCCACCGTCTGCCCTGGTTCTTACCTGCGAGAGAGTTGCGTCTGCACATGCCTTGCGGGCATCCTGGGAGGGAACAAAGGGAACGGTCAAGCTCGCATTGATTCCAGGACCCCACACACACTGCGCGGAGCACAGCAGCACACGCCCTGAGGAAACGCTGTCCCTCCCTCTCCTGGACCGTCTACACGGATATGCGCAGGACATGCAGCCCCTCTCTAACCAGCTTTAGTCACAAGGACTATGGGATGCAGGAACTGAAAGCAGCTCAGGAAAACTTCAAGGAAGCTGGTACAGAGTAGGCAGCCTGCGAGCCAAGTGACCACACACAGCCCCAAAGGAGGTCAGTGCCAAAGAAATAAGCTGGGTCCAGTTAGCTCACCAGGCCAAGAAATTGTTCTACATTGTACTGACTAAGGACTTTGTTTTCCAGCAAAATAATGATTAATTCTAAGTTCTATGAAAAGAACAAGGGATCTAGAACTTATAATCAAATTCTGATACGACTATATGGCCATAGTCGCCATCTTATCTTTTTCCTTTAAAATTTTTTTCTTTAGGACTGCAGAGACAGCCCAGAGGTTAAAACCTTTGTCTCACAAGTACAAAGATATGGTTCCAATCCCCAGATCCTGCATGAACATGCTAGGCAGATAAAAGGTGGCCTGCAATGGTTCCAATCCCCAGATCCTGCATAAACATGCTAGGCAGATAAAAGGTGGCCTGCAATGGTTCCAATCCCCAGATCCTGCATGAACATGCTAGGCAGATAAAAAGGTGGCCTGCAATGGTTCCAATCCCCAGATCCTGCATAAACATGCTAGGCAGATAAAAGGTGGCCTGCAATGGTTCCAATCCCCAGATCCTGCATAAACATGCTAGGCAGATAAAAAGGTGGCCTGCGATCGTGGCCCCTGGAAGCAGCAGTCCAGGAAATCCCAGAGCAAAGCAAGAAGGAAGCAGAGCAACCCCAGATGACCCGCAGTGTCACCCTTGGGCCCCCACAGGCACACACTCAACTGCTCTGTGATACACACACTGCATACACTTATTTTTTTTTCTTTTAATTATTTTACTTACAAAGGAGGAGAGAGAACAGAAGGAGAGGGAAGGGAAAGGAAGAGAGGAAGAGAGAAAAAGAGGAAGAGAGGGAGGAAGAACGCTCACAGGTGCATACACAGGTTTGTGGATTCCAGAGGTCACACTTGGGCACCAGGTCTGCCTGCAGGTGTCTCAGCAAATGAACCACCTCAGTGGCCTTGTTACCTTTTCTCATCTATGAAGCTTATCAAGGTAGTTGAGAACTACGAATACCACGTTAATTAAAGTGTTTTCACTACTCAGTGATCAGCTACTAGAAGTAAGCCTTGGAATCCCAAAGTACACGTCTTATAAATAAGGTACCAGCTTTAAAATGTTAAAAATATGAGTCCGGGAATAATTCAAAGGAAGTCATGACAACTTCAACTAAGAAAACCTATTCACTCTGCTACTGTCTAACCACGGGTTTTCCAGGGGGCCACAGGTCAGGACCCACGTTCAGGTGGGACATCCCAGATAGTCTTCATGAGCCGGGCAGGCAGCATTCTTCAGCAGAGCAGCTGTAACTACTTGGAAGTGAGCCGATCAGGCTACTGCCTGACGACCTTCCTTCGCAGAGGGAGGGGAGGGGCAGTCACTGGAGCCTCACCCTCCACGCTGCAGCATATGCTGCTGCATGCAGCTCTGACCTGATGCAGGTGGTCTCAGAATCTCAGGTCTGCTGCAGCAGCATACAGTAGGTAGAAAGTTAACTCAACTTTTGAGAAGTCACCATACATGCTGGGGGTGACACTGCAACAGTACAGCTACTTTGGGGTTACCAATAACCCTCCTTGATGATCTCTGAGGCTCCTGAAGGGTTAGGGTTTGTTTGTTTTTTTTTTTGTTTTTTTTTTTTACATCTACACCAGAAAAGAGTGCTCATAATATAAGGAACAAATCGCTTCAGTGCACTCACCTTATGAAATCAGGAACATGTGTAAGCTGACATTACAATTACTGCAGAAGCAGATTTCTCGACTCCAAATTCTTCTTGATGAAACTTTCTAGTCTTTACACAGCCACTACTAACAAGGAAAAGCCAGCACAGTAACACTCATGTGCCTCTGCCTGGGCAGGAAGTGAACGTAGAAACACAGGCACTGCCCCACTTGAGTTTCACCCCACCTCATACAGCCATCTCACATTCGACTCAGTCTCTGGTGGCCACATTCTGGCCACATGCGCTGTGCGGCTGCAGAGCTGAGCCACGCCCCTCTGAACTGCTGAGACATTCTAGTCGGGTCTCTGTACCAGAGTCTGCCCGTCAGTACCATCGGCAGAAGAATCAAAAGGTTCTGAGGTGTTTCAGATGACAAACAAATCTAAGAAAGAAAAAACGCTTCTCAGACTCATTTGCCATTTGTGTGGTTTACTAAGCTGAATTAAAAAATACTTATTCAAGAGATAGGGGAAGGGGGAGGAAGGAAGGAGAGAAGAAGGAGAGAAGGCATGAAGAGATGAGAGCAGGAGAGAAGCAGGGAGGGAAGGAGGGAACGTAGAGGACACCCTGAATCTCTCCTCCAGCCCATGGGCTTCAAGGATCAAATTCAGGTCTACAGGTTTGTGCGAGGCACCTTTATCTGTTACTCTTTCTTAGCAGCCCAATTTTGTTCATTTGGTTTACTTGAGACAGGCTCACACAATCTAAGCTCGTCTTAGCTTTACTGCAAAGTGGGGACGTCGACTCCTGACCTCCTGCTCCAACCCTGAGGGGCAGCGACACGTCAAGCTTGAGTTTTGTTCCCTCCTTGCTGTGTAGCCCAGGCTAGCCTGGGGCTCGGCTCGCAGCTCAGGCTAGTACCAAACTGCAGGCGACTGGTCACAGCATCACAAGTGCTGGGATGACACAGGTATGAATGGTATGAGAGAGATGACAGGATAACCGAGCTCTGCCACTTCCAGTACTCAATATGACCTGCTAAGAACTCTGCACTACGTTACGCCCCACCCAGCCCTTGCTCTGAATCCAAGACGTGTGCTTTCACTGGCAATCAGAAAAGTGTGTATTACTCTTTGAAGCAGGCTTTCCCAATTGTGAGATGGTCAGGGTAAGTTTTTGCCATGCAAACATGACAGTCCAAGCTTGAATCCACTGGACCTATCGATGCCTACAACCCTGGTACTGCAACGGAGCGAATGCTCAGCTTGCAGGCCAGCCAACCTGCTGCATGTGCAGCAGAAATACCACCTTCCTGTCTCAACTAGGCAGAAGGCAAAGATGAACACTCTAGGAGTGTTGGCATAGGTACGAAATCATCGCTACCCATCTGTGGACTCGAAAAAGACAAAGCCTCGAGCGTGTGAAGATGACCTCAGCGCAGTGGTTCTCCCAGGATTGGTCGAGACGGTGCTACTGCAGCAGACTGCGTATGAAACACTGAGTGTAAACCGAAGTTCCAATTTACTGGTGAGACACAAGCCAAAGTTGAGCACAAAACAAAAAGCAAAGAATGCAGTTACAAACGCTCTCCCTGAAAGTGCTGAGCTGACGAGACCAAGTGGGGCCCATGCACACATACAGCTTCACCGACTCATCTCGGTCAGCCTCCTCATCTGCTGCAAGAGTTGACTACTCATAAGCCACTTATGAAAAGCCTTGTACTTGTCAGAAAAAGAAAGCCATCTTTTAGTTCAAGCCACTACATCTCAGTTACTACAAGAAGTACTCAGGCAAGTAGCTCACCTAACTCTACAGCCCCTCAGAACTTCCCCTGAACAGAGAGCAGCGAGTTGTGTCTTCCTGCTTTGCTCACTAAAGCCAAATTGGGGAACTGAGGGGTTTTGTTTATTTTGTGTGTGTGCTATGCAATCCAAGCACTGGCCACAAATGTGGTTCTCCGGCCTCTGCCCCTCGGGTAGCTGGGATTATAGCACCACAGCACTGGCTCAAAGGGGTTTTGCTGGGGCTAGTTCACATTGCACAGGCTGGTCAGGGACTCTTGATGTGGCCGAGGCTGGCCCTGGCCTTTTCCTCCCGAATGCTGTGATTACAGTTGTGGACACCACCATCCACTTCCAAAGGAACCAGGTATAGGACTTATTCCTGGGGAGGGTCAAGTCCAGGAAAAGTAGGGAAAACCTACCAGGATGTGGTTCAGGGGTACAGTGCTTGCCTGACATGTGATATAAATAAACTATTTAAGTCGTCTTTTCAGGAAATCCTTTTACGTAGCAGCAAGCATTTCAGAATGTAGGCACACAGAAAAAGCCCCGACGCTCTAGAAGTTCCTACACGCACAAATTACAACAGATCTCTCGGACTTCCAACTGTAAAATTCCCACAGTGACTGGTGGGACACAGATCTTCAGCTGGACACAAAGCCCCTGAGAAATGATGCTGGTGCGTCTCTGCCCAGCTCTCCTCAGCAGGCGGAGCGTAAGACAGGCACAGGAGCTGCTGCTGGGGCAGGACTTGCATGCCAGCCAGAAAAGCTCTCAGATGCGCCAACCTTAAATACACTGACACGAGTCCACCCCCTTCTCCTTGGTTCTTTACACAATTTTGAGAACAGAAGTATTAACCTCATTGCTTCTCTGTGAAGTGTTCACTACAGTGGAATGAGCAGAACCTTCCAGATCTGTCTTGGCAGGGCTCATGTGTTCTCAACTTTGACAGCTCCCAGCCACAGACATGAGCGGTGCCTTAAGGCTGTGCTGTGACTCTGGAGCGCTTGCTTGGCACAGGAGCTCCCTGGCAGTACCATCTCCAAAAGCGCCTCAGCCCAAGAAAGAGTGGCTCACGATAGCTGTATGCACAGCTAGCCGCGTCCCTGGTTCCTGAGAGCTGTGAATGCCAATATCCCTGGCATAACCCACTTCAAAATTACAAAAGACAAACTGGGCACCTTTGGCACCATTCTCTCATGTTGGCTCTTTGTGGCCATGTGCTTCAGCAGTTATCACTCCCGAGAAGAAGAAGTCCAAAAGGCTCTGGTGAATTTTGCAGACACTGGCTGTGTCTGAAACAAAACTCTCCAGACCAGACCAGGTGCTTGGGTGCGTCAGCACACCTGGGCCAAGCCAGCTTCGCCATCAGCCCTACAACAAGGAGCTTCTCAAGCACAAATAAGCACAGGTGGCCACCTACTCGGATCTGGTTCTTCAGTTGTTCGGCCTCCTGCCGCAGCTGGTCAAGCTCACTCATCTTCAGGCCTCAGTGCTTTCCACGTCCCTCAGAACCCACGATCTGAAAGAGAAAACGGTGCAGATACAGGAAATTATGATGACAGTTGACCAGCGTCTAAAGCGGGTTCACTATTGTGTAGCACTCAACAAAACCTAGGGGTGGATTAGTAAATCACCATCCTATTGTTCACTGACTCTGTCGTACGATATCACAGAACATACTGAAGAAGGTATCATAGAGGACTGAAAAGGAACCCGGTAAGTCCATGCGTAGTGGCACATGCCTGCAATTCCAGCATTTTAGAGGCTAAAGCGGATCATTAAGTTCTAGGAGCCCAGACTACAGCACAACCCAATCTCAAAAGGGGAAAAAAAAACCCAAACTGCACACGCACGCACACACGCTAGTTAGCCACGAGTGGTGTCGTGCCTACAATCCCAGCACTTGGTATGAAGAGGCAGGAGGAGGGCTGAGACTTTTTGAGCATCCTGTGGCTTCCATGTCACCTAAGGCTACAAAATAAAGTCAGTTAAGAAACATCGAGTATTTCACTGTAGAGGTTACTTTATTAACACTGAACATAGCTTGGGCAATTATCTGGATGACCCTGGAGTGCGTTTTCTGCAAAAAACACATGCAAAGGCTGCCACCACATGAGCTACAGCATAGGTGTCTGGTGAGCACCTGGGGGCCACGAGCAACAGGGCTGAACAGCCACTTAAGGCAAAGGAGATTCTGAAAACAACCTGGGCTCAGCAGCTCTGGCTTCCTCAGAGGCCCCACAGCTGTGCCCTGAAGGACAGCCCCTTCTCAGTTGCACCTGGTGCTGCTCTCGGGAAGGCAGGGCGCACAGCAACGTTTCCCAAGAATTCTGGCCACAAGAGCTCGCGGTCACCCTCCCCTGGCCACTCTTAGACAGGGTTTCGCTACGTGGTCCAACACAGCCTGGGACTTGCTATGAGCCCACTCTGACCCCGGCAGCCTTCCCAAATGCTTGCTTTCCTGGCAGGTGCCACATGCCTGGCTGCATCATTGCAGAAGCTTCAGCGAGGCAGAGTCGCTCAGACCTCCCTGGTCATCAGGGCACTAGAGACCAGGAAAGAACAGTTATGTGGGCGTTAGCCTGCTGTGCTTGTGTCTTGCTTCTGTCTTACATGTGGTCCAAGTGCACATCCTTCGGCCAATTTTGCAAAGCCAGGTCACTATGCTCAAGCACTTCCTATTGAGAGTCTTGTCTATATAAAGAAGCTCCTCCAGCCAACCCAGCATTAATGTGAGTAAAAAGTAGCAGCCAAGGTCATTAGGTACGACATCAGGCTCCTCAGTGAGAAATGCCCAAACCCAGTGCAGACGATGAAGTAAGCAGGCTTTTCTGTCATGAGACTGAACACGGAAAATCACCAGGACTTGGAAAATAGAGGGAACTTTCCGAGTTGCCTTAAAAAACTTTGGACACTGCTTGTCACCACAGTACTGTGGAAGTAGAGCCAGTGGGACCTCAACTTTGAGGTCAGGCTGGACTATACAGCAAGACCCTGTTCTCCATTTAAAAAAAAAAAAGCATCCAGGTGAGAGGAAGGGAGGATATCTGAAGATGAGATTCCAGGATTAGGTTGACGTAACTTGGCATTTTAAAAATCTCTTAATTGGATGATTTCTTCACATGCTACAGAACACACATATGGCAAGCAGGCAGAAGTACTGCTGAAGATCAGAAAAAGCATAATTATCTCTACAGTGACAAGGGCAACACCATTTCACACAGCCACCTCACAAAACCTGCTGGTTAAAATCTTTTGCCACAAACAAAGGGGACAAAACCAGACTGATTTTGTTCTTACTATTCAGAGTGGAAATGCAAATGGCATTGTGATTACAAGTCCCTCTAATCCACTCAAAATCTGCGTGTGTAAATGTCTAAGAAAAAAGGGTACTTGCAGTTTTATGAGCAATGAAAAGTTAAGATTAATGGGAAAGAGAAATCTGTTGTAATGGCACTTAAATTTTTTAACATGGAGACCAGAAAAATTAATTTAAAAACTTTAAGGTGTCTGATGATAAAGTTTCCTTTCTTATTAGTCTATTTGAAGACTGAAAAGTTTAAGTGTTCTCTAGAGTAAAAGCTAGAACAGAGTTTTACACATGGACATCTGCAACTCAGTAATGTTCACACGCAGCCAGCAGCGTGTCTGAGCCGGGCAGGAGGAGAGCAAGGGACACTGGTATCAAAGCAGCTGAACTACAGCGCAGACTTCCTCCTTCCGTGCAGCAAAGCACGCCGGCAGTGAAAGCACACAGCCGTGCAGCACACAGACTGAACGCTGCCAGAAGCCGCTGCAAAAAAGAACTAATGCGATCTTTTTACAGTGCTGCGTGAGGTGAACACACCACAGAAAAAAAGCAGTAAGAACAGCGAGTGTCAATGTACTAATTTTAAAGAAAACCATACACGTTCCCGACTAAATGGAATAATAGGAATTTTTTGTTAGACTTACTACCTTAGTTTTTGTACATGGCCTGTCAGCATTGGTAATGTGTTTTTTTCATTATCTTGAAAATTAAAGAAATAAAAAGAAATGGGTGTGTGTTACTTACATTTAATCACTTTGCCTTTCTCTTCGCCTTCTAGGAAACCCTACCACCAACTCTGCCTGCCAGGGCAGCTGTGCTCCGGGGTGACCGTCCCAGGTAAGCTCTGGCCGTGCCGAGCCAGCGCTTTGCACCTAATCCACTAAGACGAGGCTGCTAAGCCTCGGCTGTCCGTGACCCATATCTGTCGCCGGCGACACACAGAGCTTCTCTTTAGGAAATGCTTTTCTTAGGACTTTAAGTAATTTAAAATCACGGGACTAAGGACGCAGCTCAATGGCAGAGCACTTGCCCTGCATTACGTGACGTACAGCACCTGTCAGTCAGGTGTCAGTGCAACTGTCAAGCACTCCAGGTGGACTTTCCCCGCTCATGACAAGTCTAGGACCCAGGGAAGGAGGCAAAGACAGACTCGGGTGACATGAGGGTGACGGTTACTAGGCGTCACTAACACAAGACACTCAGACTGCAGCCTGTTCAGTAACAAGAAAAACGCGTGCATACATTGAACAGCCTCATCAAAGCACTTTTCACTCTAGCCTGGAACAACATTATCTGCATCACAGAGCGAAAACAAAAATTAGATAAAACAATCAATGTGCCAGAGCCACTAAGCTTCAGTGATTCCTCTTGAAAAGAGCAATTTCAAGGCCACCGGCAGATATCTGAGTAAGAAAGTCACCATCTTTAAGATGCTATCTACCTGGTGGATTCCTAAACCATGCTTTTAGGATTGCTCTGTGCCTACAAAGCCATGTTACCACAAAAGCAAATCTTGTCAAATCTCCAGAACCACAGAAGCCCATGCCCCCCTGGCAACGCAGTGCGCAGACCCTGCAGAAGGTGCTACAAGGGGGGTGATTATTTGTCTTTAACAAAAACATCGAGATATGAGAAGTGACTTAAGGTTTGAAAAATTAAGGGACAGGCCAACCTACCGGAACAAGACCCTTGAGATGTGATAGAACTGAGTGTGAGGCTGAGGCCAAGCAAATACCACTGTAAGTACACTGGCTCTGAACACGGTGGGGCCGAGATATGACAACACATGTTGTAGGGGTGCTAACGGTACCACATGTGTTTAAAGAGTCTGTTACTTCAGAATGAAACTTCTACTCAAACAAACAAACAAGCTGGGAAGATGGTTCCGCAGTTAAAACCTTTGTCTCGGGGCTGGAGAGGTGGCTCAGGGGTCAAGCCTCCGCCTTGCAGGCAGAAGATCCTGAGTTCGGATCCTAGACCCCACGTATAGACGCCAGGCAGAAGCGGGGGCGGCCTGCGCTTCTGGTCCTGATAGGATGGAGCCTGTGAATCCCGGGGCAGAGTAAACGAGGAGGAGGTGGAGGCATCCATGGTGGTTCCCGAATTCGTCCGTGGTTCTACACGCACATACATTAACACGCGCACACACGCACAATTTAATAAATAATAAAACAAATTAAAAACAAAACAAAACAAAAAAAACCTTTGTCTCAAAAAGCAAAAGGACCTAAGTTCAGATTCCCATATCCCACGTGAGAATGTCAGGTGGATATGTCAACAGTCTGTTATTCTGGGTCTGGAAGGAGCCTAGGAAACCCCAAAGCAAAGCAGTAAAATGGAGCAACAATCCAAGATGATTCCTGATGTTATCCTTGGGCCTTACTAGGCATGCACACAAGTATCTCCTTGTACACACATGTAAAATACACACATAAGAGGGAACTAGATAAGGGCGTAGACTCAATACAAGATTGGCTAGGAGGTACTAATGACTGCTTGTAGATGACATCGAGTTCCCTCCAGTAGTTAGTTAACTTTTGCATATGTTAGAATTTCCCATTAACTCACTTTTTTTTTTTTGCATATCATAGGGCACTGTGTATGCCTACCTAAATCACTTGAGGATGCTGTATTTTAATTCAGAATGCACAGTCTTTCAAATTTTTTAATGAGCAAATAAGAATAAGAGGAAATACTGGTTCTTCTGTTGGATTTCCTAACACCTGGAACTCTGTCCGAAATGCAAAAAGAAAGATGGGATAGGGGGTTTGTCTGAAAACACTTTAAGAATGTGAAGGAGGAAGGAAGGGAAGGGAAGTAATGAAATAGAACTGTAGATTCTGTAACTATAAACTGAGCAATCACCTAATATTCTGTTTTGACACTTAAGCCATTTCCTTACTTATCTAATTTTACTGTGTATGTATGTATGTGAACACAAGTGTGTGTGCACATGTTCTAACATGTATGTGGAAGTCAGAGGACAACTTCTGGGAACTGTTTTTCTTCATCTATCTGGCAGATTCCAAAACCCACGGCATTGGGCCTGCCCAGCAAGCACCTTCATCCAGTGCAGGTCTGTTTCTCTCTTTTTTGCATGCGCATGTGATTGCTTCACCTCTTTTTTGCTTTGCTCTGAAGATTCCCAGGCTCTGCATTACAGAACCAGAAGTTCAGACCACCAGTATTTCCTCCTCGAGTTTTTCCATGGGACCCAGGTTCTGAGATCCAAACTTCTGCTTACAAGGCAGAGTCTTAACCCTTGAGGCGTCTCTTCAATCCCTCCCCCCTCCTCCTCCCTCCCCTCTTCTCTCTCTCTTTCCTTCAGACAGGGTTTCTTTTATACAGCCTGGACTGCTTTCAAGCTATCCAAGCAGCTGAAGATGGCTTTAATTGTGCTACTTGTCATGGCTTAGTGTTCTACAATCAGTATGTGTACACGGAGCGTGGGACACACACGTGAGTGTGTACACGGAGCGTGGGACACACACGTGGGTGCAGGTGCACATCGTGTGAGTGCATACACACGTACACGCACAAGCCTGAGGCTGACATCTGCATCTTCCACTGTTTTGCAGCTCAATGGGTGTCTTGGAAATACACACCTGTGGTTCTGGGCTCTGAACCCTGCGGCTTCCACTTGCAGAAACGCATTATGCACCGAAACATCTCCCCAGCCCCTGGTCAGTAACTTTGTTTGACCATATTCTAATTCGGGCATTTGCTAACTCTAACTAAAACACAGATCTCACGCTGGGGAGATATTTCAGTGGGTACGAGTGCTTGCTGCATAAGCCACACAACTGAAGTTCAGCTTCCCAGAACCCAATACAAGCCAGACACAGTAAAAGAGCATATATAATTCCCTGTGTGCCTATGGAGAAACGACAGGTGACGCAGAATCTAGACTAAACTGTCTCAAGCATGGGGAAAGGTGAGGCAATCAGAGGTTGTTTTTCCTTCATGTGCACATGCCTCCTACAGGGTCAGAGAGACACATGCACATGTGCAGCCATAACAAGAACCACCTCACGCTGCCTGTGCAATGAAGCTTAGGTTCACAAACACGTAGCCCCCGTGTCCCCAGGTGCAGGCTGCACGGCGCTGCCGTGGCACCACCACACACTGCACATTACTGCTTCCTTACAATTCAACCCAGTATTTCCCAAATTTGTTTGCATATATACAGCTAGTCCTTGGGGTTTATTATCTCCTTATCTTGAAGTGACAAAAAATAACACTCAGGCACTTTTTTAAGCCTCGAGTCCCCACAATCTTTCTCGGACCCTTCTCCACAATACTCTACCTAATGGCTGGACCTTCTGTCTAGTTCTCTTCCTTTCTCAAACTCCTGATTCTCCTACATATATAGGCCATAGCCATGTATGAAAATTGGATGAGGGCCAGAGAGATGCCAATTGGAAGGTGCTGAGTTCAGATCCCAGATCCTATGTGACGCCTGCCAGAAATGGTGGAGGCAGGGCTGGAGAGGTGGCCCAGGGGTTAAGCCTCTCTTTTTTTAATTAAAAAAAGAAAGAAAGAAATGGTGGAGGCCTGTAATTTGGCCCTGGAAGACAGAGTCTGGGAAACTCCAGAGCAAAGCAAAGTGGAGGTAGCACAATCTACAGTGATTCCTGAAGTCATCCTTGGACCTTCACAGGCACACACAGTGCCCTCTGATTCATATAAACACGCGAAAATTTATCTTTGTGTGTGTGTGTGTATGTGTGTATCAGAGGGCACTGTGTGTCCCTGTGGAGGGCAGAGAGAGAGAGAGGAGAAGAGAAAAAGGAGAAAAAGAGAGAAAAAGAAAGATGAAGTCATGAAGTAATGGAGGCAAGACAGGCAAGGAAAGTGAAAGAAAAGAAAGGAAATGTGACAGGACAACGGGGAGGGGAAGGGGAAGGGGATTTTGAGGGGAGGGGGAGGTTTATGTGTATGTGGCGGGTTATGTTCTTGGAGTCAGTCCCGTCAAACTGAAAGGAAAATTAAAGGAAAGGAAAGGAAAGGAAAGGAAAGGAAAGGAAAGGAAAGGAAAGGAAAGGAAAGGAAAGGGAAAAGGAAAGGACAGAGACATTTGGTAAGACATGGCTCCAGGGCATTTATTTCACAGAAAAGATGTTGGATCATTTTGGACAGTTAAAGAGTCACCTGCAGAAGTGGCATCAGCCTACGCTTCTGCGAGAGCAGAGCCTGGGATAACCCAGAACAAAGCAAAAAGGAGGTAGAGTAATCCAGGATAATTTCTGAAATTACCCTTGGGCTTCCACAGGTATAAACAGTGCCCTCCCCCTCTGACATAGGCATACACAGTATAAACAAACAAATATTTTTAAGAAGGAAAGAAAAGGGGCTGGAGAGGTGGCTCAGGGGTTAAGCCTCTGCCTTGCAGGCGGAAGGTCCTGAGTTCAGATCCTAGACCCCACGTATAGATGCTGGGCGGAAGCGGGGGCAGCCTGCATTTCCGGTCCTGGTAGGGCGGAGCCTGTGAATCCCGGGGCAGAGTCAACAAGGAGGAGGTGGAGGTGTCCATGGTGGTTCCCGAATTCGTCCGTGGTCCTACATACACACACACACATACATACACATATACATATGCGCACACACACACACAACTGAATAAAAAAAAAAAGAAGGAAAGAAAAGAAAACTGGGCAAGAGCAGAAATTCCTATGTACAAGGGCATGAGTACCCAGTGTGAAGACAGTGTAGCAATGACTCCTTGCAGGCTGTCCTAAGTATGGTCTTTTTTTTTAAATTTATTCAATTGTGTGTGTGTGTGTGTGTGTGTGTGTGTGTGTGTGTGTGTGTTTGTGTAGAACTACGGGCAAATTCGGGAACCACCATGGACCGCCTCTACCTCCTTGTTTACTCTGCCTTGGGATTCATAGGCTCCGCTCTACCAGGACCAGAAACGCAGGCCGCCCCCACTGATCCGAACTCAGGACCTTCTGCCTGCAAGGCAGAGTCTGCCCCCTAGGTATGGTCTTTCTAAACCCAACAATATGCTTCAATAGAAAGAGAAGTTCCAAGTGTGACTCAGGCTCAGCGATTTAAAACAACTACAAGGAAAATAAAAACCCCGTGTCTTGCTCTTCCGCAAACAGCACCGAGTGTCTCTGCACGCCATCCACCCACCCACCCATCCATCTGTAACTGGAGTGCAGCTGGCCAGCTTCTCGTGAAGCTCACTGTCAGGGTCTCTTGTTTCTTCTTCTTCTTCTCCGACCATGCTGTCTTGCTGACGGAGGCGCCAGAGCACACTGTGGTGTTTACGGCCTGCTCCCTGTCGCCAGGAGCCTCAGTAGCATCCAGAGGAACCAGGGCCACGCGTTCATCTGCATCTGACTCAACCAGCCCATTGGAGATGAAGGTGCTGCGCAACCTACCCAAGGCTCCAGCGTGACTCAGGTCATTTGTTCTGCACACTGCGTGCTGCTGTCCCAGCCCCCCCATAGCAGGTCCTCACTTGTGGCTCACAACAAAGCCGTGACACTAACGCCGTGCTGCAGTCTCCAGCTGGACGACGCTCTAGGTATCTTCTTATTCCATCGCTCCATCCCCAGAATAGCGAGCCAGTGTCTCTGCTCCTAGGAAGCACTGCTAAACTGCCGCGTCTCAGCCAGCCGTGCTGGGCAAGGTCAGGACACGGGGAAGACGGCTTCAAGGAAGCGATTTCTGGAAACAGGACATTGCTTATTTGGAATAAATAAGAGAAATATGGGGCCGTCAGGCCTAAAGCCTGCTCTGGGGAATGAAGGTGGGCAGGTGTTAGGGACTCCTCCCTTTTTGTAAACTGAGTTTTGCCTCTTATCTGCACAGACGAGGACAGGTGAATTCCTCTCTTTTTGTGAATTGGGTTTGCCTCCCCTGCCTATTCTTAGATCTCTTTTGTTCACCTCCCCTCAATTCCTTCTCCATGCCTTTGCAATATGTTGATGCAATGTGTGGGCCAGGTAACTGCACTGAGGCTTTTTCCATTCCCTTTTAACAACCAAGTACCATGCCTGCTTTTTTTTTTTTAATTTTTTTTATTATTTATTCAACTGTGCACATGTGCATATGTATGTGCGCGCGCATGTATGTGTCTGTGTGTGTGTGTGTCTGTGTGTGTGTGTGTCTGTGTATGTGTAGAACCACGGACAAATTCGCGAACCACCATGGACAGCCTCCACCTCCTTCTGCCCCGGGGTTCACAGGCTCCGCCCTACCAGGACCAGAAGCGCAAGCCCCCCCCCCCCCCCCCGGCCTGGGGTCTATACGTGGGATCTGGGATCCGAACTCAGGACCCTTGAGCCACCTCTCCAGCCCCCATGCCTGCTTTTAACTCTACCTGGAGACTTCATGTCTGGTTCCACACAGCAAGTAGACGTCGCTCCTGCTTTTTTTTTGTTAGCCAGAATGTATATATCCTGATTCTGAAGAGACTAGAGAGTCATTTCAAGAGTCCAAAAACAGGTGGGTAAAATTCCCTCAAATATGACTCTTGCTGAGCTAATTCAGAAATTCAATAAATATGAGATGATGCCATCGGTTCACAAGAATCAGTACACAACTATTTCTTATAAAGTACATAGAGAATGAAAGAAAATGAATCCTAATACAGTTCCTACCATTATGACCAAATATAGGCCAGCTTTTATGATAGCAGCTAGAATTTGGTATCCCCCAAAAGGAAAAATCAATGTATGGCATGCACCCCTCCAACAGATTCATTCACCTTTACCATTTACAGGAATGTATAATAGATACGGCACACACATAACTCATTGTACATCTAAATTCTACAGACAGGTTAAAGGAGCTCAACTTCCTTGGTGCATTTTAACTAAATCAAAAAAACAGTCTTTATTAAAACAATGACAGTGGTACGGACCTGATTCTGTGGCTATTTGATGGAGTGCTGTAAAATAGATAGATTTGGAGATACTGGGGAAATGGACCGGAACCTGTTAATGTGTGATAGATCCTGTTTGTGCCTATACCCTCAAACAATGGGTTAGGTACCTAAAAATTGTTTCTACAAAAAATGATTCCTGCTGAGCACTAGAACAGGAGCCCAGGAGGGTGCGTGTCTCTTGGTTTTCCTGTCTGTGGGTGCAGTGAGTGATGCATTCTTTGCTCCCTACCCTAGATTTTCTAATATAGACTCTGCTGTAAACTTGAATATAAAGGGGTTCAGATTCACTCAGCACAGACCTGCGTGTCTGTTCTCCATCTCGGCCGCCTCCTTGTCCACCTATAGGGATCCTGGGTCCAGGCTGCGGCAGGACTGCAGCACTAAACTACTTCCTAGTTAACTTGTCTAGGTAGCTTACCTTGACTTCATTGTCCCTTCCATAACCCTCCCTAGGCAGGTGCTGTCTAATACAAACCAACAACAGCCACATTAACTTCTAATTTAACAGCAGCCACATTAACTTCTAATTTTCCAGTGTTTTAATGTTAAAAAGTGAAATGAAATATGTAATAGTAATTTTAATCGACATTTTATTTAATCCAGTATCTTGAAAATGTTACATCAACATGTAAACAAACGTAAAATAATTGTGAACATTTCCTAGCACTGGTTGTGCTAGGTCTAAAGATCTGTGTGTCTTACAGTTCAGTTTGTGGGAGCTCCATGTCGGAAGCTCGTGCGTCCCCCTTAGCACCCAACAGCCTCCTTATCGAGGACTCGCTACCGTTCCTGCAAAGTGCAGTGGTTTCTATGTCCTGTATCCACCTGCACTCATCGGGGGTGGTGGACAGATTCTGTCCAGGGATAAAGAGTCAGGCTCTCTCTGAGAAGATGCCTCCACTCCCAAGACAGACAGAGACTGGCATGGGCTTGCCTAGCTTCCTAGTCACATCTTGGACGTGGAGAACAAGCCTGCCCGCCTCCCTGTCGCATGTGAAGCAGCGATCCGCGCACACCGAGGAAGCACCTGGAAGCTACCCCTCAGGAGCTCAAGATCAAGCGTCCTACCTTGAGCTGCCCTGCTCGGGAGCGGCTGGTGCGGCACTGGCCCTCCTGGCCTGGTCCCTGCGGACCTCTCACTGTCTACGTAGGGACAGAATTTGCTCACGTTGCCTTCTGATTTTCTGGTTGTTCGATAGAGTTTTTTAAAAAAATGTTAGGACCGAGGAGATGGCATAAGTCCTTTGCCTCACCAATAAGAGTTCAGACCCCAGAAAGCATGGCCTCCATAAAGACAATCCACACCCACGAGTCCGTAGTCCTTGCCTGCAGTCTGTCCCCTCCACGAACAACTTGAGGGGCGTCCCATCACTACGCAGAAACGTCAACTTACTATGAGTGCCTGTGGGCTGAACCATAATGCATGGACTCCTTCTCTGAGCATCATTTGGATACTCAAGCCTTTCATTTCCCATGAGCATGAGTACGAAGGCGTGAGACAGCCAGACCACGCTCAGGTATGTGTTTCACATACTAAGAAACTGCTAGGAGGATGGGAGATGGCGAGGTGGAACCCTGAGTTTAATCTCCAGAAGCCATGTAAAGGTGGACACACAGCACGAGCAAATTACTCCCAACGCTTCTATGAGGAGCTGGGAGGCAGAAACAGGAGACTCTCCGGAAGCCCTTGAACTCCTTAGCAGCGGAAACCAGTAAGAGCCCCGTCTCCAACAGTGGTGGGGGACAGTGGAGGTGCACACCCCACGCATTCCTGCCTCGTGAGTCCTGGCAGAGCCTGGTGCTGCAGCCATGGGAGGCAGCTCGCTCTCACTGCCCAGCCCTGGTGCATCTCCTTGGGCTTCCGTGGCTTCTCTGTGTGTTTTCCTTCAAGTGTCTACTCAAATCACTTGCCTTTACTAACATGGTTGGCTGTTTCTTACTGTTGATTTTTCAGAGTTCTTTACATATTCTGGATATAAATTATTTGGAAAAAATGTGATTTGCTAATTGCTTCTGCAGGTATATGGCTTATCTTTCATTCTCCAACAGTATCTGTCAAAGAACACAGTTGTTAACTGTGATTAAGTCCAATTTACAGTTGTTAACTGTGATTAAGTCCAATTTGCAGTTTCTCTTATGAACTGTGTCTTTGATGTCATATTTAAACATGAGCTTCCCTCAAAATCTTGGTGATTCTCTTTTAAGAGGTTTCCTAGTACAGGTTTTACAAATAGGGCTATAAATCACTGAATTAAAGTTTATGGGCATTATTTATCCACTAGTTTCTAACAACCAGACATATTTGCCGCATCAAACCCACTCGACACAAACACATGAGCATTACTGCTTTTTCTCTGATATCAAGCACTTAGACCAGACATTAGTATCCTAGACTAATGTCTACATAGGAAAAACAAAAACAAAAACAAAAACAAAAAAAAACCTTTCCTGCTTCTTAACAAATAAGCAAATAGGTAAAAAAATACTGATTTTTCCCAGAACCTAATCCATGCTCTCTTGGGACTTGAACTCACCTTGCTGAAAAGACACAAAATGGAAAGGTTTAAAAAAAAAAAGAAAAAAGCACGGGCTCTCACCGTGCTGCCTCCGTTGGCTTTACCACCTTGGCCCTAAACAATCTTCCTGCTTCCACCTCCTAAGCGGTTGTGGCGCAGGTGCCCAGCTCTGAATGCAGGTTTCAAGAACAGACCCTTCTTCAGGCTTTGGGCTTAAAAGAGAAAGGCTAGGAGATGATGCACAGTGGTACGGTGCCTGGGCTACAATACGAACCTCGGTTGGGATTCTCAGCACCTTCACACAAAGCTGTGTGTGGGCAACTGAAATCCCAGTACTGGGGACGCAGAGACAGGCAGATTCCTGGAGCTTGCTGGCCAGATTCAGGGAGAGACACTGTTGCAAAAATAAGATGGAGCACAACAGAGAAAATGCATGTCAACCTCTGGCGTACACATACGTGCAAACACACACACATAAATATGAACACAAAAAAATTAATTTGGAAAAGTATAAGCTGGAGCTGGAAAGATGGATCAGGAGTCAAGACTCCGTCTCACAAACAGAAGGTTCTGAGTTCAGTTCCCAGGTCCCACATAAAAATGCCATGCAGAAATGGTGGCCCACACTTCTAGTCTTGGTAGATGGAGCCCGGGAAATACCAGAGATAAACAAGGAGGTGGAAGCAATCCAGGATTATTTCCAAAGTCACCCTTGGTCCTCCACATGGACACACAGTGCCCTGTGATACATGCAATAAACAAACAAACAAATAAATAAATAGAATTTTTAAAAAAAAAAAAAAGCCAGATGTGGTAGCTTATGCCTGAAATCCCAGTACTGTAGGAAGCAAAGACAAGAGGATTGTTGTGGGTTCGAGGACAGCCTAGGCCACGTAATAAAACACCATCTATGTTCCAGTAGCAGCAGGTGCTGGGAGAATGATGCAGGCCGGGACGATACAGCGAGAGAGTGAGACGGTGAGAGTGGTAGCCATGGAGCAGAGGCAGAACCACAAGTCACATCATGAACACGTATCAGAGAAACCCCGGGTTGGGCTGGAGAGATGGCTCAGAGGTTAAGACTGTCTTGTGGGCTGGAGAGGTGGCTCAGGGGTTAAGCCTCTGCCTTGCAGGCGGAAGGTCCTGAGTTCAGATCCCAGACATACATATGCACAATTGAATAAATAATAATAATAATAATAAAATTTTTAAAAAAAGACTGTCTGTCTTGCAAGCAGAAGGTCCTGAGTTCGGGTCCCAGGTCCCAGGTAAACACAAATGTAGGGTTTACTTCTGGACCTGGTGAGTGGAGGCTGGAAAACCCCAGACAAAGCAAGGAGGAGGTGGAAGCCATCCAGGTGATTCCTAAAGTCACCTTCACCCTCCACAGGGACACATGGTGCCCTCAGATATACACACACATAAAATAAGTAAATAAAATATATTCTTAAATCGATTAATTTTTAAAAAAGAAGGTACTGTTGGTGAATATAACTTAGCAGCAGACCACTCATTCAGCACAAGCAAGGCCCTCCCTCTGACTCTCAAGCCCATAAAAAAGGTAAATGTTGTACTTTAAGAACAGGTGGGCATCAATTACACATGTAAAATCACCTTAATTCACAGGTGTTTCTGATCTGGTTTTCCACACATGTAAGTCTACCTGTAACGAGCAGAAAGGGTATGTTGATGGTGTCCTATGCCCCAATGGTGACAAAGGCGTGACATCGTGCTGACAGTCACGCTTCGAGTGACAGTCACGCTTCAGAGCAGTGATCGACTTCTCACTACTGACCAAACTGCTTTACTACTACAGCGTTTCCTTTTCAGTGCGGAAGAGAGGGTGTCTGCTCTCAAGTTCTTCCTTAAGTTAAAACAATATTTACAAAAGCTGCAAAGGGGCTGGAGACATGATGGCTCAAGGATTAAGACGCCTCGCAAGCAGAAGGTCCTGAGTTCATATCCAAGGTCCCACATAAAAAACGCCAGGCAGAAATGGCAGCAGCCTGCACTTCCTGGACATGGTGGGCAGAGCCTGGGAAATCCCACAGTGAGACAAAAGGGAGGTAGAAGCAATCCAGGATGATTCCTGAAATTATCCTTGGTCCTCCACAGGGGCACACAGCCCTCTGATACACACACACACAAAATAAATAAATATAAACAAACAAACAGCTGCGAAGGAATCACTGAGTAAGTTGAAAGGCCAGGGTGGAGGAGAAGGGAATGTTAGAATTCTGTTACTAGAAATGCTTCCATTGGAAAGACTTCTAAAGTCCGCCTGGCCCAGGTTCTGGGTTTGGCACTTCTGGGCAAAGGCTCAGTCTCCATGAGAGGCCTCTGTGGGCCTGCCCTAGCTCCTGCGAGCTCTTCTGCGGGAGCATTCCCAGCCCATGCCCCTGCCCCACTGCCTTGGGTCAAGATCACCATGAAGTGCACACCTACTCTTCGACACACTCCAGATTTCCCTGAGATACCTGCCAGTGCTTTCCCAGCAACTCCATTTCAAGAATACAACAGACTTGTGTAATCTCTCTCCAAAAGCTGTCATCTACCTGCTTTCCAACTCAGGAGCCTACAGGCTTATAAAAAGGTGTCACGCCAACCCCAGAAGCATTATGCATTTCACGGTATGTTTGCCAAATAACAAAGTTCAGTCTTGGAATTATGGTGCTTCTTGTACAAGCAAACATGTTTCTCTGGGAGTGCAAGGGCTTAGAAGCAGTACAGTGACGCTTTTCTCTAGCAGTTAAACAGAATTATTACACAACCCAGCAATTCCACTCCTACGTTTAGACCCAAAGGAACTGTGGACAAAAACCAGGATGTCACAATCCCAGCATCTGAGGCAAGAGGATGGCAGCTCTGAGACCAGGCTGCTGAGATGCTCCCTCCAAACAAAAAGCAGAAATCAAGGGCTCCTAACATGTGCCTGTTACCGCCAGGGAAGACATAACCATTAGCCACAAAGGTGGATGCTGCCCGCATGTCAGCCATTGACTGTGACATGCAGTCTAACTGCCCAGTTTGTCCAGCTAGGAACACTGCAGCAGCGGCAGTACATGTGCACGGACAGAGCTCACAACTCCACTCTGAAATAAGCCACACAGGTCCTGCGCACGGTGTGGCCCCACAGCAGGAGGCCGTCAAACCAGGCCATCCACAGAGACAAGACGGTTGCCACAGCCATGCACAGCAAGCACATTTTCTGGGTACAAGCTTCCTTGTGGCACGGTGATTGCACAACACTGAATACACTAAGCACTGAACTGCTCTCTTTAAAATTGTTTAATTTTATGTTATGTGAATTTCACATCAAAAAAGAAAAGGTGGGTGTGAAAGTGGAAGTAGGAGAACACAAGTTAATCAGTAAATGCGAGCTACCGCCACCTCCACAAAGCTCACTGCAGAGGTCCCGCAGCACATGCCCGAGGATCATCGATGCACTTCTGAAGCAGGTCTCAGCTTGGTGGGAGGCCGTCTGGCTGCTGGCAGGCACACGGCAGCCCCCCAGCTTCTGCTGTCTATGATGACAGCTCTACCAGCCGAGTTGCCACCACCACCAGGGTCCCTAGAGGGCACTATCAGCCCCAGGTGAAATGTCTAACAACTACAACCATTCCAATCTCCAAATACAGTCCTCCTTGGCATGTTTTACATTACAGTAAAAGACAGGGAAAGAAAAGTAAATCACTTGCTCTGCATGAGATGCCTGGACTACCCTGCAGCTCAAGCTATTCTTTCAGAAGCAAGCAGTACTCATCCTGTGCGTCCCCAACCCGTTCCATGGCCAAGCATGTCTATGATACAGGATGCTACTGCATTGGTCCAACAGCTTTAGCCTAGATTCCGAAGATCTTTCTGGACTCGCTTGTAGCTAAAAATAAGAACCCAGTGGCTCTACCACAGCCTACCCAGCCTGAGACCCAGCGCTGAGAGAAGACCCCTGGAATCCTAGTCCCACAGCAGGATGAGGTTAAACAAGAAAAACCGGGAAAAAGAACTTGATGTAACCAAAGCTGACGTGCAACACGGTGCACAGTGGAGATCAGGGTTTTGTGACTGCTTGCTGAGACCCTGGCTTTCCTTCTAGAAAGCAACACATGAGGGAAACCAGGAGACAAACAGAAGACACATGTCAATTTCAAGAAAAAGCTTTAAAAGGCTGGACTGGTAAAGACAGTTGCCACGAAAGTCAGATGACCTGAGTTCAGATTCCTGAAGCCACATAAAAGCAAGAACGGTGGCAGTGTCTGTAATGCCAACACTTCCGTGGTGAGATGGACAGTGGAGAAACCCCAAGAGCTCATGGCCAACTAACCTGGAGCTCATAGAGCAGCGACAAGCAGATATTGCCTCAAACAAGATAGAAGGCAAGACTGACATCCAAGGCTGTTCTCTGACAATCACATACATGTGGCATGGCCATGTCCTCAAATAAACATGTACACACACACACACACACACACACACACACACACACACACACACACACACACCATAGACACGAAAGAAACTCATTTTTAAAAAATGTGGGTTGGAGAGATGGCTCAGGGGTTAAGTTTCTGCTCCCAAGCAGAAAGTCCTGAGTTTGGATCCCAGATCCCGTGTAAAAACCACAGACAGAAATGGTAGTACTTCCCGCCCTAGAAGGCAGAGCCTGGGAAACCGCAGAGCAAAGCAAATCCAGGGTGTTTCCCAAAGACACCCTTGGGCTTTCATAGGCACATTCGGTGTCCTTTGATATACACAGAAACACATACATACAGATACACATGCAAAAAAAAGAATGTGACCCAGTAGAAAAACACATGTTTAGCATGCACAAGGTTTAGGTCCTATCCCCAACACCAGAAACAAAATAAAGTATAAAATAAAAATACCAAACCATTTTTTGGTTAAGATCTAAAATACCCAATGATTTCTAATTTCTAGACTGTCCTGTGCTATCTGTTCCTAAGAAGCCTTGTATCTCCCCCTCTGACAATCACTCTGCTTTAGCATCTGCATGAGACACGGCACATCTCTGGGAGAAAGTCACATTGGAAAAGTCTGTTTTTCTTGCTCACAAGAGCAGTGACTACACAGAAGGGCCAGAAAATAAATCTTCCAACTTCAGTCAAGTGAACACCTTCAACTTAACAGGAGGAGAAAAAAAGAACTGACTTTCAGATCCCCCTTCAGAAAAGAAGACCCTTTCCTTAAGAAACGTTTTCCTCAGGAGACACTGTCTCAGAAGGCACTCCATGCCCTCCTTCCACCTCACCTCTGTCTGGCCTATTCATGTGCATCTCCACTCCTCGTTTTTTCTTCCATCTTAAGCTTGTGCCTAACTTATCTTCCTGAAGAACAGCTCTGACACATGACTCCTCCGCTCCCAAGTCTTCAGATCCTCCTCCCACAGAAGAAAACCCAACTTTGTTGCTTCACCTATTCCAAACCTGTGCCTCAGCCATGGCACTATATGGTGGTCTTCTCGAACACTCAGTCCTACACCGAGACCAAGTAAGTACCTGAGACCAGCACACTCTGTCTGCCACGATGGAAATGAGAGACAACTTTAAGGAGCAAAACATTTCCTCAGGCAAAAAGAGGACATGCTTCCAACATGGGCGCCTGGAGACAGGAGCACCTTACATCTTGCGGGAGCCACAAAACCAAAGTGTGATTCAGTTGTCGCCACAACTCCTGCCACAGCACTTGAGTGCTGGCATGCAGAGGCCACAGGTCAGCAGGTAACCATCGGTGCAGTTGCTCTCCACCGTAATTTTTTTCTTTTTTAAACGTCTCTCATTGATTGTGGAGCTCACTGATTAGAACACACTGGTTGGTTAGTGAGCTCCAAGAATTCTCCGATCTCCATCACACTCAATGCCTGGCTTTTATGTGAGTGGGTGATGGAGATCTTCACCAAGTACCAACTAAGCCAGCTTCTCAGCCCAACACCTGTGCTTTGGAAGGAAACTGGAAGAGGGCGGGAATGCAGACACCATGGTTATTTTGGTTGGAGGGAAGTAAGTGCAAAGATGTACATATATATTCATGCATGAGCATATACATACTCATGTAACAGTACTAACCCTGCAGGGCGACAGCAAGGAGAAGGGGAGGAAGAGGAGGAGGGGCGAAGGGAAGAGGGGAAGGAGGAGGAACAGCGGTCTCCTGATGATAATCACATTCTAACACATGAACCAGCACGGCAAATGAGGAGAGTGAAGTCTCCTTTGATCCAAGTTTTGGGAAGCTATACACTAGTTAATACTATCTAAGAATAAGTACAATTAGTTCCCTGGCACAGGGAACTTTACACTTTTCAAGTGGCTACTGAGTTCTTTGACCCCCACAAGAGATGCAGAGATTCTGAAGGGCTGTGGAGCTGGAGGCTCCAGCAACAGTTGAGGTACTCCTGTTCAATCTGGGAACTTTTGCAAAACAAAAACAAACAAACAACAACAACAAAAAAACAGTGATTCACAATAAACTGACCAACAGGGCTAAAGGTAGCGGGCAGGGGAAATGGAAAGAAAAAAAAAGTAAACAGAGAGGGCCGAAGAGGCAGAAGAAGGGCTCCCACAAACTTGCCCACTTCTCCCTCTTTCACTGAGAAATGTGACACTGGGTAACATGCCAGACATCCATAGAGCAGGGCCTGCCTCCCAGTGAACCACGCCCAGCAGTCTGTAGGGCGCTTGCTCTTTAAAAGGAACTTGCCAGGGAAAGCAGAGCTTGAAAGCGCTCCAGGAGCAGGAGGGCAGACAGGAAGGTGTGAAGACATGGCAGAAGCAGTGCTAGTGAAGTGTGGCAGATCCTCCAGCATGACCAGCATCGAAGACATCCCCTGGAACTGCCAGGCTGTTTCCATAGTACTCTGCCCCAAATGCAGAAGCCCAAGGGTTACTGAGTCCTTGCACAGCAGTACTGGCCTGTGTTCATTAAATGTCGCAGCAAGGGAGAACAGATCAACAGGAGCCAATGGGGAAGCGACGCAGTGCAGTGAAAATAGCTGAGTCAGCTTCACTGACTTTAACAGCTGAACTGCACATACATCATCATAGATGCGTGCTCTAAGAACACACACACACACAGCTGAGGCAGGAGTGCGCACACACAGGAGGAGCGCACACACAGGAGCGCGCACACAAGAGGAGCGCGCACACAGAGGAGTGCACACACACAGGAGGAGCGCACACACAGGAGGAGTGCACACACAGAGGAGTGCACACACACAGGAGGAGCGCACACACAGGAGGAGTGCACACACAGAGGAGTGCACACACACAGGAGGAGCGCACACACAGGAGGAGTGCACACAGGAGGAGTGCACACACAGAGGAGTGCACACAGGAGGAGTGCACACACAGAGGAGTGCACACACAGGAGTGCACACACAGGAGGAGTGCACACACAGGAGTGCACACAGAGGAGTGCACACACACAGGAGGAGTGCACACAGAGGAGTGCACACACAGGAGGAGTGCGCACACAGGAGGAGTGCACACAGAGGAGTGCACACACAGGAGGAGTGCACACACAGAGGAGTGCACACAGGAGGAGTGCACACACAGGAGGAGCGCACACACAGGAGGAGTGCACACAGGAGGAGTGCACACAGAGGAGTGCACACACAGGAGGAGTGCGCACACAGGAGGAGTGCACACAGAGGAGTGCACACACAGGAGGAGTGCACACACAGGAGGAGTGCACACAGGAGGAGTGCACACAGAGGAGTGCACACACAGGAGGAGTGCACACACACAGAGGAGTGCACACAGAGGAGTGCACACACACAGAGGAGCGCACACACAGGAGTGCACACACAGGAGGAGTGCACACAGAGGAGTGCACACACAGAGGAGCGCACACACAGGAGGAGTGCACACAGGAGGAGCGCACACACAGGAGGAGCGCACACACAGGAGGAGTGCACACACAGGAGGAGTGCACACACACAGGAGGAGCGCACACACAGGAGGAGTGCACACACACAGAGGAGTGCACACAGAGGAGTGCACACAGAGGAGCGCACACACAGGAGGAGTGCACACACACAGAGGAGTGCACACAGAGGAGTGCACACACACAGAGGAGCGCACACACAGGAGGAGTGCACACAGAGGAGTGCACACACACAGAGGAGTGCACACACAGAGGAGCGCACACAGAGGAGCGCACACACAGGAGGAGCGCGCACACAGGAGGAGCGCACACACAGGAGGAGCGCACACACACAGGAGGAGCGCACACACAGGAGGAGCGCACACACAGAGGAGTGCACACACAGAGGAGGAGTGCACACACAGGAGGAGTGCACACACAGGAGGATTGCACACACAGGAGGAGTGCACACACAGGAGGAGTGCACACACAGGAGGAGTGCACACACAGGAGGAGTGCACACACAGGAGGAGTGCACACACAGGAGGAGTGCACACACAGGAGGAGTGCACACACAGGAGGAGTGCACACACAGGAGGAGTGCACACACAGGAGGAGTGCACACACAGGAGGAGTGCACACACAGGAGGAGTGCACACACAGGAGGAGTGCACACACAGGAGGAGTGCACACACAGGAGGAGTGCACACACAGGAGGAGTGCACACACAGGAGAGTGCACACACAGGAGTGCACACACAGGAGTGCACACACAGGAGTGCACACACAGGAGGAGTGCACACACACAGGAGGAGTGCACACACGGAGGAGTGCACACACAGGAGGAGTGCACACACAGGAGGAGTGCACACACAGGAGTGCACACACAGGAGGAGTGCACACACAGGAGTGCACACACAGGAGGAGTGCACACACAGGAGGAGTGCACACACACAGGAGGAGTGCACACACAGGAGGAGTGCACACACAGGGGAGGAGTGCACACACAGGAGTGCACACACAGGAGCACACACAGGAGGAGTGCACACACACACAGGAGTGCGCACACACAGTAGTACACACATACGAGTGCACACAGACAGTCCCTAGAGATGCCACAAAAACCACAGGGAGAGAACGCACAGAACCCCAAGGACCGAGTCCACAAGGCTACCACCACATTCTCAGGGGGAAGGGGAAACAAAGCCAGGCGTTTGCTAAATGCAGGCCTGGGATACAAGAAGCCAGGTTCCCACCCTGGCTCAGTTCTACTTGTGTATGGCAGAATCCACAACACACCCCCCCCAATTATTTTATAGCAGGCAGAACTGCACAGCAACTAAGAAGAGGCTGGTCTAAAAGATACGCCAGGCAGCTGCAATGAAGAGACCTAATCCCAACAAGGCAGAAAAAGTGAGAAACAGAAAATTGCCCTGATTTCCAGATATACACAGTGGCATACATGTGCCCACGCTTGCATGTATGAACCCACACACACACACACACACACACACACACACACACACACACACAAAATAAATGAATAAATATAAAGTGCTAAAAATTTTTTAGCTAGTAGCCCAGACAAAGAGATGGCAGGCTGCTATGTGCTGACCTTTGGCTCATAGCACAGTTAAGTGGTTTAAAACACACACACACAATTAAAACCCAATTTTCATATTTTTCTGTATAATTTTTTGAGAGTCTCTCTCATATAGCTATGTAGCTTGGTCTTGAACTTGTGACTCTCCTATCTTGAATTCTTGAGATGTCACTATGCTACTGGACACAGAAATGATGCGTAGGTGTGTAGTCACAGCTGTTCAGGAGGGGCGGGACTGAGCTAAAGAAAAACAAGAGTGCAACCAATCATATTCTTCCTTAATAGATGTATAATCTGAAACTTGTATTTTCATTTACTGACTTTGGTTTTTTTGAGCCAAAGCTCCCTGAGTGGTCCAGGCTACCTCTCGCTTGCCTCCTTCTTGCTGTGCCTTCACGTGCTGAGTGACAGCACGCGCCCCTGAGCTCCTACACCGAGAGGTCTTCTTGCGGTTGCTTGCTTACTGCACCCTGGCAACCTCTTCCTGGTAGGAAAGGACCAATCAAATCAAACTTGAGCAGCTATGCCAATTTCCGTACCATGCACCTACCAACGGCAAGTGGGCCCCCAAGCACACATGCCTAAACACCAAGCTGTGTTTCATGAGCCAGAGCTACAAGACATGCCGAGGAACAAGACTCGTATTCTAGAGACAGTACTTTGCTACTTTCATGCTGCGGATCCTGAGCCTTCAACCACGACCCTCGCTCTTCCGGGCGCCCTGTGAGGTTACGAGTCCGGGCAGGCGTCCTTTGCTGCGAATGCTCTGAGCATTTAAGCTGATGGTTGTTCTGTGGTCTAAGCATTTCAAGCTATTTATCTAAGCTTTTTTTCCTGGTATTTTCAGGTTTTGTTTTTTACATTTCAGTTATTAATCTACCCAGAATCTAGCTAGGTACATTGTGGGATGTAGTTTTCAACTTTTTCTTTTTTAAAAGACTGCCAGTTGCTTCATTTTACAAGCTATTTGTTCTCAAGTTAAAATGTTAACTGGAATCTAAATATCCAGATATTTATCTTTACAACAATATTTAACATTTTTGATTCTCCAGTTGGATTTTTGAAGAAAATAACAAAGCTGGGTGTAGTGGTGCGCACCTGTGATCTTGGCAGGACTGTGGATGTTTCAGACCACCCTAGGATACATAGAAAACTCTATTTCACAAACATTCAACAATATTGAATGAATCCTTCCTACACGTGCACCGGCATACGCACGTCGCTCACCACTCGTGAGCGCAGTCACTCTGCGCCGGAGCTGAGCTCCCGTCTCCTAGGTCAATTTCTCTTCCGTTTCTGTAACGAGGCCTTGTAACTAGAGAAGCTGAAGCTGAGGAGATGGTCTTGCCGTGTATGCATGAATACCTGAGGTTCAGAACCCCAGTACCCACAGAAAAACTGGGACGGTGGACACAAAGGATTCCCAAAAGCTTGCTGGTTAGCCAGTCAGCCTAACCAATCCACGAGCTCCAGGCTCAGTGAGACTCTATCTCAAAGGATGTGGCGGAAGAAGGATGGAGAGGAAGCCAAGACACCAGATGCTGACCTCTGAGCTCTTATCTCCATGCACATACATGAGCATGTACACAATGAACGAATGGAGGGGGGAGCACAGGGCGGGAGACACAGCTCCATTGGTAGACTGGCACCTTACGAACCCTAAACTCTATCCCCAGAACTGCATCCGCTAGGCATGGTGACCGCAACTGCACCTCCCATCACATAGAGATGGAGAGGATAATCAGAAGCCCAAGAGCCCAAGAGAGCTGTGGAGAGTTGGCTATAGAAAAACCTAACTGCGGGGCTGGAGAGGTGGCTCAGGGGTTAAGCCTCCGCCTTGCAGGCAGAAGGTCCTGAGTTCAGATCCCAGATCCCACATATAGACGCCAGGCGGAAGCGGGGACGGCCTGCGTTTCTGGTCCTGGTAGGGCGGAGCCTGTGAATCCCGGGGCAGAAGGAGGTGGAGGTGTCCATGGTGGTTTCCGATTCGTCCGTGGTTCTACACACACACATACACACATGCGCATGCACATACATACGCGCACACACACACACAATTGAATAAATAATAACAAAGTTTATTTTAAAAAAAAAAAACCTAACTGCATTCAACTACTTCCTTCCCCAAGGGGGAAAAATTTACTAATTGCAAAACACATCAGACAGACCCCAGGATTGGCCAGTATTCTACACCTTTCCGGGTCACTCATTAACCTAAATTACTAACTTCTACAACAAAACTAAAACCAGAACTTCACTCTAAGACAGTAGAAACATTTAAGCCCAAGAGCTTAATTACAGGTGCGGCCCGCAGGTGGAGGTGGTCACAGGAAGGGCAGTGTGCAGTTCAGGTGCAGGCTCAGGCGCAGAGCCTGCCACAGTCCTCCAATTGAACCGTCACATAAACAGCAGCTAGGAAGAAGGGGGTGGTGTGGCGGAGGAGCTTGCTTAATCACAGTTATCATCAAGGACTCAAGCAGACGTTTCTTCCAAATGACCCAATTACCCTCAAACTGCCCGCACGAGAATGTCTGATTTTACAACTGGTCAGCATATTCAAGACTTCAGGCCTGCCTAACGTATGCCTGTGACACTTTGTGACGTCTCTTTAGTGTTCAGGTTCGAAAGTACTTGTTGTTGCTGCTTTTGTGGTGCAAGGCCTTCCGCATGCCAGGAAGGGCTATGCCTGCCACAGCTCCGCGGTGGAGCACTTTCCATACAGAATGCCCTGCCCTGGATTTGACCCTTCAAAACGCTCTCTGCATCAGTCAAAACTTCTTCATCTCACCTGTTTTCTAAAACCTAATGTTCTGGGCTGGAGAGATGGCTCACAGGTTAAGACTCTGCCTCACAAGCTGAAGCTCCTGGGTTCAGATCCCAGGTTCCATGTAAAAACGTCAGGCAGAAATCAGCAGTAGCCTGCACTTCCGGCCCTAGCAGACAGAGCCTGGGAAATCCCAGAGTGAAGCAAAAAGGAAGTAGAAGCAAACTAGAATAAGTCCCCAAGTCATCCTTGGTCCTCCACAGGGACACACACAGACACTCTAAATGAAGAAATGTACTTTGGTTTTGTTCTGCTGAACTACACGTCAAGGCGCCATCTAGCAAGCACGTCCCTCTCAGGTACAAACCAAATCTCACGCTAATTCAAATTGTTACTTATTTAACCACACAAGCAAGCATTCCAAGGCAGGCAGCACTTCCCCTCAGCCCACAGCTTGCCCCCGTGAGAGCAGCGTGGACTCTGGAGTAACAACCTTCCCTCCCTCCCTGTGTCCCTTTCCTCTGCAGACTGTCTTTCACCATGGGGCTCCCCAGAAAAATCAACTGCATCACCTTTCATAAACTGTCTCCCTTCAATGACCTGGACTTTCCCCACATACCCCATTCTTCACTCGAATCAGGAAGGGGAAGGGGGAGGACAGCTCTCAGCCCCTCCTTCCCCATGAGTCTAGGGATGACTCGTGGGAAGGCAGGCTCACAGAGGGCACACGGGGGCTTCACCGTCCCACCTCCCCCCTTGCCCTCTAGGGACGTTACTGGGGGCTTTCCCTAGTCACCCCAAATCTAGTGCCCTGTCTCCATGACTCGCGCACCTAGCAAACGACGTGACTGACTAGGACCCTGTCTACCTCAAGACAGATCGGACAGTGAGGTCAGTGGAGCAGCACTGCACTCACAAACCTGAGGGCCTGGTCAAACCCTGAAACCCACGCAGTGGAAGGACACATCCTCCGACCACCTCTCCTCCTCGCGAGTAAATAATGAACGTTAAAACACAAAGTGAGAGCAGTAGTCTTACTACTGGCCATTAACTAAACATGCCTGAACAGCCTTTCAGAACCCTTATAGGTCCTGCACTTAACAGACTGCTTAGACAATTCTTCTGGTGGTGCTTTTTTTTTTTTTTTTTGAGTCAGGAACTGACGTAAAAAGCCCAAGGAGGCCTCTACTTGCAATCTTTCCCTGGCCCCTGGCCCCTGGCCCTCGAGTGTTGGGACCACAGAAACACGTGCCTGCCTGGCTCTTGAAACAGGCCCTTCGTTCCTTTACTGATTGCTTGTGTGTATCACAGGGCAATGTGTGCACCTTAACACCAAGGATGACTTTGGGAATCATCCTGGATTGGCTCTACTCCTTTTTTGCTTGAAAGCTGTAATTTCCTAGGCTCTGCCCACCAGGGCCGGAGGTGCAGGTAGTGACCTGGGATCTGAACTCAGGACCTTGGTGCTCATGAGGCAGAGTATTAACCCATGAGCCATCTCTCCAGCCCAAAATGGGAAATTCCTAAGGAAAGGGAAAGGGGAACGGGAAGGGGAAGGGGAAGGGGAAGGGGAAGGGGAAGGGAAGGGAAGGGAAGGGGAAGGAGAAAAGAAAAAAAAAGAGAGAGGAGGGAAGGGGAAGAGAAAGGAGAGAAGGAAAGAAACAGACAGGAGGAGGAGACAGGAGAAAAGAAGAAAGGGGAGGGAGTCCTTGCAACTTCTGTCAACCCCAAGATTTACTACCCTATTCCAGGCCCAGCTTGTAACTTGCACTAACCAGCCAAACAGCGCTGGGGACTCGCCGCCTTCTTAACTTGGCCCCTCAAGAAGCCCATCAGCTGTGCTCCTGCCGTTTTGGAACATGTTCACTCAACAGGAGGTCTGGACTAGACTGCTAAGGCACAGCAACCAGTTGCAGATGTCAACTTAAAATGGAAGGTCGAGCCTTTAGAAACATCTGTGAAGAAACGGTCAGTTAAAGCAGCCATGGGAGCGCCTGGGGGAGATGGTCTAATTGATGTGGGAAGACCCATCCCTGGAGAACATGGAGCTGGGTGGGTAGCGGGCAGAGAGCTAGAGGGAACGCGTGCCCTCGACAACCCCTGTGAGCACAGTGTGGCCAGTTCCCTCGGCTCCTGAAGTTGACCTGACTCCTGCCATGCTCATGAAGTGCAGTTGAGATTGTAAGCGGCAGTAAACCTCCCTTTGCTCATCTAATTTGCTGGGTCCCAGATTCACTCAGCAATGGGTAGATGAAGTAACCCCGCCTGAGAAGCACCGGCCGACCACCAGCACCAGGCTTCGAGAGTCCCAGGCCGCAAAGGCAAGGGGGGCAGGCAGAGGGGCCAACAGCCACTTGCAGTCACCATGTTTTGGAGTAGTTTATGATCTGATGCCTGGAGCTGCTGTTGTGAACCAGGGCTGTGTGCGTCTGCGCCCAGCAGCAAAGCTGGGCACGGTGCTGGAGTCAGACAACCACGGGCAACAGCACAGCACGTCCCGCCTCAGAGACAGACACTCCCACAGGAGGGCAGGCTCCAGGCCCCGCGCCTTCTCTTTGGTGGTATCACAGCTAAGCCCTTCGCCCCAGAAGACAACGCAATGGACACTAGTGGCAGCCTCTCCACTACTCCTGTGAAGATTACCAAGGAGGACTTGGTTCCTCTGGCCCCACAAAAAAAAAGAGGAGAGGGCTGGAGAGGTGGCTCAGGGGTTAAGCCTCCGCCTTGCAGGCGGAAGGTCCCGAGTTCGAATCCCAGATCCCACATATAGACGCCAGACAGAAGCGGGGGCGGCCTGCGCTTCTGGTCCTGGTAGGGCGGAGCCTGTGAATCCCAGGGCAGAAGGAGGTGGAGGCGTCCATGGTGGTTTGCGAATTCGTCCGTGGTTCTACACATACACAGACACACACATACACACACACAGACACACGCGCGCACACATACACAGTTGAATAAATAATAATAATAATAAAAAATAAAAAAAAAAAAGAAAGGAGGAGAGGGGAGGGCAGGGGAGGGAAAGGGAGGGGAGAGAAGAGGGGAGGACAGGGGAGTGGAGGGGAGGACAGGGGAGGAAAGAAAAAGAAACGCTGGAACAAAAAACGCCTTCACAACCCACCCCCAGGAAAAAGTCAAGCCGTATCAGGGGACACTGAAGACCACAGGAGACAGGATCTGGGCATGCTAACACCAGCCAAGATGAAGATGCCTTTATAAGGGCCTTGAGTTTATGAGCCACATTTCTTTTTTAATTTGAAATATTTCAGGGTCAGCAAGATGGCTCACCAGCGCCTACATACAAACCTGGCAACCTATGACCCCACCATGTACAGTTTACAAACTAATGTAAAGTCATGAAAAATATCACCAGGACTTGCATTGCGCAAGTCACTCCTCACCTTGGATGTGCAAAAGTTGTTACATATAAGTTGTGAACAGAACTTAACTTTCCAAATTCACACCTCACCTGAGACACCTGCACATGTCCCAATTCCTAATAGCGATGGCCTTCACACTGCCCATGGCGGCAGTCACCTGACTATGAAATTAATGCCAGGAAGCCAGTTTGTCAATCGCATGAGACAGTTCAAGTGAACAACACGAAACATCAAACCACCTCACCACTGGAAAGTGCTGTGACGGAGTCGGACGTAAGTCCAGAAAGAAGCGCCCCAAGGGAAGCAGCTCGGTGCGCAGCGGGACCAGCCTGAGAGGCCCGTCCCCAGTACTAACAGGAGAAGGAACTTTGTGTTTGACATGTTTTGTAGCTGTCACTCCTGGTTCTGGAGACCCAAGAGCCCTGCTGGCCTGCGATGTCAACCACTGAGACAACCCCCAGTAGTGGATTGTATGCCACTTCCAAAGATGAAATTTTGGGGCTGGACAGAGGACTCAGGTTAAGAGCGCTTGCCTTACAATCGGGAGGACCTGAGTTTGGATCCCAGCATTTATGTAACAAGTCAAGTGTCCCCAACACTCCAAGGGAACAGAGACAGTAGAGTTCCAGCTTAGCAAGGACGAGGGGCCCAGGTTCAGGGAAGACTCTGCCTCAGAGAAATAGGCAGAGAGCTGGAAGAGGAGAGCAGCGTCAGGGTGGAATTCTCATTGGTATGGTGGCACATACACGTAACTCCAGCTTACTGTAGAGTTAAGCAGTGTCCCCCAAATGTGTCTGTGACCCTGTCTGGAGAGAGTTTTCTGCAGGCGTGATTAAGCTAAAAGGAGGTCGCACTGAATTAGGGTGGGCCTTAACCCAAGGACTCTGCACAGAGGAGGAGATGGAGTGGGGCAGCTACAGGCTCTTCAGGGTTCTGGCACCAGCAACACGGAAGGAGCTGAGTGGGCTCCAGAGGGTGAGTGTGTCTCAGCAGAAGACCCCTCTGGAGCCGCAAGGGAGCCCACCCCTGATTTCAGGCTTCTTTCCTCCAAACAGAGAATAAGTTTACTTATTATATTTATATTTTATTTATAAAAATATTGTAATAATTATTATGTATTACTGAGAATCAAGAGGGTCCGGGAAGCATCTCGGGAAAGGAATGAGACCACATCCATGGTGGTGGCCACGAGAAGATGGTCAGGCTACAAAGCGCGAGGCTGTGCCCGGCATTTGCACCAACTCGCTTGACCCTCACCATCCTAGGTCATGAGAAAACCAAGAAGAACTGGGAACCAGGACGTACGACAGATGGACATGGCTGAACTTTCGATGGGACACACAGTTGCCAATGTTTTCAGAGATTAACGACATTAACAAATACGCAAAGCTCTAAAAGAAAAGCCAAAATAAAAAAAATCTATATAGAGTGTGACCCCATCACCACACATATGTGCAACACAATACTAAAAAGAAAATAGAAGTATCTTCTCTGGTCATTTCCTTATAAGAAAATTATGTTTTCCCTCTCATTTGATGTTCTGAATTTTCTGTAATGAACATTATCAAACATTTTATTGTTAAAATGCAAAAATTGAAGGAAAAAAATGGGAAAGCAAGAACAAGGTCCCTGAAGAATGAGGAAAGCCTAGTGACAGGAGAAAGAGGAAGAATCAGAGCGCCCAGTGTTAACAGTGGCTGCAAAAGACCGAGGACCAACTGGGGTTAAGTTACGTAACAGTTGATGTTCTTAAAGAACCACCTCTCAGTGAGAAGGCTCAGCAGGTGAGGTACCTGCTTGCACACCTGACAACCTGAATTATCTCCAGAAGCCACATTAAAAAGACTGTCTAATCACTGGCAACTATGTTTCCGAGTGGAAGGTTCCCCCTTCTCATAGCACGTGAGACGCAGGTCTCCTGAGATGGAGGGTCTGCCTTGCCCTAACCAAGCCTCAGGCCACACAGGGCTCCCTAGGGCTTTCTCCTGACCTGTGCGTTTGGGAGCCGGCCTGGGGGTCGTGCTGTGTGGGCCAAGCAGGAACCTCATGCCATCACACTTGTCACTCAAGACACAGCAGCCCCCAACAACCATGCCCTGTAGCACTGGCCAGCAACAGGGTAAAGAAAACCGAGTTCATTTACTGCCCAGGGGAGCATCAGGCAGAAGGACAAAGTTTAAGGAATTTATTTCAAAAGAGAAATTCTCCCAGCTCCCCGGCCTCCCCCATTCAAGCTGCATAAGCATCCGACTGCTGACCCTGCCCTCTTCCCCTGCAGACACCCTCCTGCACGCCTTTATCCAAACACCTACCCAGTCACTCATAGGCGCTCGGCAGGCTTTTCAAGAGCCAGAGCTGCTGCCCCCTCGCCAGCAAACCTATCTTCTGACCATGCGCCCTGGAGACTGTCCTCAGGTGGCGACACTTCTGCTGCCATGCTGCCAACCTCTCTGTCCCTCAGTGCTGCCTGTGGTCTTCCGTGCCTCTCTGGAGATGCACCTCTGCAGACCCTGGCTCTCCTCCCGTGGACCTGCATGCACACGACTTCCCGACAGGGCACCGGATACTGCAGCCGACTGCAGCCTGTGACTAAGATTCTGCTTCGTCCTCCATCATTAAGGACCCGGGGGCTGTGCTGGATCTGCTGGCAATTATCACATTCAGAAAATAAATAAGGCAATAATTTGGGCAATGAGGTGGCTGGGAGGGACTAGCCCTGACCATTATCTTACTGGTGACCTGCGCTTGACCCCTGGAGCCCATCAAGTGGAAAGAGATAACTAAATACAGTAAGCTGTCCCTTCGACCTCCACTTCTACACATTTGCCATATTACGAGAAGGGGGAAGACAGGGAGAGGGAGAGGGAGAGGGAGAGGGAGAGGGAGAGGGGGAGGGGGAGAGAGAGAAATCTGTTAGAAAGACTGAGGGGTTAGAGAGATGGCTCAGGGCAAGCTTCTGCTTCTCAAGCAGAAGGTCCTGAGTTTGGGTCCCAGATCCAGGCAGAAATGACGACGGCCTATAATCTGCAACTTGGAAGGCAGAGCCTGGGAAACCCAAGAGCAAAGACGAAAAGGAAGTAGAGCAATTCAGGATGATTCCCAAAGTCACTTTGGGCCTCCACACAGACCCCCTTCTACACATGCATACCCGCAACTATGCCGCATCTACCTTTAAACACCTGAACACTGCCAAGTTCATGCTGGCAGAACCAAGTCTGCCAAAATCCTAAGTTGATTTGAAAGTTTGTTTGTTATTGCTGACAGCAGTCAGTTATTCTATGTATTTGGTTTACTCAGTTTGTTTTTGAAAGACTATTTGCTGGTATCCACACCTGCAACTCAACCACACGCGCCTCTTGGTGCACTTCAAGCCTGTTCCCATTCTGTTTCCCACCAGGCTGTCAAGGGCAATGAAGTAACACCAATTTCTACTGACTTATCCTGGCATCATAAATAAGCTTGATTTTTTCAAGGCCAACCTGGGTTGCACCGTGAGTTCAGACTATCCAGAGCTACACGCGAGCCTCATCTACAAATAAAGAACAGGTCTCCTCGAACTGCAGGGGTGTGGTGGTGAAGAACACTTAGTGTCGATGGCTCTGACCACCAGCTCGGGACCAGCTTCGGCCTGGGCACCAGCTTTACCACCATCAGTGCAAAAGTCGATAGAGTCCAACAAGGTCGTCGTATGATCAAGACGTGGTTTTTAACCTAAAGAACCCTCACAGGGGCTCTGTGAACACAGCTTTGGGTCCTGATAAGACTTCGGCCCATGACAGAGCCTTTCTTTGCACACCGAGAGCCGCCGTGAAGGGCAGCGGCGGGCTGTGAAGTCAGGGCGGAGGGATGGAGTTAACGGCGTCCAGGACAGGCCCGTGAGGAGGGGCTCCAGCCCACCTCCGAGGCTATGCACAGACCTGGAGGAGCCTTCCACGGAGGACGGAGTTCAAGGACTGCAACACGCACCTGTGACACAGAGCGCTGAGTGGGTAGTCGCCAGACCTGCCTCACAGGCACCCCGGGTGTACGTACGTGCACACACGCACGCCTGCACGCACACCACAAGGCTCTTCCTTGTTTCTTACACTTATGGCAGGTGGTGTGCATGTATGGACACACATGCAAGTCAGGGCACTTGTACAAGTCGGTTCTGTCCCTCCACAGTCAGTCCCAGGAATCACTCAGGCTGCCCGGCTGGGTGGCAAGTGTTCTTTCTACCTGCTGAGCCACTTCACAGGCCCACAAGGTCCTTCTCCATTACAAGTTCTCACCACCTTTCTCCACCAGCTGAGACCCCGCTCTGATCACGCTTCAGGCAAGTGCTCTAGATTTAAACACAGGTGACTGTCATAGTTGGGCACAGGTGTCAACTTGACAATTGAGGGTTTGAGCTCTGGGCACATGTGTAGAGAATTAATGGTTGAGTTAACTGTCCAGCTGATGGGGAAGGCCCAGCCTATGGTGGGTGGGACTAGGGCCTGAACAGATGAACAAAATACTGAGTCAGCTGAGGAGCATTGGCATCCTTGTGTACACCTGGCCAGACATGCTGGTCTGGCAAGTAAGGATCGTCCCTCTCTCCGACATTACATAGAGACGGTGTGGCCAGCTCCCTGGGCCCTGGTGTTGATGTGCTCTCCCATCAAGCTGGACCAAGAACTGTAACCCGACTGTGGTAAGGAAATAGACCCCTTGCTCCCTTAAGCCACAGATGGTCATTTATCTTATCAGCATCCATCCAGGCTAACTGCGACAGGTGACCATCAAAACAACACACTTCAAGAGCCGCTGATGTAGCCCTCCAGACGGGAGTTGTTGTTTTTTTTTTTTAAAGATACTCTTTTTTTTATTATTTATTCAATTGTGCGTGTGTGCATATGTATGTGTGCGCGCGCATGTGTGTGTGTCTGTAGAACCACGGACGAATTCGGGAACCACCATGGCCGCCTCCACCTCCTTCTGCCTCCACCTCCTTCACAGGCTCAGCCCGGCGTCTATACGTGGGATCTGGGATCCGAACTCAGGACCTTCTGCCTGCAAGGCAGAGGCTTAACCCCTGAGCCACCTCTCCAGCCCAGACAGGAGTTCTTATGTTCCTGCTTTTAGCAAGGGTTCTCATCTCTGTGCACCCACTCCTCCCCACAGCTTTCCAGGCCTGTATAAATGAATTGCTGAGGCCAATCATGCACCTTTCTGGTGCACCTGCAGGAAAATGGCACCAAAGGTGCCCCCTGCCTCAGGCTGCAAACTGTTCACAGAGGCTTCAGGAAACCCTCAGAATGACTTGAAGGCCAGGCTGGTTGGGCTCCCGTAACTTTACCCTCACACCCAGCAGAGGACACCAGGCTTGAAATATACAACAGCGTTAAGAAAAAGGGTCCTCCACCAACCATAAATGTGACCAGTTTTCAAAATGAGGTATCGGTTCAAGAAATCTCTTCAAGATAAAGAAAAGACGATCTGCAAAGACAGCTGCACGTGCTCTGGACAGCCTCCCGCAGTTGTTTCCCTACAGCAGGTCCTGACTTGGAGCGCTCGGAACCTGGGGCCACCAGGAAACATTGCCTTGCACTCGGAGCCCACTTTTCACTATCTGTACCATGCACTGTGAAACCTGAACACCTAATTATTAACCCAAAACAACCTTTTTAACCAATAGCACACTTGAGCGGCACCGAGAACCACCCTGGTCCTTTGAATCAATGGTGTTACAAGCACGCTCAGGATTCTGCTGGAAGAAACAACCCCTGTATACATTTGAGAACACCAACTGTAGGGCTGGAGAGATGATCAGAGGTCAGGCCTTTGCCTTGCAAGCAAAAGAGCCTGAGTTTAGATCTCCAGATCCCATGTAAAAATGTCAGGCCGATAGGACAGAGGCGAAGCAAGAGGTAGGACAATCCAAGATGGTTCCTGGTGTCATCCTTGGATCTCCACAAGCACACACTCAAGTGCGCACTTATATGCAAACAAACATGGGGGTTGGGGAGAGAACGGCAATGTGCTCTATAAAAGATGTGCTCTTTAAAAGATTTTCTATCTCCTGGCTCTTGTAAAGCTGACGCCACAGGAGGATAAAAAGCAGACGCTCTCTGGCCCAGTGACCAGCTCCGGCACCAACCTTAGGGCTGCATCTCTGCAATGAGTCGTGTTCGAATGAGACCCTCCTCTCCCCTCTTAGCGTTCAGCCTCTCCGTCCATTTCCTAAGCCAACCACTCAACTGAACTTCTTGGCAACTTCTCCAATGTCCGGAATAATAAGCCTTCAGAAGGATGTGGCCCCTACTTAAGTTGAATCCTGGGTCCCTTGACTCCAGGTCCACAGCAGCCTGTGGGCCAACGCACAGTAACAGTGGTGAAGGCCCTTGCTACCACGTCTGAGCACCCTGACCCCCAAGCTGGATACACTGAACCCATGTTGGAAGCAAAGAACGGACGTTTGCAGCTGTCTGCTGACTTCAAATGCACCACACGTACTCGATGAACTGCCCTGAGTCACACAGGGAGACCCGTTTCAAAAACAAACTCACAACCAATCAACCAAGAACAAAAAACCCACAAAGAACCACAAACCCAAAGGCAGAATTTACTTTTATCTTTTTGGTTGAGATAGCATGTAGCCCAGGCTGGCCTTGAATTCACTAGTAACTCAAGATGGCCTTGAATGCCTCATCCTTCTGCCTCGTGCTAGGGTTAGAGGTATGCACCCCGCCTGAAATCAGAATTTAAACCAAGGTTAAGCTGCTAAGATTTTTCCCCCATGTTTTACAAGACTTACACTAACACAGCATGAAGGTGGGCGTGGGTCTTCAGATTTAAAATCCCACATTTGGGAAGCTGCGGGCAGGAGCACCACAGGGTTAGGAGCCAGTCCAGGCCACACCGAGAAGCAGGACATAAGGTCAAGTTGAAACAATAAAAACTGGTGGTTGCTTCGGCAGCACATACACTAAAATTGGGACAATACAGAGAAGAATAGCATGAAGCGGTCCATATTTAAAAAAAAAAAACACGGGGCTAGAGAGGTGGCTCAGGGGCTAAGCCTCTGCCTTGCAGGCGGAGGGTCCTGAGTTCAGATCCTAGACCCCACGTACAGATGCCAGGCGGAAGCGGGGCGGCCTGCGTTTCTGGTCTGGTAGGGCGGAGCCTGTGAATCCCGGGGCAGAGTAAACAAGGAGGTGGAGGCGGTCCATGGTGGTTCCCGAATTCGTCCTTGGTTCTACACACACGCACACACACGCGCACGTACCCACGCACCCACATGCATGATTGAATAAAAAAAAAAAACACAGAATATCTATTACCAATCCACTAATGCTAAGGATAAAAACCCAAATACAGTAAGAATTTAATCCAATTTAGTGACTGATATGAGCCAAATCTCTTAGGCAGAGAAAACAATCCAATGAAGAAACTAATAAAACTAAAATAAAACCAGTGCTGCTCACTAAAACGAGTACTGGCCACAAGTCCAGCACTGGCAGGCAAGTCCGGAGATGCTGAGCCCTGCCTGCCGCCTCAGGACTCCTCTTAAATTCACAGCTTTTCTGTGATACCAATGGATACGGTTTTTAATGAAGGAAAATGTAACACAGCTCAGGCACTTCCCGTGGCGTGCACCCTCTGAAAGACAGTTACCTCCTCTTAAAGTTCATTCGTTTCTCCTGTGATTAATATAAATCTGCTTGGGTAGTAAGAATTTGAAATCAAACTTGCTAGATATGAAGATATTAAAGGTTTTTATCCTGAAAATGAGATTACTATGCAGTCTTTGTTTTGGGGGTGATGTTAGGGAGAGCCTTAGTAAGAGCTCATGCTGGCTTCAAGCATTGCTGGGATTATGGGCATAGACTTCTCCCGCAGCCGCAGAATTTACAGAAATGTACATGAAGTACCCTCCCCCAAGTCAGGAATAACTAGGGATGCCAAACGAGAACAGTCTATCTGAAGTGCCACCACAGGGCACTGTCCTGCGATGCGGATGGGATTAGCCCGAGGCTGCAGACTGGGATCCCTAAGCGAGGGCGAGGAGCTGCCCACTGGAAGAGCCAAGTTAGCAGGTCAGAGCGGCATGCTGACTGACCCATTTCCTGTGTGAGGTCCTTGCAAGATCTAGACGAAAAGGGCCGAAGCAGACACGAGCACAGACAGCACAGAAAACCCACCCTGACTTTTCACTGTAGTGCCTGGGAAGCGGCGCGCGGCCCTGCAGTCCAGCCTCGGGTGCTCCTTGTGCCCGGCAGGCCCATCAGACTCAACTGGAGCCAGATGCCACCCAGAGGCCCCAGGAGCTGTCGCCACATTGGCAGTGCCAGTCCCATCCCTGGCCACACACCCCGTGTAAGACTGTAAAAAGGGAAATAAAACTAACTGCTTGTTCACTTTCTCTTTACAGTATGTACCTTCTGGAAGAATCCAGAAAAGACTGTATCTCAGCGCGAGAATTAAGAACCTTATTCCCCAAGAAGATCGTTTTCTCCCCTCCTCAGTCCCCAGAGACTCCATCTTCAAATCACGAAAAGGCTTTACAAGACGACCGGTGCTTGCTGAGGACCTAATCCAGTCCGTAGAGCGAACTAGAACGTCCACAAAACTGCCATTTATTTGTTCATCATTAAAAATTATCTACGTATCGTCTTGGTTAATAGGCAGGCTCCCAAGCGCGTCATCCAGGCACCACTTGCCGCGCGAGATCACAGCGGGAGCCGCCAGGCTCTCCACCCAGCCCCGCCGAGGCCCTCGCTTTGCGCCCTGGCCCGAGCCCCGAGGGTCCGCCCGCCCCGGCGCCCACCGCCCGCCTGCAGACGCGATCCCGGCCCGGCGCCCCGCGAGCGAGCGCAGGGTCGGGGCGCCGCCGGCCCGGCCACTCCGCGAGGCGCCGCGCACGACCCGAGGGCGTCCGCGCGCGCCAGGGTGGGCAGCCCGCGGCACCCCGCCCGGCGCGGAGGCTCGCGTCCCGGGGCCACGCACGGCCGGACGCCCCGCCCGAGCCGCGGGGACCCGCGCCCGGCCGCCTTTGTCTTCCGCCGGCCGAGCCGCGCGGCCCCGGCCCACCCGGGCGCGCATCGCCATCTTGCCGCGGCGCCGGACGCGGCGCCCATTCATCGCGGGCGCCGGGAGGCGCGGGCGCGGGGCGCGGGGCGGCGGGGGCCCCAGAACCCCGGGGGCAGCCGCGGCCGCTCGGTCCCCGCCCCGCCGCTCCCGGCAGCGCGCCCCACGCCCCGCAGGAAGGCGCGGCCCGATCGGCCTTTGTTCGCGCGGCGCCCCGCGGCAGCCCCGCGGGGGGCGCGCAGACGCCCCGAGAAGCCGCGGGCCGGCCGGCGCCCCCGCCCGCGCCGCGCCCGAGCCCCCGTCCCCGCCTTCCAGCCTCCGACCCCGGCCGCGCATCGCGCCGCACTTCCCGGGCCGGGGGGGTCCCGCCCGGCCGACCCCGCATTCCGCCCCGGTCCCCGGTCCCCGCCCTCCGCCCCGAGCCCGGGCCCGGCACGCCGGCCGCCCGCCCCGGGGGTCGCGGTGCCCGCCGGCCCCACCCTGCGGGCAGCAAGACGCCGCGCGGGTGGGGGCGGGGAGGGCGGCCGCGGGGACCCCCTCCCTGCGGCGGGGACCCCCTCCCTGCGGCGGGCGGGCGAGCGGCCCCGCGGACGGCCGCGGGGAGCGGGCCCGGGGCTCGGGCTTCCAGGCTCGGGCGCAGCCGGGGCCCAGGGCCGCGCTCACCTCGCACTCCGCCCGGCCCGGCGCGCCCACGCCGCCGCCCTGGTCGTCCCGGTCGTCGCGCTCGCCGCCCGCGGGCAGGAAGCCGGCGAGGCTGGTCGGGTCCGCGCGGCGGCTGCTCCAGTCCCGGCCCGCTGCCCTCGCCGCCCGCGCCCGCCGCCGCCGCCGTCGTCCGCCCCTCAGACGCCTCCAGCCATCAGGATGGGCGCGGCGGCCCCTGTCTGCAGCCTCGGGAAACCCCACGTTGCGTCACCGCGCACGGGCGGGGCGCGCGCACGCTGCGCTCCGTCCTTTCCTCCCATCCCCGCGCGTGCACGAGCGCCTTAAAGGGGCCACGGCTCGGGCGGAGAGGGTCGAGCGGTGGCCGCGGCTGAGCCGGGAGCCGCGGCCCCTCGCTGGCTAGTGCTCGGAAAGTGGGCTCAGCTCCCGCGCCACGTCGCCCGACGCCGCCGGAAGGGCCCAAGCACGTGGGCGAGCGCTGCGGGGGCAGCGGCCTGGGCAGGAGTGGACTGCTTGGGGGAGTGACAATGCGAGGTGCGGTGCCTGCGGTCTAGAGGAGCCCGTGTCCTCGAACCCCCAGGCTCGGGGGCAGGGTCTTCCCACCGACTCCTGCCCTACCGGGGATCCCCGGCTCCTCTAACAGGCAGAGACCCGGCCAAGTGCCCCTTGCCTGCAGGCCTCCCCGGGGCGTGCGCTGACGTGGCTCAGGCCAGGCCCAGACCCTCCGTGGCTCTCGTGGACCACGGTTCGCACCTTGGCCTCCGGCTCGCTGCTGGGGACGCTCGCTGCTGCGCACGGCGCTTCCCTTCCTGTTGGGGCGCACAGCCCGCCCTCCGCACTCAGGACAGACCTCTGCCCCTGGGTGGACCCCACACCTTCCCTTCGCCAGCCCCAGGCACACAGCTGACTCTGCCGTTCTCCAGGCCTGCTCTGGGCGCTCTGCTTCTCCCTGCCCACCCTGGGCAGGCTCTGGCCCCAGTGAGTGGACAGGGGTCAGTGGAGGCCAGGATCTGGGTGCCGGGTGCTTGCTGCTGCCCAGGTGTCGTGGCTTCTGTCGGCTCAGCTGGAGGCCTAGGGATGCGTGCACAGTGGACACGCGTGCACGTGTGTCTTCACTGAGCACCCTGAGTCTACGTGGTCTCCCGAGAGCACTTCGGGGGGTTCACTTGTATTTCTTCTCCTGTGTGAGAAGCTCCTGCTTCAGGGCTGAGAGGTCTGGCTCCAGTTAGCCCAAATGTAACCACATTCACATTCTTTGTTGCCGTGTCCCCCCACCTCGCCCGTGGGCCACGGCATCCCAGTGTGGCTTATTGTCAGTCGTTTCCCTCTTTTGGTCCAATCCACCATGGGCTTTGTCGACCCGTCCTCTCCCAGCATGGTCCAGATCCCTCGGGTCCACTTGAGTCTCCCTATAACCTGCGAAGGCCAGGCTTCCACTGCCATGACCTCCGCAGAGATGCCTCCCAAACCCTGCACACCACGCCCTCTGGAAAGAACATCTGGCCCCTTCAGTTCTCAGAAGTGGTCTAGTCCCTGGCCTGAGCCCCGAGGGTCCGCCCGCCCCAGAGCCCACCGCCCACCTGCAGCCGCAATCCTGGCCCGGATCAACTTCTCCCTGCTGCAAAGTGAACCCCATAGAAGCACCCCACCTTATCCCCTTCGTTCCCACAAGAGGATCCCAGGGAATATTTCCATCATGAGTGGAGGAGATCTGGAGTATCTGACAAGAGGGCCAAGACCCAGCCACCAGGCTCAGAAACGGGACAAGGGGGAGCAAAGTAGCAAAGTAGCTGAGGATCCAGGAAACATCTGGGCACCAGCTGCAGGGGTCCCCAGAGAAGAAGTGGGGCACACTCTATGCCTGAGGACAGTAGAAAGTAAGGGACGGGGCTCTGGGCTTGACAGGTGGTCCTTAAACTCTTTCAGGACCGATGTTGATTCTTCACCTGGATGAAGGACTCAAAGAGGAGATGAGAAAAGGAAGGGAGGAAAGAAGAGAAGGAAGGACAGGAAGGGGGAGGAATGAAAATGAGCGGGCAGTGATACAGAAGCAGCACGGGCGGCCCCTCAGCGTGCACTCTGCCCTGCTGGGTGTCCTGAGTCGGGGTGGGGGCGCACAGGAGGCTGCTCCTCAGATGCGGCTGCTCCTCAGATGCGGCTGCTCCTCAGATGCGGCAGCTCTGGGCTCGGAGGCTTCCCCGTCCCAAGGCCACCATCAGTGCCTGCCCATCCCTCCCTCTCGCTATTGCCAGCACTACAGAGCAAGACCAACACATACACTGGGTCCGTCCAGCAAGGCCAGTTGAACTGGGAGGCAGACTGAGCCGCCCCTTGAGACCCTTCCTCCCAATTCAGTCCCTCCAGGGGGTGGGACTCGGCTCAGGCTCGGAGATGCGGCCTGTGTGTGAAGTGCGGGCATCTGGGGGGGGAGCACAGGCCCACAGCTCCAGCTGAAGTCATCATTTATGTGTTTATGAACAGGGCGTGCGGGGCAAAGGTGAGAGGAAGGAAGGAAGAGGGGAGGGACTGGACCCCTTCTCAGATCGCTGCCCGAAGTGTCAGCCCCTCTGCTGTACACACTCCGAAGGCCGAGGGCCTCTGACCCGGACCTTGGTCATCCTCCTGCCTGCTTCCAGCCAGCCGGGGCTCTAACCTGGAGATAAGCAGTCAGTCTCCCCGCCCTGCACCTCCAAAGTCCGAAGTCTCCCTCTGCCTCCCCTTCAGCATAGGCCTCTGGGGACGTTTGGTTCCCGCCCTCCACCTCTCTCCACCGGGGCCAGAGACCCTGGGGAACCCCACCTCTGCCTGAACCCAGACCCATCCTGATTTTCCAGGAAACATCTTAGCCGTCCGCTTGCCAAGCCCACCGCCACACCCAGGCAGCTGTGAGCAGCTCGGGGCTGGCGCAGAGGCTGTGGCCTGAGCCGGGCCGGGTGGAAGCACTGCCCAGGAGCTGGCTGTGTGCCAGCCTTCTCTAGAACCCGGGGAGCATGGACGTATAATTCAGAGCCCCTCCCCCATCTGCTCTTCAGTAGGAAATGGCCTAACAGGAAAGTAGGTCTTCTTAAATCTGAATTATTCAAACACTCTGGGCATGTGACGGGGCCCAGAGCTCCGCGGGCAGCAGCCCAGTGCCTCGCTCCAGCCAGGCTTTGAAGGGTCTTGGAGCCCCAGGGGACGTTTCCAGATTTCTAGATTTGGTAAAAGGGCAGGAGAGCCCGTCCCCTGCACCCTGCCCAGCTCCACCCTGCTGGCCTCCTCCTGTCCTGCTGAGCTGTCTGGCTTCTCCACAGAGGAGCCGTCCCATGGTTGCTTGCGGTAAGCAGGACAGTGGCCTGCCCTGCCTCCACGCCCCGGAGCACTGAGAAGAGGAAGGAAGGAGAGGAGGGACTTGAGATGGCGTCCCGGGACTCTGAATGTAGGTGACCAGGAAGAAAGTGCTAATTAGTTCCTGTGGGCTTCTAAGGCAGGTTCCGTGGAAGAATGGGGTCACGGCTCCTGAGGGGCACCCTCCACTCCTGCACCCCTCGACATGCTTCGAGGGCCGGACTGCCCGTGACCCTGACCTCCGGGGCAGCCTGTCCTCAAGGAGGGATGTCATGGGAGCGCTGTGTGCTTTTGCACACTGGCTGGCCTCTGCACTCCTCTCGGGAGCAGGGAACGTCCCACCCTCACGAAGCTTTTCACCCTGACCCTTCCGCTCATTCAGCTTTGACCCAGTAAGACTGGGGAAGAGGGTGTGAGAAAGACAGGTGAGCCGCACGTTAGTGATACCCAGCCTCAAACAGTGAGGCTAGGCTGAGGCCCGCCTGGGCTTCACGGGGAGGCTGTGTCTCAAAAAAACTAAAAAGGGCTGGAGAGATGATTCAGCAAGAAGAGGCACCGTGGACAGCACCCTGTGACCCCAGTTCAAGTCCCGGAGCCCTCATGGTAGAAGCAGACCCCACCTCCAAAGGTTGTCCCTGCCCTCCACTACATGTGTCTGTCCTATAAGCCAACTTTTTTTTAAAGATTTTTTTTTATTATTTATTCAACTGTGCGCATGTGCGTATGTATGTGCGCGCGCGCATTTGTGTGTATGTCTGTGTGTGTGTGTAGAACCACGGACGAATTCGGGGACCACCATGGCCCCCTCCACCTCCTTCTGCCCCAGGATTCACAGGCTCCGCCCTACCAGGACCAGAAGCGCAGGCCGCCCCCGCTTCCCCCTGGCGTCTATACGTGGGATCCGAACTCAGGACCTTCCGCCTGCAAGGCAGAGGCTTAACCCCTGAGCCACTTCTCCAGCCCCAAGCCAACATTTTTAAAAAGAAAAAAACAATAGAAGGAAGCAGGTATAACGGTGGCCAGTGCTTGTCTGTGAGCAGACACGCCCGGGGCCGGCCCCATCTCCTTGAGTTGGCCCAGGAGCTGAGATCCACAGAGGGGCATCACTCAAAGACCTGGCATGGGCAGCAGTGGCCGCGTGCTCGATCCAGAAGCCATGCACGCACAGGTATGAATGTGTACACAACACACACGTTGAATCAGTGGGAGTCAAGCCAACAATAATAGAAGTTTAAACAACCTTGTGTGAAAGGAGCAACTGGCAAGCTCAGCGCACAGCAGGGAGTTCACGAGTAGACATCGGGGCTACAGGCCTAGCCAGATCTAGGTGCTTGGCACCTGACACTCTTGTTTGCCCACCATGACTCCTCACAAGGGGGGGCTACCACGTGTCACTCCCACTTGGAGAGGGGAAGGAAACAGGTCTTGTAGTGCGGACTTATCGTGCCAGCACTCGGGAAGCGGAGGCAGGGGGATTTCCACCCGTTCCAGGCTAACTATATAGACAGTTTCAGGCCGGTCTGGGCGACCCAACCAAAAAACGACGCGTCACAGAACCCCAGGGTTCTGCCAGCAGCTGAGCCTCATGGAACTGGAGGGGGGCGGAGCTCTGGGGCGGGGCTTCCAGATTGAACAGTGGGTGCTGGGAAAGGTTTAGTATCCGAAGAGGGAGGCCTGTGGGTGGAGGCTGGGCGAGGCTAGAGGGCTGGTGGAGGCGCTCTGCGCCTGGGGCAGCTCTTTGCCATTCCCAGCCTTTTTCTCCCCTGCTGGTGGCTGCCTGCGAGACCCCGGCTCTCCCCAGGCCTCGTCCTCTGGGGCCCTGCCTGGGGGCGGGGCTCCTGACACCTGGGCCCCGGTTCCCAGCAGATGGTGCCTTGGGATCTGGTGTCCTGGGATTCTGCTCCTGCAACACCTGCGAGTAAACAGCTCGCACCTGCGGCGCTGGCTGGCCGACCACTAATGTATCTGTGGACTCTGGGCAGCCCACGGGGAGGTGAGAGCTCCGCCCACAGCCCTTGCACCTCCACAGGTTCTGGGCCGCCGAGACAAGCTGTGCGCCTGCCTGGCCCCCCCCACCCGGGAGCGGGGAGGTCACTGAGCAAGACAAGGCATGAGGGGCACTCCCCAGGGGGCAGGGCGCGCACCTGGAAGCCCCTCCTAGCTCTGGGGAGCCCAGGGCTCCCAGTCAGCCCTGGTTACAAGATACTGAAGCAGGGTACTCCCCTTGCAGGCTGCAGATCTGGGCGAACCTCGGCCTCTTTCTGGGGTGCAGCCTCCTGTCCCGGAGATACCGAGCCTAGCGTCTTGACGACCCCACCGGCTCAGGCACAGAGGTTTCCACAGAGCACTTCCCCAGCACCCCACATGGATGGAACAGGGAGCAGAGGCCCCTCAAGTGTCCCTGTGACTCCCAGTCCCCCCACCTCATCAGCTACTTTAAAAAATGTGGTAAAATACACATTTCACAGTAGTTCATTTAGTTTTGGCTTTGTGTGTGGCAGGTCTCATATAACCAAGACTGGCCTAGACATCGTTCCGAAGCTGAGGATGATGGCCCACGGATCGTGGCAGGATCCTGGCAGCCGTGGCCTCCCAGCCGCCATCGGTGCTCAGCTCCAGAGGGACCCCCCATCCGGCAGGTGGAGGGCCACTCCTGCCCCCTCCTCCAGCCAGCGCTGTTCGCTGCCCTATCTGTGGGAATCTGGCCCTACTGCGGGGGCCTCCACACAGCCTGTGGCTCTGGGGGCTTGGATGCGGTTCACACCTTTTTATGCATGAGCAGCATTCCATTGTCACAATACCGTGCTTTAGCTACTCACCTGTTAAGTATTTGGTTGTTTCCAACTCTTGTCCATTAGTAATGTGTGCGTGTGTATATGTGTGTGTGTGTCTCTACGTATCACAGCGCACTGTGTCCCCCTGTGGAGCCTCAAGGGTGACTTCGGGAACCATTCTGGATGGCTTCTACCTCCTTTTTGCTTCGCTCTGGAATTTTTCAGGGTTTCCAGAGCCAGAAGGGCAGGACTCCGCCATTTCTGCCTAGTGTTTTGTTGTTGTTGCTTTGTTTTGTTTTGTTTTTTACATGGGATCTGGAATCTGAACTCAGGTCCTTCTACTTGTAAGGCAGAGCCTTAACCCTGAGCTGACTTTCCAGCCTGCTTATTAGTAATGTTGCTGTAAATACCCCAATACTGGATGTTGGGGCAGTAGCTAGACACAGGGCTCTCACTTGGCGCACAGGACTTGCTGGTTCCGTCGCTAGAACTGCCAGAGAGGGAAGATGGTCCTAGGCCCGTGAGGTCAGCCTGTGGGCCGGGACAGGAGACGGCTGTGAGATGATACTAGGCGGGTCTACACAGTTCTAGCCCAGCCTGGGCCACAAATAAGATCCCGTCTCAATAGATAATGAATTTCTCTCAAGTTTTTGTTTGAAGATCTGTTTTCAGTTCTTTATGTGTTTAGAAGGGCAATTATTGGGACATACGGTAAATTGTGTTGAATTTTTTCTTTTCTTTTTGTAATGTTTTGCCCAGTGTGTTTGTTGCGTGTCTTTGTGTATGCCTGTGGAGGACCAAGGGTGACTTTGGGAGTCATTCTGGATTGTTCTACCTCCTCTTTACTTTCCTCTAGAGTTTTCCAGGCAGGAAGGTAGGTCACTGACATTTCCAAACTCAGGACCTTCTGCTTGTGAAGCAGAGACTTATCCCTGAGCTGTCTCTCCAGCCCCTACTGGTGTCGGACTTTCCGAGGACACACTGGGCTATGTTCACAACAGCTGGAGCATTCTGCACCCCCCGCCCAGTGCATGACAGTTCTAATTACTGTACAGATACACTGGGAAGACTTGTCTTCTTTCTCTGTTCTTTGGTATGTAGTGCAGGTTGGCCTCAAACACACAGCAACCCTGATACCATATTCTTCCTAGTGCTGGGTTATAGGCACAAACCAGGCCTGGGTGTTGTCTTGCTTTGTTTTTATTTATTTATTATCGATGCATGCAGCTGTGTGCGTGCGAGTGTATCAAAGACACTGTGTGTGCGTGTGGAGGCCCAGGAGGTGAACTGGGGAGCGCCCTGGGTTGCTTCTACCTCCTATTTGCTTTGCTCTGGAAAGGTTCCACCTTTCTGCCGCCATTTCCACCTGGTGTTTTTAACGTGATATCTGGGATCCGGACTCAGAACCTTCTGGTTTTGTCTTTCTTTTAGAAGCCTCTCTTGGCAAGTAGCAGCAGTGTCTCGTGCTGGTACGGCATCTTTCCCCACACACCTGTGGAGGAAGGTGTGTTCATTGCTGTTGGGACCTGTAAGTTCTATGCATATTGAAGAGATGAGACTCTTACCAGATTGTGCAAAGATTTCCTCTTGTTCTAGAGGTCTTCGCTGCTCTCTCTCTCTCTCTCTCTCTCTCTCTCTCTCTCAAGGTTATTTAATAAGGTTGTTGAGACAGAGCTTGGCAGGCCACGGGAACACAAGCACCCACCTCTGCTTCGGCCTCCTGAGTGTAGGGTCTCAGGTGTGTCCTCTGTTCAGCCATGAGGGAGGGGGGAAGAAGGGCCCCTCCCTGTCCTCTCCCTGCCTGGATATGGACTGAGGTGGTCCCAACTGCTCCCCCCCCCGTCCCTGTGCCCCCTGCATGAGCTCTGCCTGTCATGCAGGTGGCACTGCCTGGCACCCCAGCCTAGCACAAGCACCTCTGAAGTGGAATGGCCTGCAGGGAGGTGTGGACTTGGCCAGTCGGTGAGGGAATGAAGGGGTCACTGAGTCCCCTAGAACTGCCCCTCCTCCCTCAGCTTCCCCAGAGCAGGGTTTCAAGTCATGCTCAGTAGCACTTCACACTCAGGTCGGGCCCCACCTCAGCCGTGATGCCCTGGAGGCACTCTCAGGGGCTCACTGCTCACGTCTTTGGCACCACCTGGGTCCTGACCGGTAGAGATCTCTGGGGAGGACCCCTGGGGCCTAAGGGCTGTTTGTCTAGAATCCTCCCCTGAGATGATGATGCAAGGTGAGTCTGAAAGGGGCCTGGCAGGGCTGGAGGACAGCCGGCGCTTGTCAAGACTCAGACCCAGGCAGTGATGGTGTGGGAGACCCCTGGGTGTGGGGCTTGGAGAGGCGTTGGGTCTTTAGCCGCAGGGCAGGGATGCCCGGGCAGCCAGTTTTGCACACAGCCGGTGGCTGGCTCTCCCAGGGAGGCAGGACCAGAGGTACTGGGTGTTTTGGAAAGGAGTCCAGGAGGCTGCTCCCAGGAGACGCCCCAATACTCCCTGTGACGTCTCTCTGAGATCGGTTGGGCCCTGCTGTGTGTCCTCTGAGCCTGCCCTGGGTCCCCTGGGGTGGACCCAGCTTGCTGGTTCAAACTTGTACGGTTGCAAGGGTCTTTGTTCTTCCAGCCCCCGGGGCCTTGCATGTCAGTGTCCTTGACGTGGAGGGCCTGTGAGTAGGAAGTTCTGGGCCAGCAGCACTGGACTGCAGGAGTGGAGACAAGAAGTCCGGCCTAGAGCCAGGCCAGCAACTGCCCGCCGTACTTGTGGGTGCCGCCGGGCTGGGGGCTCCATACGGAAGCCTGGCGGTGCCAGAACCCACCCGCACAGGCTTTTTTCTCCGACCTCAGTTTCCCCTCTGCACGACAGGGGACGCGGGTAGGGCAGACAAAGGCCCCTCCCCCTTCTGGCCACGGGGCGCGTCGCCCCCAGCGCAGTCCGGCCTTTGGTAAAAATGACTGCGAACGAACCGAAAAGAACAAAAGCAAACCCTCGTCCCTTGCAGAACCCGAAGACACCAGGCGCAGGGGCTGCTGGGTTGGAGCCCCGTGCAGGGCCTGGGTGGCAGCGGCGGAAGCGCGGGGCGCTGCGGCTGCTTCCCGGGGATCGCTAGGCGGGACCCCGGGCCGACGCCGCAGCCTCGCCCCGCGCCGTGTGGCGCTCGAGCGCCGTCTGCTGGGCCCGCGCGGAGCAAGCGCCGGGCGGCGCCGCTTCCGGGCGGGGGCGGGGAAATGGGGCGGAGTGGGTGTGGCCGGGCCGAGGGGGCGGGGCCGGGGCGGAATGCCCACCTGAGCAAGTGCGACCCGCCCCGCGCAAGCCCCGCAGGTTTCCCCACCACTATGGGGCCTTCGGATCCCATAGAAACACTGACAAGGACGTTAAATCGGTCTAGTGGCTCCGGGCCGCAATCCCAGTATTTGGGAGCTGCAGGATCACAGGTTCAAGGCCGGCCTGGGCCTCTTGGTGAGACCTGGCTCGCAAGAAGAAAGGGAGGAGAGATCTGACAGCACCTCCCGAGCCTGGCTGTCCTTCCCTTGACACTCTCCGCCTCACAAAGGGGAAACTGAGGCCAGATCTGGCCTGGCTGAGCTGGCTTCTGCAGTCAAATGAGAGGTGAGAGGGCGGGGGCAGCCTCCTTCCTCCTTGGTGGTGTGGGGCTGGTCTGGCGCCAGGAGGGTGCAGGTGTGGGGTGAAGGACGGGGAGGGGCTGCCCTCCACCCAGCCCTCTGCCCATCCATGAAGACCCTCTGTTGCCTGGCTAGCTGTGTTTGTTCCAGTGCAAAACCACACTGTTTTGTTTTGTTTTCTGTCTATATTGGACATGGTATACTAATGACTACTGTTGAGCTGATTACATTGGAACCCTAGTGTGTGCTTTGCTAAAACAAAGGAGCCATCAGTCTGTCCTCCTCACCGGCTCACTACCTGTACCTCATTTCCCTAGTTATCCCACCTTTTCCAACAGTTCTTCACTATTTTCCACGTCCGTGCTGCACAGCCCCCCTCACCGTGGCATCCCTGATTAGACGCTGAAGTTCTTTCTTTTTCAAGGGAGAATGGGTTTATCCTGACTCAGATCCATCCTTTAGAAAGCAAGGTGGTGCTGTGTAGCTGGTCGCATCTCATCCACAGTCAAAAAGCAGAGATGAATCTTGTAGCTCCTTTCCATTTTAAAATCCACTGATTTTTGCTGAGTTGTAGGAGTTCTTCTGTAGCCTTGGCACTGTGGCAAGCCTGCTGTCTCGGCCTCCCCAAGGCTGGCATGTGGGCACCTCCACGCCAGGCCGGAGCTCTTCATGTGCTCCAGCTACTGGCCTTCATCCCTGCGCAGTTTGCTGGCCTCCCTTTTAGGTCTGCGGACATTCTTCAGTGCCCACAGACACCCTCCTTCCAGGCTTACTCCAGCGTTAATCGCTGTTGCTCAGTAAGGCCTTTCTGCTGGCTAGATTTCATTTTTCTGCGTTTGTTACAGTTTCTCTTATTCTCCTTTCTTTCTTTCTTTTTTTTTTTTTAGCATTTTTTAAGTTTTTTTTTAGTATTTTATTTATTGTGTGTGTGTGTGTGTGTGTGTGTGTGTATCAAAGGGGATTGTGTGTCTCTGTGGAGGACTAAGGGTGACTTCAGGAATCATCCTGGATTAATTCTTGCTCTGGGATCTTCCAGACTCTGCCCACCAGGACCGGAAGTGCAGGCCACTGCCCTTTCCACCTGGCTTTTTTTTTTTTTTTTTAATGTGGGACCTAGGATCCGAACTCAACACCTTCTGCTTTCGAGACAGAGTCTTAACAGCTGAGCCATCTCTCCAGCCCTATTCTTCCTTCTTTTTTTTTTTTTTTTAAAGGCTGTTGGATCTTATAAATTTTTTTTAATTATTATTATTTATTCAACTGTGCGCATGTGCGTGTGTTTGCGCGCGCTTGTGTGTGTGTGTGTGTGTGTGTGTGTGTGTGTAGAACCACGGACGAATTCGCGAACCACCATGGACGCCTCCACCTCCTTCTGCCCCGGGATTCACAGGTCTGCCCTACCAGGACCAGAAGCGCAGGCCGCCCCCGCTTCCGCCTGGCGTCTATACGTGGGATCTGGGATCCGAACTCAGGACCTTCCGCCTGCAAGGCGGAGGCTTAACCCCTGAGCCACCTCTCCAGCCCTCTTCCTTCTTCTATTAGGTTTATTACATTTTCTTTTTTCTTCTTCCTCTTTTTTTTTTTTTTTAAACAAGAGGCTAAAGCAGGGATTTTATTTAAAATGAGAGCAGAAAGGGGAAAAAGGAAGAAACTCTTAAGACACTTGGTCTAAGAGAGGCAAGGTGGAAATCACGCCCTTAAGGTGGGAGACCCGTAGAGCAGAGAAGATCATGAGGTCAGAGAGCGCAGGGAGAGCCCTTGTGATACGCGGCAAGAGGGGGCAGAGCTGCCATGGCGACCACATGGCCGGAGCGCAGGGAGAGAGGAGTTTTTCTTCTTATTTTTGGGATAAGGTTTAGCTGCACAACCTTGGCTGGCTTCCCACTTGACAAAATCCTCCCACCCCAGCCTTCCACATTCTGGGCCCTCTCACCTAGCTCACATTTTATTACTTTTTTTTCTTTGCAGGCGTGTAGATGAACGCTAGTTTCTGTTATTTTAGTGGTCGTCTTAAACTTTTCACACTGGCCCTGGAGTCTAAATCATGAGCTCTGGCCTCTGCTGAGCAGCAGCGGGATCTCCGGTCCTTTAGCTCATTTTTTTTTAAATTTTTTTTTTATTATTTATTCAATTGCGCATGTATGCGTGTGTGCACATGTGTGTGTATGTATGTGTGTGTGTGTAGAACCACAGACGTATTTGGGAACCACCATGGACGCCTCCACCTCCTCGTTTACTCTGCCCTGGGATTCACAGGCTCCGCTCTACCAGGACCAGAAATGCAGGCCGCCCCCACTTCCGCCCGGGGGTGTCTATACGTGGGGTCTAGGATCTGAACTCAGGACCTTCTGCCTGCAAGGCAGAGGCTTAACCCCTGAGCCACCTCTCCAGCCCCCTTTAGCTCATTTTTTTATGGCTTTGGGCTCCGAGTTTGGTTTTCTTTCCCCTTGTCCTTCAGGCTGGGCTCCTCAGGCAGATCCTGAGGAATTCCAGGAAGACCCGTGGGGCAGCTGAAGGTCCTAGAGGGAAGTGCCCCGACTCTGCTGCCAGGTGGTAGCCCCGGCACTGCCTGCGGCTTGTGTCCACGTGGATGCAGCAGGAGCTGCCACAGGAACCAGACGATAAGACACTTAGCATCTGCCGAATCTGCCCCTTCTGTCCTGCCTCAGCCTGCTGCAGCCAGTCAGATGCGACCTGCACCCCTGTGTTTCCTGAAATTCAGCCCTGGTGTTCAGTCCGCAGTACCAGGGAAGTGCAAGCTGTGGGGGTGGAAACTGCCTTGGGTGGGGGAGAAGGGAAGGAAGGTGAGGTCCGGTCCTTGGGGGAAGGAGCCTCTTGCATGGACAGGCCTGTCCTGCGCTGAGAAAAACCAAGGCCAGATCACAGCCCCACGAAGGTACAGGATGATCCTCGACCCTCACCAAGCAAGGCTCCGCCTCCCGAGCCCAGCTGCAAGGCGACCCACTTGCAAGGCCACTGCAAGGCCTGGGGGCTGTCTGTGTCCCAGCAGGGAGCGTCTTGCAGCTCCGGCTGCTCTGGCAGGGAAAGGGCTGGGCTGCCAGGGGACAGCGTGTGTCCCCCCTCCTCAGAGCCGTGGGGCGGGCAGGGGGCGGGGGAGCGGCAGCGTGCCTGTGACCCTGACTTATCCTGACTGAGAGCCAGAGGCAGGAGCCCCTCACCCGACGGCGACTAAGACCCCCAAGTGCACGTCTGCGTGCTGTGTTGCTCAGTAAGTCTCCTACCCAGTGGGGGGGCAAGGGGGAGCAGAGTCAGGTGCCCGGGGCACTTTCAGACAGGAGGGTCTGCCGCACAGCTGAGAGAGCTTATGTGCAGGTGGGTGCAGAGAGCCCGGGCACGTGGCTCCTGGGCAAGGCGGCTTTGCTGTCTCAGTAGAAGGGGGGTCAGGTTTCCTAAGAAGTCCCAGAATAGCCGGGGCGCGGGAGGGGCCTGCCAGGCTCCCAGAGGCCCACCTGCTAGCGCGCCGGTGTTTCCCCTCGGAACTGGGGCTCCAGCGCGCCCTTAGCGGGAGTCTGCGGGCTGTGGGTACTGGGACAGACACTGAGGCCACAGGCTGGGGACCAGCCAGGCCGGCCGCGGAGTGCTAACCAGCTGCAGGCCCTCCGCAGCGCTCACAGCTGAGCGAGGCCCCGCAGCACTCTGGAAGGCTGAGGACACCCTGTGCGAGGCTCTGACTCTGGCCAGCTCCTCTCCTGACATCTGCTTCTGGCCCCTGGCACTCTCCTTGGGGGAGTGGATTTCCCGGGCGAGGAGGCCCATGAAGACTGACCAGTCGTGACGCAGGGACGCAGGGTTTTCTGCCATAAAAGACTTTTGGACCCTGGGCCCTGGGCTGCAGATACCTCGTTGCACACTCTGCCCAAGGCTATGTGGTGGTCCTGGACTGCCCTCTGGACCACAGGCATGCTAGCTTGCATGCAGTGGGACCTGTGGCGGGCTTACCCAGTGGAACATGACCGGCGGTCCCTTAGGGGAGGAGCCAGGGCAGGGCTGCACGCAATGAAAGGCAAGAGCCAGTGCCCAAGGTGTGAGCACCCCTCGGGACCCCCGGGGAAAGCTGAGGGGACCAAGGAGTGGGGAGGGAATGCCCTACTACCACCATCGCCCCTCCAGCACCACTTCTTGGGCCAAGGCCAAGGCAGTTGGTTATGGACTGTCCTCCGGGACTCCCCAGTGTTCCCTGGCAGGGACCCTGTCTGCAAACTGCCCTGGGCACCTCCAGCCTGGCTGGGTTCCTCCCTTGGCCTGCCGCTCCCTTACATGCCGGCCTGGGCTTGCCTCCCGTGTGCCCACTGGCCCTTTCGTGGCCATCCGCGCCAGTCCCTGCCTCTCGCTGATTCATCCCCTCCTATGTCCTGCTCGGAGGTCTGCTGTGCCTCGGGACAAAGCGTACACATACATGCTCCTTCGTGAGCACGTGGGCGGCGCGCCTGCCATCGAGGGCACGGGGTCAGAAGACCACCTGGGGAGGGTCCTTCTGTCCAATCGTGTGAGGTCAGGATTGCTCTATGCTGTTTCTGCTGCAGACTTGAGGCCCATTGACCTACAGCTTCTGGGGTTCTCCTATCTCTGTCCGCCTCTCACTATGGAGCTGAAATGAGAAATGTGTGCACGCTGCGGCTGCCTGGCTTTCTCATGGGTTCTGGGGATATGAATTCAGGTCCTCCTTTGTGCGCCACACACTTTACACTGAGCCATCTCCACAGCCCAGGACCCCCTTTTGAACCACAGGCCCTGAAAGGCAGCCAAGTAAACTGTGGGTCAGCTCCCACCCTCCACTGGACAGCACCCTGAGTGGGGGCGTCTCCTGCAGACACTGCGCCTGTCAGCTGAGCAGATCTAGGAATACGAAGTGGGTCTCTGAGCTGTCCTGGGGTGGAGCAAGGGACTGGCGAAGACGGGTGAACTGCAGGGGCTCTCGAGCGTGCTGGGCAGCAAGCCCACCAGAGCAAGCGGGCTCTGGGAGCCGGGGCGTGGACAGACAGAAAGCCATGGTCAGCGGGGACAGGGGCGTGGTCCTGGGCCGTGTGGGCAAGTGGGGAAGAGATGAAGCTCACGGGTGGAAGTGGGTCTGGCCCAGTCCTCATCTGTGCCCCAAACCAGCAAAACGCCTCACACAGGCTTTTTCAGCCCAGATGGCTTCACCGTGGGGGGTCTATCGTGAAAAGACCTGGAACCAGGAGGGCGAACCGAGGGCAGCTTCCGGGTCTTCGGCAAGGACAGCAAGGGTAAGCATGGACTGGAACACCTTCGGGCAGTGTCTGGGTGCAGGTGGAGAAGATGGGGTGAGGTGCCAGCAGTTGAGGTAGCAGCAGTTGGGGTGGCAGTAGTGGGGTGGCAGCAGTTGGAGGCTTCCGCAGGTATGCGCTCAGAAATTCAGGAGAACCCTGAAGTGGAGACTGTGAGAGTGAGTGGGGGTAGCTGGGGTCTGAGCAGCAGCCCGGGAAGGCTGGCCACCTGCCCTTCTGCCCCCAGAGTCTGTAGCCACGATGACCCGAGGGCCCTTCGCTTTGGTCCAGCACGACAGCCGTGGCTGCGGGAGGCCTGCCAGGGAGCCACTCCCAGTGCTGTCGGCCCCGCCTCCAGCTGTCCATCAATACACCTCATCCTGACTCTGCCCAGTGCTGTCGGCCCCGCCTCCAACTGTCCATCAATACACTGTCATCCTGACTCTGCCCAGTGCTGTCGGCCCCGCCTCCAGCTGTCCATCAATACACCTCATCCTGAGTCCAGTGCTGTTGGCCCCGCCTCCACTGTCCATCAATACACTCTCATCCTGACTCTGCCAGTGCTGTCGGCCCCGCCTCCAGCTGTCCATCAATACACCTCATCCTGACTCTGCCCAGTGCTGTCGGCCCCGCCTCCAACTGTCCATCAATACACTGTCATCCTGACTCTGCCCAGTGCTGTCGGCCCCGCCTCCAGCTGTCCATCAATACACTGTCATCCTGACTGCCCAGTGCTGTCGGCCCCGCCTCCAGCTGTCCATCAATACACCTCATCCTGACTCTGCCCAGTGCTGTCGGCCCCGCCTCCAGCTGTCCATCAATACACCTCATCCTGACTCTGCCCAGTGCTGTCGGCCCCGCCTCCAGCTGTCCATCAATACACCTCATCCTGACTCTGCCCAGTGCTGTCGGCCCCGCCTCCAGCTGTCCATCAATACACCTCATCCTGACTCTGCCCAGTGCTGTCGGCCCCGCCTCCAGCTGTCCATCAATACACTGTCATCCTGACTCTGTCCAGTGCTGTCGGCCCCGCCTCCAGCTGTCCATCAATACACCGTCATCCTGAGTCCAGTGCTTTTCACTGTCCTAATCCGGAGGGGGGAGGTACGAATGGAGAAGACATAGGTCCTACCACTTCTGCTGTGCCCTCTGTTGCCCAGATCTGAACTCTAGCAGGAGGGACGGGTGGGCCTAGTGCTTCACCCTGCTGCCCGCACCCAGGCCCTAGAGTCCCCTACAAAGGCGGAGACCACATGCAGACAAAGTTTATTCTCTCTCCAAGAGGCTGACACTTCCGAGTCCTCAAGGTTCGGGCCTGAGGCTCCTGCTGTGGGCTGCCGGGCTGCTGGGCCCAGCCAGGGGCTGGAGCTAAGAGATCAGCTGCCTTGAGAGAGGCCAGAACAGGCAGGCTGGCTGGCCGGCGTTGCATAGCAACGAGGCCAAGTCTGCAGCAATGTGCTGGATGCGGCCTTCCCAGGGAAGGATGGCAGGCAGGCAGGCAGGAGCCCTCCGCCTCCGGCGCCAGGACCCCAGGCTGCGGTCTGGTGGCTCCAGGAGAAAAGAGCGCCTACCCTCTTCCAGGGCACTGGGCCACAGCTAGGGCTTCTGGGCACTGGGGCCTGGCTCCTGGGGCCTTGGCAGGGGTGGGAGCCCAGCAGCCTCAGGCAGAGGGCTGGGCTTTTGGGAGGAAGTGGCGTTGACCACCTCCTCATAGGAGGGTGGCAGCTCAGGGTACAAGCTGTAGGCAGGCGGGACCGTGGAGTCCAGGTCGGGCTCCCCGAGTGGCATGGACAGCCGCAGGCCCAGTGGACACTGCACGGAGCTGTAGGCTGAAAGGAACCAGAGTGTTTGTGGGGGGCCTGGGGTTCACCCAGAGTCCACGCCCACGCGGCCGGCTGGGGTCACCAGGCACTCACAGGTGACAGTGCTGTGTGCGGGGCTGTCGCTGTCCACGGAGATGACCGTCAGGTCACAGGGCTGCCAGGCGGCGGGCAGCTGAGTCTGGGCGTGCGCCTGCTTCCGGAGGCAGCAGAACCCCACGCAGCTGGCCGTGACCCCACACAACAGCAGCAGCAGAACAGCCAGCAGGATGAGCCTGGGCGGGAGGAGCAAGACCCCAGACCGCGGGTGGAGCAAACCCACTAGGCACCGGCCACGCCCCAGCGCCCAGGACAGGCTGACAGTGGAAGGGGCACAGCTGCCCACGCCGCCCCCTGGCCCTACACAGGACGCGGATCCTGCCCGCGCTGGCGACCTGTGGCCTGGCTCTGTCTGCAGGCCTGGCCAGGGAGCCTTGGGCTCGCTCCCAGGACACACTGTCCCCGGCCAACTGCCCCTCCTGTGCCTTCTGCTGACGGTGACCAGGCCCTGTCCCCGTGCCGCCCTGGGCTCCGGCGCCCTGCAGGCGGCTTCCAGGGAGTGGGGGCAGCGGCAGCGGCTGGGCCTGGCCCGGGTCTCCCCTCGGGCGAACTGTCCCACCAGCGGCTTGGAGCCCGGGTTCCACTTACCCCACGTGCCACAGGCTGCTCCAGCGGGCCTGGGGCGGGCACCTACGGGCAGACACCTGGGTTGGGCGGGGCGCCGGCCTCGCGGCCGGGCAGGCTCCGCCCCCTCCCGCGTCGCCTCCCCTCCCCGCCCCGACTCACTGCTCCGAGGGGTCACAGCTGCCCTCCGCCGAGCCCAGCGCCACCTGCGGGGACAGGGGTGAGCGGGGCGGGCGGGGCCGGCGCAGACCCGCCCCGCGCGCGCTCCTGCGCGCGGCCCGACCCACCTGAGGCAGCGGCACGAGGGGCAGGAGCAGCCGCAGCAGCAGCCGCAGCAGCCGCAGGAGCTCCCGGGCGGCCGGCGGGCCCAGGGCCATGTTCCGCGGGGACCGCAGCCTGGCCAGCCCGCGGCTTTATGAGGCCCCGCCCGCCGCCCCGTCCCCCGCCCGGCTCCTCCGGCCACGTTGGCCACGCCCACCCTTGGCCCTGCTCGCCACGCTCCACTTCTTGTGCCCCACCCGCGAGGTGTGCAGGCCGTGCGCGCGCACGCACGCACACACACACACACACACACACACGCCACACTACCGGCACACCACGCTACACTGCACACACCACGCTACACTGCACACACCACGCTACACTGCACACACCACGCTACACTGCACACACATACACCAACCGTACTGCACACACACCACACACCACACACACACACACTACCACCACACATATACGCCACTATACACTTCACACACATACACCCAGAGTATACACTGCACACATATATACACCACACTGCACATGCGCACCACACCCCCCCCCCAGTACCACTCACCCGTCCACCAGCACTGTTTCCTGCAGAGTCTTCAGTGGGTTCTGGGGCGGGCAGGCGGCCGCGCAGCTCGGCAGGACTTTGGTCTTCCGCCTCGGCTGTTCTGAAGTGGTTGCTGGGGCCACATTGGCTTGTGCTCACAGGACCAAAGAGATTCACTCTAATGAACCCAACCCCCCCCACCCCCGCTGCAGACTAAAGAGATTCGCTCTAATTCAGCCCCCCTTCCCCCAGCTGTGGACAAAAGGGTGGGAATGGTTATAACACTAATATGTTGGGACTTTGCCTTCCGAACTTTCATTCAAGGTCTACATGGTGGGTCTACCTGGGGCGGACCCACCTAAGCTAGAGACGCCCGAACTACTGAATCATGAAGACCACTTTGCTGTGCGCTGGATTTGAAGTTTGCAGCAGTGCAAGGAGCCCTCAGCTCGGACTCCTGAAGAGACCGGACGCTCGTTCTCCCCCCTCCTCCAGCTGCGTGGCTCGTTCTCCCCCCTCCAGCTGCGTGGCTCGTTCTCCCCCCTCCTCCAGCTGCGTGGCTCGTTCTCCCCCTCCAGCTGCGTGGCTCGTTCTCCCCCCCCTCCACCTGCGTGGCTCATTCTCCCCCCTCCAGCTGCGTGGCTCATTCTCCCCCCTCCCCCAGCTGCGTGGCTCATTCTCCCCCCTCCAGCTGCGTGGCTCGTTCTCCCCCCTCCTCCAGCTGCGTGGCTCATTCTCCCCCCTCCTCCAGCTGCGTGGCTCATTCTCTCCCCTCCTCCAGCTGCGTGGCTCGTTCTCCCCCCTCCTCCACCTGCGTGGCTCGTTCTCCCCCCTCCTCCTGTGGCGTGGCTTTTTCTCCCCCCTCCAGCTGCGTGGCTCATTTTCCCCCCTCCTCCTGTGGCGTGGCTTTTTCTCCCCCCTCCAGCTGCGTGGCTCATTCTCCCCCCTCCTCCTGTGGCGTGGCTTTTTCTCCCCCCCTCCAGCTGCGTGGCTCGTTCTCCCCCCTCCTCCAGCTGCGTGGCTCGTTCTCCCCCCCTCCAGCTGCGTGGCTCATTCTCCCCCCTCCTCCAGCTGCGTGGCTCGTTCTCCCCCCTCCAGCTGTGTGGCTCGTTCTCCCCCCTCCTCCAGCTGCGTGGCTCATTCTCCCCCCTCCTCCAGCTGTGTGGCTTGTTCTCCCCCCTCCTGTGGCGTGGCTCGTTCTCCCCCCTCCTCCAGTGGCATGGCTCATTCTCCCCCCTCCTCCAGCTGCGTGGCTCGTTCTCCCCCCCTCCAGCTGCGTGGCTCGTTCTCCCCCCTCCTCCAGTGGCATGGCTCGTTCTCCCCCTCCTCCAGCTGCGTGGCTCGTTCTCCCCCCTCCTGTGGCGTGGCTCGTTCTCCCCCCTCCTCCAGTGGCGTGCTGCCTCGCTGTCCTCCCTCCACCCCGGCACGGGCTGCACACTGACGGGCTGCAGGAGGTGGGTGGCACAGCAGGGGGAGGAAGGACAGAGCCATGCCAACCCTTGCTTCCATCTTTTCTTCCTCCTGATCAGACTCTCATGAGCGCATGCAAGCCTGGGGGAGCGCCTGCCTGGGGGAGTGTCCCCTGAGCACATCCCACGAGGGTTAGACCAGCCTGGCGGCCCTGCCTTCTCTCCCCTCTGGCTAGAAGCGCACCACGTCTAGAGTCGCAGTTGCTCTAAGCCAATGGGCAGGCAGAGGCTCTCCAAAATGCTGCTGCCAGGTCAACATCGCTCAGGGGCAAGGGTGGGCATTAAGGATGGGGGTGCGGGCTGGAGAGGTGGCTCAGGGGTTAAGCCTCTGCCTTGCAGGCGGAAGGTCCTGAGTTCGGATCCCAGATCTCACATATAGATGCCAGGCGGAAGCGGGGACAGCCTGCGTTTCGGTCCTGGTAGGGCGGAGCCTGTGAATCCCCGGGCAGAGTAAACAAGGAGGAGGTGGAGGTGTCCATGGTGGTTCCCGAATTCGTCCGTGGTTCTACACACACACAGACACACACACATACACACGCGCACATACATATGTACACATGCACAATAGAATAAGTAATAATAAAAAAATTAAAAAAAAAAGGATGGGGGTGCCCCCGTTGGGAGATGGGGCGTGCATGCCGTGTTCATAGGGGAGCCAGGCTGGCTACCCTTGGATGGGGGAGGGAACGACAAGCCATCCTTGGAGACTATAATTCAAAGAGTTTATTGATGGCCTGCGGGCGAGGCTTCCCCAGGTCTCTGGAAGGCCCCGTGGCAGGCCGTGTACTGAACCGTGGCACCAGCAGCTGTTAGTGTGGGTTCGAGGCTGCTCTCAGGCCCGGGCTCACTAGGTCCAGGACAGCAGGACGGCACCTATCTGTGGGGGTCTTGGCTCCTGGTTTTGTACATTCGAATGTGTCCAGCAGGGATGCCCAGGTCCCAGGCCTAGGAGGATGGACTGGTCTGTCTCATGGTCAGCGAGAAGGGCTTCTTGGGTTGGTCAGCGTCCAGGGGGCTCTGCACAGAGGTTTCTGTGGCCTCAGGTGCCAGTCACCACGTGGGCCACAAAGATGACTTTGTAGGTTTCTTTTATGTCCCCCCTGACCTGCAGCAAGGCCGCCACCATGAGAGGGTGGTCGGGCTGGAAGAACGGAGCCTCAGTCAGCAGGCTTCCTAGGCATCTGGCCCGCCCCTGTGCCCGCCCCTGTGCCCTGCCCTCTCGGCCCCGCCCCTGTGCCCCGCCCTCTCGGCCCCGCCCCTCTCGGCCCCACCCCTGTGCCCCGCCCTCTCGGCCCCGCCCTCTCGGCCCCGCCCTCTCGGCCCCGCCCTCTCGGCCCCGCCCCTCTCGGCCCCGCCCACAGATCTGCCGCAGCCACCATCCCCGCCAGCCTGTGGGCCCAGTTACCTACATCAAAGTCGGCGGGTGGTACCCAGGAGATGCTGATGGTCTTGGTCTGACCGCGCTCCACGAAGCCCCTGGAGGGCTCGATGGTGAAGCCCTTGTGCTGCAGCCACGGGACACTGTCCAGGCTGAACTCCACAGTCTGCGAGGTACCGGGGCTACTAGTTTGGAGCATCAAGCACCCCGGGACACGGTGGGGTGCCCCTTCCACCCACTCCCTCCAGCTCTGACCACTGTCCGGCGAGGGGCAAGGCCGGGAAGGGCCGAGTTGTCCGGAGCAGGGAGCCAAGGAGATGGGCAGGAGGGGCTAGGTTTGTGTCACCTTCCTTGGAGACGGCTGAGTGGTCCGGATGCAGCCCACTTGCAGCTCTCGGGTGGCCGGGCTGACGGGCATGTCTGTGTCAAACTGCACGTAGTTCAGGGTGACAAGGACGGGCTTCACATCCTCCGCTTCTGGAAGGGGGAGGACCGAGCTGGGCACAGCCGGGCGGAGCGGTGAGGCCTGGTTACCCAGAGCGTCCTGGCCTGGAGCCCTCCGGAGCGGTCGGGTTAGTGGAGACCGCCCTGCCTGACTCGGGGCGGCCTGGCTGGGGTCCCTGTCCATCATTCTTCATTGGGGTTCAGTGTGTCTGTTTGATGGCTGGGGTACGGGGTTCCTTCCCTGAGGTTGCTCCTGAGGCCCCTCCCCACACCAGTGCTCTCACAGTGGGATGGGGGCTCACCTTCTCTGTGCTCTGGGTCAAAGGGTGAAATCACAGTCAGAGACTCCACCGGCACGTCCAGGGGGTCTCCTCCCTCCACAAACATCATGTGCTCGCGGGCCGCGCCCTTCACCAGGATCTGGTGGGAGACTTTCTGGGGACAAGAAGTAGAGGGCCTGACCCACGTCCTGTCACTGGGAGCTGGGGCTGGCTTAGGGTGGGCTCTGGCGGAGCAGGGGCGGGAGAGACACATGGGGGGTCTTCCTAGGGTGGTCTGGGGTTGGCGGGGTCAGCTGTGGGCTGCACCTTTTCAAAGAGGACAACCTGGAGCTGGTCAGAGAAGTAGAGGCTCTCGTGGTCTGGGCTGAAGGTCACCGTGAATTCCTGAGCTTTCCCGGGGAACATGAGTCCTTCCACAGGCACGACACTGAACACACTGTGCCCATTGTGGTTCTGTGTGCCTGCAGGGGAGGGCTGCGGTGGTGACACTGCGCATGCGCCCCTGCCCTGCCTGCCCCTCCTGCCCTGCCTGCCCCTCCTGCCCCCCTGCCCTGCCTGCCCCTCCTGCCCTGCCTGTCCCTGCCCTGCCTGCCTGCCCCTCCCTGCCCTGCCTGCCCCTCCCTCCCTCCCTGCCCTGCCCTACCTGCCCCTCCCTGCCTGCCCTGCCCCTGCCCTGCCTGCCCCTCCCTCCCTGCCCTGCCTGCCCCTCCCTCCCTGCCTGCCCTACCCCTTCCTGCCCTGCCCCTCCCTGCCCCTCCCTCCCTGCCCCTCCCTCCCTGCCCCTCCCTGCCCCTCCCTCCCTGCCCCTCCCTGCCCCTGCCTGCCCTGCCCTGCCTGCCCTGCCCCTCCCTGCCTGCCCTGCCCCTTCCTGCCCTGCCCCTCCCTGCCTGCCCTGCCCCTCCCTCCCTCCCTCCCTGCCCCTCCCTGCCCTGCCCCTTCCTGCCCTGCCCCTCCCTCCCTGCCCCTCCCTGCCTGCCCTGCTCTGGGTGGTCCCCTCGCTGCCTGCCCTGCCCCTCCCTGCCCTGCCCCTTCCTGCCCTGCCCCTCCCTCCCTGCCTGCCCTGCCCCTCCCTCCCTCCCTCCCTGCCCCTCCCTGCCCTGCCCCTCCCTGCCCTGCCCCTCCCTCCCTGCCCCTCCCTGCCTGCCCTGCTCTGGGTGGTCCCCTCGCTGCCTGCCCTGCTCTGGGTGGTCCCCTCCCTGCCCCTCACTGCCTGCCCTGCTCTGGGTGGTCCCCTCGCTGCCTGCCCTGCTCTGGGTGGTCCCCTCGCTGCCTGCCCTGCTCTGGGTGGTCCCCTCCCTGCCTGCCCTGCTCTGGGTGGTCCCCTAGCTGCCTGCCATTTCCTGGTGCTGCCCTTGGCCCTGGCAGCCCTCCCAGCTTACCGACAACTTCAGTCCTCTGCTCGGGGTTGGTGAGGAACCGCGGCAGCTGCTGCCGGCTCTCGGCCCTCTTGCTGGAGAGACTCTCCAGCCGCACCCAGAACTTGATGGGGAGCGAGGAGTCATTCTGTAGCTGCAGGAGCAAGATGTCACCCCACTCGTCCACCTGGGCTGCCTGTGGTCAGTGCCATGACTGGGTGACCCGCTGCTGGGCCACACCTGATAGGGCCCAGGTGGTGTGATGCCCCAAGCACCAGCTGGCGGCATGCCAACAGTGCCCACATTAGCAGGGTTTGGGACTGTTGGTGTCCACCTTGCCGTCTCACGTTGGCTGCTTCCGGGCTGGTGGTCCACCTCCCTGCCCTGGCAAAGGGCTGGTTCTGCCCTTAAGCTTCTTAGCTGCTTCCACACCCTCACCCAGTCTCCTCCCCTCTCCCTCCTCGGTGGAACCCGTCTCACGCTCTGCCTCAGGACTGCCTAAGTAGGTGGGTGTGTGGGCTGCCGGAGCCTAAGGCAGGGGTACCCCAGGGCAGGTAGGAAGGCTGGTGCTTGTGTCGCCTGAGGAAGCCAGGGACAGCATGTCTCTGCTGAGAGCTCTGTCCTCGCCAAGCTCTGGTGAGCTCCACGGAAGTGAGCAAGTAGCAAAGCAGGAGCCCCGCGGAAGTGCACTGCCAAGACCCAGGGCAGAAAGACGTGGGCACCCGCAGGTGCGGGGGAGCCTAGGGCCAAGGGACTGGGTCCTGGGTCTTCCCAGAAGCACCCGCAGGTGTGGGCAGGCCTGGGCCAGGGGACTGGGTCCTGGGTCTTCCCAGAAGCACCCGCAGGTGTGGGCGGGCCTAGAGGACTGGCACCCTGGGTCTTGCCAGAAGCATCCGCAGGTGCAGGCCTGGGGCAGGGGACTGGGCCCTGGATCTTTCCAGAAGCACCCGCAGGTGCGGGCGGACCTAGGGGCAGGGGACTGGGCCCTGGGTCTTCCCGTGGGCCCTACTGGGAGACAGCAGAAGGGGCAGTCAGAGACATGGGGTAGCCCGTGCCTCCACAGGCTTACGACCAAATGCAGGCTGACCTCTGAGGGTCCCACTCCCAGGAGGCCAGGCCAGGGCAAAGACTTGCTTCACCTTGAAAGTGGAAGAAACAGACTCTCTGGCAAGCACGTAGCCCATGTTGAGGACATTGCCTTCCACGGAGCATGTAATCATGGATGCCACGCCCGTGCCCGTGAGGGTTAGGGTAAGCGTGCCTCTCTTGGAAATGATGTCCAGGGTTTCTTGAGCCTGAGAGACAGTGTGCTTTAAACAAGCAGCAGACGTGGACGCTCTGCCCACGCGCGACTGGTTCACGGCGTGCAGCTGCCGAGCCGTGGCGCGGTCCCTGGCCTCATGGCCATGACACGGGTCAGTGTCAGCTGGCCTGAGCACGCAGCAGCATCTGCGGAGGGTGGCGTCCCGGGGGCTGGTACTCACCAGGGCGCTCTCGTGGGGTGAGAAGGACATCACGAGGACCTGTGTCTCGCCAGCGCACAGCTTGCGGAAGGGGTTCAGGAGCACGAACGGGCCGTTGGGGTTCAGCACTGAGAACTCCAGCTGCGTTCAGAGTCAAGGAGGCAGCCGCGCCCTGGAGGCTCTGCCCTCCACCTCGGCCCTGCCAGGCTCTGCCCTCGACCTCGGCCCTGCCAGGCTCTGCCCTCGACCTCGGCCCTGCCAGGCTCTGCCCTCGACCTCGGCCCTGCCAGGCTCTGCCCTCCACCTCGGCCCTGCCAGGCTCTGCCCTCCACCTCGGCCCTGGAGGCGCCTCGACCTCGGCCCTGGAGGCGCCTGGGCAGGACAAGGATACAGAGAGGTCCTCGGGGGAGATGTTCTGGAGGGAGGCTTTCTTTATGCTGCGGTGCCCTGGCACGTGGAGAGGAGTCAGGTCAGATGCCAGGCCCAAGGGCTGGGAGCTGGTCATGTGTAGGCGTGGAGTCTCGACTCACCTACGGCAATGTCCCCAAAGTTGAAGTTGGTCTTGCCTTTGTTGGATGTCACCATGATCGACGGAGCCACCGTCGGACACCACAGCTCCAGGTAGAGGGTGTTATGCGGGCTGGGGAGCGGCAAGGGCACAGTGAGGGCAGATTGGGGTGACTGTGCTCACCCCGGCCTCGTTCTGGCCAGCAGCAGAAGGGGCAGCGGGTTGTGACCCTTCGCGCCTCACCTGAAGCTCAGAGGCTCCGATGCCTTCCTGTCTTTGATGTCGCCACTGGCAACCACACAGGGGACGACGTACCTGTCAAACCTCCCGGGGAAACCTTTGACCAGGGCGGCTTGGGCAGCCAGGTACTCATTGGAGCTGGAACGAGGCCAACAGGATGCACGCAAAGCTGATCCCCGAGACCCTCAGGGTGGGGCCACACCCCCTCAGCCTGCCTGCTGCGCCTGCACCCCAGGCCCCTGGATTCGGGCACCTAACGGGCAAGGAGCCCGGGCCGCTCGTGTCCCAGGAGGTGACGACACGGTTTATCTGACAGGCCGGCTTCCTACCCTTCTCTGGCTCCTGTGGGAAACTTCTTCCACACTCCAGATCCTGGCTAGTCAGGGCAGGTGAGTAGGTGGCTTGTCACTAGAGAACCTATTCTTAGGGCCATAGGGACAAACCACAGCTGGCCAGTGGCCCAGTCTACCAGCACATTCCTTGGCTCATTGTTTATTGGAATCAGACCATGAAATAAGTTTGTTCAGGGGGCTGCAGGCTCAGGGAAATCAAGGGACCCAGGAAGGAGCCCCTAGGCCATCTGTCTGAAGCCCTGGACTCGCGGCCGAACGCTGCGTGCAAAGGTTCCGCTGGGCCGGTGGGGTCCCCGGCTAGCCCACCTGGTATTCAGCTCCTGCGTCTGCAGCTCTGCAGTTTGAGGGGTGGAGACCCGAGACGGTCGTTCCCGGTTATGTACACGAACCACAGACAAGGATTGTTTCCACAGTTCCTTCTTTTGGACCGTTTCTTTTCGGAACTGTGAGTAGAAACAGACACGGTGGGCTGCCTTGGGGGCTTCTGCCAAGCTCCCCTGGGGCCTCGGCTGACAGGCCTGGTCTGACTGCTATACTAGGAGCCCCTGGTTCATGTCCCAGGGGACAGACCCCCTCACCAACGGGCTCTGCAGCAGGTAGGACAGGGCCTGGGTGGCCTACCAGAGGAGATGGGGGGCCCTCGGCACTGCTCCCTGCAAGTCTGCAGGGAGAAACCAAGACACAGAGGGGTGGGCTCCTCACCCCCCAGTGCCATTCTCTGGGCTCCACCGCCTCACCGGCGGGCACACAGCCAGGGCCTTTGCGCAGGCATAGGCTAAGAGAGGCAGGAGGAAGCAGAAGGCTGGAGACTGCAGGCCCCCCGGGCGGGGCTCCCCTCCGGAGCTTGGTGTGCGGGAGCCCTCACCTCCCAAGTCTGCTCCTGGGGCGGGTTCTGTGCTTTCCCTGGGGCGCGTGAGAGGCTGCGCTGTTTCTCTCACGGTGCTGCTTGCCCTTGGCCACCACTTCCCAGCTGTGCTTTCGGGACGGAGGGCAAGGCCTTACCCAAGAACCCTGGGCGTTCTGGGAAGCGGCTAGGAATAACGCCGAGGCGTCTGCCCTGCGCTCCTGGCCCGGGGTGACTCTGGAAGAGGCTGCGATTCCGCTTCCCACAGCATCGACCCTCCTGTCTGGCCACGTGTGCCTCCCTTCCACTGACACCTACCATCTTGGTCCCGATTTCCTTGTTCAGGATCTGCATGGCTTCCTCGAGGATTACCTCATGTGGCAGCACAGGCTGGAAGGCCACGCGGACCAGGCACCTCTGCAGGAAGAATACAGGGTACCACCTCTCCCCCACCACCCACATCTCCCTCACAGAGCCAACCTTCTGAAGGGTCCAACCTCAGTGTCTCTGTCCAGAAGCCTCAGGGCACAGGTTGGGCTGCAGCCCAGGTAGTGGGAGGGACTGGTATAGGGGTGACATGAGGATGACAAGGAGAAGAGGGCAGGAGGAGGGAAAAAGAGAGGAGGAGGGTAAGAGACGGAAAAGAAGGAAGAAGGAGAGGAAAGAGGGAGGAGGAGGAAAAAGACCAAGCAGAAGACAGCACAGAGGACTCACCACAAGCAGCCTGTGAGGGCCAATACTTGGTGGTATTTTCTAAGTCTAACAACGTGTTTTAAGTAGCTGCACTCGCTGAAACTGCTGGTGGCCAGGCAAATGGATACCGGATGGAAGCGCCCACATCCTGTGCCTGCAGGAGGCGCTGCGTGGCTTCCTCGTGCTGCATCTGCCATGAGGCCCACGTGCAGCTGTACTAAGGATGCGCACGCATATCCCAGGCGGTGCTTGTGGGTCAGGTGGACGGGGTGGTCACTGTCTCTGGGTCAGGCTCGACCAAGGACTGTGGCCTCTGGCCCGTGCTCCTTGGCACTTCTGAGATCGATGCCTGTGGCTAAGGTGGGCAGAGCCAGGCGCTCTGGAGAATGTTCCAGAGCCTCTGCCCTGGAAGTGGGGCTCATGCTTACCTTTCCTGGCAGCACCGTCCCGACTGAGGGCGAGATAGTGATGGGAGAGTTGGGGGGCAACAAGAACTCGAAGGACGTTGGTCCCACTGGGGTGGCGTCCTGCGAGCCAATGCGTGGCAGGGAGGGGGTCAGCTTGCTCATGCTCAGGTGGGAGTTGATGACGTACAAAGTGGTCACGGTGGTGCCGTATAGGGCGGTGGCCGCGAACTTGATCTGGTAGTGGGATAGCTCCAGAGGCGGGTGGACACCGATGGCTTGGCAGGACACCTTGAAGCACCTGAACGGATCAGTTGGGAAGTGCTCAGTGGCGCAGAGGGGGCGCACGACTCCAACGTGACAGACCCTCGGGGGCCTAGGAATCGTTCCTGCAGTCGTCGCAGTTGTTTGCCACCCAATTAACAAATTTGGAGATATGTTTAGGCTAGTGCACAGTTCTGGTGGGTGGCGAAAACAACACAAGCAAATCACACAGAGTATTTGCTGACTCCTTAAAGTAAACTGGAAAGCTGCTCTTCAGATGCACAAGGCATTTACAAACCACAGCAAGTCGATTCCCATCACCATACATTAAAAAAGACTATCTCACTGTGTAGCTCTGGCTGCTTTAGAATGCATGGTGTAGACCAGCCGGGGATCCTCTCGGAACTCATGGTGTAGACCAGCCGGGGGTCCTCTTGGAACGCACGGTGTAGACCAGACAGGGTCCTCTTGGCTTTTTTTTTTTTTAATTTTTAAAAAATTTAGTGTGTGTGTGTGTGTGTGTGTGTGTATCAGAGGGCACTGTGTGTCCCTGTGGAGGACCAAGGGTAACTTCAGGAATCATCCTGAATTGCTTCCCTCCTTCTTGCTTCGCTCTGGGATTTCCCGGGCTCTGCCCACCAGGGCCAGAAATGCAGCCACCATTGTTTCCGATGGGTGTTTTTATGTGGCACCTGGGATCTGAATCTCCACCTTCGAGCACCTCTCTAGCCCTTGGCTTTTTGTAAAGGCACTTCATTTTTTCAGAACTCCTCATCACGTACCCCAGGATAACCGTGACCCACGCTCCTGCAGCCTTCACTTCGCTGTGCTGCTCTCTGTGGGGCTGCGTACTGAACTCCGGCTTTCTGGACGCCCTGCACTGGAACGACCACACCCCACCACAGACGTCTGCGCCTTTTAACTGTTGTTTTACCCTATTTCTCTCGGACCCCTGTGTGCGCCGCTCTTTCCATCAAGCGTATGTTAACTACATGTATTTTCCCCAGTTCTGGGGACTGAACCTGAGTCCTTGTGCCCACTAGGCAAGTGCTGTATGTTCAGTTGCATGACAGGTGATACTTTGTACATTCGTAATGCTTTGGGTATTAGATTATCCCGCAATACTCATTTGTGATACAAACGTGTTCAGGGGCTGGGAGGTGGCTTGGGTGGTAAAGTGCTTGTCTCTTAAATGTGAAGACCTGAGTTCTATCTCATGAAAAGAAAAGGTGGCATGGTGACGCGTTCTGACACCCCCAGAGATGGTGAGACGGGAGACGAGTCAGGTGGCTCTTGAAGCCCCCAGCTAGTAACCCAGCCTAACTGGCGAAGTCAGACCAATGGAGGAGCTTAGAGGACAAGACCAAAGTGGTCCTCTGTCCACACACATGCGCACTCATGATGCGTGCACCTTGCATCCCCGGGTGACCCCCGCTCAAAATATGTTCAGATACTGAATATTTCAGTGTGAAGCCTTATATATTGGAGTGGAGAGATCAATTATTCATGCTTAATTGAAGGGACAGAAATACATAAAGTGTGGTATCATTACACACAAAATGCAATTTTATTGGATATTTTTCATCTTTTGTATCCCAGACTGGACTACAACTTCCTGGGCAGCCCGGGCTGACCTTGGGCGTGCCGTGGTTCTGCCGCCTCCGTCTGCTGGGGGCTGGATCTTAGGTCTGTGCCACCAACTGAGTTAGAACTTCAGGTCATTAAAATTTGTTGTTGTTGTTGCGTGGAAACTGTGTTTCATGTAGCTCGAGCTGACCTCGAGGTTGCAACGTGGCTACATGAACGACTTCTCCTCCCGTCTTTGTCGTTGCAGTGCTAGGACGACAGGCATTCACTGACCTGGCCAGCTTAGGTGGCGCTGGGAACTGAATCTAAGGCTTTCTGTGTGTGAGGCAAACACTCCACCAAGTGAGCTACATTCCCAGCCTCTTACTTTCTTCTTAGTACTGAGGAGTGAACCTAGGGCTTCATACGTGCAGAAAATGGATGCTTTACCACTGGTTATATCCTTTTTCTCCCCAATTCTTTTTTCTATTCATTTATCTTTTACTTTATTTCTCTTTACAATTTCTGAAAAAAAAAACTTAGTTTCTAGAATAAGATACGTCAGGAACTACTTCCATATGACCTCGCCAATGGGAAGAGTCAGAATTACTCAATTTGTCAAAGAGACAAAGTGTGGAAGATCATCAGAAATCATGTAGGGTGTGGGGGCACCAGGACCAATGAGAAGCAGGGGGGCTGGAGAGGTGGCTCAGGGATTAAGCCTCTGCCTTGCAGGCGGAAGGTCCTGACTTCAACTCCTAGACTCCACGGGCCTGTTTCTGGTCCTGGTAGGGCGGAGCCTGTGAATCCCGGGGCAGAGTAAACAAGGAGGAGGTGGAGGCCTCCGTGGTGGTTCCCAAATTCGTCCGTGGTTCTACACACACATACATACATACATACACACGCACACACACACACACACACACACACACGCACGCACGCACACACAATTCAATAAAAAAAAAATTAAAAAGAGAAGCAGGAAAACCAGGGAAGAGAAGATGGAGCCCCCGCCGCACGGCTGTCCAGCAGGGGGACGGACACACAGGCACGTTCGGGAAGTAACCGGACTGGCTCTAGTAAGCAGAGTGCCCTGAGCCCACTAGAGGTTCTGTGGGGGGGACACTAAGGTCTACAGGGTAGGAGGCCCCCATGTGAGCTCTAGGACTGGAGAGATGGCTCAGGAGTGACGACTCCACTTTCCAAGCAAAAGGTCTTGAGTTCAGACCCCAGGTCCCCACCTAAAACACCAGGTGGACGTGGCAGCAGCCTGCATTTCTTGCCTGGTGGGTGGAGCCTGGGAAACTCCAGAGCAAAGCAAAAAAGCTACATAGAAGCAACCCAGAAAGAATCTGCTCCAAAGCGTTAGGTTTGTACTTTTTAGCATTTATTTTTTTAAACTTTTTATTTATTTATTGTGTGTGTGTGTGTTTCTCAGAGGGGACTGTGCATCCCTGTGGAGCATGACTGCATGACTTTGGGAATCATCCTGGATTGCTTCTACCTCCTTGATTCACTCTGGGATTTCCCAGGCTCCACCCACCAGGACCAGGCGTGCAGAAGGCTGCCTGTTTCCACCTGGCATTTTTACGTAGGACCTAGGGGCTCAACTCAAGACCTTCTGCTTTCGAGGCAGAATCTTAACCCCTGACTCATCTCTCCAGCTCTGCTTTTTTATTTTTAAAATTTGTTTTTATTATCTGTTCCCAAATGTTTTCATTATAGTTTTCTATTATTTTATTTCAAAATCACCTTAAAGGTTTTTCTTCCTCTTCTCATGTTTATGTAATTTTGCTTTTCTTTATTCAGTTTTCTAAGCTTCTTGCTCTTTTCTCTCCATATTCCTTAATTTTTGTCTTCAGTCTGTTCTTTCCCTTTTCCTCTTCATTTCATTTAATTATTATTTCTGCTGCATGCAACCCAAATCATGTGCACATCACGGTTCTCATGGACCCATGTGCTCACATGCTGAGATGCACATATGTGTAAACTCCTACATAGCACTGTCTCGCACACTCACACAGCAAATTCAAGCACATACAAACTCATGAATGTGTTCTCACACCGTGCACCATTCACAGTACGTGTTCATGTACACAGATGCTCTCATGCAGCACATACACGCAATTATTTCCACACACTCATTCACGTGTCTCCTTACACATAAGAGTGAGCTGGTCTAAAGCAAAGAGCCGCGTGGGCCGTAAACTCACCTATTCTGGAGTCACGGGCTCCTAGTGGCCAGCTGGGCTGCCTACCCTGCCCGTGGTCAGCTGGGTGGGATCCAAGGCCAGCTGAGGTGCCGGGGGATGCGAAGGGCAGCCCCTTTCTGTCGGGTTCATGAGCCCTCCTGCCTGGCAGGCTTACCGGTTTATCTCGGATTTGCAGATCAGCTCAAAGCTGTATTCCCTGGCTTTAGTGGGCTGGAAGATGACATCGAGTGGCAATGTTTCCAGGGGTAAGATTGTCCCGAAGCCATCATTCGGCTGGATGTCCACAAACTGGAAAAGGGAACACATCAGAATTCAAGTGAAAACCGTGTTTCACAGGGAAGTGGGTGAGGCCCACAGCAGTGGGCGTGCACGAGGGGAAGGAGAGGGCAGCGTGGGAGAGGGCGCGGGCCGGGGCTGTGGGCGGGAAGCCCAGGAAGGGCTGCAGGCAGCCAGGACGTGGCATCCTCTCTCGCTGAGCCTGAGGAGCCTGGGCAGGAAGTCATACAGGTGGGCAGGAGATCTGGAGTCCTACAGGCGCACCGCACGCTCCAGGGGCAGACGGTAGCCCAGAAAGATGAGGGGGACGACGGGGAGGGGCGCGGGGTGCAGAGACGCTGGTGCCCGCTGCCTTGCCTGCATCCCTGCATCCCGGCGACCGTAGCAGATACCTTGGGCAGGCCAACGAACCCAAACTCCTGGGGCAGGAGCGAGAGGTTGGTGACGCTGATCTCCGTCTTGATGGCCTCGTAGATGGTGCAGTAGCCGAAGTTGATCTCCGAGGGGCTGATTTCCAGGTCTGAGGTGCTCACCACAGCTTGGACGATGAACTCCACTGGTTTGATCTGAAGACAGAGGGCGAAGCATGCGCCCAAGCCCTGGGGGCTGTCGGCGCCACGCGCAGGAGAAGCAACTGCTCCAGCCAAGGCCACGGCATTTCCGGACCACACGGCTTTGGTTTTCCCAGGGCTCTGCTGAGTGGGCAGCTGAGGCGGTCACAGGGGCCGCAGGAGAGAGGCGCAGAGCGTGGCCAAAGGACTCGCCCAGTACAGGCGGCTCTGTCAGTGGGGACACGTGCACACCTTTGTCAGTGTGTCTGTGAGGACACGTGTGACACCTGAGTGGGCGTGTCAGTGGGGACAGGTGCACACCTGCGAGGGTGTATCTGGGGATACCTGAGTGGGTGTCTGTGGGGACATGTGTGACACCAAAGTGGGTGTGTCTGTGAGGACGTGTGCGACACCAAAGTGGGTGTGTCTGTGAGGACGTGTGCACCCCGCGTGGGTGTGTCTGTGAGGACGTGTGCACCCCGCGTGGGTGTGTCTGTGAGGACGTGTGCACCCCACGTGGGTGTGTCTGTGAGGACACGTGCACCCCACATGGGTGTGTCTGTAAGGACGTGTGCACCCCGCGTGGGTGTGTCTGTGAGGACACATGTGACACCTGCATGGGCATGTCTGTGTGTGACACCTAAGTGGGTGTATCAGTGGCCACATGTGTGACATCTGCGTGGGTGTGTCTGTGAGGACATGTGTGACATCTGCGTGGGTGTGTCTGTGAGGACATGTGTGACATCTGCGTGGGTGTGTCTGTGGGGACATGTGTGACATCTGCGTGGGTGTGTCTGTGGGGACATGTGTGACATCTGCGTGGGTGTGTCTGTGAGGACATGTGTGACATCTGCGTGGGTGTGTCTGTGAGGACATGTGTGACATCTGCATGGGTGTGTCTGTGGGGACACATATGACACCCGCGTGGGCATGTCTGTGAGGACACGTGTGATACCTGTGTGTGTGTGCGTGACACCCACATAGGCGTGTCTGTGAGGACACGTGTGATACCTGTGTGTCTGTGCGTGACACCTGCGTGGGCGTGTCTATAAGGACACACACATGCGTGCCCACGTTGGTGATGACATGTTGCACGTACTTGTGCGCATCATGTATTTGGTGTGTCCATGTGTATCTGCATTCAAGCATGTAGGCACGTAAGTGTCTGTGAAGCGCCTGAGACAGTGTCTGCTCCACCGTACAGGGGCTGTGTGGGCAGGGGGCGAAGCTGCCTATCAGGCCACTGGGCACCCGCTGGCAAGTGAGGCTCAGTTTTGAAGCCAGGTTCTCGTCCCCTCTTTACCCGGAAGGCCTGCCCTTCCCACAGTGTCCACACAGACCTGGTCAGCTACCCAGATTGTCATTGGAGCCTCCAGAACTCGGCTGTCCTTGTCAAAATACTTCCCCGCATCTTCCGGGAGGGAAAGGCTGCAAGAGTCAGGGTTCACCAGAACGCACTTTTAATCTGTGTATTTTATACAGTGCAACAAAACTGCCCTATTGGTGCTTTTAAATCATGCAAGAGTCACGTAACAGGTGACACAGAGATGCTGTGTGGTTCACACCCCAGCAAGCATGAGTGATAGGCGGGGAAGAGTAAGAACACGGCGACGACGTGCATGTAGGAAAACGCCGTAATAGGACTTGTACTTCATATATTTTAACTTAAAAAATGTCTGGGCTAGTGAGACAGCTTGGTGGGTAACGGCATTTGCCACTAAGCTTGGTGATCAGAGTTCAATCCCTGAAAACAGTAAAAGGAAAATCTGATTTCCCCAAGTTGTCCTCTGGCCTCCAAATACATGCTGAGGCATGTTTGCACATGCACACGCACATGCACACATGCGCACACATGCACACATGATAAATACAATTTAAAAATTAAAAACATCAATGTCCTGCCATAAAAAGCAAGATGTTCATTATCTTAGTAGTCGTGCCCTATTGTATAAAGTATAATAATAAAAAGTTAAAGATGAATAAATAAAACAAATTTAACAGGTGTGTTTTAAATTAATAAGGCCCCTAGAGAGACAGCTCAGGGGTTAAAGCCTTTGCCTTCAAAGCAAAAGGACCTGAGTCTAAATCCCCAGACCCCACATAAAAATGCTGGGTAGAAATATCGATGGCTTGTAATTCTGGACCTGGAAAGTGGAGCTTGGGAAACCCCAGAGCAAAGCAATAATGTAGAAAAGCAATCCAGGATGGTTCCCAATGTCACACACACACACACACACACTTAAAGGAACCCTGAAAAAATCCCTTTGAAAGTCAATTTAAAAGTAGTTTGCTCATGGGGCTGATGTTTGCCTTAGTGGTAGAACAGTTGCTGATAAGCATCAGGCCACAAGTTCTATCCCTAGCACCACAAAAAAGTTTCATTGTGTTTGGCATTGCACACTTGCAATAGGTTAGAGGGTCATGAGTTCAAAGCCAACCTGGGCTACATGGTGAGATTCTGTCTCAGAAAAAGCCTGCAAAAGGAAGTTAGTGTCATCATAGAAATATGCGGAAGTACAACTGAAAAAGAAAAAAGATGACAAGAAGGTCTGGACGTCGTTGTGACATCCAGTCTCAGCTCCTCTGTTTCCCCGTGAGTTTAGATCCTTGAACCTAGATCCTAGTCACATCCACCCCTGGGCCAAGTTCGGCAGACAGCCTGGGTCAAGATACAAGTCCCAGGCAGGGGGCTCACGGGCAGGAGCCACCAATTAGTCCAGGGCACAGGACGGTTGGAGTGAAAAGCAGGACTTCTGGCTGTCGTGAAGCATCTTAAGTCCACCTGGCAGAATGTGGAAAGCAAAGGAGAAGGAAGGCCGCGGCACCTGCTGGCAGTCCCCTGGGGATGGCCAAGGACAAGGAACAGGTAGGGTGCAGGAAAGAGTGAGTGACAGATGCCTCATGGGGCTCAGGACAGGGACAGGGACAGGGACAGAGAGAGAGAGAGAGAGAGAGACACAGAGACAGAGACAGAGAGACAGAGACAGAGAGAGAGACAGAGAGAGACAGAGACAGAGACAGAGAGAGACAGAGACAGAGACAGAGAGAGACAGAGAGAGACACAGAGAGACAGAGAGAGACAGAGAGAGACACAGAGAGAGAGACAGAGACAGAGAGAGACACAGAGAGACAGAGAGAGAGCTTCGTGGGGCTCAGGACAGAGAAAGGGACAGAGAGAGAGAGACAGAGAGAGAGACAGAGACAGAGAGAGACAGAGAAACAGAGAAAGGCAGAGAGAGACAGAGAGAGAGCCTCGTAGGGCTCAGGACAGAGACAGGGACAGAGAGAGGGAGAGGGACAGAGAGAGAGAGTGAGAGAGAGAGAGGGACAGAGAGAGAGTGAGAGAGAGAGAGGGACAGAGAGAGGGACAGAGAGAGGGACAGAGAGAGAGAGGAACAGAGAGAGAGAGGGACAGAGAGAGAGAGAGAGAGAGAGAGAGAGAGAGAGAGAGAGAGCGCCTCGTGGGGCTCAGGACAGCAGGGACAGCGTGCATCGTGTGCCACGGCCTACGGCAAGCTCGGGGAGTCGCGGGCACACAGCAGACAGAAGGGTGCCCACGGTGAGCAGGGAGCTAGCGCGGCCTCACCCCGGCACGTGCGGTCCCGGGTGGCGTGTGCCAGGCAGTGCGACCCGCGCAGGGCCCCCCTCATGTCCCAGGCTTCCCCATCTCTCACCGAGGCAGGAACTTGAGCTGCACCGAGTAGGTGGACAGGGCCTGTATGTACCCCGTCTCTGGCAGGAGCTCTATGTGGCCTCTCAGCTCCTTGCACACTTCAAACTTCAGGCGCAAGGCTGCTTTTGACCTGTGACGGGCCAAGGGGCACCCAGTCAGGAGGCCGTGGCTCTCCGGGGGGCCGTGGCTCTCTGGGCCTCGTCCGTGGCTCTCCGGGGGGCCGTGGCTCTCTGGGCCTCGTCCGGGGCTCTCTGGGCCTCGTCCGGGGCTCGTGGCTCTGTGTGCCCAGCCTTCTGAATCGGTAAGGCGTTCCTAGTCACCTAGTGCACCCCAGCAGTCAGCGACACCCTGAGGCAGCACAAACGCCCCGATGGTGAGGGTTTAGTGTTCATTTTGTTGATGCTCCTTTTTCTTTTGAATTAACTCTGATTTTTTTGAAAGGGTCTCACTGTATCTCAGATTGAACCAGAACTCAGGATCCCCTCGCCTCAGTCTCCTGAGTTCTCAGGTTAGAGACATGTGCAACACACCTGCTGCAAAATCCTTGCAGAAATCCCTACGTTGCAGATGAAATTGGCCCAAATCAGTTCTCAGAGACGGGCACCCTCTTTTCGGAAGAAGTCTTGTCAGAGGGACACTGGCACGCGTGCCCGGAGGGGTGCACACCCCGGAGCGCTGCTTTCTGCCTCTGGAGGGCATTGGGAGGCCGGGTGTCTAGGCCTTGATGAATGACTCAGGTTCCTAACTCAGGACTAGCCGGGGGAAGTCAGACAGGCCCACATCCGTCATCTCCAGTTCACACGGACCTGTGGCCAAGCAGGGCCCACCTGAGCGTTTCTGTCTCTGTATGAAGCTTTCCTACCCTGCCTGGGAGGGGACCCCTGAGCTGGGGGGACCCCTGAGCTTCTGCTGCCAAGGCCCCAGTGCTGTGGGCACTCGGGGACTGGGCCCTCGCCACCTGCACCAGCCAGCTCTGCTGTCTCCCTACAGTGACCAGCGCTGGTTCTTCATCAAATAACACTTTTTCTATACTCTGGTGAGTAAAGTTAATGAAGTTAAAGATGATTCTGAATTTTGAAAAACAACTAAACCAGTTTACCATTGTGTGTCTTAGGCAATGCTAACAAAATCCTCTGAGTGCTCTTGTGCTCATGGTCAAATGACCAGGACGTACTTTGTGGCCTTTAAAAACTGTTTAACACAGTCCCCCAAACAGACACAGAAAAAAATCCTCCCAAGCCCTGACTGCCTCACGCAGCAACTGTTTCCTGCCGTGTGGCGTGTGGTACCCTAGAGACCTCTGGTCCCCAGAGAGGCAGCTTCATGGAGCTGGGCGAGGCCTGGTGGGGCAGGGATCCTGTGACACCTGCTCACAGTGGCGCCCCTAGAATGCTGTCTGAGGCTGGTGGCTCACAGTGGCGCAGCCACGAAGCTGAGACGCTCTGGTCTCAGGATTCACCGTCTGTGTTGCATCTCAGGGACGCTTTGACTCTAAGGTCTGGATACCATTGCACAGCCCTGCAAATAAACTCACTTCTTTCCACAGACTTCACCTGTGCTCCCTGCTGTTGCCGTGTTCTGTACCCGTGAGGACACTTGGGGCCTTGCCCGGTGGCCTGGTGCCTGGTGAATGTCCACCATGGCCGCTAAAACACTTTCCACAAACTCAGACGTGAAACAACACCAACTCATTCTCTGAGTGCCCCACGGTGGGCGTCTCTGGACTGAGGCCAGGGTGTGTGGGTAGGGTTGGTTCCTTATGGAGACTGCGGAAGAAAATACACCTCATGCCTTAACAGGTCCATTGTAGTCCCTTCCTGTGTCTCAGTTCCTGACTGTACTACTTAACGCCTGTAACAACACCAGGAAGACCAGGATCTCCTAAATACCCAGCATCACCTTCCTCAAGGCCCATGGTCTTGTAAGGTCGGCCCGTCCTCTTTGTCACCCTGGTGACCACTGATGGCCCTATGTAGCCATTCCCAGGCACAGCCTATCACCGGCCACTAGGGGGCTTACCGGGTGTGGACAATGATGGAGTCCTGGTACAGCCGGTCATACAAGCAGATCTTCAGGTCCACAGTGGGCCGCGGCACCCAGACGGGCACGTCCAAAGCTACGCCGATGGCTCTGAAATATAACTGAACCCAAACACGCCCACTCATCATATGCCGCTTTTGCAGCGCGGGCGTCCCGGTGGGCACCAGAGCTCGGCAAGGAGCCTCACGGTCGCACTTTTCGTTTGTTACAAACATTTAGAAGGCTGATAAGTAAACAAGACAGGCTTTGGTGTCTGTGGCATTTTCCGTATGAGTGTCATCTAAAAAGCCTTTTTATTAAAAAATTATAAACGCGAAGTATATAACCTAATACTGAATGGTCAAGTATCTCTCAGCCAACTTTAGTTGTTTAAGAACTTGGGATCGGGTGCAGCTCAGTGGTACTTGGCTAGCAAGTGCAAGACCCTGGCTTCATCTCCAGCACTACAAAACAAAACAAAACAACCCAAATTCTCTATTGTACAGTAATACAGTGTACAATAAAGCAAAACATCCCAGCTAACACAAACCAGAAGCTTCCAAAGAGCCCAGAAAGCCCCTCAGGACCCCAGGGCAGCGCCGCTCTCTCTCTGACTCCTCAGCTCCTGGCTGGGAAGACGAGCACAGGTTTGGGGGCTTGTGGGGGTGCTCAGGCTGGGTGGGGGTCTGGAGGGTCCAGCAAGTCTCAGGGCTGGGGCTGAAGTCGCTGGCTGGTAGACGCCACCTGACCCTACGGGTGAATGGACGCCCGAGCTCGCGCGCGGATTCCAGGTCCTGGACAGAAGACAGCACTCTACATCACCAGCATGTGTGGGGCGTGCGTGGGCTGGGGGGCCACGGGCTGGAGTATTTGCACCATCTCAAATGTTCCAATCACTAAGTCTGGGTTACAGAACTGACCCTCCCCCAAAAAGCAACCCATTCCTGGGCCAGAGAATATCGCGTGACCTGGGCCTGCTGGGGAGTCGGACAGCGACTGCACTTATGTGTAGGAGCCATGAAGGGCAGCGTGACCCGTTGTCTCTGAGCCTGCACAGGCTGGCCGAGCTGCCCGGCGCAGCAGGAGCCCAGCGCAGCAGGGAGGAGGGGCTGCGAGGCGTGCGCAGACGGCCCAGATGTGGGGGGCAGGCGCAGGTCCCCAGGGAAGGACGAGGACCCACGGGAAGTCGGCATCCACAGTGGTCCAGCGGGGCGGGTCAGAGTGCTCAGCAGCCTGGAGCCCCTGTCCGGGGTGGGCCGCAGCTCAACTGGCAGGGCGTACAGGAGCGGCCTCGCGGCTTCCAGTGCCCACAGTGGTGCAGGAGGCTGGTCAGCAGGGTGCACAGAGGACGGGATGGAGCCTGGCATGCTGACCCTGTCGAGGGGCAGCTGGAGGGTAAGGTGCCCAGGAGAGTCAGTCTCCAGTATCTGCTTGTCTCTGCCTAGGTGGCCAGCATGTGCGGGGCATGGATGGGTTGAAGCTAACGATCGCTTGGCTCTTTTCCTGCCTTTGTCGTGGCCTATGGGAACGGAGGGCACTGAGCGTCTGTGGGCACTGGGGTGTGAGGGTCATGCTTCCGTGTCAGCTCGTGGACTTGGAGTCACCTAGAGGCCACACCTCTGTGGGAGTGTTTCCATGAGGTGTACCTGAGCAGACGGCCCATTCTCAATGTGGGTGGATTGTCCCAGGACCCGTGGCCCCCACTGAGGCAGCAACTGACCCCAGCCTGCGGCTTTCTGTTTCTCGATTGCAGAGACCCCCTGCCCGACGTTCCTGCCCCTTCCTCACCGTGGCAGACTGTTCCCTCAAATGGAGCCAGGACAAGACTCCTCCTTACGTTGCTTCGCGTCAGGCATTTGGTCACAACAATGAGAGAAGTCCCTAATTCATGGAGACACTGGGAACTACAGGAAGGATGACACGGTGGGCACCATGTGACTGTGCTCTTGAGCACCAAGTGCACTGTGGGCGCTGTGGGCGCTGTGAGGCTTGGGAGTGCCGTGTATTTGGGGTTCATATGGATTCTTGTGGGGTACTGTCTAGCACCTGGGGGTCCTGTTACGATTACTCCTGTCTTGAGCTGCTGAAGCTGGACATGCTGCCTGCTCACGGTGGCCCCTGCTCACGGTGGTCCCTGCTCACGGTGGCCCCTGCTCACGGTGGCCCCTGCTCACGGTGGTCCCTGCTCACGGTGGCCCCTGCTCACGGTGGCCCCTGCTCACAGTGATTCCAGGAAATGAACCCGCCACAGAGTTCTGACCGGGAGAGCAGGAAGCATCATGACATCAAATCCGGATGCACGAAGCGTGCTGCTCGCGGGCTGAGGACGGTGGGCGAGAACGTCCAAGCGGGGAGGTGGGGTGTAGCTGAGAAATGCTCGCCATGCGAATGAAAGCCAAAGAAGTCTATGGCGAGGGAAAAGCAGAGGGCTGCAGAAACTGCCCTTCATTGTGTCACCAGGAAGTGCTGGGGTGTGTTGGGAGGGATAGGAACCGCCCAAAAACGAGAAATCTGAGTAACTATGAGCCCCGGATGAAGGGAGCTATTGTAAAATCTAGATTTTCAGTGCCGGTGAGACAGTCCAGCAGTAAGGTCCTACTCACAAGCCTGGTGACCTGAGTTCAGTCCCTAGAAGCACACATGGCAGAAGGAAAGAACTGACTTCCAAAAGCTGTCCTCTGACTGCATCCTTCTGCCATGGCCTTTCTGTGCCTTTCCCCCCTCCCTCCCTCCCTCTCTCCTTCCTTCCCTCCCTCTCTCCCTCCCTCTCTCCTTCCTTCCCTCCCTCCTTCCCTTCTTCTCTCCCTCCCTCCTTCCCTTCTTCCCTCCCTCTCTCCCTCCTTCCCTCTCTCCCTCCCTCCTTCCCTCCTTCCCTCCCTCCCTCCTTCCCTCCCTCTCCTTCCTTCCCTCCCTCTCCTTCCTTCCCTCCTTCCCTCCTCCTTCCCTCTCTCCCCTCCCTCCCTCCTTCTCCTCCCTCCCTCTCTCTCCCTCCCTCCTTCCCTCCCTCCCTCTCTCCCTCCCTCTTTCCCTCCCTCCTTCCCTCCCTCCTCTCTCCCTCCCTCTTTCCCTCCCTCCTTCCCTCTCTCTCTCCTCCCTCCCCCTTCCCTCCCTCCCTCTCTCCCTCCCTCCTTCCTCCCTCCCTCTCTCCCTCCCTCCTTCCCTCCCTCCCTCCCCTTCCTTCCCTCCCTCCTCCCTTCCTTCCCTCCTTCCCTCCCTCCTTCCTTCCCTCCCTCCCTCCCTCCTTCCCTCCCTCCCTCCCTCCTTCCCTCTCTCTCCCTCCCTCCCTCCTTCCCTCCCTCTCTCCCTCCCTCCTTCCCTCCCTCCCTCTCTCCCTCCCCCCCTCCTTCCCTCCCCCTCACTCCCTCCCTCCTTCCCTCCCTCTTCCTCCCTCCTTCCTCCCTCCCTCCTTCCTTCCTCCTCCCTCCTTCCCTCCCTCTTCCTTCCCTCCTTCCCTCCCTCCTTCCTTCCCTCCCTCCCTCCTTCCCTCTCTCCTTCCCTCCCTCCTTCCCTCTCTCTCTCCCTCCCTCCCTCCTTCCCTCTCTCCCTCCCTCGTTCCCTCCCTCTCTCCCTCCCTCTTTCCCTCCCTCCTTCCCTCCCTCCTTCTTTCTTTCTCTCTCTTTTTCAAATCAATTAGTTAATAAAACATTTTTTAAAAAGCAGCTTCAGGGGGCTGGAGAGGTGGCTCAGGGGTTAAGCCTCTGCCTTGCAGGCAGAAGGTCCCGAGTTCGGATCCTAGACCCCACGTAGAGACGCCAGGCGGAAGCGGGGACGGCCTGCGTTTCTGGTCCTGGTGGGGCGGAGCCTGTGAATCCCCAGGCAGAGTAAAAAGGAGGATGTGGATGCATCCATGGTGGTTCCCAAATTTGTCCGTGGTTCTACACACACAGACACATACAATACACACACGTGCACACACACATACACACACAATTGAATAAATAATAAAAATTTTTTTTAAAACAGCAGCTTCAAGTACAGGGGGAAAAATAGGATAGGTAGGGACTTGACCAATGAAAACTGAAAACAGAGGAGATGGAAGATGGAAGAAATGGCTCTGAGAACACTATGTTCTCCCAGGAAAGGGAGAACACCAGTCCGGCTGGCCAAGTGAACCCCTGGCTTCTGAAGAGAAGAGGACCAAGAGCCAGGCTTGGAGGTGCCGGCCTACAACCACGCTCTTGGGAAGGAGAATTTTGAGTTCCAGGTGAGCTTGGGCTCCAGAGATGGGAAAGCTCTGTCTAAAAAAGATGGGTAGGAAGTGGTGGTGGGCGAGAGTTATTTGGTTCTGATGAAAGGCACAACTCAAAGTGAAGGAACACACCGCCCTCCTCCATCGCCAGTACAGGTCCGTCTACAGCCCGGCGGGAAGAAGACATTCGTAGCACAAGGAGCAGAGCGTGGTGCTGTTGTTCCTGCGCCTGCTCACAGCTGCCAAGCACGAGAAGAATGCAAACGATTTAAAGAATTTTATTTTACTTATTTTATATGTTATTTTGTGTGTGTGTGTGTGTGTGTGTGTGTGTGTGTGTGTGTGTGTGTGTGAGAGAGAGGGAGGGGGCACTGTGTATACTTATGGAGGACCAAGGGTAATCATCCTCGCTTGCTTCTACTTCCATCTCGCTTTGCTCTGGGATTCCCCAGGCTTTGCCTACTAAGGCCAGAAGTTCAGGCCACCACCCTTTCTGCCTGGTGTTTTTACGGAGGGCCTGAGATCCAAACTCAGGACCTTCTGCTTGGGAGACAGAGTCTTAATCCCTGAGCCATCACTCCAGCCACAATTAAAAAACTTTTTAAAAATACAAAAAAGAGTTGGGGGTATCAGAGATGTGACCAGCGAGTAAAGCTGCTTATGAGCAAAACTGGAGACCTGAATTTGGTTCTAGAGATCAGAGTATAGTAGCTGCAGGAAGGACACATACATGTCTCTGTTTCTCTTTCAATAAATAATAAGTGAATTTTTGTTTTAAAAAGCATTTAAGGCTGGTGAGACAGCTCAGCGGTGAGGACTCACATAACCACATGAGTCTGGGGACCAAGTTTAATTGCAGATCTCATGAGAGGGCCTCAGAGAACTTCATGCAAGCACTACACACATGCACATTCACACTGCAAGCATGCTGGTGCGTGCGCACACACAATAAATAAACCTCATGCAAGAATTCACAGAGCACAGCTTCTAAGCCTGACTTTGTATCATGACTGTCACCATGTTGGGCAAGATCTTTCAATATAACCAGATCCTGCCAGCAGTTGTACTGCTATGTGAACTGCACATCTAACAGGAGAGCACAGCATGAACATGGCCACATTTCTCCCTGCGACAAGGCAGGTCCTTATACACTGCAGTCCAGGTTGCTTACTCTGCACCCCTCCTGCTGGCCGGTACTCTGCACCCCTCCTGCTGGCCGGTACTCTGCACCCCTCCTGCCGGCCGGTACTGTGCACTGCCTCCTGCATTCCCTGTACCCTGCACCGCCTGTACCCTGCACCCCCTGTACCCTGCACCCCCTGTACCCTGCACCGCCTGTACCCTGCACCGCCTGTACCCTGCGCCGCCTGTACCCTGCGCCCCCTGTACCCTGCGCCGCCTGTACCCTGCGCCGCCTGTACCCTGCGCCGCCTGTACCCTGCGCCGCCTGTACCCTGCGCCGCCTGTACTCTGCACTGCCTCCTGCCGGCTGGTACTGTGCACCCCTCCTGCACTGCCTGTACTCTGCACTGCCTGCTGTCCACTTGCGGAAGGAAAAGGCCATTCAGGGGTGTGGGCTCCTGAGGTGCCACCACACTGCTCGCACTGGAAGCGGCCGGCCCACCACCCTTGGCTGGGCTGCCCTCCTGCTTCACATGAGCGTCCTGCTTTGACCTCCGTGGGAAAGTGCACTGAGTCAGCAGTCGGCCCATGATCATGATTAGACTGACTGTGAATAAAGAGATACCACAAGTAACAGAGACTTAAATATTGGAAAGTAAGAAAGACATTTCTAGCAATTAAGAGGAAGGGCTGTTGGCTGAGGAGCTGGCCCAATGGACAGTAAATTTCCCTGTGGGGTCTGATGCTCAGACCCCAGCACATGAATGCCAGGGGGTGTGGTGGCTCTGCTGCAATCCAGAGCATGAGCCAGAGAGACAAGGGGTCCTTGGAGCAAGCTGTGCAGCTGGACTAGCTGCGCTGGAGAGCTCTGGCCGAAACCAGAGCCCCTGTCGCAACATGTGAGATGACTGACGAAGGCACCTGACATCAGCCTCCACACGTGTGCATGTTACTTGCATGCACACACATGTCCTCCCCACATGTGCACGCATGCACACACACAGGCAGGCTCAACAGTAAAGGCTTAGAACTGAAAAAATGGGGGAGGGAGAAAAAGAGAGAATGAGAGAAAGGAGAAAGGAAGTAAGTTAGGAAGAAAGAAAGGGAGGAAGGGAGGGAGGGAAGAAGGGAAGGAAGAAAGGAGGGAGAGAGAAAAGGAGGGAAGGAAGGAGGGAGAGAGAGAAAAGGGAGGGAAGGAAGAAAGAAGAAGGAAGGGAGGGAGGGAAGGAAGGAGGGGCGGGAGGGAGGGAAGGAAGGAGGGACGGAGGGAGGGAGGAAGGGAAGGAAGGAGGGAAGAAGGGAGGGAGGGAGCGAGGGAGGGAGGGAGGGATGGATGGGAAGGAAGGAGGGAGGGAGGGCGGGAGGGAGGAAGGAGGGAGGAAGGAAGGACGGAGGGGGAGGAAAAGGCGGGAAGGAAGAAAGAGAAGAAGGAAGGGAGGGAGGGAAACGGAAGGAGGGTAGGAGGGAGGGAGGAGAGAGAAAAGGAGGGAAAGGAAAAGGAGGGAGAGAGAGAAAAGGAGGGAAGAAGAAAGAGAAGAAGGAAAGGGAGGGCGGGAAGGAAGGAGGGACGGAGGTGGGAGGGAGGAAGGAGGAGGAAGGAGGGAAGGAAGGAAGGAGGGAGGGAGGGAGGAGGGAGGAAGGGAGGGAGGAAGGGAAGGAGGAAGGGAAGGAAGGAGGGAGGGAGGGGGAAGGAGGGGGAGGGAAGGAGGAAGGGAGGGAGGGAAGGAAGGGAGGAAGGAGGGAGGGAGGGAAGGAAGGAGGGAAGGAAGGAGGGAGGGAGGGAAGGAGGGAGGGAGGGAGGGAGGGAGGGAAGGAAGGAGGAGGGGGGAGGGAGGGAAGGAGAGGGAGGGAGGGAGGGAGGGAAGGAAGGAGGAAGAAGAAGGAAGGGAGGAGGGAGGAAGGAGGGAGGGAGGGAGGGAGGAAGGAAGGAGGGAAGGAGGGAGGGAGGGAGGGAGGGGAGGGAGGAGGGAGGGAGGGAGGGAGGGAGGGAGGGAGGAAGGAGGGAGGGAGGGAGGGAGGGAGGGAGGGAGGGAAGGAGGGGGGAGGAAGGGAAGGAAGGAGGGAGGGAGGGAGGAGGGAGAGGGGGGGGAGGGAGGGAGGGAGAAGGGAAGGAAGAGGGAAGGAGGGAGGGAGGGAGGGAGGGAGGGAGGAAGGGAAGGAAGGAGGGAGGGAGGGAGGAAGGGAACCGTTTCGTGTGTATAAGCTAAGGGCCAGTGAATGTGCAGGGTCGTACCAGCTGTTAGTGATCCCAGAACGGGCAAACCATAACCACCTGGCAACGAGGGCGGCTGCCTGATGTGGCTGTGGACAGCAGGGGTCAGAGGGCCGCAGGGACACTCACCGTTGGACACTGTGGATTCTTGAACATGACCTTGAACCTGGCCTGGACGTCTCCCGGGGTAACTGGGGCAAAGATGATGGGCACTTTGATGGAACTGAAGGGGCCAATTTCCCCCTCTGTGACCTGCATAGGAAGAGGGTTGACAGGGGCAGCAGGTGAGACCCCTGGTTTTCATCCACGGCTGGCAGTAAGACCACACCCTGTCGCCGAGGGTTGCTGCACTCGGGCGCTGGTCCCGAGGCTGGTCCTTCCTTCCGGTGCCCCCCCAGCCAGGGAGGGGCCGCTGAGTGTCCTCTGCACGCTGGCTCGGGACTGCTGCCTCATCGGCGTGGGAAGTGCCGTCCGGTGCTGGCACGGGAGCTTGCGCGTGGCTTTGGCCAGGTGAAAGCCCCCCAGGTTGGGGGCGGGGCTGGAGGAAGCGCAGGGTCGCAGGCAGGCCGCTGACCTCCCCCAGCTTGATCTCCTCCTGCTCCTCATTGTGTAGCAGCGTCACGCTGCTCCCCACAGTCCCACCTTCTCCGTCTGGAAGACAACACCAAGAGACAAACCCAAGTGTACAGCTAATACTCTGGGAAAAGCCAGGCTGTCAGATCGGGTAAACGAAAATGTGTGACGTCTAGGCACTGGGGGAAGTGAAAACGGGCTCACCAAACAGGGAAACTTATCGACCATATCCACTGGCACAAAGATGCCAGCGCTTCCCAAGCTAGCGGGCAGATTCCCACGCATGCCAGACCTTTTTCCCGTTTCACTTTTGCTTTTAAACAAACTCCTTATGTAGCATGACTTTGAACTTCTGATCCTCCTGCTTCTAATGCTAGGGTTAAAGGTGTGTGCTACAACCATATCAGGCTCTCTCTCGCTTTTTCTCGTGTGTGTGTGTGTGTGTGTGTGTGTGTGTGTGTGTGTGTGCGTGCTATCTATGTATAATCCAAAAAGTGTGTGCATAAGGGAACAAAGAGCTCCCGCGCCGCCCGCTCCCCGCTCCGCCAGGCCCCCAGAAGACATCTGTGCTCATCCTGAAGACACATCACAAGGGCGTTCTCAGTATTCAAGTTGGAGAAGCACCTGGGAACAGTGATTCACTCCTGTGCTTGGGAAACTGAGGCCGGAAGATGGTTTTGAGTCAAAGCCAGCCTGAACTGCAGAGTGAGGTCCTGTCTTAGCACAGAATGCTGGGAGACAGTGTGATGGCTCAGCAGTAAAGGTGCCTGGGAGCAAACCTGGTGGCCTGCGTTTGATTCCCATGAACCCGCATGGTGAAGAAGAGAAAGACTTGCCAAAGTTGTCCTGTGGCCTCTGTAGGCGCTCTGTGGCAATGCTCTCTCTAGTCTCAAAAACAAGTGAAATAATTTAAAATCCAAAGAAGACAAAAGATGAAAGTAACCAGAGCCCAATGATGAATGAATGAGCTTAAAAATTTGGAATTGATCCCCATCCTGAAGCTCAGGGAAATTTGCGGAAGAGGGGGCGGTAAGATTGTAAGAGCACAAGGATGGGAGGAGCAATGATTTGCAAGATACTCCACATAAGTTAGGGCCGAAGCAATCATAATTGGACTTTGCATGCCCTGCACAATGTCCAACACACTATTGACCCCACAAAGTCTAGCATCTGCTAAAGGCACCAAGATCCTTGGAGGCAAGGGATTGGCAGCCACAGTAGTGTTCCTATGCTTAAGGGGAACACAGGAAAGGGTTCAGGGAAATGCCACTGGGTCCTTGTATGTCATCGGAGAGGAGGGCCCAGAGGAGAGTCAGGCATGCACAATAAAGGACTCTCTGGGAATTGGGGGGGAGGCACTGGGGGATGGGGAGGGAGGGGTGAGGGGAGGGGGAGCAGGGGATTCGGGGAGGGGAGGAGGGAGGGAGGGAACTGGTGTACCTAATAAGTTTGTATGAGCGGAAATAATAATAAAAAATGTATAAAAAAAAGGGAACAAAGAGTATTTGCAAGAAACTAAAACTACCTAGAACAAGTTTTTTTCGTTTTTTGTTTTTTTTTAAATAAGCTGGGGAGGCCGGAGGGATGGCTGAGGGGTTAGACTCTGTGTCACGAGCAGAAGGTCATGAGAAGGACCTGAGGTGAGGGTCAGGCCTGAGCTGTATCAGGTAAGGGTCGGCGCTGTGCTAGGTGAGGGTCAGGCCCGGGCTGAGTTAAGTGAAAGTCAAGGCCTTTGAGGCCCTCAGCGTGTTGCCCTCACACCTGCCCACTCGTGTGACTAGTCCAGTTGTCCAAAGCAGGGCTCCAATCATCCTGTTAATTTCAACAAGGATAGAATTTCAGTTTATTCTAGAACCAGTGCATACTTCAAACAGGAATATCTTCTATGTTTACTGTCACTTAGAATTGAAATCCTGAGAAAACAGCACATCTTTCCCAGAACATCTGGACCTCAGGCTCTTCAGCCGCAGTCGAGACTCTGCCCTATGGTGCCTGACTGGTCTGAGCTGCTGATAGGGGTTTTCTTCAGAGTGGTTTCTGGCTATGCCAGCCCTCTCCTTGGCCTGTCTAGCATCTTCTGAGGCCAAGTCCCCGCTCGGCCCGGGAACAAGGCAGGGCCTGGGTTGGGGGTTCAGCACCCATGGGCCTCGTCCACTCTCACCGTCCAGTTTCTCGGAGTCCTTCTGGCTCTGGTTGTCCACTGGGGATGACCCACTGGGCTCCAGCTGCTGCTCCGACTGGTTGGTGATGATCTTCTCGTAGATGCTCTTCTCCTCGAGGGTGAAGAGGCTGCTCTGAAAGAGAGAGCCCCGTCCTCACTGTGCTCTTCCTGCTGGCCCCCCAGACACCTCACCCTCTCCAGGCACCCCCAGTCACCCTCCCCGCCAGGGCGGTGGGATGAGACGCTGTATCCGTGCCCAGGATTGCTGGTCCCACACGTCCTGTTGGCTGCCCGTGGCTCTCAATGTTTGTCCTGGGATTTGGAACCATGGCCTCAGCTTTTCGAGGGTGGAGATGGCCTTCATCTCTCTTATCTCATCCTCAGGACGGATCTTGGACCACGTCTTTGCTCTGCTGAGTCTGACCCCCTCACACTTTGCTAGGTTACATGAGCTCTCCTCTGGCCTGGGTTGAACCCGCCTTCCTTCCTACACAGCTAAGTAGAGGAGGCACAGCTCCTAGATGCTCAGAGGGTCCCTGGCACCCAGCCCCACAGAGGCTGAGGGGGCTCCCAGCTCCTTCATTCCACCTGCCCCAAATTCTCAGCGCAACCGCTCCCCCTCCTATCGCAGTAGCCTGCTGTCCACAGAGTCTTGGCTACAGCTGTCCTGTTGCATAAGACCCTTTCGGGCGTCTTTACTGAACCCCGAACACACGGACAGGCTAGTGGGGCGAGGCTCCATGCTTGTAAGAACACGCAAATATTTTAGAAGCATGCGAGACTCAGAGGCTGCTGCTGCCTCGAGCGTGTCCAGGCTGGCACTGCACGGTCGGCAGCTGACGGTTCTCCTGACCTTTGGCCCTTTCCCATGGCTTTGCCCTGTGCTCTACTCAGTGTGGGAAGATTGATACCACACAGCTCAACATGCTTTTTCCCTAAAATTATATTAACTTAAGATCCACATTGCTCCCAGCATTGCAGAGGAAAGCGTGTTTTTCTAGATACTGCTAACTATATACAATAACTGTAACTATACAATTGCTGGTTGTCTGAGATACAGCAAATCACTTATGTCCTCATGTAATTCTTTATACACTTGCTGGTGTCTTCATGCATTTCCTTGCATACTTGCTGTCTTTGTGTATTTCCTCGCACACTTGCTGGTGTCGTCATATATTTCCTTGCACACTTGCCGGTGTCTTGTGTATTCCCTTGCACACTTGATGATGTCTCCGTGTACTTCCTTACATACTTCTTGTCTTCATGTATCTCCTCGCACACTTGCTGGTGTCTTCACGTATCTCCTCGCACACTTGCTGGTGTCTTCATGTATCTCCTCGCACACTTGCTGGTGTCTTCATGTATCTCCTTGCACACTTGCTGATGTCCTCGTGTATCTCCTTGCACACCTGCTAGTGTCTTCGTGTATCTCCTTGCACACTTGCTGATGTCTTTGTGTATCTCCTTGCGCATTTGCTGATGTCTTTGTGTATCTCCTTGTGCATTTGCTGATGTCTTCGTGTATCTCCTTGCGCATTTGCTGGCGTCTTCATGTATCTCCTTGTACACCTGCTGATGTCTTCGTGTATCTCCTTGCACACCTGCTAGTGTCTTTGTGTATCTCCTTGTACACTTGCTAGTGTCTTCATGTATCTCCTTGTACACTTGCTGGTGTCTTCGTGTATCTCCTTGCACATTTGCTGATGTCTTCGTGTATCTCCTTGCACATTTGCTGATGTCTTTGTGTATCTCCTTGCACATTTGCTGGTGTCTTCGTGTATCTCTTTGCACACTTGCTGGTGTCTTCGTGTATCTCCTTGCACACTTGCTGATGTCTTCGTGTATTCCTTGCACGTTTGCTGATGTCTTCATGCATCCCTTGCACACTTGCTGGTGTCTTCATATATCTCCTTGCATATTTGCTGTCTTCCTGTATCTCCTTGCACAGTTGCTGATGTCTCCGTGTACTTCCTTGCACAGTTGCTGATGTCTTAATGCATTCCCTTGCACACTTTCCTGCTCTTCACTTTTGTGTGTCTTGTTCTCACAAGATCTTGCTGTTCCTTGTTATTGTCTTTATGGTCACTGATTCCAGATAATTCCCTATGCTTTACATTTAAAGCATGTCTAATGCAGAATAAATTCATCTCCTATGCTTGGTCTTGCTGAGAACCCTCCAACCTAGGACTGGTTTCAATTCCTGCCAGTCCATTCAATGTCCATGTTGATGTAAGTTCTCACACTTGCAATAGAAAAGGTGCAACTCCTTTCATCCCACAACTCTGAGAGTGGTAAGTTGATTTCTGGAGTGGGACTGTTGCTAGTCACTGTGCCCCGCTCACAGCCTTTCTGAGAAAGCCCTTTTTCGCTTTGAGAGTAGACACAGGTACAGTCACGAGGTCTTCCGTGGAACTTGTCATGCCCAACGCCACATGCAGGGGGGGGCACAGAGTCCTGTGCCAGCATGCAGGTGTCATCCTCATGGGAACCAGGATTCTTTGCTCTAATACTACGAGGCTGTCCCCCATTTCCCTCCTTCTCCCTGACCTGCTGCACCCTTATTTCCTCACGTGTTTTTGTGTGCATGTACGAGTTTGTCTATGTATGGTGGGGCATGTATATGTGAGTACGGGCACACGAATGCTTGGGTTTGTGTCTGCAGGCAGAGAACAGCCTTCAGTGTTGCTCCTTTCCTTTCCGCCTTGTTTGACACCAGGTCTCTGCCTCCCACTTCCCATAGGTGCACGGGGACTGCAGACACCCACAGCATCGCGTGCCATGTTTACGTGGGAGCTGGAGATCTGAACTCCTGTCTTCACGCTTGTTCAGCAAACCTCCCATATTTACGTGGGATCTGAACCCAGTCCTCATAGCTGCATGCAAGGGCTTCACCTGCTCGGCTGTCTCCTACTCCTTGTCATAAACTTTTATATACCTTGCTTTGTATATAGGGTGGGGCTCCTTCGTCTCCCCTTGACTGAGCTCAGTAGGGAACAGAGCAACTGAGGCAGCTGTACTCACTATTTTCATGATGGAGCGGGAGTCATCCGCGTCATACAACTCGGAAGCCAGAAGACACTTGAACTTGGTGCCCAGTCCCCCAACATTCGTCAGTGTGATGGTCCGGGATGTGGACTCACCTACTACGTAGCTGCCAAAGTCAATGAGCTCCCTGTCAAGGGAGAGCTGCCAAGAGACACCGAAATAAGCTCAGGTGCCACTAACAAGGAGAGCAGGTCCTTGCAGGAACCATGGCCTCGGGGACCACGCACTTCAAGGCAAGAGTGCCCTCCTGCCTGTCAGCTCAAGTCCCAGAAGACCACGCGGAGGCCGTGGGGACACCTGCACCTGACTCTAGGCGGGAAGAGCAAGACGGTCATGAGCATTTGCACAAGTCATGCACTACCCACCAGAGACACCGCCCATCTCAGAAGCCACAGATTCATACAGTGACCAGGATAACTTGAGACTCTTTCGTCTGGTTTTAAGACAGTCAAGCTGGCAGTTCCCTGATCAATGGGTAATAAGGTGCTGATTGACAAGCTGAAGGCAGCCGTCCCTGGGAGAGGTCAGCTGTGCCACAGACACAGGACCTGCAGAGCACTACCTGCCAAGGTGGGATTGTGCCATCTACTCCATCTCTGGGCTACTGGCCTCAGATCTGGACTCACGGTAAGAACACCATGTCTGGCTACACCATGCCTGGGCTACACCATATGTATTTACACCATGGCTCTCTTGGAGTTGCCAGATTCTAAGTCCAAAGCCTGGGTCCCATCTATTGGGCTTTTCTCCCAAGTCACAACAAGCACATCATTGATGCATGGTGATGAGAGGGTGAGAGTTTCCCACCGAACAGCCCAGGCTCTGACCGAGGAGGCCCACTGTGCCTGCTACAGACTGACTGCCACAGGGCTCCCCTTCTCTGTCGAGACAGAATTCTTCCTGCTTCTGCAGCCCAGCCTGGACTTGCCCCAGTGTCTGCTCCAGTAGCCTTTCCTCAGCAGTAGGAGTGGGTCTAGGTACACGAGACACACAGCGCCATCTTGCTCAACGACTCCCAAGTCCAGTTTAATCTAGCATATAGTTTCAAGGATGACAAGGGGACACAGACACATTGAATGAAACCACAGAGCAGTCAAACAAGTCTAAAGTGCTTTAAGGGAACTGGCTTGGTAAATGTTATGACCCAAAAGAGGAGCGGTCAAGAGCGACTCAGCAATGAAACAACCAAACATAATCTTGGTGGCATCTGAAATAACAGTGGGGCACATCTGATGTGGACTGGGGTTTACGCGATCACTGGGATTCCGTCGGTTCTGTTAATGAGGTAGCATAAGGACTGTTGCTTCACCTCTTTCCTCTCCTTGTCCCCCTGCTACACCAGAGAAGGTTGCTCTCTGTCCCATGATGGGGACTTAGACGTGTGTCCTACTTTGGCCAATGAGTTGTTGGGGTGCGGGGCGAGAGAAGAAAGGCATTTGCTCGTGCTGCGGTCACTTCCGTGAGACCTTCATGTCGGGCAGTGAGCCAGGCCCAGAGGGCACAGGGGGCTCCAGCTGACCTGCCTGGCTCAGCCGGGTGCAGGTCAGGCGCCTTCAGAGCCAAAGCGCACATGGGACCGAGGGCCACTGGAGTCGTCTGACTTGTTAGTTCTCGCCACATCTCCTTGGAGATGACAAAGATTTCTAAGGACACTTAATATGATGATGTGGGTAATTGACCTTGAAGGGGGTCCTCAATGAGATGGTTTTTAGTTGAGGCCAACGTGGCAGTGGGTGTATCAAAGTTCACTGTACTCTTTCTGAGTTTCATTACATACCAAAGAGCTGAAGGAAGGACTGGCGTCAGGTCAATCTAGTCTCCTCACCTCTGACTTGTCAGCCCTGACCTGGGAACAGCCCCGTGCAGGGTTTCTGTGGAGCTCATCACTTGCACTTTGAAACACCCCGTGTCATCAGCCAGGACTCAGGTCAGCGCTGTCGTGAAGTGCTACAGGACCCTGCGTGTGGTGTATCTGGCCCATGCCCTCTGTACCCAGGCTTCCACCCAGGCTCAGTCTGAACTTACAGAGCACTTCTTCGTTGAGCATCTCAGTGGAACAGAAAATCCACCCGTTTGAGCCAAAAATGAGACATTTCCTTCCAGATCTTTATTTATCTAAAAAACAAAACAACCCGCACATCTAAAATCCTTGTCACATAGGTTGCAGCTGTATAACTTGTCCTGGGCCTGCCTGCTAGCCTCTAAGAGGGTTCCCAGGGGTTCCCAAATACATCTTAAGAGGGCTTCATGGATGGGACCTTCGCAAACCTGCTTCACAGTTCACTGAGAGCCGTGAGAACAGACTAGTTACCAAACCTGCTGGCTGGTGCCATGTAGTTCTGCTAGCATTTCAGAATGATGCTGACTATTTACTTCTTTTTGAAAACCACGAAAGCAGGGTCTCTACGTGACCCTTGACTCACCATAGGCTTGAAGGTGACCAGCACTTCACAGGACATTCCGGCTGACATGGGTCCAGGGGGGTCAAAGCTGCAGAGCAGGGTCACAGCACGGGGCGGTCAGGCCCCTTGCTGGGCGGGTGCTGGCTGCCTCCTCTCTGGGCCTGCTGGGCTGCACCTCTGCCTGGATGCTCGGCCTTTGAGCAGCTCAGTCTCTGTTCTCTGCTGACTTCATCCCCAGATGCTGCAACTGGCTGCCCGTTGCCCATAAATTCATGACCAAAACGACTTAAGGGGGAACAGGAGTTTTCACTTTCTCTCAGGAGAAAGATCTTAGTCCCCAAGAGCCAACTCAGATGGGTGAGGTGCTATGGGACGAGCGTGGCCCCGATTCCCCTGGCCATTGCTAGGCCTGGGCCCAGGATGTTGGGCTTAACACCAACATGCGCGGAGAGGCTATAGCCACCATCCGCCAGTGAAGCAGCCCCAGCTGCAGGGAGATGAGAGAGGAGTTGGTCTGTTTTGGTCTGGGTCCTGGGTGGGAAGCAGGGAGATTGTTCTGCAGTTACGGCCCCTGCCTTGCAAGCGAAGGGACCTGAGTCTGCCATCCTAAATCCCAAATGAAAACACCAAATGGGTGAATATGGCGACCCGCCTATAATCTAGCCTTGGAAGGCATGCTCTGGGTTCCCGCAGACCCAGGCTCACCACAGTAATGCTGGAAGGGTGAGCGAGGATGATGCGCAATGCCACCGTGCGCGTGACGGGCACACATTCTCACATGTGTCCACCCGCATGCGAACACGCACCAGAACACGCAGCAGCACAGCAGCACCAATCCGCGTCCCTGCCTGCCTGACACGTCCTCAAGCAGCACCAATCCGCATCCCTGCCTGCCTGACACGTCCTCAAGCAGCACCAATCCGCGTCCCTGCCTGCCTGACACGTCCTCAAGCAGCACCAATCCGCGTCCCTGCCTGCCTGACACGTCCTCAAGCAGCACCAATCCGCGTCCCTGCCTGCCTGACACGTCCTCAAGCAGCACCAATCTGCGTCCCTGCCTGCCTGACACGTCCTCATGGCGCCGGGTAGGAAGGATCCAGAACTTTCCTAATGGGGAGGAAGCATTTGGCGCCACATGCTCTGAATCTCCAAAGATGAGAACGTCTCAGGGAGAAGCAGGGCCACACTCTAGGGTCACCTCCCAGCAAACTATTGAGGGGAACCTCTGAAAGACATGCAGTAGCACAGAAAAGTCATAAAAATAGAATTACAGACAGAGAAATAGAAAAACGGCCAGTGAAGAAATGCTAGCTTGCCTGGAAAAGAGCTTGGAATTTTTGGAAATGAGAAACACAGCACTGAAACGAGACACACAGTCAGCAGCTTCAGCAGCTGGAGACACGGCTGGGAAGACGCCGGGTGCGCCGACTGGGCAGAGGCGGGAAGGGTAGAATGGAGAGGTTTCACAACAATGACGATTAAAAAAGAAAAGAAGGTAAAGCTAGACACCCAGAAAGAATTGCAGAGAACACAGCACAGTAGAAAAATGGAGGAATGGAAAAGCCAACGAATACTGCAACAAGATAAAAACAATAACTAAAGTGCCAGCAGGGCTGGGGAGACAGGTGGATCCCAAGCACACAGCGCCTGCTACACAAGTGAGAGGGTCAGAGTTCGAATTCCCAGAGCCCATGTGAAGAGCCAGCTGGGTGTGGCAGCAGCCTGCAGCTCCAGCCTGCTAAAGAGGAATCTGGGGTCACTGCAGCAAGCTGGCCAGCCAGACTAGCCCTGCCATCAAGGTTTGACTAGAGACCTTGTCTCAAAAGAGCAAGGTAGAAGAATGATCAAGGATGAGTCTCGATATCAACCCTGGGCCTCCATACACGTGTGCACACATGCATCTACACATAAAAGTGTGCCTCACACGTGCAAACATGCAGTTCATACACATACATACACACATGCACCTACACATACAAGTGTGCCTCACACGTGCAAACATGCAATTCATACACATACATACACACATGCACCTACACATACAAGTGTGCCTCACATGTGCAAACATGCAATTCATACACATGCATACACACATGCACCTGCACACACAAGTGTGCTTCACACATGCAAACATGCAATTCATACACGTGCATACACACATACACCTACACATACAACTGTGGCTCACACGTGCAAACATGCAATTCATACACATACATACACACGTACCTACAAATACAAGTGTGCCCTCACACATGCAATTCATATGCATACATACACACATACACACACACACACTCTACCTCTCGTACACAGGAAAATGGAAGAAGAAAAAAATCTTATTAAAAAAATCTGCGAAGAAGTGACAACATGTATGAGTCAAGTCTCAGAAAGAAGAGAAAATAAAACACCGACACAAAGGAAAAACGAGTTACATTCAGGAAACAGTGCTGAACTCTGGAGGGCGAGAAGGCACCCCAGCTGTGGAGAACCAGCATCATGGCAAAGCTCTGCGGGATGGGAACGGGAGGGAACGAGCAGCCGGGCCCAAGGTTTGGCCATGGATGCTGGGCTGGCCCGGTGACTTCAGCACAGAAGGTGAAGGAACCCCCACCCCGAGCACGGAGGCCTGCGGCTGCGCCCCACCTCCCAGGACTCACTCGATGTGGATGAAGTCCCTCAAGCTCTCCTCCACGCCCACCAGCTTGCAGTAGTTGATTGTGTAGGTGGCATTCACCAACGTGATCTTCTTCTTGTACACTTTGCCGATGTCAAAGTCCTGCAGGGTAGAAGGGACGCTGACCACGCGTCCTCCGGCAGCGACCTCAAGAGCTGCAGGGCAGCCACTGACTCGAGAGGCCGAGGGCCCGGGCCAGGGGAGATTCCTCGGGCTTCCTCTTACTTGAGAATGACCCTCTTGAGGTGCAGAGAAGGGGTGAAGGGCCCAACCGGGAGAGGCCTTCCTCCTTCGGAAGGACGTGGCTTTGGGGGGACTGGTAGGTGGGACCCAGGACAGAATCTCGACGACCTTAGTGTCACCTGCTCTGAGCATACTGACACTGGCCAGCAACTGGTGGGCCCGGCCTCCCCGGCCCACCTCTGTGAAGCTGGAACTTGCTCAGCTCAGAGGTCTGACCGGTGACCACTCTGATCCACACCTTCCTAGGGGTCCCCCCTTTAAGGTCCAAGGCACCCTGACCCCCAGGCTGCCCTCCCATCCCTTGCACAGCTGCCCCAAGCAGAGGGCGCCAGAGGCAGCGCAGAGGATGAAACGTTTCCGTCCTTGCACACAGGGCGGTCTTACCTTGAAGTGTATGAGTTCTGGCTTGCTGTTGAAGGGGCGTCCCTTGAATTCCCGCCCAGACACCACCTGCCTGTGGACTATCCCGCTGCGCAGCTGCTCCATGGTGCGGGCCAGGATGTCCTTGTCCATCTTGGTCCCACCCACGGGCTTTCGGTCTGTGTCCTCCTTGGATACCTTGGGTTCAAAAAGACAGAGGCTCATGCAGGTTTAAGGCTTAACAGCCAGCAAAGGGCCAGAGCTCAGCACCTAGGAAATGACTCCGAAGAGCCCCAGTTTCATCTTGATCCGTACACGAGGCAGGAACCCCAAGTTTCAGAGGGAGCAATGAAAGGAAGAAAAGCAGAAGCATGCAGGACTCATGAAGATTTGCGAGAAGCAGCAGCAGCAGAAGCAAATGCTCTGGATTGTTGAGTCAGGGAAAGAAGATCCTGGGAAAATTCCACAGGACACACTCTGCTTGAGTGGCAGTGTTAGCTCAAGTCAGGTCGTCTCACTGGCAGATGTTAGCATCTGGCAAAGTAACCCAAGGCGAGCCTAGGAGATTCCTCTGACGTTGTGTGCAACCTACCTGGGGGCTCGGCTGCCACGCTACCGGTAGCCTTCTCCCCGGCTCTGCAGGCTGAAAAGTGTCTGGCGCCCACCTACCACTCCCGCTCTCTGCTGGGCTCAGCACGGCAGCTTGGCCTGCTTCTTCAATGCTTCCTTAGACCCAGCAGAACCACTCGGTTCTGCTAGTGATAGTAATTGATATGCCCAGAATCTGAGCGAGACCGGCCGGCCTGCAGCCTCTGCAGGTCCTTCGTGTCTACAGTGCAGAGCGCCAGCACCTTGGACAGGGCAAATTTCTCGCCAAGGCCATCGAAGGACGTTTGAGCACGTGCCCTTTTACAGAAATACGTTTCTGTGGCAGCACACGGTGAGAGTCGGGACTGCTCTCCCAGCCTTCACACGGTGAGAGTCGGGACTGCTCTCCCAGCCTTCCAATCCCTCTGTTCTTTTGCTCATGCACCATGTGGCTGACCACTGGGCCCAGGTAAGAAGGGTGCGGGGAGCAGGGGAGTTTGGGATCATTAGGCACATGCCAGCTCCCTTAGGGATTCTGGGAGAAGAAGAAGGGCCTGGGGTTTAGGGGAGGCAGCAGCAGGCCTGGCAAAGGACATGAGGTGGGCAGTTGTAACAGGCAGAAGCCTTAGAAACTCAGATGTGAATCAACAATAACCGCTTTTAGAGATCTGACAGATGAAAGCTGTTACCTGGTGTGGCTTGTAGTCCTCGTTCCAAAGCCCTGGAATCTCTGGCTCAGCCAGTATCTCCTCCTCTGCAATGGTGGGGGCCAGGTCTCCCTGTACGGACTCACTGGATATGGCTTTCAGCAGCTGGGAGGGCTTAGGCTGTTCCGGTACCTCATTCTCCTGTCAGCAGGAAAGAAATGCAGTAGGACATGCTCACGGCAGTAATGAGAATGTGCGGATGAGCGAGAAGAAGGCGCAGGGCACTGGAGGACAACCCCACAGTGTTCTTCAGTTCTTTGGTCTTTACAGAGATAGTGCAATATGCACACAGCTGCGTAACTTTCCCACTTACATACGTGCTGTGTATTACCAAGTGCGTTTCTAACAGTGTTCACCAGATCATCTTGCTCACTGGGAAATAGTCTGACGGCAGACACGCTGTAATTCTCTCCAGCATCCCATTGGCAGTACTCGTTGGGCTGGATTTTCCTGACACTACAACGGCCATGGAAAAGCTTTGTGCAAACCCAGGGCTGGGATGCTGACTGCTCTGTCTCGGTGCTGTTCCTGCACTGGGTACTGTGGTGTCCTCCTGAAGGACAGAGGATGGTCACAGCAAACCATGGCCTCTTAGGCAAGGAAGGGGACAGGGGTGCTCAGCCTTGCACACAGAGAGATGTGCAAAGAGAACAAGATGCGCCGAAGCACAAGCAGCCTAAAGCAGCAACGGAGGCGGCATGCGGCACTGGGATCAGGAGCAGCCAGGCCCTACGGCCTCAGGGAGAGGCGAGTGACGACAAGGCTGGGTGCTGCCTACACAGGCCAAGAGCTCAGAGCAAGCCATGGTGCAAGTGAGAGGACTTCTGCAGTGGTCAGTAAGACCCTAGAAGTAGCTGGTGGGGGCAACGACATGCCACAACTCTGACCACGCTGACCCCTACATGCAGCTGACCCCTCTGCATAAGGACAAGAGACGACTCCAGTCTCATGGAGAGAACCAGAGCTCCAGCAGCATCGCTGGCCAGCGTGAGGTCCTGTGAGGAGACTCTGCTGAGGGAGAAAGGGGCCTTCGAGGGTACTGCAGGGCATGGCCCTGGGGTCCTCGGCGCTTCCTGCTCATGCCTGGCCCCAGGCACACCTTCCCACGGGCGGCCTCGGCCGGGACCAGCTGTGTCCTGCTCACCAGCGGGTAGCTGGTCGTGACGGCGGTCTTTCCTTCACAAAAGTCAGAGATGTAGCTCCAGGTCTTATCTCGCAGAGTCCACTGGTCCGTGCTTTTGGGGGGTTGATGCTGCCTCTTCTTCCGATTTTCTTCCTCAGCTTCCTCTTTCAAAATCCGACTTACAATCTCCTGCTTCCGGAGCTTCTGCTCCTCCTCAAAGGCACTATGGGGAGTGACGAGACTTAGGTACCCTGAGTACCCACGGGCTGGGCATCTGGCACCCACTTGGGCCAGGTAAACTTTTGCTTTGACCTCTAGTCTCTTCCAAGGAGGTCAGGTCCAGTCCAGCAAGGGCTCTTGGGTAAGTTCCGGACCCCATGGGGAATATAACAATGAACCCTGGAAAGCTGCCTGGCTAAGGATGAGACTTGGACCCTAGTCTTGCCTCTCCTGTTTGGCCCCATCCAGACTTGTCCTTTCCTGTCTAGTTGTGACCTAGAAGCCCCCATGACAAACCCTGGCCCTCATGAGCTGCCCTGGCCGTTTCTAGGCTGGCAGCTAAAGAGTCACAGCTGAGACACAAAGTACAGGAAGCATCAGGACTTGAGACATCTTACTCACTCCTCACTCAATCCTTGCTTGGCACTGCCCAGGTACCAGACCTCCATCAGAACAACTGTAAGCAAAACCACAGGAAGCAGCAAAGCTGTGGTGGTGACTATAGGAGTGTGTGTGCGCGCGTATGTGTGTGTACGTATGTTCATGTGTGTGTGCATGCGTGTGTACATGTTTGAGACATCTGAAGGAGGAGAAGATACCTCCAACCAGAGGACCAGCAGTCCACACCCAGGCAGATCATGTGCAGGACAACAGCCAGCAGGGGTCAGGGCCTGAGTAGAAAGGACCGGAACCTCCAGGATGAGCACAGCAGAGGCGCTGAGAAGGTGGCGTACGCGGACGTTATCTGGGCACTGTGTAGACGGCTCAAGTAGGGTTCTCTGGAAACCCTGACGCAGGGATGGGAGAGGGCTCGGGGGCTGAAGCCCTCGTCTCACAAGCAAAGGCACCTAAGTTTGTGTCCCCAGATCTCAGGTGAAAATGCCCAGGTGGGCATGGCAGCCTGCCTATAATTCTAGCTCTGGAGAACAGCACCTAGGAACCTTAGAGCAAGCTGGTTAACTAGACTAGCTCTAATGGTGTGTTCCGGGTTTCCTCGGAGACTCAGGCTCACAACGATAAGGAAGCAGTGATTGAGGATGGGTCCCGCTGTCCTTGGCCTCACAGACACATATGCTTAAACACACTCATGTACATATACCTATCCAATTGTGCCCGCACACACGCACACACACACATGCACACACACGCACACGTACACACACATGCACACACATGCACCCACACGCACACGTGCGCACACGCACATGCACGCACACGCACACACACCGTATGCACACACACGCACACATACCGTATGCACACACATGCACACACACATGCACACACACATGCACACACACACATGCACACACATACATGCACACACACCATATGCACAAAGAAAACCCAACAACCCTCAAGTCAAGGAAGCACCCGCCTAGGAAGACCAAGGAGATATCACTGAGCCCTGACCAGGAGAGCTCGGGCTGAAGGGGACATGAGAAGCTACGCCCCAGGCACCCCAAGAGGAGGAGGTCATGGGGTCCAGGAAGCCAGTGGAGATGGAGCAAAGAAAGAGGTGTCCCCCCCACGAAGAGCCTCTTTAGGAACCCCAAATGCAGGAGCTCCCTGGAGACTTCTGCAGCTGGTCGGGGAAGGTGCCACAGTCCTCTCCCCACATTCAACAGCTGTTTGGTGGGAAGTCTGGGCATGGAACTGCTCATTTGGGGGATACGTCTGAAGACCCTCATTTCCTGTGCCCACTCCCTAGGCAGGTCCCTCCTGGGCCTCCCAGCTCTCACCGCCTCTGGGCCTCCAACTCCTGGTGCTTGCGTTGATGGAAAAGGTGCTTGAACGCGTCTCCGCCTTGGGCCAGGATCGCTTCCTTTTCTGCAAGGGCCTTTCGCTCAGCCACCTCTGCCCTGGCCTGTTCCCACGCTTGAACCTTCCTTAGCGTTTCCTGGAAATAGGGAGCTCGGAAGTCACATCCCCAGTATTTTCACATGCACGCACGCACGCACGCACTTTACTCAAGCTCAGCTACAGACCTTTCGTTTGAGTGGGTGCCCTTAAACCAGTGCTGACCCCTGTGCGTCCCATAGTAGACGGTTTGCAAACATGCACAATTCTCCACGTTGGTCAACACACGGCCCGGGACCCCTGAGACACGCGTCTGCGGCGCCCTTGCCTCCTTTGCCTCTGAGCGGCCATGGTGCTGCACCCTGTCCTCCCCACGCTGCCTTCCTGCTGACCGCTCCTGTCCTACTGCTGACCCTTGACGGCTGACCCTCACACTGCCTGTCCTCGCCATGACTCTTCTCTTGAGACGAGGCTTCTGAAAACAGGGATGCGCTGCTTTCTTCCTGCCTATCCTGCCGGGCAGGAGCCTGAGGTGGGTACGGTGAGCCCACGGTGGGCTGTGCAGCAGGCTGGCTGAGCCCCGGCAGAAGAGCGGTCTGGCTCTTCAGAGCAGGACCCGGGGGGCGGGCCACGCCTACCCGGTTGGCAGTGATGTTGTTCTTCAGCGCCAACACCGCATCCATGCGCCGCTTCATGCGTTCCCGGGACTCCACCTCCTCCTTCTGCTCTTGCTCCCGAATTCTGGAAAAAGGTGTGCTATTAACAGGGGTGGACACCCCCATGCTGGCGGCTGCAGAGCTGTGAAAGCTTTGGGTGTGCTCACTCCCCCGGGGGCAATGGAAGGTCAACACAAAGATAAAAGGGCTATGAACGGCCTTCGGGAGCCAGGTGAGGAGACGAGGCGCCGTGGATTTTCTCTGGAGCCCTGGGCCTCACGCACGCTTCTCTCGAGAACTCCAAGAGCAGCTTAGAATCAAACTGCACATCCGCACGTTTCTGGTGATCAGTGGTGAGTTCATCAGGGAGTTTCAGAGCGAAAGGGAGGGACCCACGTTCTTAGTTCCTTGAAGGCTGAGACAGAAGAAAGACTCAAGGGGACCCACCGTCCCAAGGAGGCCTTCAGGAACTTCACCGCAATCTTGTGGTTTCGCAGGGCCTCGTCCACTAGCTTCTGGTGTCTTAGCCCCAGCTCCCTCTGCTTGTGCAAGGACTTCCTGCAACAACGTGGGGCGGAGAATGGATTGAGCGTCATGCGACACAGCTGTGGACATGTACCACAGACGTTAAACCAAGGGTGGCAGGGTCTTGGGTATGGGGATGCGGGCTCTGACCTGGGCTGGACGAGAAGCTGCAGGGAAAGGGATCGGCAAAGATGGTGTAGCAGGGCCCAGGAGGAAGCAGGTGAGGAAGAGGAGGCAAGGAAGGACAAGGTCCCCCTGAGTATCAGTCAGGACTTAGGCCCACAGAAAACAGAAAATCTGGCTATGAACTAGGCGCTGGCTCCTGCTCTGGGCAAGGGAAGGTAGACTGGGAGGCCTGTCATGCAGTACACGCCTGGGGCATCCAAAGAAGAGTGCTCCAGGTCGGGGAGAAAGGAGTCCCATGATCCTGACCCCCTGGGAACAGCGTGGCAGTGGCTGGGAACAGACAGGGGCGTCCCCACGGATGTGGGAAGCCTGAATCTCTGAGCACTCAGAGGCTCAGGATAGAACAGGGGAGCAGCCGGGCGCAGGATGGAGCAGACAGCAGCCTGGCAGGAGGGAGCGGGCGGCGAGGGAAAGGTCTGCTGCCTTCAGTGGTGATGGACGGGCTGTGAGCCGAGCCTGGAAGCTGGTGAGGAGGCGAAGGAACGGGCCGGAGCACGGGACTGGGGCGCGTGGCACTTACTTGGACCGCAAGAAACGGTTCTTCTCCGCCTTCTCGAAGGCTTCTTTCTCTTTGTGGAACTGCTGGGCTGACTGTGTCTGCAAGCTCCTCTGCCTAGCCTCAGCCTCTTCCTCGTCGTATTTTCGGAACTCCTCAAGTTGCCCCCTCTTCATTTCAATGTGCCACATGGCATTTCTTGAAAAGATAAAGAGGACATTTGTTGTTCATGGTGGCTAAGGATTTGGAGACCTGGCCCGGGGGCTCTGAGAAGAGCTTGGAACCAAATTTTGACAAATATTCCAGGCAGACACTGGACACCCTTGATGATGGGTCAGTCAGCACCTTCCTCCAAGTCTTCCTCTTGGCCTAGTGCCACCTGGAGACTTCCAAACGTAAGAAAATCGCATGTTGTGTGGCTGCATTATAGGGTGGGTGTCACAGGACAGTGGAGTGGATTGTGTGCTGTACTGGGCTGTGAGTCGGGGCCTGATCTAAGGCCCATGAATCCACCGAGGGAGGGCAGGGAGCAGCGTCTGACTGACACGCAGTGGGTCAGCAGATGCTGTGCGTGGTGAAGGCTGCCTGTCAATGCTCAGGCCCTATTTCTCTTCTGTCCTCACACACTGGAAGTCTCTACAGCTTGACCTGCTCTCACATGGTGACAAAGGCACAATCTCTCTGGCTCATGGTCCTGTGTGCTGTGTGAGCCCTGCGGGGCTGTACAGTGAGTGACTAATGCACCACAAGGAAATGTGTCTGTGTGGACCTGCCACAGGCACTTCTCATGTTAGAACCCAAACTCCAAACTGTAAAATACATGAAGTCATGCAACTGTCTCTTCCCTGTGGATGCTTCTAGAAAGATTGAGAATACTTTCATATTCAGTGCTGAAGCTCAAACCAGGCTCATGCGTGCTAGACAAATGTTCTGCTATTAAGCCCATCCCAAGAGCATAGAAGACAAAGAAAAGGAAGAAAGAAACTGAATTTACAGTTGCCAGGAATATAAACAAAGTAGGAAGATGTAAAACATGTAAAAACAAAGATGTGGCCGTTCTGTTGTTTATGTAACACAATTATCTTTCCATTTCTAAGCAGCTTGACCTGAAGAGCCAACTGGATCGGGTTTTTTCTTCTTTCTCAAACTAGGCATAAGCCTGTGCCTGCTAACCGTCAGGAGCGGGCCGTGAGCTGCCCTTCCCTGGCTCTTGCTGACTCACTCGCTCTCCTGCAGCGTGGCTGTGATTTTTGACTGCAGGTCTCTTTCGTTCTCCAGCTCTGTTCGTAGGCGTCTGGATGCAGCCTGGAGACGGCCCACAGCTGCCCTGCAGCACAGCAACAGACAGGTGGGTCACAGGTCAGCACCGTGGATTCACCGAGAGACAGCAGAGGACAGTCTGGTGTCTCTACCTGCATTCTCATTTTCTGGAGAAAACCTGTGAACCGCTTGACCAGGGAGAGGCCGAGTGGTGCCAGGATAAAGGGCTTCCCACATCTAGTTCCTGCTGGGCGTGTGGACCAAGGAAGGGCCTTATGCAGGCCTGGGAGGAGACTGCCCTGACCCCAGTCAGGCCTGCTCTCTGCTATGGCCTTCTTAAATTTTTCTGATAGGAAGCTAGAAGCTGACTGTTACGTGACTGTCTCCTTGGAAGAATCAGGCCCAGGCCGCAGGTCCAGGAAGGACCCCGCACACTGCCCTGAAACACCACCAAGACCTTCTGGCCCAAGGAACTCGGAATCCCTTCTGCCCTGTCCCTCCTGACACCGTGGCTCTCCCATTGTGCCATCTGTCACCGAGGCCCAATCACACTGCCAGGTGTAAGCATTTTAAGGGATGGTGAGAAGGAAGGGGAAGGAAGCCAAAAAGGATTCCTCTGTGGGAAGAGTCTGACGGCACCTGCCAGAGGTCGTGTACTAAACACCCCTGCAGGTGCGGTGCTAAGAAGTAGGTTGCTGATAGCTGACAAGGTCTAGGATTGTCTGTGAACACTGAGCGGCTGGTCTCACAGAGTCAGATGGCTAAAAATCCCACAGAAACCCAGATGTGATGGCTTAGGCCTGTAATCCCAATACCTGGAAGGCTGAAGCAGGAGAATTACAACTTTGAGGACAGCATGGACTGGAATGAGTCCCTGTCTCTAAACAAATGATTATTTCCACGAAGGAGCCTTGTCCATTTCAGCAGCCAGGGCTGAGACGGAGACTTTATGAGCTGTGTGGGCTTAACCCTGTCCTTCCCTGACCTCATGCCTGACTGACACTTTATTTTATTTAAAGATTTACATTTACATTTATTTAGCATGTGTGTAGACGTGCACAGCATGTGTAGGCATGCACAGCATATGTACAGGCATGCACAGCATGTGTAGGCGTGCACAGCATGTGTACAGGCATGCACAGCATGTGTAGGCATGCACAGCATGTATAGGCGTGCACAGCATGTGTAGGCGTGCACAGCATATGTACAGGCATGCACAGCATGTGTGTAGGCGTGCATAGCATGTGTACAGGCATGCACAGCATGTGTAGGCATGCACAGCATGTGTAGGCGTGCACAGCATGTGTAGGCGTGCACAGCATATGTACAGGCATGCACAGCATGTGTGTAGGCGTGCATAGCATGTGTACAGGCATGCACAGCATGTGTAGGCGTGCACAGCATGTGTACAGGCATGCACAGCATGTGTACAGGCATGCACAGCATGTGTAGGCATGCACAGCATGTATAGGCGTGCACAGCATGTGTAGGCGTGCACAGCATATGTACAGGCATGCACAGCATGTGTGTAGGCGTGCATAGCATGTGTACAGGCATGCACAGCATGTGTGTAGGCGTGCATAGCATGTGTACAGGCATGCACAGCATGTGTAGGCGTGCACAGCATGTGTACAGGCATGCACAGCATGTGTAGGCGTGCACAGCATGTGTAGGCGTGCACAGCATGTGTAGGCGTGCACACCATATGTACAGGCGTGCACAGCATGTGTAGGCGTGCACACCATATGTACAGGCGTGCACAGCATGTGTGTAGGCGTGCACAGCATGTGTAGGCGTGCACAGCATGTGTAGGCGTGCACAGCATGTGTGTAGGCGTGCACAGCATGTGTAGGCGTGCACAGCATGTGTGTAGGCGTGCACAGCATGTGTAGGCGTGCACACCATATGTACAGGCGTGCACAGCATGTGTACAGGCGTGCACAGCATGTGTAGGCGTGCACAGCATGTGTACAGGCATGCACAGCATGTGTAGGCATGCACAGCATGTGTAGGCGTGCACAGCATGTGTACAGGCATGCACAGCATGTGTAGGCATGCACAGCATGTGTAGACGTGCACAGCATGTGTAGGCGTGCACAGCATATGTACAGGCGTGCACAGCATGTGTGTAGGCGTGCACAGCATGTGTAGGCGTGCACAGCATATGTACAGGCGTGCACAGCATGTGTAGGCATGCACAGCACGTGTGTAGGCATGCACAGCATGTGTAGACATGCACAGCACGTGTGTAGACATGCACAGCACGTGTGTAGGCATGCACAGCACGTGTGTAGGCATGCACAGCATGTGTAGGCATGCACAGCATGTGTAGGCATGCACAGCATATGTACAGGCATGCATAGCATGTGTAGGCATGCACAGCATATGTACAGGCATGCATAGCATGTGTAGGCATGCATAGCATATGTACAGGCATGCATAGCATGTGTAGGCATGCACAGCACATGTACAGGCATGCATAGCATGTGTAGGCATGTGCGGCATGGCTTGCTGTGGAGGTCAGAGAACAACTTGCAGAAACTGGTTCTCTCCTTTCATCATCTGGGATCCAGGGAACAAACTCGGGTTCATCTGTCTTGGCTCCTTCATCTGCTGAGCCATCTCCTTAGCTACAAGTGTGTGTGTGTGCACACTTGCATGGACATGTGTGTGTGTGTATGCAGATGTACCTGTATGTATGATATGTGTGTGTGTGCATGCAGGTATACCTGCGTGTATGGACACGTGTGTGTGTGCGCACGCACATGCAGGTGTACCTGCATGTATGGACACGTGTGTGTGCACGCACGCATATGCAGGTGTACCTGCGTATAAGGACGTGTGTGTGTGTGTGTGCTCACTGATTCAACTAGGCGGCTGGCTGTCCAGCACCCCTGGGGACCGCCTGTCTCTGCACTGAGATCACAGGCATCCACTGATACCCCTGCTTTTTTTTTTAATGTGGATGTTGGGGATCCAAGTTGGGTCCTCAGGACTGAATGGTAAGCATTTACCAACTGAGCTTTTCCCAGCCCCTGGACCAGCATTTCTCTTCTTGTTACGTTTTCTGTTGCACACCTGGAGAGGGACTGTCCGTCTCCTGACTCCCTGAACACAGCAGATGCGTAACACACTTTTGCTGAGGGAATAAGTGAACCTCAATGTGGAACCACTGTGATAGGCACCGGCCTCTCCAGCCCTCTGCCCACAGGACGACCTACATGTTGTTGGCTTCTTGCTCCGCCTTGATCTCGGCTGCCAAGCAATCCTGCTGCATGGTGAGCAAGTCCATCCTCTGGCGGCAGGCTCGCAGCTCCTCTCTGAAGCAGGGAAGCAAGACGTGTCATGAAGACCAGCTGGGTGAGGCGGCTCCCAGAGCCCAGGCTGGGCTGGGAGCACCTTGTTTATTCGGGTGGTTCTCCATCTCTACTAAGTCCCCTCTGCCTGTTTTCTGAAAACCCTGAAAAAAGGGACAACTGCGTAACTTTGTCCCCCAGGGCAGTGCAGCTCGCCTGGGTTTGTGCAAATACAGGCTGCACGCACCAGAACACAGATCATAGCAGTTCCTCGTGTGCACCTGGATGCGATTCGCTCGCATCGCGACTCGCCTCACCTGAAAGCAGCAGCACAAGAGCCCCGTATGAGCTTTGGAGGGCACTTGGAGGGCACTTGGAAGGTACTTGGAGGGCACTTGGAGGGCAGCAGGGAAGCTGCGGAACGGGGGTCTGAGGCTGATGCTAGCTAGGTCCTGGTCCCTCGGCTGAGGTCAGACACCAATATGAATCATGAAATTTACTTCCACATGATTCAGCAGATGGGTCATGGCTGTGACGTACATGCCCGCTGTTTGTGGGAAAGGCTGAACAGAGAGGGCTGGTGGAGGAACCCAGAGAACAGCTGTCCTGCTAGTTCGACTTCCCTGTGTGTTTGAGACTTTTCTTCCCTGATGCTGGGGCGCACACTCAGCATTGCCCCCATCTAACCCGACAAGGAGGACAGAACCTAAACCGAACGGGCCAGATGCAGTGAGGTGCATGCAGAGCAGCAGGACCCTGAGAAGCAGGAGGCATCGCGCTGACTGCAGTCACACCTGGAACATCCAGGCCCGTGCAGAAGCCGGGCGGTCATGGAGGGCCTGAAAGGACCCAGGAACACCCGAGTTCTCTGCTCGGCAGGACTGAGAGAAGGGAAAGGGGGCTAAAGCCCCACACACTATCCCTGGCAGGGCTCCTGGGCTGCCATGGCCCTCCATGCAGGACCCTCAAGGAGATATAGGCCAGGACCTCCTGTGCACACACAACACAGCCAGAAAGCAGGAGGCCCACGGGAACCTCAGCAAATGAGCTCACCTGGTCGACTCAATGAAAAGGTCCTTCTCCTCATGCAGCTTGTCCAGGAAGTTCATGTTCTTCCGAAGGTGGAACTCCTGGACTCTGTCTTTGGTGGCTGCCTTCTTCATTTTCTCAGCACCCACTTTCTGTCCTCTCACTGAGCTTGAAATTAAAAGACAGCTTTGATGCAGAGCAGTCACATGTGTACTGGTCATGGCACTCGGCGTCCTCCAGGACAAGCTACATCCAACAGCTCCATGACCTCTAGACTGGGGTTCAGAGGGAGGGGCAGTGCGTCCCGACCACCTACCAGTAGCATCTTGACTTAGCAGCACCCTCAAATTCCTGAGGAAGCGGTTCCACCTCAAATTCTGGATCTTCTAATTCGACTCTTTCTGGAAATCAAAACAATAGTCAAAAACAAAAGAAAGTGTGGGCAGAGTGTGGTGTCCGAGCCTATAATCCCAGCAGGTTAAGGCAGGAAGATCAAGAGTTCAAGGGCCTTCTCATCTGTATAGAGTTTAAGGTCTATGTGGATGCTGTCCCGAAACATGCATGCGCACGCACGCACACACATGTACACACGCATGCACACACACGTACATGCACGCGCACATGCATATGCACACTCCAAGCAGCCTGCAGATAGATCAGTTACTCAGGTCTGAAGTTTAAAAACAAATTCTAATAAACACAAAACCACCTGAGCAAGGACAATGCTCAAGGTGTGGCCCAGAGAACTTCAGGGTCCAAGACTCCTTTTCTGGGCGTCTAGAGACAACCATACAAACACTTTGTCTTCTCACTTGCACTTTGTTTAGTGGTGTTTGGGGGAGACTACCTACATGGTGCAGTTGTGTTCTATTCACCCAGAATCTGTGCTGCTTACACTAGCTCATTACTGCTAATTTTTAAAAACATTTTGAGCTTCTTTTTGAGACAGGGTCTTGCCATGTAGCGAGACTGATTTCGAACTGCTGTAATATTTTTGCCTTAGATACAGACATTGTCATCAAGGTCACTGGACAACTTTCAGGAGACAGTTCTCTCTTTCCACCATGAGAGTTGATGGGGAATGGATTCAGGTTGCTAGGTTTACGAGCAGGTGTTCACGGTAAATTTGGACAGAAAATGAACAAAAGTTCTTTGGGTCTTCAGTAACTCTCAAATGTAAAAGGCTCTCAAAGACTTGAGAATCATTATCTTGAAAAGTCACTGCAGACTTCCAGCAAAATAATAAAATTACAGGTTTGTCTCCAAGTCTTCATTACATCTCTAGAAAAATTACTGAAAATAAATTTTAGGACTGGGAAAATGTCTCAGTGGTTAAAGCCTAAATGCCATGTAAGATTACGGTGGGCGCAGCAGCCCATGTCTAATTCCAGCCTTGGAAGGAAAAATAGGACATTCCCAGGAGAGCTGTTCAGCCAGACTATCCTTGTTATGAGTTCTGGGTTTGATTAGAGATAGCTGCAAGGGAGCCAGGGAGACTGCTCAGGAGGTAAGATAACTGCTCAAAATCTGACAATGAGTTTAAGTCTAGGAAGAAGGAAAAACCGCCTTCTAAAAGTTGCCCTCCGACTTCTACCAGTGCACCATGACATGCATATGAGCTGTCCTCTGACATCCATCCACGCACCATGACATGCATATGAGCTGTCCTCTGACAGCCATCCACGCACCATGACATGCATATGAGCTGCCCTCTGACAGCCATCCACGCACCATGACATGCATATGAGCTGTCCTCTGACATCCATCCACACACCATGACATGCATATGAGATGTCCTCTGACAGCCATCCACACACCATGACATGTATATGAGCTGCCCTCTGACAGCCATCCATGAACCATGACATGCATATGAGCTGCCCTCTGACAGCCATCCATGCACCATGACATGCATACGAGCTGCCCTCTGACTTCTACCAGTGCACCATGACATGCATATAAGCTGTCCTCTGACATCCATCCACACACCATGACATGCATATGAGCTGTCCTCTGACAGCCATCCACGCACCATGACATGCATATGAGCTGCCCTCTGACAGCCATCCACACACCATGACATGCATATGAGCTGTCCTCTGACAGCCATCCACGCACCATGACATGCATATGAGCTGCCCTCTGACAGCCATCCACGCACCATGACATGCATATGAGCTGCCCTCTGACAGCCATCCATGCACCATGACATGCAATGAGCTGCCCTCTGACATCCATCCACACACCATGACATGCAATGAGCTGTCCTCTGACAGCCATCCACACACCATGACATGCATATGAGCTGCCCTCTGACAGCCATCCATGAACCATGACATGCATATGAGCTGCCCTCTGACAGCCATCCATGCACCATGACATGCATATGAGCTGCCCTCTGACTTCTACCAGTGCACCATGACATGCATATAAGCTGTCCTCTGACATCCATCCACGCACCATGACATGCATATGAGCTGTCCTCTGACATCCATCCACGCACCATGACATGCATATGAGCTGTCCTCTGACAGCCATCCACGCACCATGACATGCATATGAGCTGCCCTCTGACTTCTACCAGTGCACCATGACATGCATATGAGCTGCCCTCTGACTTCTACCAGTGCACCATGACATGCATATGAGCTGCCCTCTGACTTCTACCAGTGCACCATGACATGCATATGAGCTGCCCTCTGACTTCTACCAGTGCACCATGACATGCATATGAGCTGTCCTCTGACAGCCATCCACACACCATGACATGCATATGAGCTGCCCTCTGACATCCATCCACGCACCATGACATGCATATGAGCTGTCCTCTGACTTCTACCAGTGCATCATGACATGCATATGAGCTGTCCTCTGACATCCATCCATGCACCATGACATGCATGTCTCTCTCTCTCTCTCTCATATTCTGTCTCAAAATATATAAAAATTAAAAATAAATCCAGCATCAAAAGAATAAGGTAGAAGAGCAATCAAGGATGATTCCTAATATTAACTTGGGACTCCACCTGCACACACACACACACACACACACACACACACACACACACATAGAGGAAAGAGAAGAATGAGAGAGGGAAGACTGTAAAGACCACCTTTGCTACGACGGGAAAGGTCAGGGACAGAGTGCTGAAACCCTCTTCGTTGGCCCAGAAAACGTGCTGTGGGCAGGGAACCAAGTTTCTAGCCTGGAAAAGATGCCTGAGAACTGGCATGGGACCCAAAGCAAGGGCATTTCAAAAAAAGTTTAGTTCACTAGACATTTTTAAAGAAATTCTAAAATCTTCCAGGAAAAGAGTATTAAAAACAGGCCACATGCAAAGGATTAAGATAAGAATGATGTCCTGTTCCTCAGTGGTGACGCTGGAAAGTAAAAAGCTGTGGTCTGCCTCTGTCAGGGTCTCTGCCCCCATTCATCTGTCATTCTTCTGAATAAGACAATAGCGACAGCCCCCAGCCTGAGAAGAGATGGATTAACAGATGGACTCCCCCTGAAGTAAAGAGCAATCAAAAGACGCAGCTTGTCCTTCCCCTCTTACTCAGGGGACTTGTTGGTTGTGACGTCTTTCTTACCATCATCCACGGCAGGAGAGTTGTCTGTAATCTCTTCCTCAGAGACCCGGCTAGCACCTTCCTCCATATTGGGAGACAGAAATGAGCTGCAGAAACATTACAAAACATAGGTCAATAAGATAATACATTTAAAACAAAATATTATAAGAATTACTATTAATTCTCAGCAGGTAAAGCACTTGCCGCTCAAACCTGACGACCTCAATTTGTTTTTTCATTTTCTTTAAAAATCTGGAAAATGGGGCTGGAGAGGTGGCTCAGGGGTTAAGCCTCTGCCTTGCAGGCGGAAGGTCCTGAGTTCGGGTCCTAGACCCCATGTATAGACGCCAGGCAGAAGTGGGGGCGGCCTGCGTTTCTGGTCCTGGTAGTGCGGAGCCTGTTAAACCCCGGGGCAGAGTAAACAAGGAGGAGATGGAGGCAGTCCATGGTGGTTCCTGAATTGTCCCTGGTTCTACACACACACACACACACACACACACACACACACACACACACACACACACACGTGCGCGCGCGCGCACGCACGCCCACCCATACACACACAATTGAATAAATAATAAATAATTTTTTAAAAATCTGGAAAGAACTTATAAAATAACAGGAAATCATCATGTTAAAATTTAAGGACCCACCTTGTACGTCATCGGAGAGGAGGACCCAGTGGAGAGTCAGGCATACACAATAAAGGACTCTCTGGGAATTGGGGGGAGGCACTGGGGGATGGGGAGGGAGGGGAGGGGGAGCAGGGGGTTCAGGGGGGAGGAGGAGGGAGGGAGGGAACTGGTCTACCTATTAAGTTTGTATGAGCGGAAATAATAATAATAAAAAAATTTAAGGACCCAGACAATAAGCCAAGCACACAAAGACAAATCTACCTGGTCTCACTCATGTGGGATTTCAAACAATTGAACTTCAGAGACACAGAGAAGAATGTCGGAGTCTGGGGGATGGTCGAAGGGCACAAAATCTCAGAGAGGAAACATCTGCTTCTCACTATATTGCACAGCAGGTGAGTGCAGGTGATGTAGGGGCTGAACACTGGGACAGACAGGTACTAAATAAGAACGTTTTGCTTTCTTGTAGTGCTGGGGATTAATTCCAAGGTCTCGTACGTGCAAAGTGAACACCACTGCTAGGCTGCATCCCCAGCCGAGTATTGCACATTTAAAATTACTCATATGTTATCATCATAAAAAGTGTTAAGTATTTGAGAGGATGGACGTATTAACTGTGTTTATTATTCCACATTATTTTTATTATCCACATTAGCTTTATACTAAATGTCAAGTGCATTACTATTTGCCACAGTAAACATGAGAAAACAGGATTTGGAGAAGCAATCATTTACAACCAAATTAAAAAATAAAGTTTTAAGGAATAAAAACAAAAAAGATGTGTGTATATGAACTCTGAAAATGATAAAACTTTATGGGGTGACATTAAAGTGGACTTACGTAAAAAGAAACGGAACAAATGATCCAATTCCTTCAACAAATTAAGGCCACAGGGGAAGAGGGAAGGAGAGTTATTACAGATCAAAGGGGCCTTCAGAGACAAATTATCCACATGCAGTGCAGGGACTGTTTGGCTTCTGAGATTCTTGGGATAAATTCCTGAAAATCAGCAAACTGGTATTGGACCTTATTAATAAGGTAATTAACTTTGTTCGGTTGATAGTGATTTTGTGGGCAGTCTCAGAGATATACGCTAAGGTTTTCACAGAGAAAAAGAGGCTATGCCTGGGGTTATCCTTAAAATGTGCCAACCCCATCTGAAACAGGAATGGCACAGTACTTATACTGCTGATGCAGTGGTTCATACCACCCTTCTCTCTATATTTGTCACTCTGGAATTTTTTAAAAAGAAAATCTAAACAAACTCATAACTAAATAGATTCAGTCTCAGACACTAAAGACATAATGTAACAAGAGGTCAATTCTAAGTCCCAGCAGGGGTGTGTGTGTGTGTGTGTGTGTGTGTGTGTGTGTGTATACACTTATGTGTATACAGTTGAAAAAAGGCTCATGAGAAAGTTGTCTGGTGAATTTTTAAATATATGTGGAAGATCCAAGGATAAGAATAGTATGGGGGAGAAAGAGAACAGCGGTGTTCCATCAATACTAAGATTCATTCTACGGCCATAAAAATATCACAGTGATATGGCAAAGACAAGCAGACCGAGAGAACAGAAATGGATTGACACTGCTTAGCACAAAATCTGACTGCCCAGCAGTGGGACTCGGTGTTTTTTTCAACGGGCATGCTAAGAAACTGGACTCTTTCCCCGAAAACCAATTCCACGTGGATTAAAATCTCACATGTGAAAAACAAAGGTACTGCAATGAGGTGAGGAAAGGGGGCGTTATGATCTCAGGGATTCTAAATAAGACACTAAACACATTAGTCACGAGAGGAAATGTTGGTAGCGTCGCCTATATTTGAATTTCAAAGTTCTGGTCAGATGGCAGTCCAAGGAGACTTAAGCGCAAAGCTACAGGAGAAGACAATTGCAAGAGGTTACCGTAAGGATGTGTTGAGTTCATACACAGTCTAGTAACGACACAGGCCAAAGGCTTCATCATAGAAGCCTATCAGCAAGGGACATGCAGACCTAACGCAGAGCGACCATAGAGTCCAGTCCACCCCGGCTGTGTATTTGTCCTCCTGGCATGAACAAGAGTTCCCTTGAATAATAAACTGTGAGCACAATTCAAGACATGTTGTTCAGCATCATTAATGGGTGCTTTTTCATGTGCCTGGACACGAGAGAGAGTGTGTGTGTGTGTGTGCGTGTGCGTGTGCGCGTGTGTGTGTGTGCGCGCGCAGGCTCAAGAGTGCTTACTTGTGGAAGCCAAGATTGACATCAGGAATCATCCTTGATTGCTCTTCCCCCTCATTGTTTTGAGGCCCAGTCTGTTAGTCAGAGCTCGCCTACAGGGCGAGTCTGGTAGCCAACTCCTTCTGAGGATTCCCAGGCCAGGATTAAGGTGGGCGTGGACACCTACTGGCATTTGGACTTGGGCTCTGGGGATCTGAGCTCTGGCCCTTCAGCAAGGGCTTTAACTGCTAAACCATCTGTACAGCCTCCAAATTTCTCTTTTTTATAAGGACACCAGTCGCATTGGATTGGACATCTACCCGACTCCAGAATAACCTAATCTAACTAATTACAACCAACAGTCCTATTTTCAAAGAAAGCCATGTTCTTAGATAACTGGATATTTTAATTTCAGCATATGATCTTTTAAAAAATTATTATTATTATTTTGTTGTTGAGGATTAAGGTAGAGCTTATTAAGGGGGAGAAAGGCTGGAACTCATGGACTCCAGATGTGGAGTGCCATGAGGGCCTACAACGCCAGAGAACCCATGGACTCTAGGCATGGAATCCATGAGAAATAGGCATGCAACTAGGAACAGACTCATGGTACTAGAGGGGCTAGGGCGCCTCCATGAGAAGCAGGCAAGAAACAGACTCATGGCACTTAATACCATGAGGGGCTAGGGTACCTTAAAAAAATTATTTTATTTGTATGTGTGTGTTTGTGTGTAGCTAAGGGCGCAGTGTGGGCCTCTGGAGTCCCAAGGGTGACTTCGGGAATCAGCCTGGATTGTGCAACCTCCTCTTTGCTTTGTTCTGGAATATTCCAGGCTCTGCCTTCCAAGGCTGGGAATACAGTCACCGCCATTTCTGCCTGGCATTTTTACATGGGATCTGAACTCAGAACCTTCTCCTTGCAAGGCTGAGTTTTAACCCCTGAACTATCTCTCCAGCCCAGTGATTTTTTCTGAGACAGGGTTCTTGCTATATAGTTCAGAGTGGTCTTGAAACTACAGTCATCTTCCTGCCTCAGCCTTTTACGTTCTGGCATTAAAGGCATGTGGTACCACGCCTGGCTTTTCCCCCGTCAGTTCTGGGTATTGAGCCAGGACTCACACATGGCAAGTAAGCCCTCTACTACAGAGCTATATCCTCAGCACAACACATGAATCACTGCAGGGTGCAAGCCAGTACACAGCACACACACGAACACTTAGTGGAAGGCATACAACCCTTGCGACAGCCACGATCACAAAGACTCATTCTGCGACGGGGCCGGTGGCCTCAGTGGTATGGTGACATGATCCCTGGAAGATGAAAGAACTGTGGACACAGGCAGAGCGTGAGGAACTTGCTCTTGGTTCCTCTCCAAGTAAGACCCTGTTACTGAAGATACCATACATGTGGATCACAGCACATGGGCAAAATATATCAACTGGAGCCGGTCTCAGGACCGCCTCCTTGCTGGATAGCTTACAGCACTAAAGAGCTGTAGAGAGCAGCAAAACTGCAAAAGAAAATCAACAAACCATAATCCAGAACTTCAGAGACTCTATATCAACCACCTAGAACTAGGCCAGCCTAATCTCTCCCCATCCTGAAGCTCGGGGACATTTGCGGAAGAGGGGGCGGTAAGATTATAAGAGCACAAGGATGGGAGGAGCAATGATATGCGAGATACTCCACACAAATTAGGGCCAAAGCAATCATAATTGGATTTTTGCATGCCCTGCGCAATATCCAACACACTATTGACCCCACAAAGTCTAGCATCTGCTAAAGGCACCAAGATCCTTGGAGGCAAGGGATTGACAGCCACAGTAGTGTTCCTATGCTTAAGGGGAACACAGGAAAAGGTTCAGGGAAATGCCGCTGGGTCCTTGGACATCATTGGAGAGGAGGGCCCAGAGAGAGTCTGGCATGCACATTAAAGGATTCTCCGGGGATTGGGGGGGGGCACTGGGGGATGGAGAGGGAGGGGTGAGGGGAGGGGGAGCAGGGGGCTGGGGGGGGAGGAGGGAGGGAGGGAACCGGTGTACCTATTAAGTTTGTACGAGCAGAAGTAATAATTAAAAAAAAAGAATACTGCAGAAGTTATTGGGAGAGAGAAATAATCACAGACCTCATCAACTTATGAAATCTGTAAGTTGCAATAAAAATCACCATGGCAACAGGTGACCACCAGTGTAATAGTGGCACGAGTATCAACGAGACAACCAAAAGCTTTCTGATTTAATTCAAGACCCGCTTGTCAGAATAGAACACATTCCTGTTACTGTTAACTAGAACAAGAACCTAAAATGGGGAGGGAAATAGACCAATAGGGAAAAGCAGATTATGAGCCTATAGATAGGAAGACATACATTAAACTGCTCTGTAATAGTTGCTACTACACCCATAGATTTGAATAACACTTAGCACTCAGCTTAGAAGTCTTCTACAGCAGAGGTAGAGGATCTCCACACCCTGACAGAATGGACCCTAGGGCAGTAGAAGAGCAGTGAAATGGACAACAATGGTCAGCCATAATGCAGAGTACCAGCAATCCAGCAATGCTCACCCAGAATTAGTCCAACCTAGAGTGGGATTTGGATGAAGGGAAAAGGGACGTGAGGTAGGGGAGGATGGAGGGAAGCAGGGATAAGTACTCAAAAGGCTTGTAAAACTAGAAAATAGAGTGTAGGGAACCTGTGAAAGAATTGTAGAGTGAAGACACAAAAGCACAGATCTTGCTCCTCTGACTGCTTTCCCTTCCCTTTTGGAGTAGGAATCCTGGGGAAGGGTGTAGGTGGGGGAAATGGGGTAGGGTGTTCAGATGTGGATGCCAGTGCCTGAGATGGAGGAAGGCCAGAGCCCAGGCAGAGTGAGGAGGTAGATAGCATGAGAGCCACTGTCACAGCTATGGAGGCTGGAATGAATGATTTATTTAGAGAGATTCAAAGGATCGCCTAACAAAATTCTTATTACCAAGAAAGTGAGTTCTTAAAAGAAATGCTTCCAGGTGATCAAAAATACTGTGACAAATTGAGCACTGTAAGTCACCTGCAGGATGGAACGAGCAGCCCAATGGGTTACTTCTGTGCCTTTCCTGCCACAGATGCCTGAGGTTAAAATCCCAGTGAAACATGAGCTACGAGTCATGGAGAGAGGTCCTGCAGTTATTACCCTACAACTTTCACAGGTGTCAGGGTCTTGAAAAGCAAGGACTGGCTGATGAATGTTCTGGACTGAAGATGACTGAAAAGATAAGACAGTTCAGAGCTGGGTGTGCTCTTAGCTTTGATCCTTTTACTTCAAGGGACCTTATGAGGCCACCTGGTAACACATGCTTTATAATCTTCATATAAAGATTAATATAGTGAGATATTCATGTTATTCTTCTAACTGGTAGAGGTATATGACTCCGATGGAGAATGTGCTTGTATGTAAGAAATATACTTTACACATTTGATGGTAAACTGTCAGGAAAGCAACTTACAGGAAACTTTTTTCGTGCTCGACTTACAAGCTTTATGTAAGTTTAAGGTTATTTTAAGAATTAAAAAAATCGCATATAGTATTATTTTATTATATAAAGCTTAAGAATAGGGCTGGAGAGGTGGCTCAGGGGTTAAGCCTCCGCCTTGCAGGCGGAAGGTCCTGAGTTCGGATCCCAGATCCCACGTATAGATGCCAGGCGGAAGCGGGGGCGGCCTGCGCTTCTGGTCCTGGTAGGGCGGAGCCTGTGAATCCCGGGGCAGAAGGAGGTGGAGGTGTCCGTGGTGGTTTGCGAATTCGTCCGTGGTTTTACACATACACAGACACACACACACACACACACACACACACACACAGACGCGCGCGCACATACACACGCACATGCACACAGTTGAATAAATAATAATAATAATAAAAAAAAAAGCTTAAGAATAGGTGAACTTGCCACAGTGGCCATATCAGTAGACAAATGCTGAAGAGGATAACATAGGAGGATCCCCAGGCCTGGGTCAGCCTGGGGTAGACCTTTGACAGGGGTGGAGCTCAGTGATGGAAGTGTTTCTTAAAGCATACAGGAGACAGACACAGAAGGATCACAAATCCAAGGTCATCCTGAAGGCCAGTCAGGAACGCATGACAACTGGTGAAAGAAAGGGAGAATGGGAGACAGGAAGAACAGGTAAACTTCACTGTTGTTTCAGAATGAGTTACTGAAGATAATCAAGAAATGAGAATCGCTAGTTAGTGCGTAAAAGAGAGGCAAGCACTGCTCTGAGTGCTGATGAAGTTCTGTTCTTGACTGGTAGAGCTTCTGGTGTTTGCACAATCATCAGTCCTTAAACGTACATGAGAATTTAGGCATCCTCTGTATTAATCAATGAATCGCAACAGCGAATCCCTCCGGGCCCACTCATGGCCTAGCTCAGTACCTGGCCCACAGCACATGTTCAAGGAATATTTTTAAAGTATTTACATCTTATGTAATGTGTGGGTGCACACGCGTGTGCGTGTGTGCGTGTGCATGAGTGTGTGGATGTGCGTGTGCGCCTCACAGGACGCCTGCAGGAGGTGCTGCTCTCCTCCACCTCGGGGTCCGGGGATGTGACTCAGGTGTGGTGGCGCATGGACTATTTTTGCCAAGTACCTTTAAGCAGATAAAAGCGTTCTTGTTATCCTTGAACCATTGGCCCGAGACTTCTCACTTCTCACTTCTGACAGGGGCCCGCACACAGTGGGTGCACACACAGCGGGCGCACACGGCGGGCGCACACAGTGGGTGCACACGGCGGGCGCACACAGTGTGTGCACACACAGCAGACGCACACGGCGGGTGCACACGGTGGGCGCACACGGTGGGCGCACACGGCGGGCGCACACGGCGGGCGCACATAGCGGGTGCACACGGCGGGCGCACACAGCGGGTGCACACGGCGGGCGCACACAGTGGGTGCACACACGGCGGGCGCACACAGTGGGTGCACACGGCGGGCGCACACAGTGTGTGCACACACAGCAGACGCACACAGCGGGCGCACACGGCGGGTGCACACGGTGGGCGCACACGGTGGGCGCACACGGCGGGCGCACATAGCGGGTGCACACGGCGGGCGCACACAGCGGGTGCACACGGCGGGCGCACACAGTGGGTGCACACACGGCGGGCGCACACGGCGGGCGCACACAGTGGGTGCACACACAGCAGACGCACACGGCGGGCGCACACGGCGGGCGCACGCGGCGGGAGCACAGCGCTCACTGGAGCGTGCAGCTGGCCCCGCAGACCTTAGTAGGTGCTGCTGTGCACGGCCCCCCGCACGGCGGCCGCGGGGTCCGCGGGGCAGAAGAGCCTCGCCACGCGGTGCCACGGGCTCGGGGGAGCCTCTCGGTGTCTCCTGAAGGACTCCCCCCTGCAGCGGTCGGCAGCGGGTTACCTCGGCAACGGCTGTGCGTTGGCCCCAGCGACACCCCGATGACTCCCGGGAACACGGCGCCTCCGCGGCGGTCGGGGACGGCCAATCGGGGCCTCCTCGGCAAAGACCCCTCAGGACCCCCGTGGCGACCCTGAGGAACGGCTGCTGGGGACCCTCCTCGCAAGGCCCCTCGGGAAGGGCCTCTCCGTCGCGCCCCTGAACAGCCGTGGCAACCGCTCGCGGCTGGAGACGGCCTGGCGCCGCGTCTCCATGGCAACGGCCGTCCCCGTGGGAGGAGGCGCCGCGGCGCCCGCGGTGCATGCTGGGAGGTCTGGCCCCCTAGTGTCGGTTCGCGGCAACTGCAACTGTGCGTTTGCAGAACCGTCGCGAACTCGCGTTTCTCTCGCGCTTTTAAAGCGGCTCGTGCGGATGCGTGCGGCGGGGCGGGGTGCACCGGTAACCGTCGGGAATCGGTTCCCGCCTTCAGCATGTCAGGTTGGGGGGCCGAACTCGGGAGCCCAGCGCGCATGGCAGGCGCTTGTCCCGCTAGGAGCCCACCGGCCCCGCTGGTGCTGCGCGTCCCTTGGAGCACGAGGATGACTTCTTCTTTCCCAGAGTGCAGGCCGCTGCCATTTCTGCCTGGCGTTTTTCCACGGGATGTGGAATCGGAACTCAGGACCTTCTGCTTCTCTGACAGAATCTTAACCCCCTGAGCTTTCTCTCCAGCCACCTGCTTTTTTTTAAGAAGATGGTCGCGGTTTTGCAGGCTGTACTCGGCCTGAAATCTGACTTCCCCTGGGAAACTCAGTCCCGCCTGGCCGGTCTTGATCTCCAGCCATGACGTCCGACTCCTTGAAGTGACCCGCCTTCCCTGAATTGTGTTTGGAAACGTGGGCTGGTGCTGCCCCTAGTTTGTGCCCACCGGAGCCCAGCACCATCGGGCGTCACAGGGAGACCTGGCCACCCCTTGCATTTCATCCTGGAGAAGGATAGTTTCTGCGTTAAGCCCTGCAAGAAGCAGGGCAGCTGTGGTAACCTGTCTGCAGGCCGGCGGGGATGCCCTGGACCCCCGCGTCCTTACGGCACCAGACCGTTCCCACGCCCTGGACCCCCGCGTCCTCACGGCACCAGACCGTTCCCACGCCCTGGACCCCCGCGTCCTCCCGGCACCAGACCGTTCCCACGCCCTGGACCCCCGCGTCCTTACGGCACCAGACCTTTCCCTTTTCAGAACTGCAAACAAGGAACAGAACCTAGTCACTCTAACGGTGATACTTTTTTTTGTGTGGCACTGGGGAGTGAACTCAGGGGTTTTGCACACTCAGCAAATGTGCTCAATGAGTCACACCTCCCAGAAATACAGTTTTGGTTTGTTTTTTTTGAACATGCATGTGCGCACGCTGGTATGTGTGTGTCTGTGTTTGTGTGTGTTTGTTGTCTCTCTGGGTGTTCATGTGTAATCAAAGGACCCTCTGTGTGCCTGTCTCCACACGAACCGTCCTGGACTGGTGTACCTCCTTATTGCTCACTCCGGAATTTCCCAGGCTCCGCATTCCAGAGCGTAGTGTATAGTCTGCCACCATTTCCACCAGTGTTTTTTTTTAAATTTTTTTTATTTCTTATTTATTCAATTGTGTGTGTGTGTATGTAGAACCACGGACGAATTTGGGAACCACCATGGACCGCCTCCACCTCCTCCTTGTTTAGTCTGCCCCTGGGATTCACAGGCTCCGTCCTACCAGGACCAGAAACGCTGGCCTCCCCGCTTCCGCCCAGCGTCTATACGTGGGATCTAGGATCCGAACTCAGGACCTTCTGCCTTCAAGGCAGAGGCTTAACCCCTGAGCCACCTCTCCAGCCCCACCCGGTGTTTTTTTTTTTATGTGGGATCTGGGATCCAAACTCAGGTCCTTCTGCTTTTGAGGCAGAGGTTTAACCTCTGAGCCATCTCTCCAGCCCTCAAAACAGTATTTACAAGATAAATTAATTATGCTCTTTATTTTAGTTGCTGGTAAACACTTGGCCCAATCTATTTAGAGTAACAAGGAATTTTTATTTATATTCACAGGCATGGGTTGTTCTCTATTATTGCAAAAAAGTTATGCCAATATCAGGACCTGAGAGAACGAGTCAGACTGTATCCACAAGAGCGAGAGCAGGCACAAACTAACACATACCTTCTAGCTTCCAGTCTGCCTAGCTCTCCTCCATCTTACCCTCCTGCCCAGGGAGCTGTGTGGGTCTTGTGGGTCTTCCCATGTTAATTAGAAATCTCCCTCACACTTGTCAGGGCTTGCCTCGACTACTTTCCCATAGGTGTGCCTTAAAGGTTCAATTCTCAGTTGTCAAGGTGACCCCTGTAGCCAACAGATGCATCCTGTGTGCAATTCTCAGGAATGAACAGCTGTTTCCATGGGGGGGGTGTCATAGTTAAGCACAGGTATCAACTTGACTGTTGAGGGTTTGAGCCCTGGGAACAGTTGTAGAGAGTTGATGGTTGAGTTAAGCCCAGAGCAAACCTGAAGGAGATTGTCTAGCTGATGGGGAAGACCCAGCCCATGGTGGGTGGGATTAGGCCCTGGATAAATCACAGAGAGCTGGTTGAGAGAGTCGGCATCCTTCTGTATACTTGGCCAGACATGCTGGTCTGGCAAGTAAGGATTGTCCCTCTCTCAGCCGTTATGCAGTGATGGTGTGGCCAGTTCCCTCGGCCCTGGTGTTGATGTGTGCTCTCCCGTCAAGCTGGACTGAGAACTGTAACCAGAAATCACAAGAGAATAAACCCCTTGTTCCCTTAAGCCGTGTGATGGTCATTTATCAGCAACCATGCAGGCTGACTGCAACAGGGGAGATGAGAAACTGGTGTCACTCCAGGAAGATGAGCAGCTTTCTAGAGATGGACAGTATGGTGGCTGCATGCTTCGAGCGGTTCAGAGAGTGACTCTTGTTACATACGTGTATTTTACCGCCACAAAAGTTTTAATGGCATCCACTCCTCGATCATTGTAGCCACATGTCAGGTACCCAGGAGGCCTGTGTGGCGGTACCCACACTGGCAGGTGTAAAGAGTACCTTCCCCAGTAATGCTCAGTGGCAGAGTACTTACACAGCATGCACAAAGTCCTCACTCCCATTTCCAGCATTGCAAAGAGGAGAAAGAAAAGAAAAGCAGTTGTGACCTGGCAGCTGTTTCCACGCGGCACTAAGTGGAGCCACTTCATGGAAAAGCAAAGTGGTGACTTCAGGTAACGAAGCAGAAGTCACACAAGGCGATTGCAGAATATCTTCCACCAGACAGCAAGGAATTACCGAGGTAATAGCATGTTGGAGGTCATACCAGCCAGGTGGAAGGGGTCTCCACGGGTGGAAGGGGTCTCCACTGGCCACAGTAAGGACAGTTCCAGCATTTGAAAGACAGAAGGGGATTGAAACACAGTAAACGCATTAGATCCATGAGTTCGTGTGAGAAATAAAAGCAAGAGCCGGTGCGATGGCTCAGGGAAGAAGGGCACCTGGGCCACCTGGAGCCCTGAGCTCCATCCCTGAGCCCACATGGCGGAAAGGGAGCGCTGTCCTCTGACTTCCACACCAGTGCTGCGGTGTGCGCTGCCTGAGTGAGAGATCCTATCTCAAAAACAAGATGGCGGGCTGGAGAGATGGCTCTGGAGTTAAAGCCTTTGCCCTGAAGCAAATGGACCTGAGGTCAGATCCAAGTTCTCACACAAGGGCAGAGGCCTGAGCTTCAGCCCTGGAGGGCAGAGCCAGGGAAGCCTCAGAGCAAAGCAGTAAGGAGGTCGAGTGGCCCAGGATGATTCCCAAAGTCACCCTGAAGCTTCCACAGGCACATGGGGTCCTCCTTTACACACACACCTACACACCCGTATCTACACCCCCAAACACACAAGTAGAGAAGCAGCTGAGGAAGAACCTGATGTTGGTCTCTGGCATCGACATGCACGCATGCGCGCACGCGCGTGCACGGGCACACACACACACACACACACACACACACACACACACACCAGAGAGGAAGAGAGAAAGAATAAGAAGTATTTTAGGGGCTGGAGAGGTGGCACAGGGGTTAAGCCTCTGCCTTGCAGGCAGAAGGTCCTGAGTTCGGATCCTAGACCCCACATATAGATGCTGGGCGGAAGCGGGGGCGGCCTGCGTGTCTGGTCCTGGTAGGGCGGAGCCTGTGAATCCCGGGGCAGAGTAAACAAGGAGGTGGAGGCGTCCATGGTGCTTCCCTAATTTGCCCGTGGTTCTACACACACACACACACACACACACATACACACATGCGTGCACACGCACACATGCACAATGAATAAATAATAATAGTAAAATAAAAAAACTTTAAAAAGTATTTTAAAAACTCACTGGTCACCTTTTCAGGGCATTGGGACGCGGTCCTGAAATCCGTTGCGGCAGCCATGTGGGGGCAGCTGCTGAGCAATGACTACACAGACACGTCCACGGCCGCGGTGAAGACACGAGGCGTCCCCCAAAGACTCACGAGCTGAAGTCTTGGGTCCCAGCTGCCGTCCAGTCACTGAGAGATGATTGGATTGTGGAGGCTCTGACCTAATTAGTGGTCCCTTGATGGAGTTACAGTTTGATTGTGAGATGGTGGAAACTGGTTGCAGGAAGCGGCTGTTGCATGGGGAACCGTGGAAGAGACTTGTCCCCGGCCCTGCCTGTCCTTCCCCCTTCCAGCAGCCACTAGGTGAGCACTGTCCCTTCCCCTCTTCCAGCCACCAGGGAGCACTGTCCCTTCCCTCTTCTGGTCACCAGGGAGCACTATCCCTTCCCCTCTTCCAGCCACCAGGGAGCACTGCCCCTTCCCCTCTTCCTGCAGTCACCAGGGAGCACTGTCCCTTCCCCTCTTCCAGCCACCAGGGAGCACTGTCCCTTCCCCTCTTCCAGCCACCAGGGAGCACTGTCCCTTCCCCTCTTCTGGTCACCAGGGAGCACTGTCCCTTCCCTCTTCCGGTCACCAGGGAGCACTGTCCCTTCCCTCCTCCTGCAGTCACCAGGGAGCACTGTCCCTCCCTCTTCCTGCAGTCACCAGGGAGCACTGTCCCTTCCCTCTTCCTGCAGTCACCAGGGAGCACTGTCCCTTTCCTCCTCCTGCAGTCACCAGGGAGCACTGTCCTTCCCTCTTCCTGCAGTCACCAGGGAGCACTGTCCCTTCCCTCTTCCTGCAGTCACCAGAGAGCACTGTCCCTTCCCTTTTCCTGCAGTCACCAGGGAGCACTGTCCCTTCCCTCTTCCTGCAGTCACCAGGGAGCACTGTCCCTTCCCTCTTCCAGTCACCAGGGAGCACTGTCCCTTCCCTCTTCCAGTCACCAGGGAGCATTGTCCCTTCCCTCTTCCTGCAGTCACCAGGGAGCACTGTCCCTTCCCTCTTCCTGCAGTCACCAGGGAGCACTGTCCCTTCCCCTCTTCCAGCCACCAGGGAGCACTGTCCCTTCCCTCTTCCTGCAGTCACCAGGGAGCACTGTCCCTTCCCTCTTCCTGCAGTCACCAGGGAGCACTGTCCCTTCCCTCTTCCAGTCACCAGGGAGCACTGTCCCTTCCCTCTTCCTGCAGCCATCAGGGAGCACTATCCCTTCCCTCTTCCAGTCACCAGAGAGCACTGTCCCTTCCCTCTTCCTGCAGCCATCAGGGAGCACTGTCCCTTCCCTCTTCCAGTCACCAGGGAGCACTGTCCCTTCCCTCTTCCTGCAGTCACCAGGGAGCACTGTCCCTTCCCTCTTCCTGCAGTCACCAGGGAGCACTGTCCCTTCCCTCTTCCTGCAGTCACCAGGGAGCATTGTCCCTTCCCTCTTCCAGTCACCAGGGAGCACTGTCCCTTCCCTCTTCCAGTCACCAGGGAGCACTGTCCCTTCCCTCTTCCTGCAGTCACCAGGGAGCACTGTCCCTTCCCTCTTCTGGTCACCAGGGAGCACTGTCCCTTCCCTCCTCCTGCAGTCACCAGGGAGCACTGTCCCTTCCCTCCTCCTGCAGTCACCAGGGAGCACTGTCCTTCCCTCTTCCTGCAGTCACCAGGGAGCACTGTCCCTTCCCTCTTCCTGCAGTCACCAGAGAGCACTGTCCCTTCCCTCTTCCTGCAGTCACCAGGGAGCACTGTCCCGTCCCTCTTCCAGTCACCAGGGAGCACTGTCCCTTCCCTCTTCCTGCAGCCATCAGGGAGCACTGTCCCTTCCCTCTTCCTGCAGCCACCAGGGAGCACTGTCCCTTCCCTCTTCCTGCAGTCACCAGGGAGCACTATCCCTTCCCTCTTCTGGTCACCAGGGAGCACTGTCCTTCCCTCTTCCTGCAGTCACCAGGGAGCATTGTCCCTTCCCTCTTCCTGCAGCCACCAGGGAGCACTGTCCCTTCCCTCCTCCTGCAGTCACCAGGGAGCACTGTCCCTTCCCTCTTCCAGTCACCAGGGAGCATTGTCCCTTCCCTCTTCCTGCAGTCACCAGGGAGCACTGTCCCTTCCCTCTTCCAGTCACCAGGGAGCACTGTCCCTTCCCTCTTCCGGTCACCAGGGAGCACTGTCCCTTCCCTCCTCCTGCAGTCACCAGGGAGCACTGTCCCTCCCTCTTCCTGCAGTCACCAGGGAGCACTGTCCCTTCCCTCTTCCTGCAGTCACCAGGGAGCACTGTCCCTTCCCTCTTCCTGCAGTCACCAGGGAGCACTGTCCCTTCCCTCTTCCTGCAGTCACCAGGGAGCACTGTCCCTTCCCTCTTCCTGCAGTCACCAGGGAGCACTGTCCCTTCCCTCTTCCAGTCACCAGGGAGCACTGTCCCTTCCCTCTTCCTGCAGCCACCAGGGAGCACTGTCCCTTCCCTCTTCCTGCAGTCACCAGGGAGCACTGTCCCTTCCCTCTTCCGGTCACCAGGGAGCACTGTCCCTTCCTTCCTCCTGCAGTCACCAGGGAGCACTGTCCCTTCCTTCCTCCTGCAGTCACCAGGGAGCACTGTCCCTTCCCTCCTCCTGCAGCCACCAGGGAGCACTGTCCCTTCCCTCCTCCTGCAGCCACCAGGGAGCACTGTCCCTTCCCTCTTCCTGCAGCCACCAGGAAGCACTGTCCCTTCCCTCTTCCTGCAGTCACCAGGGAGCACTATCCCTTCCCTCTTCTGGTCACCAGGGAGCACTGTCCCTTCCCTCTTCCTGCAGTCACCAGGGAGCATTGTCCCTTCCCTCTTCCTGCAGCCACCAGGGAGCACTGTCCCTTCCCTCTTCCAGTCACCAGGGAGCACTGTCCCTTCCCTCTTCCTGCAGTCACCAGAGAGCACTGTCCCTTCCCTCTTCCTGTAGCCACCAGGGAGCACTTTTGCTCTGCCACATACTTGCCAGGATGCGCTGCCTCACTGCGGCCAGATGAGTGAGGCACTGACACCTTTGAATGGCTGAGGTGTCCTCGCCCTTCCCAGCCGGGCCTGGTTTGGAGCCCGTATCTCCAGGAGGCTGAGCTGGGAGGACAGCAGGTTCAGGACCTGCTTGGGCTGCAGTGAGTTCAGGACCAAAGCAGCAAGGGCAGGGCCGGGGATGCAGCGGGTCGTGGGACGCTTGTGCACCTTCGGTGGGCTCCTGGGTTCAGTGTGCAGAACAGACAGTAAGTGAGCAGATAACTAAGAACTCTTCCCTCTCTCAATCCCTTTCTCTGGGGTGTTGGTCATGAAGCAAAAACCTGAGGGCCGTGTCCACCACACTCCTACTGGACACCCCGCCCTTCCAGCAGCCTGCCCAAACCCATGCCAACCCCGCGTGTGATGGGGTGGCCATCCCTTTTGCGATGCCGTGTGAGAAGGCCACCGGAGGCTCCTCTTCCCTGATCCTTGAGGGGTGTGAGCAGCTAGTAAACCTCGTGCACCCCTCATTCCATCCCCTGGTCCGCCACCTGGAGGAGCCCGTTGACACAGCTGCGGAGGAGCCGTCTGAGAAAGCAGGTCGGGAGGCCGTGGTAGCTGGTAGAAGCCCCGTCGCCCCATTGGGAGCAAGGGAAAAGCAGGACCGGAGTAAGGACTGAAGCTGGAGCTGCTGAGATCCAGGAAGACGAGTCTCCATTGAGCAGGCTTGCTGTGCCTACGCCAAGTTCTTATGTGTGTAATGAATTTGGGGTGTGTGTGTATGTGTGTGTGTTGAGTCCATATGAATCAGAGGGCTTTGTGTGTACTTGTAGAGGCCCAAAGGGGACTTGGGGAATCATCCTGGACTGCTCTACCTCCTTTGGCTTTTGCTCTGGGAGTTCCCAGGCTTCACCTTTCAGGCCAGAAGTGGCTGCCACCATTTCTACCTGGCATTTTTACGTAGTATCTGGGATCTGAGCTCAGGTCCTTCTGCTTGTGAGGCAGTCTGCTTGTGAGGCAGTCTTCACCCTGGAGTGATCTCTTTAGCCCTAGGCCAAGGTCTTGATTGAGGTGGACTAGTGCGTTGCTTGTGGGTCGAGGACAGGCAGATGTCTCCAAGACCCTCTGGCCTGACTGCAATCCTCTGCTTTCAGAGGAAGAGGAAGCACCTGACCGTTCAGGAGGATGCTAAGGAGACCCCCCATACACACACTAAAGGCAAAAGGGTTCCCGTTGGGTTCTGACTGGCTGCCAGGCTGGTAGTGAGGAGCAAGATGTAGTTTGTCCTGCTAAGTAAGATTCACAGGAGGCTGCAGAGCTGTACTGACCCCGTTCTCGACCCAAGAGCTCACAGAGACGTCACTCCCAGTGAGATTCCAAATTACCAATAAAGCACGGGCTGTCTATCCTGACCTGCGAATTGGGGTGAGGGTGACAGGCAACTCCCCAGACAGGCCAGTTTTCACTGCATGATAAGAAAGCCCCCTGCACTTCACCTTACAGAGACTTCCAATTTCTGTCCAACTCTGATGGCTCCTTCCTGTCCCAGCCACCCTGCCCATGCGGCTCTTCCGCCATGCCCAGCAGACGTCTTTCCTCGCGGTCCTGTTCATGAACTGCTAACGGAAGTGGTCAGATTCGCTTTCCTTCCAAACGGGGCCTCACCATGTGGCACACGATGTGAATTTTATCTCTGCTTTTGAGATACTTCTGCCTCGCCCTCCCAAGTGCTGGGCTGTGGATATGCACCAGCCCACCCAGTTGGAACTGTGTTCTTTAATGCCCAGTCAGATGCAAACACAGCCGAATAAAAAAGAATAGCACCTTGTGCCCTGAGAGATCCAGAGTCCATGACAGGTAGGCCCACAGGAAAGGGTTGGAAGTGGTCATCAAAGAGGCCAAACTTAAGATTAGGAAAGGGACAGTTTATCAGCCAAGTGCAATCTCTCAGGTAGGAAGCTTTGATTCTTTTGTAAGACCCCAGTGGTGGTAAAAACCCATGCCAAAAATGGAAAATCTTTCAAAGTCTATGGAAAGTATAAACCACGAATCCAAGAAAGTAAGCCAAATGAATCAGGGAAAAGTCACACCAAGACATACGATAACTAAATGGATGGAAGTGAGAAATAAGAATCCTTGAAAACAGCCAGAGAAGATACCCAACCTCAGCAGGGCATCAAAGGGAAATCAGACAAGCTGTGAGCCTGGGAGAGACAGGCTGACAATGTAGAAGGAGAACAGCCGGAAGACACACCTGGGATCACTGGCACAATGAAGCTAGACCGCCGCAGACAAGGTACTGGAAACACAGCTTTCTTTTTAAATTTTTCATATGAAGGTGGAGCAGGAGAGACAACTCAGCAGGTAAAGACACCTGCATGCAAACCTGGTAACCAGAGTTGGGTTCTCAGATCCCGCACGATGGAAGGAGAGAAGCAGCCTCTGAAAGTTGTCCTCTGACCTCCGCACACACAACGCAGCATGCGGGTACCTGCCCGGCTCTCTCTCTCCTCTTTCTGTGTCCCTCAGATACAATGTTTTAAAAATAGAGAAAAAACAAAGCTGGCAGTGTAGCTCAGTGGTACAGCGATTGGCACGTGCGCGTGTGTGTGTGTGTGTGTGTGTGTGTGTGTGTGTGTGTGTGTGTGTGAGGTCCTGGACTTAATCCCTGCAATGCAGAATTCAATAATGAATAAATAAGTAAATAAATGTAAATAAATGGCGGTGCTACTTCTGACCTCCTAGACATCTAAAAAAAATTGGCAAAATCTACAAGACAACAACAGTTCTCTTGTCTCTGAGAGTGAGGGAACCAAGGATAGAGACAGGAGAGGTGGGAAGTGGCCGAACTAGTCCTCCAACGACCCTGATTTGCTCCCTGGGAAAGCTTCCACGTCATGCCCAAGCATGGGGAAGAGCAGTCAAGAAAACAGATGAGGTGGATTATTTCAACAAGATTAATCTGAATAACTTTGCCCACCCCAAAGCTATTTTAGGGAAATGTAAAATGAACAGGTGAATCCCAGACTGGGTTAAAGTATTTGCAAAATGCCTATTTAAAGAAAGACTTGTATCTTAAACACATAAATAACTCCCACAGTTCAATAGAAGTCTGATTAATCTCATTTTTTTTAAATTAGCAAGACTTGAATAGGCAAACCACTAAAAGAAGACATACAAATAAACATATAAAAGGGGGCTCAGCAGCTTAGCCATTAGAAATTGCACATAAAATTCACGACCAGATACCTGAGCATAGCCAACACAGTGACCGGAATTCAAGCAGGAGGGTGGGTAACTTGAAATCTCACACATTACAGGTGGGAACACTGTGGAAAACAGATTGTCAATGTCTAATAAATTAAGCACACACCCCCCTGAAATCCAGTAATCCTACGCCTACATGTTTATCCAAAAGAAATGAAAACATATGTGCACTCAAAGACTTGTACTGGAACGTGCAAAACAGTTTTGTTCATAATAGTCCAACTGGAATCAGCCCAGATGACCACCAACGTGTCAGGAGAGAAACAAACTCAAGCGTACAGACAGCACAATACAGTCAACAGTAAAAACTGTGGGTGCAACAATGAGCCTGGCTTGACTCTCACAAGCATTGTGGCAAGTGAAAGAAGTCGGAGGCAGAAGGCAGTCATGTTAATCAGCGTTCTCTAGAACAGAACCGACAGAATGGATTTTTATGTGGAATATATAGGGAACATAATAGATTAATTTACAAAATGATACCACAGTAGTGTGATAGTAGCTGCCTGTAACTGCTGAGTTCTTGAGGTGATATCCCAACACACCAGGAGTGGACTCAACGCATCAAGAAGACACAGGGCAGGAGAGGGCAAGTCCCTCCCCCTTGCACTTCTTTTATCTGCTCCACTGCTGGAAAGCACCACCCCTTCTGGGCTGGGTCCTCCATGTCAAACAACCACCTGCAGGCTTGCTCAGGGGCTTGCCCTAACTATCAATTCTCCGCAGCTACGCCTCAAATTCAGCTTACACTGGCAAGTTCACACCTGGATCTATCTAGTAACCTATCATTGAGAAATTCCAAACGGGCCTCAAGCATGCTTCTCACCTTTAGCGGACCATTTCCAAGCTACTGAAGGAAGAAGGCAGGATGAAGTTCCTGCGTCTGAGGACGGGGGAGGGGGAAGGGGGGAGGGGGGAGAGGGGTGGGGGGCATTCCTCCTGGCCGTGCTCATTGCTGCATGTTCCTGCCACAGCAGGAAGCTAACTCCACTAGTTGCAGCCAGACAAACAAGATCTAAGCCAGGCTTTTATGGGCAAGTCCCCGAATGATTGGGATTCACTGGGTCGATACCACATGCAGAGAATTGGGTCTCAAGAACCAAGAGGCGGAGTTCTTAGAAGCCATTTGGCATTATTTTGCTTATATTTTACCTTTGTGATGATTCCATTTATGTGGAAAAACAAACCTACTGACAGAAAGCAGATACCAGTGGCCACCAGGCGCGACAGGGAACATGATAAGGCGAAGAGATGTACCACATCAGGAGGTGGCCATCCAACCCCAGGTGGATCCAAAGACCCGCCCAAGTTTCATGGAACATGAAAGTTAAAATCAGTGATTCTACTGTAGGCAAGTTTTATCTTAATAGAGTTGATTAAAAATAGAATTTAGGACAGGGAATTGGCTCAATAGGCAAAATGCTTATTGCAGAAACACAAGAATATGAGAATCCCATGCTGAAATGCTGGGTGTGTGGCATGCACTTGCAGTCCTGGCGTGCACCTGCAGTCCTGGCGTGCACCTGCAGTCCCGGCGCTGGGGAGGTGGAGACTGAGGAGCCTGGAGCTCCTTGGCCTGCTAGTCTTGCCCAGTTGGTGAGCTCCAGGTAAGATTCTGTCCAAAACATAAGGTGTAATCAAGGTAGACGTCTGACACATGCATGTGTGGACACACACACACACACACACACACACATACACACACACACACACACACACACACACTCTACAACAATCCACACACGGACTTGAAGTCCTGATCTAGCCTGCTGCCCATGCCGGCCTGGCTCTGCTTCTGTCTGCACTTGCTCGGGGCCTTAGTGCCATCAGTTCTGGAATGGCAAGTCTCAGCTCATTATACATACATATGTGCATATATGTGAATGTGTATGTATAGACACATATTTTTTATATGTGTAGGTGCATGTTCATGCAGAAGAGGGCACTGCATGCACCCGTGGAGACGAACGGTGTCTTTGAGAATCATCCTAGATTGCTCTTCTTCCTTACTGCTTTTCTCTGGGGTTTTCCAGGCTTCGCCTTCCAGGGTCCACAGTGCAGACCACCACTGCTTCTGCCCAACACTTTTACATGGGATCTTGGGATTTGAACTCAGGTCCTTTTGCTTTCAGGGCAAAGGCTTAACCTCTGAGCCATCTCTCCAGCCCTCAGCTCATGCTTTATTGTAGGACATTCCTCACAGTGTCACCTCGTTGCTGAGGTCCACAGCTTAAGTCCCTCAGCATATATTCTGTTGTGAATTCTCTCTGTAGTTTAGTGATCATGTCTTCTGGTGGGGGACACTTTTATCTCTTACATTCAGCATCTAAACCAATTTCTGACATTGCATTAGGATTACTAATTGCGTATGTTTGGGAGCATGAACCCTGACATGTTCAGGGTCCGTGGGTCTATGCACGAGGAGGTTGAGTAAATGTGTTGCGACATCAAGCATGAGAAAGATGACAGCAAACCTGGTTCTGGTTTTGTTTTAGACGGGGGATTGCTGCACAGCCAGGCCAGCTGGAGCACCCCATTATCTCACCTCCGACTCCCAAGTGTTGGGATTCCTGATGCTCACAGCCGTGCCTGACGGGCTTGCCCAGGGAGGGCAAGGAAGGCCGGGCTTGCCCAGGGAGGGCAAGGAAGGCCGGGCTTGCCCAGGGAGGGCAAGGAAGGCCGGGCTTGCCCAGGGAGGGCAAGGAAGGCCGGGCTTGCCCAGGGAGGGCAAGGAAGGCCGGGCTTTCCTTGCAGGATGCACCGGGACGGCCCACAGGGGTCCAGTCCGACCCCGTGCGTGTCCAGTGTAGGCAGTTTCCGGAGTCTTCATGTAACCGGCTCAGTCATGCTAGCATCCTGCATACCGTGTTCTTCTTACTTGACTGACAGCCCTTTGTTAGAAATGTTACCTTGTGTTTAAAGTTTTCATTCACATGAAAGACCTCAAACTGTCACTTTAAAAACAAAATTTGGGGGCTGGAGAGGTGGCTCCGGGTTAAGCCTCTGTCTTGAAGGCAGAAGGTCCTGAGTTCGGATCCTAGACCCCACGTATAGAAACTGGGTGGGGGGGGGCGGCCTGCGTTTCTGGCCCTGGTAGGGCAGAGCCTGTGAATCCTGGGGCACAGTAAACAAGGAGGAGGTGGAGGCGTCCAGGTGGTTCCTGAATTCGCCTGTGGTTCTACACACACACACACACACACACACACACACACACACGCACGCGCACACGCACACACACGCGCACACGCACACATGCACACACACATGCACACACATGCTCACACACACATACACATGCACACACATGCACACATGCATACACACACATACACACATGCACACGCGCACACACACTATCTCGAGCACACCTGGGGGGGCCTGTGCCGCTGACTTCTACCTCCCTGGAAGGGCCGTTTCCACACACTGCCAGAGCCCAGGGGTGCTGGACGATCAACGGTCACGTCCTCAGGGTAGCAGGGCGTACTTTGGCTGCCGGATAGAGTCTCGGGATGCTCTGTCCCTACCGAACTGAGGTCCTGGTTCTCAGCCTGACCCTTACTGTTTTATTCCACATTACATCATGAGGGTACATGTCTGTTTATAGTTACAATACAATTGTTTTGCCTCATTTTGATATTACACATTTTCACTTCTTATGTCTTCCACAGTCCGTATCACACCACAGCTAGGCTGACACAGACACCCACTTATCTATCACACAGTTTAAGTTGACACAGCGGCCCACTTATACATACAATGGTTTTCATATTCAGTTGTTTTCATATTCTTTTAATATTACACATAGACTTTCTTATTCCATATGCATTTCTTCCTCACTGAAACTCTCCTCATGCTCTCCACACACACACAATTGAATAAATAAAAAAAATTTAGGCAGATTGGTGAGATGGCTCAGTGGTTAGAGGCGCTCGTATCCAAGCATGAAGAAACCTGGACCTACGGTCTGTGTGGGCTGAGGCCCACGAGTCTGCTCCCCCCCCCCTCGCGCTCTCTCTCTCAATAAACAAAATACTTCTTTTTTTAGTTTTATTCATTTTCTTTGTGTATGTCAAAAACAAAATACTTCTAAAAACTGGAAACCACACGTGTGTCTGTAAGACAACGCATCGGGTAAAGGCGCTCCTCTCACCAGCCTCGCACTCCGCACACAGAGGAAACCACTCCTGAACGTTGTCCTCTGACCTCCACGAACACTTTCTGGCACGTCCACTGACACTCCACACGTGCATCAAGCACCTGCACACAGTGACACACTAAATAACAGTAAAAAGAATCTAAACAAATCGAGCATAGACTCCTAACTTCTCCACATGAAATTCTAGTCGTAGTCCTTGGATGTCTGGCTCGCTGAGGCAGAAGAGGATGTCCGGGGGTCTCAGTGGTTGTTGGCTCTTGGGTCTTGATGACTAATGCAACAAGAGTTAAGCCTGTTTTCTGAGGGGACACATAATCCCTTGAGAAGGTGGAGATTTTGCTCTTAATCCTTGCTGCCAAGTTTCTTCTGCTCGCCCCAGTGACTCCATATGAAACTTGAAAGATTAATAATTACACTCGGCAAAACCCTATTTGTATCGCTGCCATTTTCCCTGCTTTGTGCGTGTTCCCAGGAAAGTAACAAAGCCGCTTCACTAATGCATCAGTAGAGATTTTAAATTTAGCCAGTGCAGTTTCCTCTGGTGAGCTGTGACTCACTCCACCTCCTGGGGCCGACCTGCTGCTGCCGGGCCGAGGCCGTGGGCTCCGGCCAGCTCCTTGCCGGAGCCTCATGCTCCGTGGTCCCTTCCTGTGCACTAGGAACGCTGACCAAGTGGTCATCCGAAGCTAAGGCGAAGGACTCTGCGAGGCAGGCGTGTGACCAGCAGGAGGCCCGGCAGACAGCACTTCCTTGGCCTTTCACTGACATGCAGCGCTGTTCAAGGAAAAACACAATGACTCTTGGGGCTGCTAGGGATTCACACCCTCTGGGGTCCTGCTCAGCACCACGTGGGACAGCATCTCCTGCACAGAACGGAGAGGCCGCAGCCTCTGCCCACAGCATCCACCGAGCACTGTGAATAGATTCCACCTGATGAGGAAAAATTGGAATTTTTGCATGTCTAGTAAGCAGGAAGGGAGGTGTGTCTTAGTTTCATATTTCCATTGCTGCAATAAATACATAACTCAAATAATTGTGGGGAGCAAGAGGATTTTTATTCTGGCTCAGGAATAAAATAGTCCATTATGTCAGGAGAGTTACAGCCTGGGTGGGAGAACTGGTCAGATCCATGTACAGTAAGAACAAGACAGCCAGGGCCAGAGCGAGTCCCTCCCCGTCGCTCTGCACGGCAGGCGTGGATGTGTGCGTGTGGTACGTGTAGAGAGGGCACTGGGTGTGTTTACAGAGGCCCAAGGGTCGCTTCAGGAATCATACTGGATTAATCTACCTCCTTATTGCTTTGCTCTGGGGTTTCCCTTCCATGGCCAGAAGTGCAGGTGCTTTTTTATGTGTGACCTGGGGATTTGAACTCTTGTCTTTGGGAGGCAAAGGTTAAATGAACCCTCTCTCCAGCCCCAGTACAAACTGTCTAACTTCCCAGTCTGCCAGAGTGCAGTTAGCTTTCTAGCACATCCACTTGCCAAAGGTGTAGTTCTCCCCACTGTGGGCAGGTCTTTCCCCCACCAGTCATGCCATTAGATCATTTCCCGCAGGCTTGCCTTAACGAGATAATTCCTCATAGATGTGCCCAAGGGGTCAGTTCTGAAATATCAGGTTGATAGGTGAAACTACCACAGAGGCATGTTCACCTGGTGCAGACCGGATATGAGGGGACACTTTTCTTGTCACTGAAACACAATATCTAAGGGAAGGAGCTCAAGAAGGAAGGTTTAATGTCAGCCTGAGGAAGGATGGCAGCTTTAGCAGCTCTGGCTGTGGCTTCGGAGGGCAGGGCAAGCACTCATGCATCTGTGGTCAAGAAGGGGGGGATGGGGGAGGATGCGGTACTCTGCCCCCTTCCCCCTTGGCTCTTTCTCAGTTTGAGACCCCAGCCTGTGGCATGTTACCACCACGTGCAAAGTGGGTCTTCCCTTCCCAGTTAACCCTCTCTGAAACACCCCCATGGGTCTGCGCAGAGGTATGTGTATCTCTTGGGCAATTTCTAATCTAGTCAGGTTGATGATGAAGACTGATCATCCCAGGGGAACGGGGAGATAGGATCAAATGCCTAGGCTTCAAGCCCCAAGTTCTTTTTAAAAAAATCTTTTTATTTACTTATTTATGAGAGAGAGAGAGAGAGAGAGAGAACCATCGTACACTAAAGGAGACCAGAGGACAATTTTCTGAAGTCATTTCTCTCCTTACACCATGTGGGCGCCTTCCCCGCTTTCTATTCAATTGACGTTCTTACAGCCTAGTAGAGACCCCCACCCCATGCTCTCGGGTGCTAAAACCAGAGAAAGGGCCCCTTCGCGCAGCTGGCAAGGATGCCCGCCTGAGGTACCACACTCCCGGTGGCTGGCACAAGGGTGCCCTGCGCCCTGGGAGAGAGAACGTGGGACCCACCTGTGGTGTCTGTGGGTGGGAGAGCAAGCCATGCTCCTGCGGGCACACACCGCAGACACGCGAGGCCTCGCCGCTGGCCTTGCGAGCTCAGCAGCGGGCGTTCCTGGAGTGGACCCGGAGCTCAGAACCGGAGCTCAGAACCGGAGCTCAGAACCTACACAAAAGCCTTGCTGTTGTCCCGCAGTGATAATCTGGCACTCCGGGGGTGGAGCCAGGAGGGTCAGGACTTCAAGTTCATCCTCAGCTACAAAGCAAGTTCCAGGCCAGCGTGGACTACATGGGACTCCCAAGGAGCTGGGACTTCAGGTGTCCCCCACTGGCAGCAGTCCATCTGCCCTTTTCTTTGTGCGGGGGGGGGGGGTGTTTTCATAAGTTCCCGTCATGATATCTGCTGACACCAGACATCAGAAGGGGCTAATTGGACAGAGTGGACACTGACTAGTGTGTGCCTCGCTTTCCAAGGGAGAGTCTCACACTTCGTGCTCCAACGAGCTGAAATGAAAGACGCTTGCGTCTCCTATTTCCCAAAGAGGGGGCTGTCAGCATTGTCAGCTGCGCCCTCTTTAGGAGGTATCGTGGACCGGTGTAATGGGGTCTTCCCTTGTCAGGCCGGGACACGGGCCAACCCAACAGCGCCGAGCAGACTGCTCTGTCAGGGGGGAATGGAGAGGAAGGGTCTCTTGGAAGCAGGAATCTCTGCAAATGGCATTTTCAGTGTCTTTTTTGACATAGGACATTCCTGGCTCAGGCAGCCGGGACCTGTGATCCCCCACAAACAGGCAAGCAAGCTGGGTCTCGGGGATGGATGGGGCTCTGAGGAGCCTGTGGGTCCACGGCGTCCCACGCAGGTCTTGTGTCCTGGCAGACACGCGGGAGACAAGTTTGCAGACAGCGAGAGCAGCCGTTGCAAGATCCCAGGTGCCCAACTCCAGGCCCGCAAAGGAGGGGACAAGGTGCTCGCGACTCTACGACGCCTCCGGAGCGGGTGCAGAGTCGGAGGTGGAGCGGGAAGCTGAGGGTGCGCGGGAGCTGCGGGGCGCGCAGGAGCGTTCGGGGCGCGCGGGAGCCGCGGGTGCGCCCGATTGTGCGGGGTGCGCGGGAGCCGCGGGTGCGCCAGAGCGTGCGGGGCGCGCGGGAGCCGTAGGGTACGCGGGACCCGCGGGTGCGCAGAATCGCTCCGGGTGCGCAGGAGCTTGTGGGGTGCGCCGGAGCGCGCGGGGTGGGCGGGAGCCGCGGGTGCGCCCGAGAGCGCGGCGGGGGTGGGGCGGGCGCTCGGGGCGGGGCCGGGCGGGGCCGGGCGGGGCGGGCTCGGCTCTCCGCCCGCCCCTCGCGCCCGCGCCGCGCTCCCTCGCGCTCCCGCCCCTCGGGCGCCGCCGCGCTGCCGCAGGCGAAGCAACTTTGCTGGCGCCGAGGCCGCCGGACCGTCCCGCGCGGAGCCCGCGAGGCCATGGACGTGCTGGGCTGGCTGCTGCCGCCGCTCCTGCTGCTGTGCGCGCAGCCGCACGGCGGCGCCAGGTGAGCGGGGGGCGACGCGAGGCGGGCGGGACTCCTCCCCGCGGACGCCCTCGGGGGGCAGGGTCGGCAGCCGCCGGGACCCCGAGCTGTCGTCCCCCGGGTCCCCCACGGCCGCCCTGCGGACGCCGCTCCGGCAGTTTCCAGCGACTCTGTCCGGTGGCCGAGGGTCCCCGCCGCCCCAGCGCACCCCGCCGGGTGCTGTCCGCCGTCCCCGGTGCTGAACGCCGCGCCGCGGACGGGACCAGGGCATGGGGGCCACCAGGCTACAGCTCTCGGCGTCCTCGGTCGCCTGGCACTGAGCCGGTCCCTGCCAGTTCGATGCCTTCCAGGCGCGGGGCTGGGGCTGGGCAGGACGAGCTAGGGCAGGGGGAAAGGAAGGGAAGACTCGAGAACTGTGGCGAGAGGAAGGCTTCCCTTGAGAGAGGAGGAAGAGAGTGTCGCTGGCCCGACTGGACGCCCCGGGAAGGCGCATCTCAACATGATGTCACCAGGGCCTGGGTCACTGCGGTCTCCTTCAGAGTTCACGCACTGATCCTGACTGCAGGTGAACAGCAACCAGGTGCCACAAGGAAAGAGTCTGGATTGGGGCGGGGTAAGAGGGAAGGAGGTGAAGAGGAAGGCGGGCTGTGGCCTTGAGCTCCCTTCCCTGGGTCTCCAGAAACTCACAATCTCTGGCTCTTTTCTCTCATCTTTGAGACCCGAAATGGGACCCTGGTCACCCAGCACCTCGGGTCCAACACTGAGCCCAGGCCCTGCCATGAAGAGCAGTGAGAAGCAAAACAGGTTCCCCCAGAGCTGACCGAGGACGCAGGAGAAATGGGCACATGCCAGCCTGTATTTTAGCTGCAGGCACCCATGCTATGCAAGGTGTCTGAGTATTCTTGCTGGTGGGTGGCGGAAGACTCCAGAAGGTCTGGGTCTGGCTGTAGATATAGCTGCTGGGCCGAAGACCACAGGATGGACACTGACCATGAGCTTTAGTGATCCGGAAAGGGTTTTGTCCTGCCTTCAGTCTCTGTAGAGTCTTGCTTCCTTCTGTCTTGAATGGTGGAGCATGGGTCTAGCTGCAGTCAACATGCTTGGGGATCTGGGGATAGCTGTCAGTGTGCCCAGGCCACATAGCCAGATATCTGAGACCCACAAGACCCCCATGTTTTAGTCCAAACATGACACCAAAACTCATTTGGCGGCAAATCCTATTCTGTACTGACACGAGGCTCGTTTTGTGTCTATTTATTCTGTTTACAAGACCTATTTATAGGTTGCTTGCTGGGAAATTCTCCAGACCCCTCCCTTGAGTCTGCATGTGCAGCCTCTCCCCATCCCCAAATCCAAAAATTTCTAAATTCTGACTTGTGTGCGGCTCCTGGGGTGGGCGTTGGGTGAGGAATTGTATTCCGTGAAGCTGGACGAGACTCTGCCCCTCTCACGGAAAGTGCTCCCAGTGAGGACGCCGCTGCCCTGCTAAGCCATCTCATTCTTAAATGGAAAACGGTCATTGTCTTGCCACATTGTAGTTTGTCCTTTTCGATGATTTGGTCCCAATCTCCTTGGCTTTTGCCTGGCAATCACACAATGTAGGGCAGCACCAAAGGCTCTCCCCAGGGGGAGGGAGGCAGAGCAGAGCTGCCTTTCAGCCCTTGTGACGACCTTCAGATCCGCGAGGGTGCTGTCCAGACAGAGCCTCCCCATCGGCTTTCGTGTCCCCTCTCTGCTGGACAGCTGCTCCTCTTCCCTAGTTTCCAGACCCTTGTCTGCTCGGGTCCTGGTGGCTCCTTGTGGGAGAGGTTGCTGGAATTGGAGCGTGTACATGTTCTGGGTCAGACCCTCACTCTGAAGACCCGAATGTGCAGTGGGCACTGAGTTCTCACTCACACCCGTGCGGGTCCCTCCCAGGCTGCTGGCACCTCCCTCTCCCAGGAGCGCGGAGTGTGATGGTCGTGGTTCTCCTCTTTGCCTTGGTAACTGGGATGCCAGCAAACGCGTGCTTCTCTAAAAGCAGAGCCGTGGGATCCGTGGGTTTGTGCATGCACGGTGGATGGATGCTGTAGCAAGGGGCATCTCTGCCTGGTTCAGCTGCACCCACTTTCCCTTTCTGTCCCCAGGGGTACAGACGAGGCACAGGGCCAGGTTCATTCTCAGCGGGGCTGGGAGGCGAGGGAGGCCTTGTGACCTACCAGAGTGGCCCAGGAGCATCTAATGTATTTTCATGATTTCTGCTCTGCCCCACCAGTCTGAATCTCTAAACCAGAGCCTGGTCTGTTCCTCTGAGTTTTTCTGTCTATCTTTCTAAACAATGTGCCGATATCAGGTCACTATGGGGCTCCAAAGAAGCCAGAGGAACCAGAAGCTAGTCAGAGTGGGAACCTTCGCACCCTATATTGGGTTCCTTGAATACAGAGCTACACCATTCCTCCCCATCAGCACATCTGCTCTGGGCAGCCTGAGCAAGACTAAAAGTGGAGCTGTGGGTCCCTGGGATTCAGAAGCCAGAATCCGATATGCAACTCAACTTTCTCCCTATCTTGGCACTCTGTCCTGTTCTCAACTGGAAAACAATGTCAGCTACTGTCCTGGTGTAGAAGAGGCACGGGGTGGGATGGGGAAGGGGGAAGCCTGAATCCTTTCTGTTCCCAGGAAATGCAGGTGCTCTTGCTCTGCCAATGCCTGAGGGTTTGCCTTCAGGTGCCAGGCAGGCTTAGGACCTGGGGCAGAAGGGACATGTGCACACATGCATCACTGGCCTGAGACGGGCAAGAGACAGTGCTCAGAGGATGTGTCCTGGTGGCCTCGTTCCCAGCTGGCTAGATGGCAGCTGGCTGGTCCAAAAATAAAGCCCAATTGAAGTCCTTGCACACGTGGGTTTCAGGGTGACTTCCATCTTCTTCCCTAATCGTGCTTTACAAGGACCCAGGACTTAATTTAACCACCTTACACCCGCAGCCAGGACGCCTTGTCCCCAGTTCTGACCATCGCTCTGGGGCTGAGGGGAGAAGCGCCTTCTGTCTGGGATGGACAGAAGACTGAAGTATCTTAGCCTGGGGACCAAGGAACTTGTACCTGGTAGATCAGAGATTTGAAAGGAAAGAATCGTCAGCGAGGCAATTTTGGTTCAAAAGATAGCTTCTTCAAAAGTTCAATATATGAAGAAGGTAAGAGAAAGACTGAAGGAGAGTGAGGGGTCTGGCACTCCATGGCCAGGACTCCTGACTCAGGAGCATGGAGCTCCTGAGACCCACCTAAAAAGATAAGGCAACTGGAGCATGGACTTGCTGGGTCAGGGAAAACCAGGGTCCTGTCCAAGTCCCCAAGCCACTTCTCGTAGTTTCATGGGGAAATGTGCAGTGTTTTCCCCCTGCCTGGCTTTTTTAAAACCGTCTTTTCATTTATTTCTGCCTATGTGTGAATATCAGAGGCCACTGTGTGTGCCTGCGGAGCCCAAGGACAACTTTGGGGATCATTCTGGATTGTCTACCTCCTTTTTGCTTCACTCTGGATTTCCCAGGCTCTGCCATTCCAGGGCTAGAAGTGCAGACCGCCATGTTTACATGGGATCTGGGATCCAAACTGAGGTCCTTCTGCTTGCAAGGCAGCCTTAACCCCTGAGCCATCTCTCCAGTCCCACTTCTGACTTTTTGAAACAGGGTCTCATGCGGTCCAAGGGTGGACTTGAATTCTATATAATAGCCGAGGCTGGTCTTGAGTTCCTGGCCCCCGCCTCTCCTCTCCCAGGTGCCGAGAGTACAGGCATTTGCCACCTCACCTGGCAGAATTATGCATATAGCTGCATTTAATTATGAAGCCTTTTCTTCAGAATTTCTTTCTCCACAGGGAAACTTACCCTTCATTCAGGGACCTCCATGGCCACTGATCCTTCTGTGCTTGCAGCCCAGAATCCTCTGCTCTGTGCCCCATCTTCTCTTCCTGGGACACCCACATTCTTGCCTTTGGGCCCTGATGTCACTTTCTTAGGGAGGCTGCCACCTGGACTGCCTCAGGTCTAGGCAGGTGAGGCCCCCCACTGAGCACTTGGTGTCGCGAAGGCGCTTGTCTCGTCTGGAACTCTATGAGGTCTGGCATGCGTGTGTTCATGCTCAGCCGTTTCCAGAGAGGGACCTGGGACCAGATCTCCTGACGGGCTGGAGACACGGCTCGCTTGGCACAGTGCTTGCCATACGCGCACGAAGACCTGAATTTCACCCCAGTGCCCAAGTCAAGAAGCCAGCTGCGGTGGTACACACCAGCCCTGGGGAAGCAGAGAGACTCCTGGGGTTCACTAGCCGGCTGGCTCGGGCTGTCAGACAGATTCCAAGCTGGTGAGAGACCTGTGTCAAAAATAAGGTGAGGAGTATCTGAGAACAACCTGTTGCCTCCACATGTGTACAGAGGTGCGCCTGCACACACACACACAGATGCACACACACGTGCACACATAAGCACACATACACACACATGTGCACCTACCAGCACAAACACACATACATATGCGTATCTCCACACACAAACATGCATACACACACACATGTGCACAGTCATGCATGTGTGTGCACACACATATAACCACATGCAGGTGTGCACATAGGTATAACCACATACAAACATGCATGCATAAACACATGTGGCCCACATAGATATGCATGCACATGTACACACGTGCAGTCATGCATGTGCACACGCATAACCACATACAAACATGCATGCATGCACACGTGACCCGTGCAGGCGTGCATACATGTGCACACACATGCATTAAAGGAGCTGCCTGATGACAGTTGGGGGATAGGGTTAAGAACAATTCCTGAAGGTTTCCTGGTGCGATGCTGCAAGGCAGGACTCAGAAGGGCAGTGGAGAGTAGGATGTTGGAGTTTGGAAGGGTCTGAAGGCCAGGGTGGGAGAGCCAGAGATGGGGAGACTGAGGGCAGCAGGCCTGGGTGAAGCTGACAGGTGACAGGTGAGCAAGAGAGACAGAACAGGAGGCAGCACAGCCCTCAGCACACTAGTGGGATCCAGAGGGCTGAAGGTGGAGGAGAGAAGGGCCTAGCTGCAGTTGGCTGCGATGCCGGGTGCTGGTGATGGCGGGGGTCAGAGCCGAGGAGGGAGCGCAGCGATGCCTCGTTGCTGCCTGAAGGACGGGAGGCAAGCAGGAGCCTGAGCGGTCTTGCATAAGAAGCAGCATCAGGAAAGAGCCAGGCATCTAGTACCCCAGGCTTAGGAGACTGTGGGCCTCTCTACGGTGGCCTGTTGGGGGGACCCAGCAAAGGGCCTCATCTCCGGTAGGCACTGCATGGGGCTGACTCAGGCCCTTCCCCAGGGGCTCAAGTCTAAGAGGAAGTGGAGCTCATTCCAAAGTCACTCCTTGGTCCCCCGAACAGGAGAGTCAGAACAAGGGCTCACGGCGCGTCTGGCGCTCATTCCTGTGATGGGGGTCTCTCGTGATGGAGGTCTCTCGGTTCTTTTTCTTCCTGCAGGAAATTGAGTTAAAAGAGGCATAGGTGGTTTGAGCAGAAGTGTATTTAGCAAAGCTAAGAAAACACTGCAAAGAGAGATTGGTGTGGGATTGTCCCAAGACAAGGAGCAGCCCAGTGGATTCTGCGCTCTGGTTTAACATTCTCAAGAATATTTATGAGGTGGTGGCCTGTTTACAAAGTAAGGTGAACCCCTTTTCTCTCCAAATCAGTGGACCAGATCTCCCTTTTAGGATATCCCTTCCTATGAGCTCCACAAAAGGGGTGCATTAAAATGGTAATACAAGTGAGAATATAATGACTTCAGATCACTTAAGAGGCAGACCCTTCATTAGTGTGCATGTGTGGCAAAATGTCTCAATGTCTTGTTTTTGTAATATCATGAGAACAACCTAGCTGCAGCTTCAGAGAAGACGTGTGAGAGACATAGTTGTCAAGACACAGCTACAGCGTTCCTGTTACCTTCTGTCAATCCCTTGCCCGCCCAGTACCCCTACACACGCGCGCACGCGCGCGCACACACACACACACACACACACACACACACACACACACACTCTACATTTTAGGACAGTGCCCCCCGCCATGTTGCATGGTACCCCCATGAGCAGGAGGATGGTGTGCTCATGCCACAAACTGGGTGACTTGAGACGATGGAGGTTTCGTCTCAAGGAGCTAGAAACCCCATATCCTCTGGTGGGAAAGCCGCTCCTGGCTTCACTCCCACTTCTGGTCATGGTCAGCAATTCTAGTGCCCAGCCCCATCACAATGTGCAGAAGGAACCATGGAGGGGCTTCTGGGGGTGCTCCAGCAGGGCATGGGACGGGGGCATGCTGCCTCCCTCATGTATTGTTTGGATCACACGGGAGGGACCCCTCTCCATGGCTCTGTCATGGCAGGAAGGCCAGCAGAGGCTGCTGTGGGATTTTCCTTTCCCAGATGCCCTGGGGTCAGCCTGAGCCCTAGATACCATGGAGAGGCCTTGGCAGGAGAAAGCAAGAGCCTTGGGTAAGAGGTGGGTGGTTCTCTTCTTGTCCCACACCGCAGCCATCTTTCTTCCGAGCTACCTCTAGGGATGCGTCACGTGTCCTCTTCCGTCCTCTGACTCCTTTCAGGGAGAAACTGCAGGTCGAAGATTCTCTTGCCTGCCGGGCCCGGCTCCCTCCCTAGACAAGAGGAGGAGGCAGTGAGGAAGGACACTGAGGAGCCTGGGAGTTCAGTCCACATTCTGCAGGGGTCACAGAGCAGATTCCCTTGAAGCCAGGCAGTGAGGTGCTCAGCGCGGTGCAGAGGGTGTTGGAGAGTCCAGCCCGAGGGGTATGAAGAGGCTGGTATCTCCTCTTCCTCAGCACTTATCCCAAAGTCAGTGATCCGTGCCTAGATCCTGGCGCTCTGGCTATGTGCACGGTGATCTGTGCCTAGATCCTGGCGCTCAGCCCATGTGCACGGTGATCCGTGCCTAGATCCTGACGCTCTGCCCATGTGCACGGTGATCCGTGCCTAGATCCTGGCGCTCAGCCCATGTGCACGGTGATCCGTGCCTAGATCCTGGCGCTCAGCCCATGTGCACGGTGATCCGTGCCTAGATCCTAGTGCTCTGCCTGTGTGCACAGTGCTCCTCCTCAGATCCTAGTGCCCTGCCCGTGTGCACAGTGCTCCTCCTCAGATCCTAGTGCTCTGCCCGTGTGCACAGTGCTCCTCCTCAGATCCGAGTGCTCTGCCCGCGTGCACAGTGCTCCTCCTCAGATCCGAGTGCTCTGCCCGCGTGCACAGTGCTCCTCCTCAGATCCTAGTGCTCTGGCCGTGTGCACAGTGCTCCTCAGATCCGAGTGCTCTGCCCGTGTGCACAGTGCTCCTCCTCAGATCCTAGTGCCCTGCCCGTGTGCACAGTGCTCCTCCTCAGATCCTAGTGCCCTGCCCGTGTGCACAGTGCTCCTCAGATCCTAGTGCTCTGCCCGCGTGCATAGTGCTCCTCCTCAGATCCGAGTGCTCTGCCCGTGTGCACAGTGCTCCTCCTCAGATCCGAGTGCTCTGCCCGCGTGCACAGTGCTCCTCCTCAGATCCTAGTGCCCTGCCCGTGTGCACAGTGCTCCTCAGATCCTAGTGCCCTGCCCGTGTGCACAGTGCCCCCTTCCCAGGCCCTGTCTGCAACCACTTGACTTTGTGTTCCCAGAGCGATGAATGACATTGGGGACTACGTGGGCTCCAACCTGGAGATATCCTGGCTCCCCAACCTGGACGGCCTGATGGAGGGCTATGCCCGCAACTTCCGGCCTGGCATTGGAGGTGCAGGCAGCTGGTGGGCGTGGGAGTGTGGGCAGGCGGGCAACTCCGTCCGAGTTGGCTGTGAGTGTGGTCCTGCTGGGCTCTGGGTTCATCAGTTCTGAAGTCTCAGGTCACCCAGGGAGATGGTGGAAGGCAGATGTCCCCAGGCCTGGTGGCAAATGTGTACCACCTCTGAGGCTGAGTCTTGTCTCCTGGGCTGACTGCACAGCCTAGCCTAACAGAGGAGGGGGACGCCTGCTGGGCGGTCCTAACAGACCCCTTCCTCCCCCTCCTCTTGCAGGGCCTCCTGTGAACGTGGCACTCGCCCTGGAGGTTGCCAGCATCGATCACATTTCAGAGGCAAACATGGTCAGTGCCTACCAGAACTGCCCCTGGGCTGTGTGCCGCAGGAGCAGAGCGACGACCGCCACGGTCTCTGTCCCCCCCAGGAGTACACCATGACCGTGTTCCTGCACCAGAGCTGGCGGGACAGCAGACTGTCCTACAACCACACCAACGAGACGCTGGGCCTGGACAGCCGCTTCGTGGACAAGCTGTGGCTCCCCGACACCTTCATTGTGAACGCCAAGTCCGCCTGGTTCCACTGACGTGACTGTGGAGAACAAGCTCATCCGCCTGCAGCCGGACGGTGTGATCCTGTACAGCATCCGGTGAGCGGGGCCCCTGCGCCCCGTAGCCCGCGGGAAGCAGGTCCCCAGCGCCTCGTGAGCCGCTCCCACTGGACCCTGGGCTGGGCTTCGGAGGCCGTCAGGCTAACTCGCCCTCCGCCTCCCACGCTCCAGAGGAAGCCGACAGATGCTTTTCAAATGGGGCTAAATCCTAGGTCAGTGCATTTCGCACAGTCACCAGGTGCAATCTTTAAATAAAAATGGCTCTGGAGACATTCTGCACCCCAGAAGGAGCTGCACATTGTAGGGTGCCAAGCAAGACTTGTATTCATCAAACACTCTTTTATGTACTTTCGTGTGTGTGGTTACACACTTGGCAGGGTGTTCTTGTGTGTGTGTGTGTGTGTGTGTGTGTGTGTGCGCGCGCACGCGCGCGTGCGTGTAGATGTGGGGGAGTGTGAGGGGTGTGGAAAAGAGCATTTCGTGTGCGTGCTGGTAGAGGCCCAAGTGTGACTTCAGGAATCATCCTGGATCACTCTGCTTCCTTATTCCTTTGCTCTGGGGTTTCCCAGACTCCGTCCTCCAGGGCTGGAAGAAGGCTGACACCACTTCTACCTGGCATTTTTATATGGGATCTGAGATCTGAACTCGGGTCCTTTTGCTTGTGAGGCAAAAAGCTTTAACCCTTGAGCCATTTCTCTAGTCTTGTTTTATTTATTTTGAAAAAGGGTCTTATGTAGCCCAGACAGAACTTGAGCTGCTACGTAGCTGAGGCTGGCCTTGAACTCTTGAATCTCCTGCTTCCACCCGCCAAGTGCTAGCATTATAGGCACGCTCCGCTCACCGGAAGACCCTGGCCACCACGCGTCTGCTTACTGCCCCCACAGATCTGCCCGTTCCAGGCCATCTCAGACCCCATGTGGTCGTTCTGTCTGTCTGTCTGTCTGTCTGTCAGCATCAGACTTGCGATGCTCATCATGTCACTGCGTGTTAGTGCTCTGCCCCTTCTCATGGATGGTAGCAACATCGCCCAGCGGAGCTCAGGGTCTTCCCGTCCAGAAACGTGCTTGCTCCCCCTCTGGCTGTTGCGAGAAACGCTGCTGGGAACGTACAGCAAACGCATTCCTTGGACACATGTCTTCAGCCAGACACATTTAAAGACATGGGGATGCTGGCAGTTTAAAAATCAAGAGATCTTGCACCTGAATCTACTTGTTTGGTCTGTCCTGGAAAATCAGAGTATCTGGCAGCATTGAGCCTTCCCCCGCCCCGACTCTGGCCCATGACCATCCACTGTCCCTTGGGCCAGGGCCTGGGGCGCATGGCATATGCTTGCCTCATGCACCCCCAGACTTGGATAAAGAGTCCAGCATTTTAAGGGATGAAGCAAGGAAGTGACGTCCAGTTGTTGATGGCCCAAGAGGCAAAGTCGCAGGGGTCTGTAAACATCACCAGTTGTCAGGTTGGCCCCGATGCTGGAAGCATGCCAACTGAGCTCGGGCAGCTGGGACAGGTGGCTCTTGGGGGCACAGAAGACAGATCTGCCTGCCAGGGGCAGAGGTAACCTCTGGCTTCTGAGGGCTCCACAACCTCACAGGGCCCGCTCTTGTCCGCACAGCATCACCTCCACCGTGGCCTGCGACATGGACCTCGCCAAGTACCCGATGGACGAGCAGGAGTGCATGCTGGATCTGGAGAGCTGTGAGCAGCCGCGGCGCGGGCGGGTCCTCTCCGGGCTGCAGGCTTGGGGCTGGGACAGGCTGTTCTCAGAGGACAGGGATTCTGTGTCCGTGCAGCAGACCTGCGGTATCCTGGGACCCCATGACTCTACCACCAATAAGGGCCCCAGTTTTGACTGATCCCACCCACCTGTCCAGAGATGTGGTGTGAGGTCCCAGAGCTGAGGACCCCCCACTTCTGGCTGGACCCCTGTTCTGCCCGTAGACCCCCGTGTGTGTGGGCGAGGCACCCTGCTGGCTGAGGCAGGTCCGCCGTCACTTCCGGGCTCTCTTGCAGACGGCTACTCTTCTGAGGACATTGTTTACTACTGGTCAGAAAACCAGGAGCAGATCCACGGGCTGGACAGACTGCAGCTGGCCCAGTTTACCATCACCAGCTACCGCTTCACCACGGAGTTGATGAACTTCAAGTCAGGTAACGTGGGGACACCCCATGAGCCCCCTCGGTTTTCTTGTACTTTCTGACTGAGCAGGCAGCCGCGGGAAGGGTGAGGCTGCATCTGGAAGACTGCTGAGTTAGACACTAGCCGCGTGTTGCAGGACGCGCTCAGACAGGGCGGGACATGCGCCATGCTGCCTCTTACTTCTGGGCTCTTTCCTGTGTGCTGTAGTCTCAGAGACCTTGACCCTAGGACCCTAGGACCCTCAGAGACCTTGACCCTAGGACCAAGCCCCTTTCTTGGCCGCCTCTTCTTTCCAGAATGTGGATTTGCAGGGGTCGGGGTACGGGTCACACAGAAGAGCCTCGGCCGGCTAGAACGGCCCCTCGGGGCCGATCAGTAAACATGGGGCCGACAGCAACACTAGACTCCTCCTCTTCCCCCTGTTCTTCCTTCTTTTCTTCCTCTGGGTGGCCCGGGCCTCTTGTGGTCAGAAGTCATCAGACATGGGAGCCGGGCTCTAGGCGCTCCCCTCTGAGCTCCCAGAGGCCCAGGTGCCAACAGCATGAACCCTGGGCTGGGAGGGACGGGAGGAAAGGCCAGTCTGACCAGGCTTTCTCCACAGCCGGCCAGTTCCCACGGCTCAGCCTGCACTTCCAGCTTCGGCGAAACCGCGGCGTCTACATCATCCAGTCTTACATGCCCTCTGTCCTCCTGGTCGCCATGTCCTGGGTCTCCTTCTGGATTAGCCAGGCGGCAGTGCCAGCCAGGGTATCTCTAGGTAGGGAGCTGGCAGAAGGTTATAGACTGTGCCTCGCCACACAGAGCCCTTGGCCCCCAGCCCTGAGCCATCTGCCCCGGGCAGTGAGCGGCCAGCCAATCCAGGCCTGGCCTGGACAACCTGGATGGCCATGGGAGGCTGGTGGACCTCTCTCTCTCCTTGGGACCCAGGCCTTGCTGAACTGGGGTGGGGGTGGGGGCTCCAGGGGTGGGGGTGGCGAGGGGTCTCCAGGCTGAGGGGCTTCAGGGTGGGGTGGGGTAAAGGCTTCAGGGTGGGGTGGGGTAAAGGCTTCAGGGTAGGGGGGCTTCAGGGTGGGGTGGGGTAAAGGGGCTTCAGGGTGGGGTGGGGTAAGGGGGCTTCAGGGTGGGGGGGCTTCAGGGTGGGGTGGGGTAAGGGGGCTTCAGGGTGGGGGGGCTTCAGGGTGGGATGGGGTAAGGGGGTTCGGGCGGGGCGGTGGGCGCTCTGTCGACAGCCACCCCCGGCAGGCATCACCACCGTGCTGACGATGACCACGCTGATGGTCAGCGCCCGCTCCTCGCTGCCGCGCGCCTCGGCCATCAAGGCCCTGGACGTGTACTTCTGGATCTGCTACGTCTTCGTGTTCGCCGCCCTGGTGGAGTACGCCTTCGCCCACTTCAACGCGGACTACAGGAAGAAGAGAAAGGCCAAGGTCAAGGTCACGAGACCGCGGGCAGAGGTGAGAGGGCGGGTGGAATTGTTTCGGGGTTCAGAGCGAAGGATGGACGTCCCTGACCTCCTCCCTAGGGAGGCTGCCCCCTGGATCCTGGGGACAGGTCCCCCCGCACCTGCTGCAGGTCCCAGAGGCTCTTGCTGATGTGCGAGGCGCTGCCTCATGACGGTCTTCCTGCCCCCCCCCCCGCCCTCTGCAGATGGACGTGAGGAACGCCATTGTCCTCTTCTCCCTGTCCGCCGCTGGAGTCAGCCAGGAGCTGGCCCTCTCCCGCCGGCAGGGTCGTGCCCCAGGCAATCTCATGGGCTCCTACAGGCCTGTGGAGGTGGAAGCCAAGAAAGAGGGTGGGCCCCGCCCAGGGGGGGCAGGGGGCATCCGGGCCAGGCTCAGACCCATCGATGCAGACACCATCGACATCTATGCCCGGGCCGTGTTCCCTGCAGCCTTTGCAGCCGTCAACATCATCTACTGGGCTGCTTACACCATGTGACGGCCGCGCACGGCGGCTCCGCAGCTCTGCGGCCCGGGCCCTGGCTGCCACAAAGCGGAGGGTAAGCGCTGTGTGTCAGAGCGAGAGAGAGGAAGGAGGACCTCGGACCCCTGAGCTTTATCCTGTTCCCACTCTGGAGACCGGCCTATGCTTCCCGCCGATGGAGGAGGGTGGGCTTTGGACAGAGCCAGCCTGACTCCGAGCTGAACCAACACTGCAGGGCCCTTGGGAGATGGGAATTTTTAGACTCGGCCCTATCCTGGTTTCTAGGCCTTTGCTCTGTCGGAGCAAAGATCAGAGAGTGGGAGAGCGGGGGTGGACGGCCGCTGCCGGGTGAAGTGGCGGCGAGGGCCATCACGCGGCTTCTTTGGTCCCAGCATGAAATAAAGCCTTGACCTGCCGCCTGGCCACTGTCTGTTGCAAGCGGCGCTGGACGGGGCCTCTCTGCCTGGGCTTGGGCTTCCGTCCTCCTCTCGGCCTCCGTGGGAGCTATCGGGGTCCAGGCAGCCTTCGCTGAGCATGTGCCTCGTTCAGGGGAACCAGTGGGGTGAGGGTCTTAAGAAGCGACTGTCCAGGGAGTGGCACTGGGGGATGTAGAGGAGGAAATGGTGCTGGGGGGACCACTACATCATGAACTGCCCATCACTGCCCCTGTGCTGCCAGAGCCTTTGCCGCGAGGCAGAAGTACGTGCAGAGAGCGCCAGGCCCCGGGGTCACATCCCTTCCAGGTGCTTTCCCGAAACCCCCAAGGCTGGGTCACACCTGGGGCCAGGAGAACTTGAGGCTGCAGCCCAGAAGATGAGCCTTGATCAGGGGCACAGGTGCAGGGCCCTGGAGACAGCGTCGGGACTCACCACCCTCCGGTCACCTGGGGGGTGGTCCAGGCCCAGGGGGTCACTGGGTCGCCTTCGTGGATGAGACGGTAGGAACTCGAAGGTCCTTCAGCCCCTTCCCACTGTAAGCCGAGGACCCCCACAGCCACTGAAGCAAGTGACAGGCAGCTCTTAATACGGGGGTCGAGCTTTTCCACTCACTGGGTCTTTCCAGTAGGGAAGCAAAGGGTGTGATTAGCAGGGCTGCTGTTTGGCAGCTTGCAGGACCCAGAAGCCAGCAGTCAGCAGTTCAAGAAGTGACAGTAGTCAGAGCCGACACCCGCCATCAGGATGCTGCTAGACCATGCCCCGGGCCTGCGGTGCCCCCTGCCCACGGTGCCCCCTGCCCTGCGGTGCCCCCTGCCTGCGGTGCCCCCTGCCCTGTGGTGCCCCCCTGGTGGAACTTCACCCAAGCCCACTGGGGCGCTTGGGAGTGGTTGTATGAACTAGAGCACCTACAACCTGGCCAGCAGCCCCAGGACACCGTAGGACGCAGGGCCCCCCAGGATACCGTAGGAGGCAGGGCCCCCCAGGACACCGTAGGAGGCAGGGCCCCCCAGGACACCGTAGGAGGCAGGGCCCCCCAGGACACCGTAGGAGGCAGGGTCCTCGAGGCACCCCAGGTCCAGACGGGGTGCCTGGAATGCAGAGCTGAGCCCTTGACCACATCTGTCTCTATCTCAAGGACCCCTGACTTGCTAAGGACCCCTCCCAACTGATACCCGGGCTGCTCTGCACCGAAGGATGAGGCTGTCTGTGGGTGCAGTAGATCATCCGGGAGTGGGGAGTCTGGTCCCCAGTGTGACCAGGAACTGCGGAGAAGAGCAGGTGGCCAAGCAGCGGAGCGGGTCCAGTCAGCTAGGGCTCCCGACCACCTTTGACAGCCGGCAGGATCGGTCTGAGCTCAATGGCTTGGGACAGTTGCTAAACAGACACGTTGCTACTGGGGCCGACAATGGGCATTCTTGTCCCACCTTAGCATCTCACTCTGCAGGCCTCCTGCAGGTGTTGCCTCCTGCAGGTGTTACCAGCCCACTTCCCCTGGCCTAGAAGGTCGCCCAGAACTGGTGGTCCGAGCTCTGGAGGGTGCCCTGTAGCAAAACTGTCCCCCCCTGCACTCTCCCTACCCCCCAGCTGCAGCCACCCTGCCGTAAGGACAGCAGACAGCCACGGGCCTCTGTCAAGGGGCGAGTGGGCTTGAGCTCTGGGGGATGCTGGATTCGCCCACAGCCCCCTCCTCTCAAACTGCGGGCCTACCTGTCCCAGGCCTGCTTCTGCCCTGCCTCTTGCTGCCCGTAGGCTGCCCTCTTTCTGCTCGTGTGCCCACGGGGAGCTATTTAAAGCAGCATTTGCCACTGCCTCGGGCTCCCACACAGCTAGGCCCACCCGGCAGCAGCCTTCGCCTGATTCCACAACCAGCAATCACTCCGTGCAGCCTGCGCGCTGCTATTTCTGCCCACATGTTTACAGGGCGGGAGGAAGGACGGGAAGGACGGATGCTTTTCAAACACCAGCCTCCGTGGCGGCGCTGACAACGGGAGCTGCCTGGGGGCCCGGGGTGGCTCGGGGTCTGCACCTGAGAGCAGCCAGCTTGGGAGGATGACGTCGGTGCCGTCTGCCTGCGGTGGCACAGGGACAGAGGGTGGCAGGCAGGAGGCAGCTCCTCTCCGCAGGCACAGTTCTTCAGGGCGGTGTTTCCTTCCTCCCTCTGTGCGCAGGTTGGAATACATGCTTTGGATGCGGACTGCTCTTTCCCACGTCTGGAGTCTGGAGGAGTTGAGGGGGGCTGGATGTAAGGGAACAGAGCCCAGTCTCTGTCTTGGACAGGACAAACCTCAGCCGGCCCCCAGCATCCAACCCTGCCTTCCTCCCGCTGAGGGGAGCTCATCTAGCCAGGACAGAGGCGAAGGACCTGAATAGGGGTATCTCTATTTTTGGGCCACTGAAACGAACTAGGGGGTTCAAATAACATAAAGATTGGGGTTGATTCTTTCAGATTCTTCCAGATCTCAGGGGACCCAAGTCCAGGTGCAGGTGGGGTTAGTTCTTCCCAGGGCCTCGGGGGAAAATCTGCCCTGATCCTGCTCTGCTTTCCTTCCGCTGAGCTCTTTGCCTGGTGAGGAGCCAGTCTTACCTCTGCCCCTTCTCTGTTCACGCCGGCACCTGCCACTGACCTTGAAGGTCCCTGTGCTTCAGTATGGAGTCTCCACTTAGGACATCTGCAAAGACTCCTGTTTCCAAATAAGACCCTCTCCAAGGCTCTGGGTACCGCGAGCATTCTATGGGATGCCCTTCACCACAACAGTAGGGCGGGGGTGTGAGTGCAAATCCCAGGGAGCCAACTCCAACCCAGCCGAGTGGCGTCCGAAGGCCCCCCTCCCTGTGCAGCGCGTTGCCAGGAAGATGTGCCCCCTCCCCACTCCAGCTGCTGCTTGAGCCACGGGCAGCTTGCAAGGCGCCTGTGAACCCTTCTCATCTGTGACTGACTGTGTGGTGGCAGCTGTCGCCGTGACAACAGCCACCCAAGCAGGCGTGGAAGGCTATTGAGACCTCCGTGTTGAAGGCTCGATTGCTAGCAGGTGGCACTATGGGGAAAGAGACCTACAGGAAGTGGCGCTGCGGGGGGTGTGTCCTTGAGGGGTTACCATGGCCCAGGCCCAGGCCTGCCTCTCGGCCTCCTGGCATCGTGAAGTGAAAAGCTTTGCAGGCTCCGTGCCAGGATGCTTTGTCTTGCCACAAATGCAACAGGGCCGAGTAACCATGCATGAAACCTCTGAAACAGTGAGCCAAGATAAACTTCTTCCAGGTGGATCTTTTAAATCATTTTTTTGCAACTTGCATTCTTATGCTTAATTTTTTCTATTTTTATTAATTTTATTTTTCTTTTTTCTCTTCACTTAATCTCCATTCCATCCCTCCTCCCTTTCCCCTTACGCCTTTCCTCTCCCCTACCCTCCTGTTTTCAAGTCTTGTCACTTGTGTGGCCCAGGGCCTCAGCTAGTTGTCTTTGATGTCTTGGGCCTGACGTGATTCTTCTTCGGGACGTGTCATGGATCCGGGGCTGACAACAGCATCTTCCTCTTCTCCCCTGGCTGCCGCAGACCAGAGTCGCGGCCTCGAGACCAGGGCTCCCCAGGATCGGGTGGAGAACAGAACACACGCAGCTCCCTCTCGTCCGAGTGAATCCTGAACCCGTTTATTGAAACTTTTGTGACAACTTTTATACAGAAACTTTTGGGGTAAAGAATGTTGCATACATAATAGATAATCAGCAAAGTCACCTTCAGGGTGGACCCTTTTTTCTTTTTCAAGAACCTAACCCATTGCTTCAGGGCAAAGGCACTTAACAGGAACATTCTCTCAGTATTTAAAAACTTATCTAATCTATAATGCTTCACCGGATAGCTGTGGGGCTGAGCCCACGTTTTAACAGAGACTGCTTTCTTTTAAAATACAGAGGCAGAATGTTCTCCTATTGAATTTAGCAAGGAACATATTTTACAATTAACTATAGGAATCCTCAACACCCCATAAGTACCAGCGTGAGCTTTGGCTGTTGTCCTCTCCAGGTTGATACTCTCAGTCAGGCAGGTCGACATAGGCACCAGGCATGGCAGCAGGTTCTAACTTGGGAAGATGCATGCGGCTCATGTAGTCTCTGCTATCCAAGCTTAAACCACATCTCAAAGGGGGGGGCCTTGACTTGGATACTCAAGGCCCATAAGCTATAGCTGGTTCTGTCGATGGAACACTGAGGTATGCACTGAAGAAAACACTTAAGTAATATAGTTATTAGAAGAATAACTTCTATAATAGCATCCTTCTATTCCTTTAATAGTAAGGTTGTTTATGTCTTCCTTTGAGGAATTCCAGAAGCGTATTGCCATCAGTTAGATGACCCATCTGTGAACCATGCATACTCCAAACCTGGGGTCCAGTCAGGCCCCATATGCCAAGGGTATCTCTTTCGGGGCAGAGGCGATCATTGGTGGGAGTGCACTCAGATGGTCCATCTCTGTGATTTCTCATAAGAGTGCTGTTTGGGGTAGGAAAGACACGGCCCCCTTTGCTTCTGACATGGATTCTCCCAGTTTGGATTGCAAATACCATCTCCAGGGGCAGTCTTGGCATCTAGACTTTCTGGCATGATGGTCTCTTCCTTGGCCTTCAGCCAGGGTAAGAGGGTATCACAGTTTCTTTTAAGGTTCCAGTGGACTGAGAGCATAGTCTTGTACTTCTGGAATTTCTAAGTAAGGTGGAACCACATAGGTGGGAATCTTACCCAACCTATGTTTTAAGATTCTAGAAGTTATTCTCTAAATTCCTTAAAATCAGTGCACACATTTTGGCTAACAAGTCTACTTATTATAAATGACTAGACATGAAATTTCTATTTAGTATTTGACTAAACTTAAAAGCAGGCTTCTTCTCTAGAACAGAGAGCAGGAAGCTAGTTCCAAAAAACCCTAAGAAAGGGCACCCCTAATTACCAGAAGAATTCCTGCCAGAGGCAAGACTTGAATTGTCCTAAAGAAAACCAAAACCTAGGTGCCAAAACCTAGGTGAAGGGCACTCCTAATTACCAGAATTCTTCCTGCCTGAGGCAAAACTTGAATTGTCTAGGAGAGAATGCCCAGCCCCTGTCCCTGGGCGTTACTGTGACCTTCCTCAGAGGACAGGCTTTTAGGCCTGTGCTGGGAAGAAAACCAAGGCCTGACAATTCTCATATTTTTCCTTATTTCTCTAAAATAAGGCCATGTCCTTATCCCAAAACATGATACTTTGAATCTACCTTTTCCAAACTGAGACATATTCTACCAGATTAGTTGGATAGGGACGCGGCACCTGGCGTTCTCACGGGTCCCTCAGGGAGGCTTTTCTTTTTTTCCTGTGTGGCAAGAAGGCAGTTGAGTGTTGTATGCCTGGGCCTAAGGGCGACATCGGGAATCATTCCGGATTGTTCTACTCACTGCTTTGCTCCGGAACTTCCCAGGTTCCACCTCTCAAGGCGCAAAGCGCAGGCCCCAGCCATTTCTGCATAATATTTTCACACGGATCTGTGCTCTAAGCTCAGGCCCTTCTACTTGGGGGCAGAGCTTAACCTCTGAGCCACTTTTCCAGCTCTAAGTTGCTTTTTTTGCCCAGCTGGCTATGGAAGTCGGAACCTACAACCACTGCACTCAGGGGGCAGAGACGGAAAGATTGCCCACGGATGAGGCAGCCTGGTTCCCCTCAGGTCAGGCTATGCCTTCTCTTAGTGACTCCATACTGGACAAAACAGCGTTTCTCAGGCTGTGCCTTGCTTGAAAGACTCCCTTTCACAGACAGCACTTTGAGCACAAGCGCAGAGGTCCTAAGGCAGCTTGTCAAGGGCAGAGGGGGGCACAGAAGTCACATTCTGACCCCTGTGATTCTAGGTTCTGGGGCTCCACTCTCTGCAAAAGGGAGCTCAGATGCTTCCAGAGAGAAAGACGCCTGGGCATTGGCAGGCCGAGAGGTCTGGGACCTTCCTGCAGCGCAGGAAGCTCTTTTCCTCCATCTGCTACTTTGCTGGGGCCAGTGCCACCCAGCAGGAGCCTCTGTCACCTTATGTTCTGGCAGAGAAGCTCCTGCCCCACCCAGGTGAGCGCGAGACCCTGTGTGTGTGTGTGTGTGTGCGCGCGCGCATGCGTGTCCATCTGAAGGCCACGGGCTGCTGGGACAGTGGAGCTCACGGCAGCCCTGGGCCACAGCACCTCCCCCCATCGCGGGATTCCTGGTGCGTGCACAGGACTTGCCTGCGTTTCCAGGTCTTTGCTTGGGTTAGCTCCTGTAGGCGGAGCTGTCAGCAAGATGACCTGCACTCGGGTAGACTCGGGAAACCTCTGCAAACTTGCTTCTAAAAGCCAGTGGCTGTTTAGTAACTGCTGGGGTTTGTGGGGAAGGTTCCCCCACAGCCTTACAGAGGACCCCAGGGACGATGCCTTGACTGTCTGCATGTCAGTAGCCCGACAGCCAGCCCTAGTTCAGAAACATGTGTGATCTTAACCCCCCTGAGCCTAGTGTTTGAAAAATCCAGACAACATCGAAGGGACATCCACGGACAGCAGATCCGTTCAGGCCCTACAGACAACTTAGTGCCCTCAGCCCGGTGGGGCTCACCTTGCACGAGTCCTCCCTGCATGCAGTGAAGTCTCTGGGGGTTGGGGGGCCTCAGCATCGGTGTCTTTCTTTGGTTGTTAGAGTTACTGTGACTCTCTTTGCATTATTTTTTGTGGGGCTAGAAGAGTGCTCATAGCCCTGGACAGGTGCCAGCGTTGCCATGGCGACGTGGTTCTGGCTCGTCCTCCTCAGTCCTGGGGGAGGTGCAGTGGGGCATAGCCTGCTTCCAGAGACCTCCGACCTGCGGCAGCCGGGGATCCGGGGTGCTGACTGCACACATCTGACCTGCTGCCTCAGGCCCGGCCCTGGCTCCAGAAGCAGGAGGGCTTCACCGTGTCAGCAAGCCAGTGAGAAAGAAGTGCGCCTGCATGTGCCGCCCGGCTGGGACCAGAGTCTTTGGCGGACCTTGTGTTCCATTCCAGCTCCCCGAGGTCATGTGACCCTGAGGCCGACCCAGCACCTCTCAGGTTCACAGAGTAGGAACTTGACGCCAAGTCTCAAGGAAAGGGTAAGGGCTGGGTGGTGACGCCTGGTGCAGACTGGCCCTCCAGAGGGATGGAGATTGTGCCCAGTGCAGGATGTGACCCGGGCCCTTCTGGCAGACCCAGCTGGTGTGGGAAGCACCTGACTGGCTGGTGGCTTCTTGGCCCTTCTGCCTCCCTGCTTGACCTCTTGCTTCTGGACACAACACCTGCACCTTCTCCTGGCTCTCTTGCCTAACCAGACCCAGAGCTACCCAGAACATCTTCCATGCCCAGACCCACACAACCATAGCCATATAACACACACGCGCGTGCGTGCGGAGACATACACATGCAAATGAGCACACCAAACATGTTCTCAAAACATATGCACACAGGCAAACAGGGAGAATACACACAAACATACCTGGCATCGACACACATATATGTGCACACGTCTTCCTCTAATGATTTCCTCTCTTAATTTATTTTGGGGAAAAATTTTTGAGGAAATTGCCCTTTGCAGAATTCCGAAAATGTTAATTTTTCTTAAATTTTATTATTTTTAGTGTGTGTAGGTGTGATGTGCATTTAAACGCACACACACAGGCCAGAGGACAAATCTGGGTGTCTCGTGTGTGTTCTGGGACCGGAGCCCAGGCGATCGCCTGCACGGCAAGTGCCTTTGTGAAGTGGTTCACTGCTCTCCGCCTTGTTTTACCACAGGGTCGCTCGCTGCCTAGAGCTCCGTATTTCAGCTGAACTGGCTGTTGGGATCCTCTGGGCTCTGCCGGTCTCCTCCTCACTGTATCCCGCTTTTCGTCAGGTCCTCAGGCTTCTCAAGCACCGCTCGAGCCACTGAGCCACGTCCCCAGCCCTATTCTTTAACACTCAGGAAGAGTGTTATGTAGACCAGGTGCTGTCTAACTCACGTGCAGCCGTAGGTTACCTTGACCTTGTGATCTTCCTGCCAAGTGTTCAGAGGCATCGCAGGGGGTACAGCTCAGGGCCCATGGGCCAGGCGAGCAGCTACCGTGTGAACGCCTGCCCAGCTCAACAGTGCTGTTTATTTTTCAGAAGATTTTATTTATTTATTCACGCACGTGTGTGTGTGTGTGTGTGTGTGTGTGTGTGTGTGTGTGTGTGAGAGGGCACTATGTGCCCTGTGGAGGACCAAGGGTGATCGGGAATCATCCTGGATTGCTTCTACCTTTTTTGCTTGCTCTGGGGTTTCTCAGGCTCCGCCCACCATGGCCGGAAGTGCAGGGCGCCGGGATTTCTGTATGTTTTTACGTGGGACCTACGATCCCGACTCAGTGTCTTAACCCCTGAGCCATCCCTCCAGCCCAACAGCATTTTTTATTTTTAATTTTAACGGGAAGCCTAGGGCTATAGGAATAATCCCTGGCACCCTCCCTGAGGGTTTCTAAAGAAAAGATGACAGAGTGAATAAAAGCCAAAATTCTATTTAAATCACTATAACAGAAATGTCTTGTACGCGTGGGGCATAGAGGATTGGCACACAGCCTAGTATGCACTGGCTGAGCACGAAGGCGCACCCCCAGCCCTCCTTTTACATTCAAAGCTGCTCAGGCTGGCCAGGACTCACTCTGCAACCCAGGGGGACCTTTTCTGCCCGTCTCCGTGTCCCGCGGGGATTCCAGATCTGACCCTGGCCCAGCCTAGCAGGCCTTTCATTTTAAATAGGGATGGTGGATCTGTGCTGCTGGGAACGCGGGCAGCAGGCCCTGGGGGAGGAGCGAGAGGGAGGGGAAGCGCACTGGTCAAGGCTGGAGGACCAGCCAGGTAGGACCAAGGACGGGGGACCCTGCACCCCCAGACCTTTACCGCCAGCATCAGGACCCAGGAAAGAACTTGGCCCTTCTGAGCTGCGTCCCTCCTGCGCCCCCTCCTGGGAAAGCTCGGTACTACGCTGCCCCTAGTAGACATAAGCACCGCTCAGCATCCCGAGTGCGAGGGGAAGCGCCCGAATGCCAGTGGTGCCAAGCAACCTAGTATAATCACCAGGGGCAATGGTGAAGTGTGGCATCAAGGAAGAACCAGACGGGGACCCACAGGCCTCCGAAAACTCCTCTAGCCATTTCACTAATACTCCGTGCTCCTTGGTGCCAAGAGCCGTGGCTTTCCCAGAATCCTCCGCTCCTCAGGGCCACCACTTCCTTTCCTCCCAAAGTGCGGTCAGGTCTCCAAGCCAGTCTCTTCCCGGACCTCATGACACACCACACCTGCGCCCGCTGGAGTGGCCATTAAGCTTCTGTGTCCACCGCCAGTGCACGCGGAGACAACCCTGGCTTAATGCAACATTTCTCCCAGCACTTCCAATGAATGAAGGAAGGAAGGACGGGATGAAGTGGGTGTTGTCGGTTTCTCTGAATTCCACGATCCCCAACAAAGAAAGGAAACATCTGCTGGCGGGCTCCTCCCTCAGTTGAGTGCCAAGCACCTGTCAATAAATGTTCGGGCCCTTCCTGTGGTCATGGGGTGCCTGCCAGGGCCCACCCTGGTCATCCTTACATCTGGCAGGGGAGCAATAGCCCTGACCCCACAGGCTCTGACAGATGCAGAAGCCACACGGCCGCCAGGAGCTGGGGCCGGATGAGTGACGTGAGCTTAAAGCCCACACATGAGGACATCGGCAGAGAAACCCAGAGGGAAGCCCGCATTCCTGCAGAGCCGCTCTAGAAGGCCGCGGGGACGGTCTGCCCTCAGCTTTGTGGGCCTTCTGATGGCAACTGGCCACCTCCTCTGTCTCTCCCCGCACCTGGCAGAAGTCATGCCAAATGACCACCCTGCCCGCTGGTCCTGAGAACTCAGGGTAACGTAGGCTTTGGAGAAGGGGCTCCACTGACCCCTCCTCTTCCCTGAAGCAAAAACTCTACAAGGCTGTTTACACTTTTACAACCAGCAAATGTTCTCCACCTGGTCAACAGGCAGGATGAGGCTTCTTGCAAAGCCAGAGAACAGACACTGCCAGGAGCTGGAGCGCCCTAGACAGCAGTCCACCGCCAATCCCTGGGGCCACTTCCTGCCGCTCCGGCTCCAAGGGTCACCTCCCCGTGGACCTGCCCTGGGAGGTTCTCTGGAAACCTGCCATTAAGTCAGCGCACTGGTGTGGCCAGGAATCCGCAAAGCAGCCGCCTTCCCTGGGGACCCAGCCTGAGGCGCTGTGGCCCCAGCCTCAGAGGGGAATGCGGTGTTGATTGCAAGTGACACCACTAATCACCCCACCCAAGGGTGGGCCTGCAGATCCCTCCACTGGAAACCTCTCAGGTGGGGGCTCTGCCCAGCCTTCACGTCCCACAGGTGGCCTTCGTTTTGCAAATACCACTTCTAGAGCCACCCCAAGAGGGTCAGAGGGGTACTGAAAGACTCTCAGGACGCCTGGGGAGGTTTTCAGGAGCCTTTAAAGGGAGGCTGCATGTGACCCCCACACAGCATCCTGGGGGAGGATGGCGTTCCAGAGCCTCCGACCTGGACACAGGTAGCCTGCCCTCTCAGGTGAGCCCGCAGCCTTGGCTCCCTAGGACTGGTGATAGAGAGGACCTTTGACCTTAGGTCACCCCAGAACTGGGCTGATTGGTCAGGAAAGGCTCTGGCCATCTCCCTCGGGTCTGGGAGGGCCTAGGGAGGCCCCCCCCCCCCAGCCACTCCTGCCTGAGGCAGTGACAAGAAGACCTTCATTGCTCTCCCCAGAGGTCATAGGTTGTCAGCAATGAAGTGTTGGGTGTGCAGCCGCCAGATCGCCTGGCCCACCCAAGGCATGCCTCCTCCTTCCCAGCCCCCAGGAGGAGCGAGCTCCTAAGGCCAGTGTAGTGGGCGTGGGCAGCCCAAGGCTCAGCAGCTCAGGTCCCGGCTGGTGGGCAGCAGTACCCTCACCACACACAGCTGCTTCCTAGCTGCCTGTCCACTTGTGTCCAGCTGGGCTGGGTCTGTCTGCCACCCTGTTCTCCTTCACCCAATGGAGAGCCCTGAGCTGCGCATGAGGGTGTAGGGTGGGAAAGGACTACACACCTGGCACCAAAGGTTCTGCACTCAAGAAGGGAGGAGCCCCGGGCAGGCATGGAGCAGAGCCCTGCAGGGCACTGCGTTTGCCAGCCTGGAGCGGCGAGGCCAGCTGCAGGGTGGGCGCGTCAGTGTGATCTCAGGGAGGCCAAAAACCAAAAATAAATAAACAAGAGAGGGGGGAGAGAGCACCAGAGGTGGGGGAGAGAGGGAGGGGGGAGAGAGAGGGAAGGGGAAGAGAAGGGGAGCACAGAGAGAGAGAGAGAGAGAGAGAGAGAGAGAGAGAGAGAGAGAGAGAGAGGTTTCAGGTTCTTATGTGGCCCGTGGCATCATGAGGACTTGGGTTTCTCTGCGAGCAACAGGACCACTTTGGAACATTAGCCTCTATCCACTGTGGAGGGACTGATTGGGGAAACTTGAGGCTGATGGCAAAGGTCCCTGGAGAGGCCGAGCGGGTCACAGAGGGGGGTGGTAGCCTGGGATTGGAGCAGGAGAACATGGAAGTGGGGTACACAGGGTGACAGCAATGCCACTGCTTGGGGGCGGAGTCCTGGGAAGATGATACAGGCAGAAGCTCCGCTGAGGACATGGAAGCTGGAACTGTCAGGAGCGCCTGAGTGTGAGGGGCGGAGGGGTTGTGGAGGAGCACGAGGCCGGGTCAGGGTTTGGGGGCCATCTGTCAAGGAATGTGAAGCCACCACAGTCTGAGGACTGGGCACCCAGGTTGGCGGCTGAACGAGCAGAGCGCGGTGCTCAGTGAGGCCGCGGCGATCACAGGGTCAAACAGAACCTACAAAATAAAGGCTGTGTGCCCACCAGGAGGGGTGCCCACCAGGAGGGGAGGAGGGCGTCCTGGGGTGGGCCAGGCTCAGCAAGGGACGGAGCGGAGAGTCTGAAGAGCTGGGCGGCTCAGCCTGCTTTTGAAGCTGTGCCCCACGTGTGGAGCTGGGCTTGTCACATCGCAGACCGGCTGACTGCACTTTCCCTCCCTCCCTCCCTCTCTCTCTCCTTCTCTCTGCCCCCAACTCCCATCAGGCCACACCGACCTGCGGTCTCTCCCAACTGATAAAATACGCTGTGGTCCTGGGAGCTCCCCGCTCTCCCTTAGAACTGCAAGCCGGCTAACTGTGAAGTCCTTCCACCAGTCACTTCCCTCGCACACACAGCCTAGGGGTCTCGTCCTGACCCCGCACACACCCCTCCAGTCCTGAAACCTGTAAGAGCAAAGAATCCCCTTGTTTCTCTGGGACCGAAGCTTCTCCCCCAGGTGCCTCTGGACCTGAAGCTGGTCTCGCACGTCAAAGCGCATCTCCTAGTACAGTTCTTCTCAAGGGTAATTTGTCTTAGTTCGCTCCCTACAGGACCATATAAATCCTTTTAACAGCATGTGAACTGGGGTTCAGCCCCAGTACGAGAAGACAGAGAAGACAGAAGGGAACAGGAGAGAGGGGAGAGAGACTACACGCATGCGTGCATGGCTCTTCCACGTCCAGCATTTGAACTCGGGTTTGGAAGCAGAAGCCTTAGCCGGCCGAGCCAGCTGACAGGCCCATTTCTTTTTCTTTCTCTTCTTTTTAAAGGAAGCCGTTATCGCACTTGAATTAGGCGACTGGCAGGCTGTCAACAGGTGTCTCTAGGGAGAGCACAGGCTCCAAGCCCACGGCATTGGTCCATTCAGTCCTACAGGTCACCTAGCAGAGTCAGCAGAGCATGTGTGGAAGGAAATCGAAAGGCCGAGAAGTCCAGATCTGTCCGTCCAGAATCAAACTGCGTAGAGGCAACGCGTGCAGGCAACTCTTCCCCGCCTGGGATTCCGGATTCCGCCCGACAGCCGGTCCTGGAGCTTCTTGGGCTGCTCTGCTCCGCGTGCCCTCGGGGGTTCAGATGTGCGCGGCCGCCGCGCGGGATCGGAGAACCGGCTCCCCCGCTGCGCAGCGGCCGCGGTCGTGACCGAGCGCTCGCCGCCGGCGCCCCGGCTGCTCAGCCCCGACGGCTGGAGGGTCTCCGCGCAGGGCCGGGAAGGGCCGCGCAACGGGCCCCTCCAGCAATTCCCGCGGCTCCTCCGCGGCTGCGGCCCCGAAGGAGCGCGGACGCGCGGTCTCCGGGCAGGCCGGGTCGCCTCCCGTTGCCGGGCAGAGCCGCGCCGCGCGCGCTCCCATTGGCCGCAGGTGGCCGCGCCCCGCCCGACAGGTAGTCCGCCCCGCGCGCGCGCCATTGGATCGCGAGCGCGCGGCCCCCCGAGGATTGGCCCAGGTGGCAGGCCCCGCCTTGTCCTCATTGGCCGCAGGTGCCGCGGCCCCTGCCCCGGGTCCGCCCGCCCCGTGGATTGGCCGCCCGGAGCCGACGTTCCGCCCCGGCCCCCTCTGGCCGCCCCGCTCCGCGCGAGCGCCCACCGCGCCCCGCCCGCCGCGCAAGTTCCGCGGACCTGGCGGGGCCGGCGCCGTCGGTTCCGCGCCGCGCGCTCCCTTCCGCGTTCCGCCGTCCGCCTCGCCTGGCGCCCCGGCCGCACCACGGGGGACGCCGCGCCATGACCCGAGCGCCCGGGGCGCGGCGCTGACGGCGGCCGGGGAGCGCGCCATGCCCAGCAGGACGTGCCCCAAGATGGACGGGAGCGGCGGCCGCGTCCGCCTGAAGGCGTACTACGGCGGGTGAGCGCGCGGCGGCCGGAGCGCGGGCCGTCGGGGGCGCGGGGCGGGCGCGCGCGCGGGCGGCTGGGAGGCGGCGGCGCGCTGTCCCGGCGCCCTTGGACGTCGTCCGCGGGCATCTTCGAGGGCAGGGCGGGCGCGCCGACCCCGTCGGTCACTGCGCGCCCCGCGCCCTGCGCGCCCCTGGCCAGGGACTTGGAGGGCACCAGCCTGGACGGACCAACGTTGTCAGCGGATAGTGAAAACTTGGGCTGCGTTAAAAAAAATAGAAGAAAGAAATCATAGTAGTTGTCTAACCCGGACCCGGTTTAAGTTTAAGAAAAATTTCCCGGTCAGACGGCGTCACCGACAGGGAGTCTTGGCGTCACGCAACAGGGGGCTTCTGTTGCGGGGACAGAACTTTTTGGAGAACTCCTAAAGGAATGCGGCCTGTCCCGTCTTTTGGGACCGGAAGGGTAGAATCCTGCAGTAGTTCCCGAGGCGGATCGGGGAGTAGAAGCGAATGCGCCCGGCCCTGCCCGCTGGTCCACCTGCCTCCCAGGGAAATGGGGCTGGACACGGGATCAGTGTGGCCGCCCTGAGCGCTGGCAGGCAGGAGGGGCCGTGTGTGTGTGTGTGTGTGTGTGTGTGTGTGTGTGTGCGCGCGTGTGTGTTGTCCGCCCAGGCAGTCCTGGGGGGGAGGGTTGGTCCCAGGTTCCCGCCCTTCTGGTTGTGGCCCTGTTGTTATAGGGAGGAGGGGAATGGCCGAGGAGTAACGCTGAGCTGCTTTTTCCGTCAGTCCGTCTGGCCTTGTGGCTTCAACCACTCAACCTGGGCACTCCCAGGTCAAGGGTTGAGGGTCGCTGCTGGGGAGGAGGAAGGGAGCCGAGTGGAATGCCGGCCTGTGGCTGAACTGGGCTCTCGGCATTCCCGGGGGTTTTACAGTCTGGACTGGCCGGCCCAGCTTCAGAGCAGGCGGCTGTGAGCTAAGGCGGTTCCCCTCCTGCACCGGAGAGTCGAGTCCAGCCTCAGGCTGCTGGCCCCACAGTGTATCATGGAGAATCCAGCCAGTTCCCTCCCACTCTGGCCAGTGCCTAGTGGCCCTGGAGTTGGGGTGGGCGGTGTGGTTCCTGGTAGAGTCAGAAGGAAGAGAGAATTCTGGGGGGTCTGGCAGCCAGCCCTGTCCAAAGGCCTGCAGCCAGCCTCGGGGAACATCCAGCTTGCCAGTCTGTGCTGAGCGGGTGACATATATCTTCTCCTGCCCAGAGCCCCCCAAACCGAACAGTGTGTGCTCCTTACTAAGAAAGCTCGCCCGGGAACTCAGGGTGGGCGCCACAACCTTTGTCCACCTTTGCCCCAGAACCAGTTCAGCCAGCATCTCAGGCCGTGGCTGACCTTGGACCCCCCCCCAGTCTGGCTGCCCCAGCTGCCCCTCCCTCGCTTTGGCCCTTGGGGAGTGCTTTGGTTACTCCCAGTGTAATTCGGCCTGCTGATCAGGCTCCCTGGGCTGATGAGGTGGAGACCCCCACCCTCTCCTCTTCGTTTCCTTCCCCATTCCTCTCTCACTCCTACCCTCTCCTCTACTTCCCATCCCTTCCTCCCTCTGGGAGAGGCCTCCCCAGCCCTCCTCCCTGCTCTTCCTGAAGTTTGCCTATGTCTCTGCAGGGCTGGGTGCAGTGATGTAAGAAGTGGATCTGTCCACAGCTGTGAAAGTTAATGTGTTGGAAGGGCAGCATCGTGGGGGCCCAAGGCAGGAGCGCGGCTGAGGCTGGAATACGCCCCACTCCTCCGAGGCTTGATGTTAGGGTCTGTCTCCCCTCACGTGTCCCGTGACCACAGTGGTCAGTCATATCTGAGTCATATCTGAGTGGTGCGGGCAACACCATGTTCTTTTGCTCACAGGTGAGCCTGACTTGGAGACCACATTTCTTGGCTGAGGTGCCACTTTTTGAGGTTTGAATACCACTAATGGTGACTCTTCCCGCTGGTTCAGGCCCTTGTTACAAACTTTGGTGTTGGAGGACCTGCAGTGGCAAAGGGGAAGGGAGAGGTAGGCAGTGCGTTTGTGCTCGCTCCTGGGTTGGCATCTTTGCCCAGAGCCATCTCCCCAGGGCTCAGAGCTGGGGTGAGACCAGGGTGATGTTTCAGACCCTTGCAAAGGCCCGAGACCTCACAGGAGCTGCCCGCCAGGCCTCAGGGACGCGGGGCCGGAGAAGGGGCGGCTTCTCATCGGGAGAGGGAGGAGACCCGAGGAAAGGCTTGCCGACCTGGCCTCTGGGGTTCCTGGCTGCAGAATGCTCCCGTCCCGTGTCTGCTGGTGCCTGGGACGGGGCGTGGGACCCTCCTGCGCCGTGATTCCTCAGTCCCTGTGGACAGGGAAGCCCGGGCCGGTGCTGGCTGGCCCGTTGCAGCAGGGGGGAGCGGCTGGGCATCTCTCCTCCTCCCACGTGCCAGGGAGGCCATGCGGGGCCTGGGCGATGCTGGGCCGCTGCTCTCTCTGTCAGGAGAATTAGAGATCCTGGTTCTGTGGCGTCAGCGGCAGCCCCAACCTGCGTTTCTTATCTACAGACACATAAAGTCGAGGGGGCAAATGCTTATACCACGGGGCATGAGCATTCTGGGCGCCAACCCAGAGGACCATCGGCTCTTTGGGCTCTTTCCTTCTGCTGAGCAACGCTAGGGACCAGGGCCAGGCTGCCAGGCTTGCACGCAGCCGCCTCCAGCCCCCCAGCGCCTCGCCGACCTCCAGCCTGTGCCCTTCCAGAGCACCTCCATCGGTGGTCGGCTACGGGGGCCCCTCGGAGCACAGCTTCATGGCCTCCGCTGGCTCGGTGAGGGGGGCGGGGAGCGATGCCCATCCCTTGTTCTTCCTGCGGCCATCAGGTTCCCCTGGGGAAGGCTGACGGACAGCTAGGAAACCCTCCAGACTACCTCCTGCAAAACATTTTTTAATAAAGTATTTTCTTTCTTTCTTTAGCGTGTGTGTGTGTGTGTGTGTGTGTATCAGAGGACACTGTGTCCCTGTGGAGGGCCAAGGGTGACTTTGGGGATTATCCTGGATTGCTTCTACCTCCTTTTTGTTTGCTCTGGGATTTCCCAGGCTCCGCCCACTAGGGCTGAAGATGCTGGCCACTACCATTTCCACCTGACATTTTTACATGGGATGTGGGATCCGAATTCAGGACCGTCTTCTTGGGAGACAGAGTCTTAACTCCCCATAGGGGTTGAAATGATAAAAGGCAGTGACCGTCTATGATTTGACTTTAAAAAAATAAAGTGCCTTTTGAAGTTATGTCTGTCATCCCGGGGTTGTGAAGGCGGATCCGTCTGTTCAGGAGTTTGGAGAGCTGCTTCGATTAGTCCTTTCCTGGCTGGAGGGATGGCTCAGGGGTTAAGACTCGGCCTCACAAGCAGAAGGTCCTGAGTTTGGATCCCAGGTTCCACTGAAAAACACCAGGCAGCCTATCCTTCCGGTCCTGGTGGGCGGAGCCTGGGAAATCCCAGAGTGCAGCAAGGAGATGGAAGCAATCCTGGACGATTCCTGAAGTCACCCTTGGTCCTGCACAGGGACACGTGTGTACGTACACACACACACACACACACACACACACACACACACGCAGTGAATGAATGAATAAATGAAGTTTTAGAACTTTTTCCTTCGGTTTCCCTGGGGGATGTACCCTGATTCGATCCCGTCTCTTTCCTTGGTGAATCAACGGGCTGTTTGCACCTGGGGGTCGCCCAGCAGGTGCGGTTGCCGGTGGTCCACTAGGAGACGCCTTCTGATGCTTGGGGCTGGTTCTCTGTAGAGTCCGTTGCTTGTGGTCAGCTGTGGCCTTGGGGGAGCTTTCCAGGTAACCCGGTAAGTTCAGCAGCGCCCTCCCGGCTGAGGTGTGACTCTGTGACCAACACCTGCCCTCTTTGCCCAGGGACACGTTCATCACCGTCATGGATGCCGAGACCACCTTCCAGGAGCTCTGTGAGGAGGTGCGGGACATGTGCGGCCTTCACGGGCAGCACCCGCTCACCCTCAAGTGGGTGGACAGTGAAGGTAAGCCCGCCTGCACCCCGCACGCCCCGGGCTCTGGGGGGCTCCGCGTAGGCGCCCCTCCATGACATTTCCTGGAGTGGACCTCGCAGATGGCCCTGCGGGAAGTGACACGGAAGTGGGTAGAAGGGACTGGGGGTTCCGGCTCCTGCCCCTCCTGGGTGGTGCCGACCTCTCACCTGCCTTCCTGGTATCCCGGAGTTTTCTGACAGCTGCTTTGGGAAGGACTCGCTCTCCTTTCCCTAGGAGAATACCAACTCAGCCCCGGGCACCCTCCTCCTCCTCCTCCTGTCCCCCCCCCCCCCCCGCTCTCTCCCTCTTCTCTCCCTCCCTTTTCCTGTCTCTTCCTCGCCTCTGTGTATTTCTTTCTCTCTGATTTCTCTTTGTCTCTATCTCTTCGCTCTACTTCCTTCCCATAGTCAGACTCGAGTATAGAGAATGGCATGAGATGGTCACACAACTGACCACAGGTCCTGGTGGAGGCCTTAGTGATAGAAGACAGAGCACACGCCTCTCCCACGCGCCTCTCCCACGCGCCTCTCCCACGCGCCTCTCCCACGCGCCTCTCCCACGCGCCTCTCCCACGCGCCTCTCCCACGTCAGTGGGAATGGTGTCCCTGGGGCTGGCCCTGGACATTCTACGCAGTCAGCCTGGGGGACAGGAACCTCTTCTTGACCTGGGCCACCTCCAACAAGGTCAGACTCTTGAGCTCCCAGAGTTGGTGAACACGAGCCCTCCTGGGGACTGATGGGTTCTTACGTACGGACCCCAGGAGGGGCCGCTCACTGGTGGTTCGGCTGTTCGGAGCTCCCGTGAGCGAGGACACTGCCCGCCAAGCTTGGTCTGGTGCTGGGCGAGCATGAGCTCAGCCCTCTTGCCTTCAGACTTTGGTGGCCTCAGTGGTGCCTTCCCCCCCAGGCGACCCTTGCACCGTGTCCTCCCAGATGGAGCTGCAGGAGGCCTTCCGCCTGGCCTGTCAACACGGGGACGAGGGGCTCATCGTCCATGGTGAGTGGGGCTGTGGGGTGGGCTCCTCATTCATCCACATCATCCGTGGAAACCTTAGGTAGCCCTGGGTGACCCTCCTCAACTTGGCGATGTTTGCCGGACCACCTGAGGCTTAAGAAGCATAAGAAGGATGGAGTCTGAGATCTTCGAATCCCTCTCCGTATTTTGGAAAGACAGTCGACTGGGCCTCGTGACTTGCCATCCCTGCTTGGGAGGGAGGTAGCAGGATCAAGGAGTGGTTGAAGGCCAGCCTGGGCAGCTTAGCGAGGGCCCTTCTTAAGTGCAAAGACGACTGGGAATGTTGCTCCGCGGTGGGGAGCTTGCCTAGAAGTTTTGTGGTCCTGCGTTCAATTCCCAGTACCATTAAAGAAAGAAAGTCAGGTTTCAAGGTAATTTCCAGTCTTTCTTGTTTCTGGGTTAATTTATTAATGAAAATCACGAGTTTTCTTCTGGTGCCTTTTCCCCTGACCCTTAAAATTAGGGCTTAACACATGAGCGAGCTTCATGTGAGTGAGTGTGTGCGTGCGTGTGTGTGCGTGTGCGTGTGTGTGCATGTGCGTGTGTATGTGCGCGTGTGCGTGCATGTGGTTGGGTGCAGATGCATTTAGGTGTGTGGAGGCCCAAGGGTGAGACTAGAAATCACCCGATCAGATCACTCTTCCATCTTAATGTTTGGGCCTGGGTCTGTCATTGAGCACAGATCACCCCGCCAGGGCACCCCGCCAGTGCACCCCGCCAGGGCACCCCGCCAGTGCTTGTGTAGCCAGCTTGCTCTGAGATACAGGCTTTTCCTTCAGGGGCTGGAACTATAGGCGTCACCCACCGCCTTGCTGTTTCCGTGGGGTCTGAACGCGGCTGTCCTGCGGAGCCATCTTGCCAGTCTCGGGTTCTGAGTTCTGCCCTGAGGACTGTCACTCCAGAGCAGGTCTCACGGTCCGTTGTGACAGGCAGGACGTTCTCCGAGGATGGTGGTGTCAAGACAGAGGACACTAATCCTCCGTTCTCTTTCTTTCTGTCCAGTTTTCCCGAGCATCCCCGAGCAGCCAGGCATGCCTTGTCCTGGAGAAGACAGTGAGTACTCTGCTTTTAAATTTCCTCTGACGCGTGCCGCGCATTAGGAGCGAGCTGTTGGTCCCTTGTGCGGCGCAGGGCCGAGCACCCTGGTGAGGGGCGCCCCGCAGCCTGAGCCGCAGGCGGGACCTGGGGGTGCGCCCTCCGCTGTGGCCACAGTGTGACCGATACTCTGTGTCAGGAGGGCTGCTTGCTCACCCGGGGGGAGTGGCCCAGGTTTGGATGACTGGACGCCACGTGACTACGTGGATCCCAGTGTGGGCACCCCCAGGCCTGGCCTCCTTGTTGGCCGTGCTGACCTGTTGTGGGAGATGAAAAGCAGGTCCCGGGAGCCCTGGATTCCATGGGGAGCGTCTGCCCTGGCCTCTGCTCTGTCCCAGGGGCCTTGCTGACATGTTGCAGGGGGTGGGGGGGGGAGAAGATTTGAGGGGCTAGAGGAGGAGAGAGGAGGGGTTACAGGAGGAGGAAGGAGGATGACAGACAAGGAGGGAGGCCCTGAGGCCCCGTGGGCCCACATGATGGGGGAGAAGGGCCTCGACCCATGTGCACATCTGTCCTTTGGGATGGGGACCAGCCTGGGCCGTCGGGACACATGGGGCTCGCAGAAGCCGTCTGTGCAGAGACCAGGCGCAGGTGGTTTAGGGTTTGGTTTTAGGGTTCTTGCTTCCTGAGGTGCCGTGAGCTTCCCTGTGGGGTGCCGTGAGCTTCCCTGTGGGGTGCCGTGAGCTTCCCTGTGGGGTGTTGCTTAATGCTCCTGCAGTGCCCACACCCCATGGCAGAACATGTGCAGGGTGTTGGTGAGACGGTGCCCTCAGGAGGGGGGACGAGGTTGCCCCGTGCCACGCCCCCTGACCCTGTGCTGCCGTGAGCAGGCAGGAGCTTGGGTAGCATCCGTCTTGCACCTGGATGATGTGCGATGGGGCGAGACTGCCTCGTGCTGGCCGGGTGTCTCTAGGCAGGGTTGTAGCCGCAGAACAAGGGGCAGTCCGATGTTTGTGCGCCTGTCTCGGGCTTCCCTCCCGCCCCACGAGGGTGCTGAGGAAAAGGCTGCCGGAGCACAGGTGTCTCAGAAAGCTTGGTTTGGGGATCTCCGTTGGCGTGGGCATGCAGAGAATGTGTCTGAGCTTGAGGACCTGGGCGTGTGAGAAGGTCCTTGAGGTGTTTGCTGGGGTTGACTCAGGCTTTGCGAGAACATTCCATGCAGCTTTTGTTGAGAAGGTCATTGGCCAGGTTCCGGGAAGGGTCCCCAGGTGGCTGACAGGGTCTCTTCTCTCTCTGGATCATTCTGCCCTGGCGCCGACGTCACCTTCCTGGAGGGTAGTGACCTCTGTCCCCCTGGGGCCAGGAGTGCATGAAGCAGGGTCCTCACGTGGGGTCTCCCAGGCTCTGCGGGTGGTGCTCACCCCACGGCACTTCTCCTTCCCGTTCTGCCTGGTGTCTGAGGCGCAGGAAAACCCTGCTGACTCCTGGGGCTGTTGGCTCCGCGGCTTTGGTGCCATCCAGAACATGGAAGTGTTCATAGCTTTGCTGACATCACCGAGGAGGGTCAGCTGGGCAGGGTCTAAGTGGCTGGGGTGCCCCCCTTGAGGTTCATTCGGGCTTTGCGCGATGGGCTGGGTGAATGGACAGAAGATGGACAGACCGTGGTCAGAGGAGGACGAGTATTCGAAAGCTTTGCAGGGCCTCTTGCACTTGCGATGCGGGAGAGTCCAGCCGGGTGAGCCGCACCACAAAGCTGGTCTGGGCCTTGGAGGATAGCGGCCCGGATCCCTGCGCAGGTCCAGCTCCTAGGTTCAGTCAGTCTCTGACTCGTGAGTTTTTTCAGGACTATCTCAGCAGTGTTTGCCACTTCTCAGTGTTCTGTGCTACCCCGCGCCAGGTCTGCTTTCTGTCCCGGGGGTCTCCCGTCTGGCTGCTCTGCGTCTTCCACGGCATCACCTCCAGATCCTCCACACTGGGCCCGAGTCAGCGTGTCCATCCTTTTGTCTGTGCTTCCCGAAATCCCGGCAGGATGTGTTCAGCTAGATTTACCACCTAGCTTCTTGCAGCGTGAGATGGGGCGTTGCCCAAGCCGCCCATGAGCTCCTGGACCAAGCGAGATGCCTGCCTTAGCCTTCGAGTGGTGGGACGGTGGGCTGCACCGCTGCCCGGAAGCTGCCCGCTGCCTGCCCACCGCCCACTGCCCGCCCGCCGCCCGCGCCCTCCCGCCGCCCGCCGCCCGTGCTCTGGGGCTGTATTTGCGCTGTATTGTCGACGGTGGTGGTGTTGAGCGTCAGGAGTTCTCTGTATGTTCCGGTGTTGATCTCTCACCAGATATGTGATTTGCAAACATTTTCTCTTTCTGCATGTTGTCTCCTTTGAGAGTCTGTGACTATAATGGAGCCTTTCGCTTTTCTTGGCGTCCACCTTCCTTCCCGAGCGCAATGATTGGTGCTTTTGCTTTGTGTTTTCTTTTAGGATTTTACCGTTTCAACCCGTGTGTGTGCGTGTGTGCGTGTGTGTGTGCGTGCGTGCGTGCACGTGTTTGTCTGCACACACGTGCTCTATGTATTGCTGCTGCTGGGCACATGCTGGTCAGCGTGTTCCACTGAGCCGCACGCTCATCCCTAGTGTTTTATAGGTTTTGTTTTCCATTTGGATCGTGGATCTGTTTTGGGCTGATTCTTATATTTCTTGTAAGGTAAGGGTTCAGACTTGTTGCTCCATGTGTGGCGTCTGTTTGTTGAAAGATTTTCCTTTTCCCCTGGAAGGTCTTGAAACCCTTGTGAGCTCATTTGCACATATATGCAAGAACATTTTCCTGGGCTTTCTGTTGGCTGTTGTTTGGATGTGAAATATCACTCACGGGCTCATGTGTGCAAATACTTGGTCCCCGGAGAGTCACTGTTTGGGGAGGTTGTGGGGTCTTTAGACTCTGGCCTAGGTGGCTGAAGTGGGGCTGGGAAGTGGGTCTGGGCTGATCATTGTGGGAGCAGGCTGCCACGCGCTCCCGCCACGCGCTCCCGCCACATGCTCCTGCCACCGTGGCACAACCTACCCCCACGCGTCCCTTACACAGGATGCTACCCTCGTCCACGGGCCGACAAACTCTCCTCCCTTCTCCCTTACCTTGTTTCCTGCCAGCTGTCTGGTCCCAGCGACAGACACAGACAGGAAAGCCGCTAATAACCGTCCGTTTGAACACGTCTCCCGAGGCTGCACCACACCACACCGGCCAACTTGCGAGGACCTGTTCTTGTTGAGAAGGTCTTCGTGCGGCCTAGACTGGCCTTGACTTTGCCGTGTAGAGAGGGTGACCCAGTCCTCCCCGGGCTGGGTGTACGAGTGTCCACTGCTGATGTGCAGCAGGTTTGGAAGTCGAAGGCGTGGGTTGCGGGGCCACTGCTTGGTGACACAGCACTTGTCAGAGCGGGCGTGGGGCCCGAAGTCCACCCGCCAGGACTGCAAGACCCAGCGAGTCCTCTTACTCTCTCCCACTCAGATCTATGTGGCTACTCCGAGCCCTTGATGGGCCACGTGAATTTAGAATGGGCTTTTCTATTTCTGTGTACTTTTTCTTTTTTAATTCTGGGCTCAACAGAACCTGGATCCTGAAGCAGGGGTGTGGTCTACCAGGGACTGTGTCCCCAACCCAGCGCCGTGGGGAGGTGGTCTGACACAGAGCTACGTCCCCTGCCCCAACACTGACATCTTAACAGTATTAAGTCCCCTCCCAACCCATGAGCTGCAGGCTTCCACGTCTTTATGATCTTTCAGCGGCATTTCCCAGGGTGTGTGTGTGTGTGTGTGTGTGTGTGTGTGTGTGTGTGTGTGTTACTGGGAATTGAACTTTGGGCCTCACACAGCATGCATACTAAGCACTCTTCCACTGAGCAACATCTTCATGCAAGTCTTTGCCACTTTGGTTAATTCCTTTTTTTAAAATTTTTTTATTATTTATTCAGTTGTGTGTGTATGCATATGTGCGCGTGTATGTATGTATGTATGTGTGTGTAGAACCACGGGCGAATTCGGGAACCACCATGGACACCTTCACCTCCTCCTTGTTTACTCTGCCCCGGGATTCACAGGCTCCACCCTACCAGGACCAGAAATGCAGGCCGCCCCTGCTTCTGCCCGGCGTCTATACGTGGGGTCTAGGATTCGAACTCAGGACCTTCCGCCTGCAAGGCAGAGGCTTAACCCCTGAGCCACCTCTCCAGCCCCTGGTTAATTCTTTTTTTTTTTAAAAAAAAAAAGTGTGTGTGTCAGAAGGCACTGTGTGTCCCTGTGGAGGACCAAGGATGACTTCAGGAATCATCCTGGATTGCTTCTACCTCCTTCTTGCTTAGCTCTGGAATTTCCCAGGCTCCACTCAGCAGGGTCAGAAGTGCAGGCCGCTCTGTTTCCACCTGGCAGTTTTTACGTGAGACCTGGGATCTGAATTCAGGACCTTCTGCTTGTGAGGCAGAGTCTTAACCCCCGAACCATCTCTCCAGCCCGATGGAGAGAAGGGCTGGGCTTGGTCCTTGCCCTGGTCTCAGGGTTGAGTTTTTACCACAAAGCATGCTCGGAGGGTTTCAGTATGTTGCGAGCACCTCTTCTGCTCCTGGACGGGGTCATGTTTGTCTCAGTGTATGTCGGCCCATGTTGGAGCATGTCGGCAGCTGTCTGCATAGGTAGGAATGGCTGTGCCTTCCCCGCATCTGTCCACGCGTCCTACACACTTGTCAGTTTTCTACCTTGTGATACTTTTCTTTAACGTGCTGTTGAATTTGCTAGCCCCGTCCCCCCATCAGCAGTGGTCCTTGACACTGGTCGTGGGATTTAGGACACACCTGGGTATTCTAAGGACGTTCGTCTTGAGACTTGGACCAACGACATCCGTGAGTCAGGTCACGTCTATAGGTCCTAGGATGTGGCCCACAATTGTGCTACAATCAGGTCCAGTGGCCTTCCGGAGCTGGTGGGCTAGGTCTAGTTGTGTGTGGGCCTGGGCGTCCTGCTGGGGACGATTGTGACTCAGGTATCCATGGGTACTGGTGGGGGTAGGGTTCCTTGGGTCACGGTGCAGAGATCTGGTGGAGACTGCTTCTAGTTTTTGTCCCCCATTATCTACCCACCTTCGCCCACTCTTCTCTTCCCACCCATTGAGCACCTCTAGTGGGGCCTCAGTGGAAGTGTGTCCCCATGGAAGCTGAGGTGGCCGTGTGTTCAGAGAGGGATCTGGTGTGTGTAACTGAGAAGGACCAGGCTTCAGCTTGCTTCAGGTGGGGCACTGGCCTAGCAAGCAGGAGGAACGCACCTGGGTTCACAGGGCTTCCATCCTCCCGGCTGAGTCTGTAGCATGACTTCGATTAGACGGGTGAGTTGCCTGGTGCCTCAATTTTCCCATCTATTAAGTGGGGCTATGAGGTTAATGGCATTAGCGTTTAGAAAAGCACTTAGGCCTGTAATCCCAGCACTGAGGAGGTGGAGACAGGATGGCAGACAGTCAAGGTCGCCTTTGACCGTGCAACCAGTTGGCTGCTTGAGACTTGGTCTCAGACTAAAAGAGGGAAGTGGGGGGGGTTGATTTTCAGTGAGGTCACTTCTCTGACATTTTCCTACATTTGCTGGCTGGGAATCAGCTGAGATTGCAAGTTTCCCATCAAGCGTCCCCAAGCTTTGGGGTCTTGGTTCTGACCTCGGGAATGAAGTGAGTCTAGGGAAAAGTGAGCCAGGCTCGGAACGGGCAGGGGGGACAGACAATGGAGCCCTTTCCCACTCAGCAAGACTTGCTAGATTGATAGGTTTGATTCAGACTTGGCTCAAATTATTTGGAACAAACTGGAAAAGCTACTTTTGCACCTAAATTAGGCCTCTAACAAAATTAGCAATCTGCCTGTTCAGCCTGAATTTTCTCGAGTTCTACCAAGTAGATGTTTTGTGCTGGATTAAGAGAGAAAAAAATGGCCAAGGACGGGCCGCGAGGTGCACTCATCATTGTGTGTGAGCTTTTACGCCGGATGTGGTGTTTTTCCTGTTGAAGCCGCGCTGAGCGTCACGGGTCCATTTCCGCGAGGGGCCTGCGACTGCCCGGTGCCCGTCACGGGACCTGCTGCCGTCTTGTGTGGTGCTTCCATGGATGTCCCCGTAAAACGTTGTATTTGCATAAATTTATGTGTCTCAGAGTATTATTTTATCTTACTCAACTAATTAAAAGTGAGGTGTTTTTTTTTTTTTTAATTGTGTGTGTGTGCGCGCGCATGTGCACGCGCACGCGTGTGTCAGGGCACTGGGTGCCCTGAAGAGGACCAAGGGTGACTTTGGGAGTCATCCTGGATGGCTTCTCTGTCCTTTTTGCTTCCCTCTGGGATTTCCATGAGGCCCGAGGCTCAGTCGGGGGAGCAAAGGGTGCAGGTGCTTGAGGATCTGCAAGGGGTTTCGAGGAAAGCAGGGTGGGCTGGGTGAGCAGGCACAGGCGTGGCTGGGCCGTCCCCGCTTCGACTGGGAACTCCTGGTCAGGAATGTGGGGACCCCGCAGTGGCCATGGTGTGAGTGTGGGTCCGTGCCGTCCGCTGCCGACGAGGACTTGGTCCTACATGCTGTGCAGGGGCAGTGCGGGAAACAGGACACGGTCAGCGTCTGGTGTCCCAGGCCTCAGCGGGCAGTTCACCTCGGCCCTGCATCAGAACCAGGGGCTCATCTCCATCTGCATGGCGCAGGTGAGGTGGATCGCGGGGTTCCTTCCCCGTCCACCCCCCATCTACCCCAGGGCGTGGTCCTGCCCTTCCTTGTGTCCGTAGGACCATCAGTTGATTCCAGTGCTCTCCAGCTCTGCATTTGCTGGAACCAGCCGGAGCGGGCGTGGCGGTGCTTGTCCGTAATCCCAGCACCTGGGAGGCAGAGGCAGGAGGGTGGGAAGTCCCAGACCAGCTGGGGATGCGCAGTCTCCACACAGACAGACAAACACCTGAGCACGTGCGCCTGTATCCGGGTGTCGGTGGCGGGGCACTGGATACAAGGTCGGGGCAAGGGACAGTCTGTACCATTGGCTGCAGCCCGTCCAGGAAGTCGTGCTGGCCTCTAAGGTTCTGCATCTGGTGACCACAGCCCCTGGGCACTTGTTGAGCCCCTGCTGAAGGCGGGTCCCAGGGCACCTTCCGTGCCTCCAGCTGCTCACCCAGATCCCAGCTTGAGCCGGTGGGTGACTCTGGCCCCCGGGGCGCCTCCTCCCTGGGGTCCTGTGAGGGCTGCTCAGCCTCAAGCTCCCTGGCCCGGGCGCCAGCCAGCCCTCCTCCTGTCCAGCGCCGGCTCCGTGCAGAGACGCTTGTTTTCGTGACGTCAGCTCCTCCGTATCCATGCCATGTTTTAGTTTGTGCCTCAGCTGCGGGCTGTAGCTTCCCAGGGGAGCCGGGTACCACCCGGGCCTGGAGACATGAGGAGGCAGGGATGTGAGAGGCGGGGAGCCGGACAGCCAGCCTCCCATTAGATGTTTGCGCCCCCAGAGTCGCCGGCCACCCTGCCTATTGTGGGTCGGAGGCCAGGGGACACAGCACAGGCTCCTTAAAGGGACAGAGCATGCCGCCTTGCGTGCCCACCGCCGCCGGTCGAGCATAAAGAATTGCGTGCTGGGAAGGAGAAAGCCAGTGAGTAATGCGCATCTCTCCGGTGGATTTTCCTCCGGGCTCGGAGGTGCCTGGTGGCGTTGCAGGCCGTGTGCATGCAGCGGACGGGGCTGCGGGGTTGCGAGTCAGCGTTTCAGGTCGCGCGCTGCCTCTGCCAGAGCCTGTGCGCCGCACAGATGTTCAGGCGCTGACCGGGCTGCTGGCCGGGGGATGCTGCCGCAGCATCTCGCAGCGATGTCAGAGGACGCGCGCTAAGCCATGTTTTCCCTGGTGACAGATTTTCAGAAAGATAAGCCGTAGAGCAAGCAGAGCGAGCAATGAGGCGGAAGCGGGCATGAAGGAAGGCGATGTGCACGGATGGTATGTGCCTGGGGCCCGGGCGGGCGGCCGTGCACAGGCCGGGGAGCCCCAGGCTCAGGGAAGCCTCGTTTTCTCGCCAGCCCGGCCCTGGGGAGGCTCCTGCTGTCAGGAGCGTTGCGGTGGCTGAGAGTCTGTGTGTCGCAGCCAGAGCGAACGTGCATGTCTGTTGCCTTTCCCTCTCTCTGCATTGCTGCAAGTGGATGAATCGATTGGACCACAATGGTGAGGCCTGGCATCCCGGGCTCCCAGCCCGGCCCTCGCGCAGCCAGCACCTGTTTCCATAGACAAGCTCAGCTCTGGCCTGTGGTCTTGCAGGCACCAGCCTGCCTGCCTGGCCGAGCCCCAGCCCCGGCGCATGGGGCTGGTGTCTGGACGGCACGAACGGGGCTGACCCACAGCTTGCTCTACCGGGGTCTTGGGGTCTTTAACGTGGGCCCGGCATGCTGCACCGGTGCTCAGTGTTCCGCTCTGAGAAGGTCTGAGGCTACATGGGTCGGGTGGGGGATCGTGGAAATGTGAGTGCTTTTCTGACATCCATTTTGCATGGTGTTAAAAAAAAAAAAGAAGAAACAACAACAAGCTTCCTCTGACCAGCAGGCCGGCACTTTGGGGTCCGGGAGGACCAGACTGCCGGAAGGTGGCTCTCCCTCATTTGGAGCGCGTGGGTGCCGGCAGGACTGCTGGGGAGGGGGAGCCCAGAGCATCCCTCCCCCAGCTGCTCCATGGGGTCGGCCTGGGTCTCCAGGGTGACTCGTTTGTTGTGGGTCCTTGTGTGACAACTCAGTGTGTGGATGGGCAGGAAGGAGAGACAGGCGGGGTGTCTCCTTGCATGGGGGATGCTGCTAGAGGAGAAACAAGCTGTGTCATAGTTTCTCTGGCCTCTTACCTTTCACGCGACCACCCACCTGCCGCGCGTGACTGACTGGAGCGTGCAGACATGCTCCAGGGGCTCCAGAGCTGACGAGGACTGCAGGCCTCCCTGGTGGCTCCTGCCCTGTGACCTCTGATGGGTGGGCTCATAGTGAGGGACAGCCTTGCCAGAGCCATCCCCTGCAGTTGTTGCAGAACTCAGGATGGGCCGTGGCTGCGTATCACTGTGTTTGCATCTTGACCAAATGTGCACAGAGACCACCTTGCTGTGCCGGCGGCCGGCAGAGCCTCCTGCACCTTTGTGAAGTTCAGAGCCACCAGTGGTTACATAAGGAGCCGGGTGCCGGCGAGAGAGTCTTCTCTTGCCTTCCGGACTTCGCTTCTGAGCCCGACTGCTGCCTTACAGGCTGTGAGTCCCTTGGATCATGCGGTTCTGTGGGCCCCAGAGGCCACGATCCGTCCATACTGCAGGGAGAGCCCTGGTGACTCGAGCTGGGCTCATGGGGACCCCAGAGTTGACTGTGGGGGCTGGTGGGGAAGAGTCCTTGGATGTCTCTTCCATCGCACACTGTCCTTCCTCCCCGGTGTGTCCGCAGCGCGCTCTGGCCGCTGTGGAGGAGTCGGGGACGACTCGGGACCGCGGCTCTAGGGACCCAGATGGAGTGGCTGTCGTTCCCTGTGCTGACCTGGCTCCGTCGCAAGAATGCGCTGAGCAGGGACCTTCTTGGGTCCACTCTGGAGTGGACTGATGGTGGTTAGCATGGTGCCCTTTTTGGGAAGGTTTGGTGACGTCTGAAGAGCCCAGAACGCTCCTTCTCCGCGCCTACTTGTTCCTTGGCTTCTGGGCGCCAGCGGGTCTCACCTCGCTCCGCCCTGCACTCCTGGCTGCTGTGCGCCACCTTGCTCACACTGACCCTCCTTTCCTGCAGGGCGAGTGGTGCCGTGTCCGTGGTTGCTACCAGCTGGTCCAGCTTCCACTCCAGCAGCGAGGCATGGAGCAGGCTCAGAGTTGGTTGCTCTATGAAAGACAGAAAACCTTGGTCCAAAGCAAGCTGTCCCAGCCTCCCGCTTTCCAGTGTTCTCACTGTTTTTGGTGTAAAGTAGCTGTCGCCGTTCCTTTAGGAGGTGGCCTGGCAACTCTCTCCCACCAAGCGTCTTTGGTTTCGGTGATTTATTTTTAGGGCTACCCTAAATACGTGGAGTAGGGCACCTCATTACGACAGGCTGCTTCCCTGCTCCTGCCTCCGATCCTCGGGCAGAAGCAGACAGCTCTCCCCTCCCGGCAGCCAGGGTGCCACGGGCAGTGGATCTCCAGCGTGGCACCTTAATTCCCATTCGGTCCTTCCTTAGGCAACTGGGGGCTTTCGTGTTGCTGGGGTTTGAACATGTCTGGTTGCTGCTGTAATTTATTGTGTTGTTAATGGGTTGTGCGTGTGTGTGCACGAGTGTGTACATGCATGCGTGCGCTTATGCGTGCTGCAGTGCCTGTCAGACGTCTTGCCAGCCGTGTCTAGTCTTGATAAAGTTTGCTTTTCTAATATTTCTCTATCATAGATTTAGAAAAGTCTGACTACTGATAGCCATCCTGACCACTGCCGGTACCCACCCTGACCACGAGGCCTGGACAGCTGCTTGGATTTGCTCTGGGTGAAGGGGGAATGTTGAAAGAATGGCGTGAGGTCATGCGGAGTGCGTGCAGGCGGGCTCTGTCTCAGCCTGGTCGGGGAGCCCCATGATAAAGGTGCTTGCCGCCACATGATGGCCCAAGATCGATCCCCAGAACCCACACGGTGGGAAGAAAGAACCAACTCATGCAAGTGTCTCTGACTGCCATACACACTTACGCACACACAAGATAAATAAATGCAAAAAAAAAATCTGATAGGAAGCTATGTTGTACTGAATGTTTAAAATTTGCATTATACATTATTTTTATACCTAAACTTTTATTTCGAGTTTTGCGTATTTCTGTTTTGTGGAATCAGATAGTCCCGTGTGGTCTGAAGGGGATGAGGCACCATTACTTTGCCCCAGTTGGATCCTTACGCCAGTGCAGAGCCACATCCTCAGGAGCATTTTCTTCGTGGCATTTACTTCCAGGTTTCTGTGTAACACATCAGCTGTTTCTAGACTTTTCCGTTTTGGTTGGTTCTCTTTTGCCGCATTCCCTGGGTGGGTTGGTTCAGCTCTCCCTTCCACTGCCCGCCAACACGGTCCTGCCTGTCGCACACTGTGTGTTTCTGCTGGGATCAATTCACCGCCACCAGGGCGCGTCTCGCACGATTCTGGGTTTGTTGTCAGTGTAGATGTGACCTCGTGCTTCCCACACGGACTGGCCTCAAACCCAAGGAAGTCAAGGGTAACTTTGAACTTTGCATCCTTGCGCCTTTACCCCCCCCCCCCAGGCACAGGTGTGCAGGTGCGCACGACACCTGGTTTACTCTAGGTGCCTGGGACTGAACTTGGGGCTTCAAGCACTCTGTCAGCAAGCCACATCCCCCGCCACCCTCCCCTCCGTCTCCTCAGTGGAGAGCTGCCCTGGTTGCTGCCTGTCCCTGCCCTCCGCTGCCGCGCGACAGTCCCCGTGCACGCGTCAGGACCTCTGCTAGCTCTCGTCCCACCTCTGCGTCCTTCCTGGTGCGACCTGTGCTTGGGCGCCATCCTCCAAAGGCTTGGCAAGGGGAGTGGGCAGCGGCGTCTTCAGTTCCCAGGCGCACTCAAGCCTCCAGCTCCGTGTGCTGCCGTGCAGCTCCGTGTGCGGTGCACATTCCTGAGGCGCCCTGCAGGGTTGGGGGGTAGATGTGGGTGTCCACGTGTTCGGGGTCAGTGAGTCAGAGGGCACCATACGTGCCTCTGGCGGCCCAGAGGTGACTTCAGGAACCATCCCAGCTTGCTCCGCCTCCTTACTGCCTCGCTCTGGGGTTTTCTAGGTTCTACTCTCAGGCACTTCTGCCTGGCGTCTTCACATGGGGTCCGGGACCTAAACTCAGGGCCTCTTACTTGCAAGGCCCCCGAACCATCTCCACAGCCCCTGCTGGGTTTTGAAGGGCTCCGTTGGCTTCTCTGCGATCAGAAGTCGGGGTGTTTTAGTGCACACGTGCGACGTTCCTTTCTCCTTGTTTTTCATGTTCTCTGATTTCCTGGTGAAGTCCCTCGGCAGGGGATCTCAGGGCTGTTGTGCAGCAGTTTTAAGGTGGACACATGGATTTTCCTGGATAACCAAGTTCATTTCCTGTGTCTTTTCCTGTGGCTCCCTCTGCTCACTGGTTGGGCCTCTGGCCTATTCTCTAGTCTTTCCTGTTCCTGTCTCTGTTTTTCCAGCTATCACCAGCTTGTTCAAACCATCCCCTAAATATCATATTCTCTCTCTCACTCTCTCTCTTTCTCTCCCTCGTGTGTGTCTCTCTCTGTGGCGTGTCTATGTCTATGTGTATGTGTGTGTGTGTGTGTCTCTCTCTCTGTGTCTCTCCCTCTGTGTGTGTGTGTATTTATTTCTGTGTGTGTATCTCTCTCTGTGTCTGTATGCGTGTCTGTGTGTGTACGTGTGTCTGTGTGTGTCTCTGTGTCTGTGTGTGTATGTGTGTGTGTGTATATGTGTGTGTCTCTCTGTGTGTCCGTATGTGTGTGTGTGTTTTCCGCTGTCTCTCTCTTTCTTTACAGGTTTTTTCCTTACATAGTTCTGGGGGTCTGGTGCTCACCGTGTGACCCAGGCTACCCTCAAACCTGCAGAAATCCTCCTGCCTCAGCCTCTCAAGTGCCATCACTCCTGGGATTTCATCTGTAACTTGAGAGATCTTTGTCATTGTCTGATCTTCCTTTTAAACAGTGTCTGGCTTTTGGGCCGGGAAGTAACTCGGTGGGTCATTTGCTTGCCTGGCAGCACAGTCCCCAGGGTCCATCCCCGCACCTGTAAGGCGGCTGTGATGGCACGCTGTGCCGTGATGGCACGCTGTGCCGGGACCCTGTGATCCCAGCATCTGAAGGAGAATCAAGAATTATGGAGGCAGTATTAGGCCAACTTAGGGTGCAAGAGAACCTCTCTAAAAAAGAGCACCTGGTTCTTATTACACATGGTTGCTGCCTTCAGTTGTTAATTGCAATAGAGAGATACACGGTAATGCAGTGTGGGCTGTGCACGTGTGAGCTCTCTCCTGCAGTGTGAACTGTGCATGCGTGAGCTCTCTCCTGCAGTGTGAGCTGTGCATGCGTGAGCTCTCTCCTGCATGTGAACTGTGCACACGTGAGCTCTCTCCTGCAGTGTGGGCTGTGCAGCGTGAGCTCTCTCCTGCAGTGTGAGCTGTGCACGTGTGAGTTCTCTCCTGCAGTGTGAACTGTGCACGCGTGAGCTCTCTCCTGCAGTGTGAGCTGTGCATGCGTGAGCTCTCTCCTGCATGTGAACTGTGCACGTGTGAGCTCTCTCCTGCAGCGTGAACTGTGCATGCGTGAGCTCTCTACTGCATGTGAACTGTGCACACGTGAGCTCTCTCCTGCATGTGAACTGTGCACACGTGAGCTCTCTCCTGCAGTGTGAAATGTGCATGCGTGAGCTCTCTCCTGCAGTGTGGGCCAGGTACATGTGAGCTCTCTCCTGCAGTGTGGGCTGTGCAGCGTGAGCCCTCTCCTGCAGTGTGAACTGTGCAGCGTGAGCCCTCTCCTGCAGTGTGGGCTGTGCAGTGTGAACCCTCTCCTGCAGTGTGAACTGTGCAGCGTGAGCCCTCTCCTGCAGTGTGAACTGTGCAGTGTGAACCCTCTCCTGCAGTGTGAACTGTGCAGTGTGAACTCTCTCCTGCAGTGTGGGCTGTGCAGTGTGAACCCTCTCCTGCAGTGTGGGCTGTGCAGCGTGAACTCTCTCCTGCAGTGTGGGCTGTGCAGCGTGAGCTCTCTCCTGCAGTGTGGGCTGTGCAGTGTGAGCCCTCTCCTGCAGTGTGGGCTGTGCACGCGTGAGCTCTCTCCTGCAGTGTGGGCTGTGCACGCGTGAGCTCTCTCCTGCAGTGTGGGCTGTGCACGTGTGAGCTCTCTCCTGCAGTGTGGGCTGTGCAGTGTGAGCCCTCTCCTGCAGTGTGGGCTGTGCAGTGTGAGCCCTCTCCTGCAGTGTGGGCTGTGCACGTGTGAGCTCTCTCCTGCAGTGTGAACTGTGCAGTGTGAGCCCTCTCCTGCAGTGTGGGCTGTGCAGCGTGATCTCTCTCCATTCTCACGGGCCTGTGAGGTACACACCATTGTCTTTTCTGTGGTGGAGCCAGTGCCATGTGCAGCACAGCGAGGACGAGAATATTTCCCGGTCACCCAGCGTCATGTAGGCATCTGGGGCTCGTTCCTGCTGTCTGCTCTGGGGCCACGTGTCAGGGCCCCTCCTGCCAGAGCCCGGCCTGGCCACTTCTTAGCTGCATGGCCCTGGCCACAGCACCTTCCGTCCCACACTCGGAGGCCCAGACACTGGGCTGGCTCAGCTTCAGGTGCGGTAGCAACTGAACAGATGGGGTCGTGGCACTTGAAGCCAGCGAGGTCCCCACTGTGGGGGCTGCTGGCGTGCTCCCGACGCCCGGGAGCGGCTGGGGAGGCTGGGCATCACCAGCTCTGTGTCCCACCCACGCCTCGTTCTGCCATCTGGGGAGGAAGGACATCTGGGGTGTCCTCATGGAGCCCTGGGGAGGAGCCTGGGTCCTGAGCTGGGCCCCCGCCACCGCTAACCCGCATCTCAGGGCAGTGTGAACAGCACAGGCCGAACCATTTCCCACCGCGGAGGTTTCTCCTCACCCCTCCCCGCCGCGTGAGGAGCGAGGGTCAGGCCAGCTGGCCCAGAGGGCGTGCGGGACAGGAGTTGTGTGGTTTGGAAAATAGACTCACTGTGCTCACATTATGGTGCTGACGGAAATGTTGAGAGCTGAACCCGCGCTCTGGCTTCACGCCGGTGACGGCAGGGTGCGCCTTGGCTTCGTCCCCTCCTGCCTCTGTCCCGCGGCCACTCAGGGCCTTCCTGGTCTCCTCTTTTGCTTTTTGTCCAGTGGCCGCCAGGCTCTTCCTGTGGCCCCCCGGGGTGGAAGGGTGGGTGCTGGTGCTGCTGGCGTGGGTCCCTCTGTCTCAAGGGCCTTTTCCTCCCGAGGCTGTCTGGAGAGGAGGGACAGGACCCCGCATGTGGGGATGGGCATGTCAGAGGGATGCCAGGCCTCGGTCCCCCCGACCTTGGAGCTGCTGTTTGACTGTCTGCCTTAAGCCAAAACACAACAGAGAAAATTGACTTTGAGTGGAGACTATAATTAATCACTTTGTGAATATGAGATACTTCATTAAGTGTCCTTGTTGTTCCGCTGGGCTCTCTGGGAAAAATAGGCGCTCCGTGGAGTGTCTGTGGCGTTTCCCTGGTGTTGAGGGTCCTCCAGGTGCATTCCAGGCCGCGGCTCGGGGTAGAGGGACATGTGGGGACCCCCCCCCCCGGGGAGGTCAGGGGGTGCTGGTACCTGTCATGGCAGCTCACATGCATGGAGCGTGGCGGGAGCTGTGATGGCCGCCAGTCCAGTGGCAGGAGCCTGAGTCTCGGCTGTGGGCATCTTGCGAGTGGGCTTCACCCCTTGAGCTCAGCTCTCAAGCTTGGTCTCTTGTCACTGGCCTAGAAGGACTTAGATCTTTGGGGACTCAGGAGGTGAAGTGCCTGACATTCAGGCACGAAAACTGGGTCCTCAGACCCCACATATAATGCTGGGTGGGTTTGGAGCCTGTACTTTCAGCCTCAGAAGGCAGAGACTGGGGATTCCCAAGAGCAAGTTGGGCAGCCAGATGGGTCCTGTCAGTGATTTTGAAGTTTGACTAGAGATCCTGCTCAAAAGAATTCCATTTTCATGTGCATGTGTGCAAGGTGTGTGTGTGTGCACGTGCAGACACGTGTGTGCACATGCAAGCCTATGTGTGCACGTGTGCTGTGTGCATGTGTACATGCATGTGTGTATGTGTATTATGTGCATGTATGCGTGAGAGTGAATGTGTGTGTGCATGTGTGTGTGCGTGAGAATGTGTGCACGTGTGTGCGTGTGTGCTTGTGTCTCCTGTGTCTGTGTCTGTGTGTGTATATGTCTCTGTGTGTGGCTGTGTTGCTCTGAGTGTCTCTGTGTGTGTGTGTGTGTGTGTATGTGTGTCTGTCTGTGTCTGTGTGTGTCTCTGTTTATGTGTGTTTGTGTGTCTGTGTGTCCCAGGAGAAGACGGCCAATGCTCACACCTGCCCTGCGTCCAGCCTCTTCTCCCCCCACCCCCGTGCTGGTTTTGGTTGAAGCCCATGGGAGCCGCAGCGTCGGGACACCGGCGCTTCATTCTGGATGATGGGTTCTCTGCAGCTCCACCAGCGTTTGGTCGCGCGACAGCGTCCTGTCTCTCCTTCGGCCCCAGGGCTCTGTCTTGCGTCTCATCTCTGAGCCCTGAGCTCAGTCGGTTCCAGGACAGGTGCCTTCCCGGCTGTCCCCAGAGTTCCCCTGGCCTCACGGATGTGAGCGCCAGGGAAGCAAATGTTGTCCTGTTATTCAGGAAATAGGGTGTGCTTGTGGCTCCCCAAAGAGGGGTCCCCAGCCGTCCCCACCGCAGACCTTGCTGGGCTTAGCCAATTGCCTCTGGCATCACGTGACCACACGCCTGGGCAGATGCGCCCTGCGTCGGAGTCTCTTCCGGTGACTGCGGCGGAAGTGGATGGAGGCAGCGAGTCTCTCAGGTGGTCCAGGGCTGGGCTGCACGGCTGCCCTCCAAAGGAAGTCGGACGCAGGGGTCAGGGCGAGCACAGGACGGGCTGGGGTGGACAAAGAGCAGGTCGGGCATGGAGGCCAGGACTTGGGATCAGACGAGCTGCGCTGCCCGCTGTGCCGCCTGGCCCTGGGCCTCGGTGGCGGATGGCTTCAAATCTGCCCGAGTTCCGTGTCGTGGAATTGAATCATGCTTCTTGGAAGAAGCTTATTCTGACAAACATTTCTCAGTAGCCTTTTCAGATGCTTTGCGTGTGAATTTAGAAAGAAGATAGTGACGGGCTCGAACTGCAGCCTGCCCGCAGTGACGTCTGCAGCATGCAGCACGCGGCCTGCCCGGACACACGCAGCCCCTCTGCTCCCGCGCTGCCGCACGCCCCGTGCGCCGTGCTCTCCTCTGTGGTTCTTGTGCTGGGGCAGCTCCGGCCTCTTACCTGTGTTCAGCCCTCCTCCTTCAGTCTGCAGCACCGCGGTTCCAGGTTGTACACGTTGCATTTTATAAAGCCTTTGTCGTCCGCCCTGCTGCTCAGCGCCAGGGCGCACAGTGGTGCTGCTTCCGACGGGTCAGCAGGTCCACAGCGAGCGTGGGGAGCCGCCAAGCCGCCCCCTCCTGGCAGCATTGCCCTCGGGAGTGTTTCCCGACTCCACCTGGCTTCGGGGGGCCACAAGCAGAGCTTCCTTCCTGCCGTCGCCGCACTGTTCTTGGTGTAATGGTTCTTCCTCCTCCACTGTAAAAATCGAAACTCACACTAGCTTGAGAACGTCCGCGTGCATATGCACATGCACGTGTGCGCCCGGACCTGTGTGCAGGCGGAGGCGACAGCCTCAGTTGCTACTCCTCGCGACGTCCACCGTGTGTGGTGGTGGTTCGTTCAGACAGGTGGAACTTACTGGGTCCCGCAGATCCTCTGGTCGGCCTCCTTGAGTGGACCTGATGCAGATTGGATTCTGGATCCCACGTAAAATTCCAGGCGGAAATGACGGCGCCCGACACTTCTGGCTCTGGAAGGCGGATCCTGGGAAACAACAGATGGAAGCAGAAAGGAGGTGGAAGCAACATCCAGGATGATTCCGTCGCTCTTGGGCCTCCGTGCGCACACATAGTGCCGACGAACAGACACACGCGACACACAGACGCACGAGAGAGAAATAAGTAACAAGTGTCGCCACCAAGCCTTGCTTTCTTTCCATATGTGGGCGTAGGTGTGTGTGGGGAGATGACCGTGTGTGTGTGTGTGTGTGTGTGTGTGTGTGTGTGTGTGTGTGAGAGAGAGAGAGAGAGAGAGAGAGAGAGAGGGCATGTGTGTGCCTGTGGGGGGGGAGAGAGAGAGAGAGAGGGCGTGTGTGTGCCTGTGGGGGGGGAGAGAGAGAGAGGGCATGTGTGTGCCTGTGGGGGGAGAGAGAGAGAGAGAGAGAGAGAGAGAGAGAGAGGGCATGTGTGTGCCTGTGGGGAGAGAGAGAGAGAGAGAGAGAGGGCATGTGTGTGCCTGTGGAGAGAGAGAGAGAGAGAGAGAGAGAGAGGGCATGTGTGTGCCTGTGGGGGGAGAGAGAGAGAGAGAGAGGGCATGTTGTGTGCCTTGTGGGGGAGAGAGAGGAGAGAAGAGAGGGCATGTGTGTGCCTGTGGAGAGAGAGAGAGATAGAGAGAAGAAGAGATAGAGAGGGAAGACATGTGGTGTTAGATGTGGGAGGAGAGAGAGAGTAAGGAGAGAGTAAGAGAGAGAGAGAAGGGCATGTTGGTGGCCTGTGGGGGGGAGAGAGGAGAAGAGCGAAATCGGCGAGAGAAGTAGACTAAGAGAGAGGCATGTGTTGTTTCCTGTTGGGGAGAATGTCTGATCGCGCTTGCCTGTATCTGTTTTCCGCTGTGTTCGCTGCTATCGATCTATCCTCTCTCTCTCCCGTGGACAATTTTTTATTCCTTAGTTCTTTTCTCGTCCTCTACGCGTCTCGCTCTCGGTTCCTTTTTTTTTGCGTTTTTTTTCTTACGTCTCTCCTGCGGGCGTCAGTCTCTCTCCTCTCTCTTTCCTTGTTTTTTTCCTTTTGCCTCCCCCTTTTTCCCTCCTCTCTTACTCCTTCTTCTCCCTTCTTTTTTTCTTTTCTCTGGGATTTCCCACTCTGCTACCTCCCAAGGCTCAACCACCATTTTGCCATTGGTTTAATGTGGCGTCTGGGATCTGAGCTCAGGTCCTTTGCTTGCGAGACGCAGGCGTCGCCCCTGAGCCCCTCTCCGGCCCCCAGGCCTGGCTTTATTTTCTGTGGCGGATTCTGGGGCTGTGACTCGGGATCTCGTGCACAGAAGGAAAGCGCTTTCTGCAGTGCTCATGCCGAGGCTCCGGCCCCACCTGGGGAGCGGGGCCTCCTTTGCGCTTCGACTTGTTTCTTTTCTGATGTCTCGTCACCTTGCGGTGCCTGCGCCGGCCTGGAATGGGCCGAGTCTCCAGGAAGCCCGGCTTCCTTCTGTTGGCGGAGAACAGTGTGACCCAGAAGCCACGGCAGCCGGTCCTGCCGCCGGGCTGCGGGCACAGGCTGGGCTGAGAACGACTCCTGGTCCTGGCAGGACCACGGCACCCCGCGCCCGTCCCTCTAGTGTGCGCTCTAGTTCCCGCCCCCTGAGCCATCGAACACTGGCACGTTAGTCCTGGGTCTGTCCAAAGGCAGAAGGCTTGGAGCTACCCTCGCGCCCCCTGGCACAGGCACAGGCTCCTTGTGGGTCTCTGTCGGTGGAGCACCCCCGGTCACGCTTGTCCTTGGGATGGTCCGCTCTGGACTCAGCCATCTGTGCAGCCGTGCCACGGGTGCCCAGGTGCTGTGGGCACCACGATGCCACGGGCTACAGGCCCCACAAGCGCTGTGAGTGCCACGGGTGCCACAGGTGCATGGCACTGGGTTCATTTGCCTGTTTGCATTAGTTTTAGGTTGCTTCCACATCCTTCATTACTTCACTTAGGTTTGTGCAAAGCAGCATGATTAACAAATGAGAAGAACATTGAATACAGTCCTGCTTTCACACTTCGCAGTCATGCAGACCAGTTCCGTTGGTTTTCTGGACGATCTTTCCCGTGTTCTTTGTGAACAGGCGTGTGTGGGTCCTGCTTACTCCTGTTTGTGCCGTGCGTAGCCGAGCATGTCTTCTCAGCATTTGCTTTCTGTCATCTACTTTGAGTGTGTGTGTGTGTGTGTGTGTGTGTGTGTTTAGAATGAGAGCAGAAATGAAAATAATGCAGTTTAAAACTCGGGAGACACCGCCCGCCTCGTGAGCGCAGGGGGCGACCTTGCCCAGGCTCCTCGTTCATTACCTGCTTGGCCTCTTCTCTGTTTTTCCCGAATATTTTCTACTTTCAGACAATTTGATTTCTTTCTCTACTGACAATTTTTCTTTCTTTCTTTCTTTCTTTTTTTTTTTAAAGCAAAACTCTGGAGAATTCAGCTTTTCTTCTAACAGGGCAAAGGAAAGAGACTTTCCTCTTGACAGCTGAGAGACGCTCTCGGAGCCAGGCCTGGTGTGCCGTGAGCAGCACCCAGTGGGGCTCTCAGCAGCACCCAGTGGGGCCAAGGAAGAAGATGCTTAGGTTGAGCTCAGTCAGGGCTGCAGTGAGTCCCTGAGGCTTACGGGATGTTTAGACGCGTCTCTCGTGAGGGAGCTGATGTGTATCTAAGCGGGCCTCGTGAAACAAAGAGATTTGCTCCTCATTTTCCTTTCCCAAAATTCGGAGGGGAGGACCAGGGGGAGCCCGAACGCTGAGTCGGTGAAGCATGTGCCATTGACCTCTGAATTCTACATGCATGCACACATATGTACCCAACAGACATGAACACACACACACACACACACACACACACACAGATAGGATTTTTTCCCCAATTTGAAGACAACCCTAAAATTTTATGTGATGTTTAGTACATGGGGTAGTGGTATGTGTATCAAACATCAACATTGGGTAATGGAGAGGTTATTTGGTGTTTTATTTTTAAAGGTCTCACTGTGTATCCAACACTGGCCTGGAATTCACTGTCTCATGAGTTTAGGAATCAGACTGCCACTGAGCTCAGCCTTTTGTAAACTGATTGTTTAGTAGTGTGCGGAGGTGTGGTGTGTGTGTGTGTGTTGTGTGTGTGGGTGAGTGTACGCCATGCACGCTCCTCCGTGGTGTTCCAAGATCACATGAAATTGTCAGTTTGTATAACACTCCTTTCAACCTGATCTTTTGCTGGGTGGTTTGGTTTATTGGGTTCTTCTTTCCTCTCTCTTCTTGCCGTCTCTTCCTTCCTTCCTCCTCCGTCCTTCACTTCCTTCCTTCCGTGCCTTCCTCCTTCCGCTTCCCTTCCTTCCTCCCTCTCACTCCACCCTCCCTCCCTGTCCTTCCGTTTTCCTGTCCCCCACTTTCGTTCACGGTCCCCTTCCTCTCCTTCCTTCCTTCGCTTCTTTCCTTCTCCCTCTTCTCCCTCTCTCCTCCCCTCCTCCTTTTTCTCCTCCTTCCGCTCCCTCCATCCTCGCCTCCCTCCTCTCCTTCCCGTCCCTTCCTCCCTCCTCCCGTCCCTCCTCACTCTTTTCCCCCTTTCCCTTCGTCCTCCTTCTTTCCTTCTTCCTTCCTCTTTCCTCCTCCCCTGCCTCGCTCTCCCTCTCCTCCCTCCCCTCCTTCCCTTTTTTCTTTCCTCCTTCATTCCCTCTCTCCCTTCTTCCTTCCTTCCATTTTCTCTCTCTCCTCCCTCCCTCCCTTCCTTCCTCCCTCCCTCCCTTCCTTCTTCCTCTTCTTGGTGCTGCACTAGAAGCTGGAGTTCCATGCATGCTGGACAAATGCTCCTCCGCTGACTCTTCGTCTGCCCTGAAGCAGATTCTGCAGGGAACGGCATTGAAGATGGGCTCGGGGCTCATACTGGCAGGGAAGACTTGTCCTGCTCCTCCTGGTCCAGTGGGTGCTCACAGCCCGTGTCAGCACCTTGGCTGGCATCAGAGAGTTGTTTTGGTTTCGCTCTGTAACCGTAGTTTGAGCGTGAATGTTAACCAAAAGACGTACCAGGGGATCTGAGCGCCGGCGCGAGCGCGGCGGTGGCCGGCCCCATGCAGAGGGCGGGCGGTGCACACGCTGCGAGCTGGAGGCTTTACGACGTCTACTTGCGCTTGGTCTTACGCCGTGTGCTGTGGGAAGCCAGCGCCCCTCCCACAAGGCCACGGAGAGGACTGCGCCTGGCGTTGGTGGAGGGACAACTGGGTGGACTGGCCCTGAGCTGGGAGATGCTGGGGACAGGCGTGGGGGGCAGGCTGCGTGGTGACTGGCACGTGCTGGTGGCCTGGACACTTGGATTGAAGGCGTCCTTTGTTCCGAGGCTAGCAGTGCAGCTCTGAATAGCGCTTTCTCCTCTCCCGCTCTCTCTTCCTCCTCATCTGTCACGCACTAGCTCTCCCTTTTACGTGGCGTGGGGGGGCACTGGCTTTCGATCGGAGTCGGTGATTTCTAGGGTCCCCAGGGTCCTCAGAGTCCCCCCTTCTGAAGCCCTGTGGGGGCACTGGGCCTGTCCCCTCACTGCCAGCTCAGGGCCCTTCTCCATCGACCGCGCTGTGTTCCTCGGGGTTTGCCAACACCTAAGGAAGGCAAGCGGCGTCTGTCCCTACCCCATCGTCCCACCACCCCGGTACCCCCATCTCCCACCCCGCGTACCCCCATCTTCCCACCCCGGTACACCCTATCTCCGACCCGGTAACCCATCTCCCACCCCGGTACCGCCCACCAGCCCCCCCGGTACCTTGTACCACATCTCCCACCTCCGTTACCAGTATCTCCACCCCGGACCCCCAAATCTCCCAATACCCCATCCTGGGTCCCAGCCGCCGGTCCCTCGTCCTGCCTGGAGTAACTCCCCCGAGAAGGTGAGCACCCTCCCTAGCTCTGCTCTCCCCTCCTCTCCTTCCGTCCTGGGGTCTCTTCTCAAAAGCCCTTGTCCCCTGGCCTCCCAAATGAGACCCCCGTGGAGGCTCCTCAAGCATGGCCCGTCCGCTGCACCCTGAGGACTAAAACCCATGCCTGGCACCGGCAACCTCCAGGGACACGTGGCGGGAGGATCGTGTGCGTGCCGCTTCCGCGCTGTCTCCAAAGACCCCGGCGTCGGCCTGGGGATGAGCTGCGCTGCACCTTCTGGTGGCTCCGTGCACGTCACTCCCCTGTCGCTGTCGGGCTCTGGGCACTGCCCACGGCCGGAGCAGACCTCGGGTGCACGTCGCGTCTTCAGGGGCTGCGGTGGTGGCAGACAAAGGACCTTCACGCGCGTGTTTAACATGGTGCTTCTGGTCGTAACAGCAGCACATGCTGACTGCAGAAGATGCGAAGCACACAGCACAGTGTTGGAAGGGTTTTCAGCTGCCTTCTCTGTTGCTCCCGGAGGCGCGCGCAGCTTTGCTTTACCCTGTTCTAGGCTTGCGTGGCGAGTAGTGTCTGAAGTGTGATAATAACCTCGGTGTTTGTTGCTGATGGACGTTGGTTCATGGTAAAAGGGGGCTGGAGGCGCCGCCGTCGCACAAGCATGTTGGGTGCGCGCGCAGTGACCCTGGCGGAATTGGAGTCATCTTTCCAGGAAAGTGTGGGAGACACCACACTTGTTAAAAATGGGCCAGTCCTCTCTGGATTTCAGGGCCTGCAGGTTGTGTTAGTAACCCAACACGGTTCTACAAGGACCACCTGGGGTCACTGGAGGGAAGGGGGGTTTCCAGCAGACTGGCAGGTAACGCAACAGTGAGAATCGCAGGGCCTGTGTCACTGGGCCTGTGGTACCAGCCAGGCAAGGTGCTGCTGGATGCCTGCCCCCTGCAGGCGTGGGCACTGCAAGCAATGCATGGTAAGCCCTTCAAGAACTGCCTTGGGGTTCTCTCCAAAATTGCCCTGCCCGGTCTGCCCTGGGGCACACGCGCTGCTCTGCCCTCTGCCCTGGGGCACACGTGCTGCTCTGCCCTCTGCCCTGGGGCACACACGCTGCTGTCCTGTGTGTTAGCACTGAGCTTGGGTGCTCCTCCCACCGTGGCACAGGCGAGCGCTGGCTCTGCGCCTGTCCTCCAGGAGCAGCACTTACCAAGCAGATGTCTCAGGCCGTCAGTCGGACGTTGCTTTGTCCTGTCTCAGCTTCCAGACAGTTTGCCAGGCAGAGATGCCAGCGAGGGCCAGGGGTCTTTCTGGGGCCAGGTGGAATGTCGTGCAGTCGGGAGCCGGTCTGAGTGGGTCAGCTCAGGAGGGGGCAGGGTCGGTGGTGAAGACCCTTGCGAGGGGCAGTGCCTCCATGGGGCCTCCCGCTCCGCGTGAGCTGCTGGAGTGAAGTGCGCTCGCTGGAGGCTTTCAGACGGCACACGCACGCTGCCTCTTGGGTTGTGGGCGCTGGAAGTGGTCCGAAGGCAAGTGGGTGTCGGGGTGAGGGATTGGCGCAGTTCCCTGTTCAGATAAAACAAAAACCTCTGAACTCTGGTCCCCACATGCTGGAAGGGGCAGAGAAGCGCCCCTCGGTCCTTCTTATAAAACATCACGGGGTGGTGTGGAGGGCAGCTAGCATTTGCCCCTCGGGGCTGCAGTGCCAGGACTTTGGCAGGACAAGCTTCAGGGGAGAAGCAGCAAAAAAAAAGAAAGAAAAGAGAAGGAAAAAAGAAACAAAGAAAAAAAAGGCTCTGAGCCAGGAGGTTTGTCTTCTCATAGCCCTAAGTTAGGTGTGAACCTGCTGCTCCTCCGTCTCGCCTGGGCTTTGTCTTTCCCTGGGGCAGCTCACAGCCGGCCCTTGGGAGCTGAGTCTTGCTGGGAATCCACACAGTGCGTGTCGCGTGGGGGGTCCTCTTTTGTGTTCGGCTGTAGTGGACCTCCTGGGGGTGCCAAGGACACCCTTGGACCACTGCTGACTGTTGTTTTTTAGCAAGAACGAGCCAATGGCCAACTGCCCAAGAGGGCCTTCTGCTTGGCCAAGCAGGGTGGGAATCCGAGCATCTTTTGTGGTCCAGGACTTTGGCCCCGTGTCTGCCCCTGTAGGGGATCTTGACCCTCATGTCCACGTGAGGACAAAGCTTGGCTGGAACATCCTTCCCCTTGGTCAAGAGCTGCAGGCCCTGGAAGCGAACCCCAGTCACCAGTGTCAGAGACCCGTCCAGAGCTCGTCCAGAACATCTGCTCGGTGTCTGGAAGGAGCTTACGCCTGCATTTGACTTGTTCATTTACAGTGCTGGGGCCGGTCCACAGCCTCTCGTGTGCTAGGCAAGCGCTCTGCTACTGAGCGGCACCCACCTGGGGCAGGCATCCCTGCCGCCCCACGCCCACCTGGGGCAGGCATCCCTGCCGCCCCACGCCCCACACCCCACCTGGAGCAGGCATCCCTGCCGCCCCACGCCCCACACCCCATCTGGAGCAGGCATCCCTGCCGCCCCACGCCCACCTGGGGCAGCCATCCCGGCCGCCCCACGCCCCACACCCCACCTGGAGCAGGCATCCCTGCCGCCCCACGCCCCATGCCCACCTGGAGCAGGCATCCCTGCCGCCCCACGCCCACCTGGAGCAGGCATCCTCACTGCCCCACGCCCACCTGGGGCAGGCATCCCTGCCGCCCCACGCCCACCTGGAGCAGGCATCCCTGCCGCCCCATGCCCACCTGGAGCAGGCATCCCTGCCGCCCCACACCCACCTGGAGCAGGCATCCTCGCTGCCCCACACTCCTATCCCTGTCTGTGATGCAGCTCCACATCTGTGGAGGCTTGTGGGAGACAAGCCCAGACGGACCGCACACCCTGGGGTTCTGGGGAATCCCACAGCTAGGGGTTTTGTTATTTCGCTTTGAACATTTGGTTTATTTATTTTCAGGCTTTATTTCTCGTAAATATTTTAATGCTGTTAAGTGAACTGTCCTCGTTCATTTTGCGGAGTCTGATTCTCTTTAGCATCCCATCTAAGCATGTGACTAGCCACTTTGTAAATGTCATTCTTCAACACTGCCAGGTGCCTTCCCGTGGATGCACCGTAATGCAGGGCTGCCATTGTGTCTGTTAGTTGAGGTAAAGTACTTAAACAAAACTGACCACTTTATCATGTGTAAATTCTGCATTATTTTACAACCAGTCTCCAGAATTTTCTCGTCCCACAAAGAACTGAAACTGCCCCCATTAAGCACTAACTTCCTTCCTACTCCGTCCCTCCTGCCTACCCATCCAACCCTGGTGCCTCTAGGACTGCGCAGTGTCCTCCTGGAAGAGCCGAGGCCCTGTTCCTTGTGTCTGCCTAGTGTCCGTGCGGTGTCCACGGGGCTCCTCGTGCGGCCGTTCCGTGGCATGTCCCCTCCCCCCTACCCATGAATGCTCACGCCCCCACCCTTGCCCTCTGGCCAAGGCCGAGTTGCACTTGGCACGGTCAGTGCGTGCACAGAGTGCTCAAATTTTTCTTATCTTCTGTAAACAGACACGTGGACTGTCGCACCTGCTGACCGTGTGTCGCTGCTGTGGGCGTGGTGTGTTCTCCCCTGGCCCGTGCAGCCTGCGGTGGAATCTCGGGTCACATGCTGATTCTATTTTTAATTTGCTGAGGAACCTCCACACGGTTTCCCAGGCAGCTGCACCGTTTGACGTCTCCACCTGCAGCGCGTAAGGCTTCCGTTCTTCCACCTCTCTTGACCGTGCTTGCTGTCACGGGGTGGTCTCACTGTGTAACCCAGGCTGCCTTGAACTCGCGGTCTTCCTGCCGCCTCCCAAGTGATGGAACTGCAGGTGAGCAAACCGCTGTCCCTGGCTAGATATTTTTGGGGGCGGGGGTGTGGGGTAAGGGTGAGCGCATACATGGATGCCTCTGCGTGCGGGCACATGTGTGTCAGGACGTGTATGTGCATGTGTGTGCCCAGGCACAGGATTGGTACTGGAAATCATTCTTAATGGCTCTGGCAAATTACTCTTTGGAAACGCGTCTCTAACCAAACCCGAGCTCATGGCAGGGGTAGTCTGGCCAGCCAGCCTTCTTGGGGCATGCCAGTCTTCACCTTTGGGGTGCTGCAGTTCCAGGGGCTACTGCACCCGCCTGGCGTTTTACGTGAGATCTGGAGATCTGAACTTGGGCTCCTTGGCTTGGTGGCAAGTGCTTTAATCACGGAATCGTTTCCCAAGGCCTTGGCTAGGTTTGTTCTGTTTCACATTTGGCATGGGTGTGTGGGTATAGGCAGGTAGACGAAGGCACTTGAGTGTGTGCCCCTGTGGAGACCCGAGGGTGACTTCAGGAATCATCCTGGCTGACCATCCTCCTTATTGCTTTGCTCTGTGGTTTTCCAGGCTCCATCTTCCAGGGCCAGAACTGCAGGCTGAGTCATTCCTGCTTTTTTTTTTTTTTTTTAATGTGGGATTTGGGATCCAAACTCAGACCCTTTTGCTTTTGAGGCAAAGGCTTTGGCCCCTGATCCTCTCTCCAGCTCTAGATGATTTTTATAGTATAAATGATCTCTGCAAGAAGACAAGGTTTGTGGAACAGAACAGTTGTGCTGGCAGCACTGCACAGCACTCAGGGTCTCCAGCATCTGACCAGCTAGGAGCAGCTGCCTGAGGACTCCTGGTGTCCGTGGCCTGTGGGTGTGGTCATGAGCGGTAGCCCCTCTGTTCCCAGGAGGGTGAGGAGAGCATCTCACTGCTCCCCTAGGGGCCTGTGCAGGAGATGCCCCGGTGCTGTGGCCCAGACTCCCGCTGCTGTGCGCTGCTAAGCCGCTGACCCTGACGTGCCTCCACTTCCAGCTGCTTCTCCAGCAGCTGCTGGGCCCTGCCGTTCCAGCATGATTCATTCGTGGGCTGGGCCGCCATTTTGTGCAAAGAAGCTTTTAAATATACTTGCTCTTAAACAATAAGTGAGCTGCTCAGNGTTGAGCATGTGTCTGATCGAAGGGCCATGGAACACATCCACAGCATCTGCTACAGAAGGATGGATGCACACAGCTGGGCATCTACATCTGCCCCTTTCCAAGAGTCCCCCAAAGTCGTTCCTGGAGCCAGTTTATTTCTTCCCTCTGCCACCCTCCTGGGCCAACACATCGTGTTGCTGCTCCATCAGTTGGTCCCTCACCATCCACACAGAGATGGCAGGAAGGACATTTCCAATCTCCTGGAATTTTACAATAATTTGATGATAGTGAGGTAGAAGTTAGACTTTCTCTTTTTGAACAGGCGGTTATTTCTCTGCCAAGGAAAAAGGCCCGTTGTGTTTAGACCCAGGAAATGTCTTAACTTGCCAAAAACTCCCACAGGATCCTGTTGCAAGAATATGCGCTGTGCGCCTCCAAGCACCATGGAAACAGCCATGTTTCTTAACCTTTTGTCTCACTGAGGACTCCTCGGACATTCCACTTCCTTTCATTAAAAAGAAATGGTCAGGATTGGAAAGAAGGCTCAGGGGTTAAGACTCTGCTTCACAAGCAGAAGGTTCTGAGTTTGGATCCCCAATTCCACGTAAAACACCGGAAAGAAATGGTGATGGCTTGCATTTCTGGTGCTAGAGGTTATGGAAAACTCCAGAGCAAAGCAAAGAGGAAGTAGAAGCAATCCGGGTGTTTTCTGCCGGAAATTACCCTTGGGCCTCCACAGGCACACACAGTATCCCCTGATACACACAACACACACTCAAAAATAATAAAATAAACTTTCAAAAAAAAAGGCACTAAGTTTTTCTAGATTAGTCATTCTCAAATCAAGTACCCATATAGACTGGAATACTCTGCATTTAGCAGAAAGGAAGAATGATTCAGTGGATCTGTTTGGGGCTTTAAAATAATTGTTTTCTTTTTCTTTCTTTCCTTTTTTAAAGAAATTTATGTGTGTGAGTGCATGTGTGTGTGGGTAGATGATGTAAAAGTATGTATGTACTCCAAGCCACATGTGTGGAGGCCAGAAAGAAGACTTTTAGGAGCTGTTTTTATCTTTCACCTTTTTTATTTATTTTTTGTTTGCTTGCTTATTTGTGGCGTCAGGAATTGAACTTCGGGTCTCATACGCTAGGCAAGTCTTTTCCATTGAGCCATGTCCCCAGCCCACCTGTCACCTTGTTGTGAGGAAGGGTCTCTCTTGTTCTCTCGGAGAGCATATCAGGCTTTTCATGGGGTCCTGAGGACCAAGCAGGTTGTCAGGCTTCCATGGCAAGAGCTATTCTGTCTACTGAGCCATCTTGCCTGACTTCATTTTTCTTCCTTCTTTCTTTCTTTCTTTCTTTCTTTCTTTCTTTCTTTCTTTCTTTCTTTCTTTCTTTCTTTCTTTCTTTCTTTCTTTCTTTCTTTCTTTTTGTTTTGTTTTTGACACAGGGTCTCTCTGTTCAAGGGCTGACCTCAAACTGATGTTCTTTCTACTCCGTTTCCCAAGTGCTGAACTTGCAGGTATGAGTTTCCAGGCCTAGCCTAAAATGTTTCTAAAAGATAAAATCAGTGGATTGGTTTTTTGAACCTGAGCCACATTACCAGATGCAAGATTTCATCTTTTCTGTGTTTTTTGAAAGCCAAAACACCTGCTTTCCAAGACATAAAAGGAATCAATAAAGCAGATCAGTAGCTTTGAATCAAACGCTGGCCCTGCTGAAGAGCAGTGACATCTCTAGCACACCTAAACTTTTTTCAAATTTAAATCCCCAGCTTACACATGGGGAGGGGGGAAGCGGTTGACATGTCTGGCATGCTGCATTCACATCCATTAGAGAACAGCTATGACATATAGCTTCTCTCCTTCCACCTTCCTGTGGGCTCTGGGGATCCAACTTGATTGTCAGATTTGAACAGCAAGTGCATTTACCTGCTCAGCCTTCTCACCAGCCTACAGATTTCTTTATGTTTAAAATGTGAATACCACGTATCTGATCTAAACATTTATTTATTTATTTTGTGCGTGCTTGCATGTGTGTGTGGTGTGTGTGTGTGTGTGTGTGTGTGTGCATGTGTGTGTATCAGAGAGAATCATCCTGAATTGCTCCAACCTCCTTTTTGCTTCGCTCTGGGATTTCCCACCAGCACTGAAAGTGCAGGCCATTGCTGTTTTCTGTCTGGCATTTTTTTACATGGGACCTGGGATCTGAACTCAGGACCTTCTGCTTGTGAGGCAGAGTCTTAACCCCTGAGCCATTTCTCCACATACACCCACCATCTAAATATTTAAAGGAATATATACACATATTTGTAGTATATGGAAATGCAAACAAACACCAGTGGGATGCCATCTCACACCATCCCAAAGTATGTCTAGGACTGATGGGATGACTCAGCAGGTAAAGGTGCCTTTATGAAAATGTGAAGACCTGAGTTCCAAACCATATCCAGAGCCCACATGGCAAAAGGAGAAAACTGACTTTTGAAAGTTGTCCTTTGACCCCATAAATACACCTGCTCCCTCCGAGCATGCGTGCGTGCGTGCGTGCATGCATGGATGTGTGTGTGTGTGTATCTATGTGTATCAGAGGGTACTGCATGTGCATGTGGACACCCAAGTGTGACCTTGGGAATCATCCTAGATCAATGATACACTCAATCATCATTCTGGATACCACCTCTTTGCTTTGCACTTTCCCAGGCGCCATCTTCCAGGGCCAGAAGCACAGGCCACTGCCATTTACACCTCGAGTTTTTACATGGGATCCACAATCTGATCTCAGGACCTTCTGCTTGCTAGGTAGAGGCTTATCCCGTGAGCCATCTTTCCAGCCCATAAATAATTTTTTTAAGTATGTCTAGAACAGGGAATGTAGCTTATTCACTAGAGTACTTGCCTAGCATGCAGGAAGATCTGGGTGCAATCCCTATCACTGTACAATAGAAAACAGATGGGGACAGGTGAGACAGCTCAGCAGGTAAGACACTTGCTCACAGACTCAGTCTGAGTTTTAATCCCAGAGGCCCACATGTCTGCAGGTGAGAAGTGACTTCTGAAAGTTGTCCTCTGACTTTCACCTGTGCACTATGACATGCATATATGGCTGTATCTTCTCTCTCTCTCTCTCTTTCTCTTCCCTAAATAAGTAAATAAGGAAACAAACAAGCAGGGATCAAATCGTAGCCTTCGCACATGGTAGGAAGGGCTTTACCATTGAACTACACTCTTACCCCTAAGTTATCTATTTATTTGCAAGGTATTTATTTTCTTTGGGGTTCGACTATGTAAGGGTTTTGTCCAGTGACAAGTAGCAGTGGTGAAGGGAGATAAAGATTGAAGCAGGTGTTGCTCCAAGATAATCAAACACTGCTGAGCTGCTTGGCCTGTAAGTGGCTAGTGCAGCTCAGGCCCAAGGTCCTTCACATCAGCTTTTATCAGAGTGAATTACACTAATGCATTTGGTGTCCTGATTAGTAGTTCCTTTGGCATTTTCAGAAGGATGATTTGCATAAACAAGTAATGCATACTTCAATCTCATAGCTTTTTAAAAAGAAATGTAATTGAAATTGTAATTGTAGAGTGTGTGTTAATGAGTGTGTGCACACACACCACAGCATACGTGGGGAGGTCAGAAGACAACTTTTGAGAGTCAGTTCTTTTCCTCCACCATGTGGATTTCAGGGACCCATCTTGAGTCACCAACATTTACCCATTGAGCCATCTTGCCAGCCCAGTTTAATGAACTGTATAAATGTCTCCTCAGAACAGATGCAATTCAAGGCACCTCATTTCTGGAATGTTGCTGAATGTCTTGCCTGGTTAGCTTTAATTTTCAGCTCTACCAATCATGTCACCAGTTAGAGATGTATTATGTGGGACAGTCTTGTGAAACCTTCATTAGGTACTTTGGGGCTTGTGGGAAGACGAACTCTAAAAGTTAGGAGGAAGCAACATCGCCAAATCCCAGGAATAGCACGCTCCTGACCACGTTGACACCAGTGGGTAAGATTGGGCACCACAATACCTACGCACACAACACTCTCCCGGCCTCCATCCCAGACTTTGTGAACCCTGCCAGATTGGAGGCAAGGTTGATAATGGCGCTGCCTGTCACTTTCCCAATATTTCCTGGACCACGTTAGGTAGTTCAGGTCAGTGACAGGCAAACAGAAATCTTTCGGAAGTTTCTGAGAAAGAACTTCATTTCCTCATGAAAGGGAACAGTGGCAGCACACCAAACATTTGCCCTTTGTTCTTTGTTTGAATAGTGATGTGACATCTGCAGCTACAGCAGCTATCTTGCAGCCATGAGCCGGACAAGATGCCAATGAAACTCAGTAGTTAAGACTGGTGAGTCTCTGTGGCATTGGAAGCACACCAAAGCCACACTAAAGCCAATCATTTCCTTCTTCCCTTTTTCCTCCCTCGTCTCCTTTCTTTCCTTCTTTCTTTCTTTTTTCTTTCCTCCATTCCTTCTTTTCTTTCATTCTTCCTTTCACTTTCATTAAGTGTAGTTTTTTATATCCTATTTTTTTATTTTAAGGCCATCATGCACAGTTGAAAGAAATGATGCCGAGAGACAGTGTGTATATTTTGCTCAATCCTCCCAATAGGAACATTTTGCAACACTGTACTGTAGTATCACAACTAGAGTATGGTCATTGACACAATTCATAGATTTCTCCAGTTCGAGTTCTGCGTGTGTGTGTGTGTGTGTGTGTGTGTGTGTGTGTGTATGTGTGTGTGTGTGTGTGTGTCAGAGGATACTGTGTGTGCCTGTGAAGGCTGAAGGGTGACTTCACGAATCATCATGAATTGTTTCTACCTCCTTTTTGCTTTGTTCTGGGATTTCCCAAACTCTGTCTTTCAAAGTCTGAAGTTCAGGCCACTGCCATTTCTACCTTCATTGTTCCATGACATCAAGAATCTGAACTCAGGTCCTTCTGCTTACAAGGCAGAATCTTAACTTTTGAGCCATCTTTCCAGCCCATCATACAATTTTAGACCATGTAAATTTCATATGCCCACTACCACAGTCTGTTTGTAATTTATCTTAAAATGGATCTTATCTTGGGGCTGGAGATGTAGTTCATATTGGTAGATCTATCATGTAGAGGTCCTGGGTTCACTTATCCAGTGAAGTTTGAAACTGGGTGTGGTGGTACACACCTATAATATCAGCATGCGGCATGGTCATCCTGGGCTACACAGGGAATTTGAGGCCAGTCTAGGCTGCATGAGACCCTGTTTCAAAAAAAATAAATAAAGACATAGACAAATAAACCATATCTGCTGTTTGTGAAGGGAGACAGGGTAATTTATCAGACAACAGGACTTGTGGCATCATTCAGAGCTAACAAAATGAATTATCAAACCACGCAGATATTGAAGAAACAAAAATGCATGCTACCAAGGAAAAAAAGCAAAGCAAAAAAGGCTTTGTATTGTGACCCCAATTGTCTTACTACTCTTAATATGCAGCCTTTTCAGATTGGCTTCTGGAAAAGTGAAAGTTTCATTGGTGAAAACTGGGATGAAAAGTAGGATGAGTCAGCGGACGGAATGTAGGGGTTTTATTTATTTATGTTTTCATTGCTTTTGAGACAAGGTCTCTGTTAAACTCAGTCTGGTTTCCAACTCACTTTGTAGGCATGGATGACCTTGAACTTCTGATCCTCCTGTCTCTACCTTCTCAATGCACGGATTACAGTTCGCACCACCATGCCTAGTTATTTTTTTCCTTTTTTTTTCTTTTTATTTATTTCTTCCATTCATACAATGTTGATAAGTACCCCATTCCCCTCCCTCCCTCCCTCCACCCCTCTCTGGATTCCCTTTGCTCCCTCCCCCCTTTTCCCTTTCCTTTCCCCCCTCCCTCCCTTTCTCCCAGTGCCCCCTCCTCCCCCATTCCTGGAGCATCCTTTAGTGTGCATGACAAACTTCCCTCTGGGTCCTCCTCTCTGACGAGGTGTAAGGACTCAGTAGCATTGCCTAGAACTCTTTTTTGTGTTCCCCTTTAGTATAGGAACACTATTGTGCACCATGCCTAGTTTATATGGTACTAGGGATCAAACGTAAGTTTCTGCCTGCTATCTAGCCCAGGATAGAGGATCCTTAGAGCAGTAAAAATTTTATGTATTATACTAGTCTAAACCAATTTCTAGGGATGACTTTCTAAATTATACATTTTATTATTTACGCCTAATTTATTGTAAAAAAAAGTGATGACCTGGGAAGATAGTGTTTGCCATGTAAGCATGAGACGTGAATTCAGATGCCTAATACCAGGTGTGATGGTAAACATTTGCAATTCCAGCGCAGCCAGACAACTGAGCTGAATTGGTGAGCTTCGGATTCAGTGAAAAACTCTTGTCAAAAAAAAAAAAAGAAAGAAAGAAAAGAAAGAAAGAAAGAAAGAAAGAAAGAAAGAAAGAAAGAAAGAAAGAAAGAAAGAAAGAGAAAGAAAGAAAGAAAGAAAGAAAGAAAGAAAGAAAGAAAGAAAGAAAGAAAGAAAGAAAGAAAGAAAGAAAGAAAGAAAGAAAGAAAGAAAGAGGATGGTTGAGAAAGATGCCCAAAGTCCTCTGGCCTCCACACATATGCACCAAAGAGAAGGTAAGGAAGGCATGTCCTGAAAAGAGCCCATAGATTTCTGAGCTTCCCTTGCCTTTCCTGCTAGTAGGTTCACCAAGCAGAGAGAGGGCTCTGGACCCTGTGCGCTGGGTGCTGGGACCCAGTCTTGAGCTAAACACTGATAACTAAGTGCTGCTTTCTAGAATGAATTCCAATGATGCTGGCTTGGTATAAGAAACCAAAATAGAAATTAAAAAAATTATATAGGCTGGAATGACCTAATCCTGTAAAAATGTCAGCTTTTGTGGTATGCATCCAGGAGACCCACATAGGTTTTAAGGTCATCGACACGGCTTTGGGCAGTGTCTCTTCAAGCTGCTAAGCAGGGTAGCCTGCAGTCTTTCGTCCAGACCCGTAGCACTTCTGTGTACAAAGGGACTGTAACCATCTGAACTGGCCTGATGGTCGAGGGGCCCTGCAACCTGCGCCCCAGGGTTTCTGAACCCCCTTTGAAGAACTTGTAATTTAAGGAAGGAAAGAAGCAGCCAGATACATAGGACTGGAAAGGAAAAACATTTTCTCCATGGTTGAGCCAAGTCCTGGGGTTAAGACTTGTTCGTGGGGCCCACCTGCTATCCTTTCAAAAAGATGAAAGACTTTTCAGTCTCTTACCATGAAAAACTACATCCACCATCGCCTCTTCCACTCGCCTACAACCCCCAAACCCTATAATTAAAAAGGCTCTTTTCAGACAAGGGGATAGAATTCAAGCTCAGTCGTTTAAGAGAGCGCTGCCCTGTTTCTGTGGTTACAACTCCCTTTGTGTAAATCTCATTAAATCAAAACAGCGCGCGTGCGCACACGCACATGTGTGAGTGTGTGTGTGTGTGACAATTTCTAGTGAGAAAAAAAAGGTGTTGATTTAAGAACTAGGGTTGCAAATATTAGATATGATACCCCTTTGGATTAGAAAGTTATACCATTTGTCTCTCTGAAGCTGTTAACCAATCAACCATGAAAAATTGATAATGGTTTTTGTCACTAGTATCCTTTTTCTACCCTGGTAGCTTTCTCTCAGCTTAATAGGAAAGGGAAACAGCTTCTTTTGATGAGCTATTTTATTTTTCCGGTCTTTAAGGAAACAAATGAATCTCCAAAATATAGTACTTTCGCAATTCTTCTCCATTCATTTTGATCCTATACATTTGGAGTACTTACGGGCAATTTCCTTCTCATTTGACAAGGGAAATGATTCTTAGCCAAACCATCAGCAAGGGTGAGTTCTCCTTAAGCCTTGAAAAACAAATCGTTCCTCATAAAACCAGACGAAATGGTGAGCTGCTCCTATACTCTGTGAAATGCCATCAGGCATTTCAACTAGGCCTAAAAGTTGCAGTAGCTGTTACTTTCTCACACACACACACACACACAATTTTAATTTTGCGGATTTTTTTTTAATTTGTCTCTTTTTCTATCTGTTTATTACTTAGCGCCTCTCTTCAAGGCCGCTCCACTAATAGGGATATTTCCCTTCACTCATCCAGCTCTAACTCCTAAGGTTTCCACTGTGTATTCTTATCTCTCTTGAGTTCCTAGATAGTCTATGGGGACATGTTGGTATGTCAGTCAATATGTAGGTCTGGTAAGGACAAGTCTCACTTTAGTGAGTTCTTGTATGCAGCATTCCTACCTTGAATGGAATGTCTTGTCCAATAGTGAACCTTCCCATCTTCAGGTTCTTACAATATCACAGCCCCTTCTTCCTCCAGGTTCCCAAGACCTTAGGATGGGGAGTGATTAGGTTGGCCTGATTCTGGATGAGTTTTGCAGGGTTACCGGTACATTGCTTATTTTGCTAGTTTTACAAATGTAATGGGCAGCTGTCCCTGCCCCCTCCCTCCTCCCTCTCCTGTTCTTGCCTACCTTCACAGATCTCTCCCACTCCCTCCTACCCTACTATCTGTGTGCTTCTGAGGACCACAGAGGGTCGCAGGGTTCCCTCTGGGTTATCTACTGGGGGGTAGGGGTCTGACCTGTGGCAGACTAAAGGGCTCTTCTTAGAGTAGACTCACTGATAAGGGCACGTCCCTTACCTGCCTGGCCTGAGGCCCTAAGATTACCTCTGAATGAATTGTTTTTCCTGAGATTCTGGCTAGTCTAGGGGGAATGTTGCTGTGTCAGCCATTGTGCAGGTCTGGTGAGGATAGATCTCATTGCTGTGGATTCCTTCTGCACATTATTACATAGCACCATTTCCTTGGTCATCTTTGTTTTATCTAGTCTTAGACTTAAACTCTCCTGCTTCAGTCTCCCAGGTGCTGGGATTATACGTATGTAGCACCATACCAGGACTGAATGTTTCCCTTGTCCTTACTGGCCCTGTGCCTGACATGTCATATTCTGCATGGTCCCTATCCCCAGTACCACACTTGGCCAAAGTGCTCCTGTGGTAAAGATGTCTCACTCTCTATCACAAGGAGCGTCCAGAAGTGAAGATGCAACACACACCTATAGTCCCAGAATTTGAGATGCTAGAGGATTGAGAGTTTGAAACCAGCCTGCACTGCAGATGAGATCCTGTTTCAAAACAAACAAACAGTTTGGAAACTACAAATACACACACTCACATAGCATAGATGCCCAAGGATCTGTTGGCCATAGCGGCCATTCTGTAAAGCCTACACCTTAGCCAATGGTCATTTTAAAGATCCCACCTCCAGTCCTTATTGCCCCATGTCCCAGTAACTCCTAGACAATGCTTTAGCAATACCTGAGATTATAAAAGATTGTGACCCCCACTCAACGTCTCTTTTCCTGCTTTCCAAGACCTTAGTTCTCTCCACCTATCCCCTCTTCTCTTCTTCCTCCTGATAGGTTCTCTCCCCACCTTCTCAGACCTTAAATTATCTCTTCGGTTCTAAGGGTGTCCCACCTTAAGGCTAAACTGTAACTCCCTTGGGCACTGGGGCCTTAACTCTAAATAAACTCCTATCTCTGCCTTCTCTTCCTCCAGTCATTCCTCTTGATTCAGGGACCTGGAGGCTACCACACATGGTTGGAATTGCTCTCCATCTCTCTTCCTGACTTTGAATCTAGATCTGGAGCTGTCGAAACACTGTCGGCTAGATAGATCTTACAGAATAGCCTTCTGGCAGAATCATCTTCTGACAAAGATGAATAAAGCAAGTCTTAGCTCGTGAACCAGAAATATCTGTTCCCTGAATAAGATCAGGAAGATGACTTTGGGAAACTTGGGAGTGCAGGGAAAAGTCTCCCAGACAAAGGAAGGGAGGAGGACAGAATGAAAGAGCAGAATTACAGGGACACACCCTCTGGGGAGATTGCTAATGATTAAGCATGGTGGCAATGAATATTTATGAAGGCAGCCTTGATTATTTTGCAGGACTTCATTTGAATAAGCATGAATATGTTTCCATGCATTTGCACCTAATGGGATGGTTTTCTGTCTTTAAAGAGCCAGGGAGGGGGAAGTGGGAGCGAGGAGAAGAGAATGAACAGAGGGGCCAGGGTCAGGGGCTTAGGTACCTTTTTCTCAGGGTTCTCCACGCAACCAGCCTGTCCATTTATAACTAGAGGGGAAAATACCTGCTAGCATGCATTACACACCTGTCAATGCATTGGAGAAGCTAGTGGCTCTTTCTTCTAAACCTCTTCTGCCCTGGAAGAGAACAGACATCTGAGCACTTTGTCACACATTTCAGTCTTCACATAATGGGGTTTCCAGGTTCCATGTTTCACGTTCACAGAGCTGTGTAATTGAGAGCCAAGGGTTCAGATCTGTCTCCCAGGTTTCTTGCAAGTGGGTTCAACATGTCTCTTCTGCTAGAGTCAGGCCTGTCTTGGCATGATTACTAATGGGCTGTCCCTGTCACCAGTCAAAGAGGTGGGCCAGCAAAATGACTCAGTGGGTAAAGGCATTTGTGGCCCAAATTGACAGTTTGCAGACCTGAGTTTGAGCTCTGAAACCATAAGATGCAAGATCTTGCTCGCTCTCGCACACATACATGGGCACCGTCTAGCGAGAATGCTGAATGACTTGTTTTGTTCAATAGTTTGAGAAAAACACTTATTTCCTTTACCCTTGGTTGCTCTGTTAGTTGCTGTTCTTGTTGTTGTGAGAAAATATCTGACAAGAGCAATGAAAGAAAGGTAAGGATTATTAGGGGGTACAGTTTGAGAGTATTATGTACCCCAGAGGAGAAGGCATGATGGCAGGTGTGTATACCAGCTGGTCACAGTACATCCACGCTTAGGAAGTAGAGTAGAATACCAGTGTTCAACTCTCTTCTCTTTATTCAGCCCATGGGATGGTACGAGTCACATCTTCCCTCTTTAAACTTTTCTAAAAGCACCCTCAAAGACACGCCCGCAGGTGTGCTTCCATGATGATTCTAAATCTTACCTAAGGGACAATCAAGACTAACCACCAGAGCCAATGACAGGATATGGGGTGCTAATCAATGATAGTGGTGTTTTGATTGGAGAGGTCTCAGGTGGCCAGGATGGGGCAGGCAAGGTGGGCAGACAAACAGGGGCAGGGATATATTTTAGGGAGTTGATTAGAGCCCAAGAAACAATGGAGGAATTTGGACGAGAACTTCAATCTCCATGTATTGACAAAGGAAGAGAGAAGGGAAATCACCTGGAAAAGGCCATGAATTAGATAAAAAGTCTTAGTTGTTCCCCACAACGCTTCCAGGCATGATTGTGTGGGCAGGACATACTATGGGGTGGCAGCTTCGGTACACACTGCCGACCCAGCTTTTTCCATCCTAGGGCAGAAGCAGGACTGAAATACCCACAGGGCTGGAGGCCAGCGCCTAGCACCATGCGGCCCCGCTTTCAGGAGCTCTTATCAGCCTAATCCTGCAGGAGCAAGTGGAATTGCAAAGGGACTGGAGATGGCGGACAGAAGGCATCTGTATTTGGTGATTCAGCTGTCACTGCAGTCTTCCTGTGTCTACCCGGCCACACCTGCAACATGAGCCCAGCCCAGGACTAACCCATTTACCTTCTTCTAATTGATATAGTCTTTCTTTAAATACTTCTCTCCTTTGAATATTTCTTTGGATATTCTTGTTTGAAGAGCAGGCTTTGTCTCTTAAGAGGACTGTCATGGTTTGACTGTGAGTTGCTCCCCGCCCCCACCCTCCACTGCCACCACCACTACGCATGTTCATGAATTTGGATCCTTAGTTGACATTAGTGTTTGGAAAGGTCGTGGGACCTTTAGAAGGTGGAAGCAGCTCACAAGGGTCCGGCTTGAGGATTGGTAGCCTGACCCTGCTTCCTGTCGGTTTGCTCCTCCTCATTCTGCCTCCATGATGATTGCAGTGACCTGGGCCAGCCTCCAACTTCTGCCTCCAGCCATGCCTTCTGCCATGCAAATCCTGCAATAATGGACCATGTCCCCTCTGGAACTGTAAGCCAATAATTCTTCTTTCCTTCCCTAAGCTGACTGTATGTATTGTTTCATAGCAACGAAGAGTGACTGCAATAAGGACTTTACTTATCCAGGACCTTTCGTTTGCACAGATGCGTGTGTGCGTGTGAGCGTGTGTGTGTGTGTGTGTGTGTGTGTGTGTGTGTGTGTCCTAACAGTCATCTGTTAAGAGTCATATTTCCAATCTTGTCTTTGAGTTCCTTCCGGGGTATCTCAGTCTGGACCCTCCAACTTGGGCCTGGGCTCACCCCTTCATTCACCCTGCAGTCCATATATCCATGTAGTACAATTGTATTAGCATGTTTATAATGACTTTGAGCTTTTTTTATTTTTTTCAACTGAAGAGGCCATGCCACATGTGTAGTGCATTATGACAAAGAGCACTTGATATAATCCTCCAAGAAGGATTAAGGGAGAAAACTCATTAGCATATTGGACAGGAGGCTGGCAAATATATCTGTTGGATGAGTGAATCACAAGTAGGCAAACCTGTGATTATTGCTGTTTTTGCCAGGTGCCAAGTATTGTGCTTTTTGGATGTTTTGAGTTCCTTCCTCCACATTTTCTTTCCTTTGTGTGTGTGTGTGTGTGTGTGTGTATGTGTGTGTGTGTACCAGAGGAAACTTGAATGTGAGTACCCATGTAGGACCAAGGGTAACATCAGGAATCACCCTGGATTGCTCTACCTCCTTATTGCTTTGCTCTGGGGTTTACCAGGCTCTGCCCTCCGTAGGCAGAAGTGTAGTCTGTTGCCATTTCTACTTGGCATTTTTATGTGGGATCTGGGATCTGAACTCAGGTCATTCTCTTTTAAGGCAGGGACCTTGAAAAGATCCATCACTCCAGTCCAGTCTCTGCATTTTCAAGTTTGTGTGTGTGATAGTTATGTACAGGTACAAGGGTTTGCGCTCTGGGCACTTTTATAGAGAATTGGTAGTTGAGTTAAGCCCACAGGGAACCTTCAGGAGATGGGGAAGGCCAAACATCCTGGTCTGGTAAGTAAGGATTGTCCCTTTCTCAACTGTGGATATGGTGTGGCCAGTTCTTTCCGTCCTTTGGTGATGGTGCATGCTTTCTGCCAAGCTGGACTAAGAACTGTAAGTAGACTATGGTAGTGTTGGGCCAGCCCAGACAAGATGCCGCTGGGAGGAACAAGGCATAGCCGAGCACATGGGGCCTAAGATGGCACTGGGAGCTAGTGAGGGGCATAACCCTGTTTGCATCACAGGGAACCCTGATTGGTTCGTAAGAGTTCCGTAATGCTGACCCTAGCCGATGAACCCTGCATGCTGGGCTGACCTTTAATATGATTGGCTGCCCGTTTCGCGCCTTTTGGTTTTTGCCTTTATAAATTACTGCACATGCTTCGATTTAACTCCCTGCCGTGTCTGATTGTCTCCCGGGACCTGGGAGAGGGAGGGGCAGGCAGCGTGCTCACCTTTCCAGCGGCCAGGAGCGACCCCTGCATATCTGGTGCCCTGCGTGAGGACATCTTCTTCCAGGAACGATTGCAGCCAAGCAGTCTTCGAAGTGAGTGAGACCCTTAGTATGGGTAACGCAAGGAGCACGTCTGACTAAGAACTGTAAGTGGAAAATAAACTCCATGTTCCCTTTAAGCTGTTTGGTGATAATGTATCAGTAACTACATAAGCTCACTGCAACAGTGTGTGTGTGTGTGTGTGTGTCCATGTGGATACACTTATTGATGTACTCCTGTGTGTGGAGGCCCAAAGCAATATCAAATATTATCTTTGGTCTCTTGTGACTGTTATTTCATGAAGCACAGAAACCCCTGATCCTCCGACCTCCCAAGTGCTGAGATTACAAATGTGTACCACCCTGATGTTTTTGAGGCTTTAAATGGGAGAACTAGACAAAGGAAGTCCTTCCTTCATGGTGCCAACAGTCTATGAAGAATAGAAACACATAAAGCAATCACATGGGTTCATGAAATGGGGAATATTAGTAGAGTTCTTAGCCCCATCTGAGATCCTGAGACAGGGAGGAATAAGGTCTCCAAGGCTCCACCATAAGGAAAACTTCTTTCCACCCTCACTTCCCTAGCAACTCCCTTAGCAACCTCTGAGGACTTAAAAGGGTTGTAGTCCATTCAGAGGTTCTCTCTCTCTCTCTCTCTCTCTCTCTCTCTCTCTCTCGAATTCTCTGCCTTGGTGTTTATGGCGACTTTCTTTGGCTTTCTCTGTCCTCTAGGACTTTAAGCTATCTCTTCTGTTCGAATGTTCTCCCACTTTAAGGCCAAACTATAGTTCCCTTGGCCTCCAAGTCTAATAAACTTGTATTTCTTTCTTTTCTTTTCTTTTCTTTTTTGCATATGTGTAGGTGCAGGTAGTGTGTATGCATATAGGGGTGTGTGTATGTGTGTGTTTATGTGTGTGTGCCTGTGGAAGCCCAAGGGTAACTTGGGGAATCATCCTGGATTGTTCTACCTCCTTATTGCTTTGCTCTGGGGTTTCCCAGGGTCAGTCTTCCAGGGCCAGAAGTTCAGGCCACTGCCATTTTTGCTTGACATTTTTACAGCTCAGGCCCTTCTGATTCCCAGGCAAAGACTTTAGTCCTGAGTCATCTCTCCAACCTTAAACTCGCATTTTTTAAGTTTCTCCCTTGTGTTGTTTTCACTTTATTCATGGGCCTTCTTGTGGCCCCTACACATTATTAGGATCATTCCCAATTTCTTTTGCTCCTTTTAACCTAAGAAAACTTTTGAAAGTTACCCTTCTATGAATTTCATCTTTCAAATTCATGAGACAAGAACCCACGGCCACTGGCTCCATGAAAGTTTTGTGTGGCTTTGAGTTTCCAACACTTAATTCCTGAGTTAAAATGCATCTGAGTTGGGGCTGGAGAGGTGGCTCAGGGGTTAAGCCTCCGCCTTGCAGGCGGAAGGTCCTGAGTTCGGATCCCAGATCCCACGTATAGACGCCAGGCGGAAGCGGGGGCGGCCTGCGCTTCTGGTCCTGGTAGGGCGGAGCCTGTGAATCCCCGGGCAGAAGGAGGTGGAGGTGTCCATGGTGGTTCGCGAATTCGTCCGTGGCTCTACACATACACAGACACACACACACACACATATGCGCCCAGTTGAATAAATAATAATAATAATAAAAAATTTTTTAAAAATGCATCTGAGTCTAGGAAGCCTCTATTGCTTTCAAGACTCCCTTCTTTCCCTCCATTTCAGAACTATGGTTGAGTTTTCTGCCAAGGACCAGGCTAGAGATGTAGGCCAGGATTAGACAGTATAAATAGATAAACTCTAAAATCTTTGGATTTCATCCTAAGACATCTTGGTATGTAGAAGATCTAGTCCACAGGCTTGATAAAAAGTGGAACATGGACAAAGACTTGAAAGCTGACAATGATTGGAGATCGGATGATGTTGTTACAGCTTTGGGATTGAATGTGGGGCCTTGCACTTGCATGATAAGCATTCTATCACAAAAGTCCTCTTTTTTCATTTAATGCTGCATGTGTGCATATAGTGATTATATAGTACTTTCAACCCTTAGTCCCTTTCAACCCTTACAACTTTTATCTCCCTGACAGACACCTTCCTAATTTCAAATCTTCTCCATTGTGTGTCCCATTAGGTTTCATCTAATCTGTGATGACCTATGCTTGACCTGATTCATACTCCAGCAAGCATCCTAGATCCGCAGTTACACCCATTCAGGAAAACCTCCTCCTTTACTTCCCCATCAGCATCAGTCCTCATTAGTCTCACAGAGAGGAATGGAGGTTCTTGAGATTTTTCTGATATTATGGTGAGATGTTGATGAGACAGTTCCCATGCAATTCTTATGCAAGTATAGATATCTGCCCTGAAATCTTGTATATCATAACTATGTCATATCCAGGAGATAATGCCTAGCCACTGTCTTCCCACTTCAGGCTCTTACAATCTTGCTGACCACTCTTCCACCCCCTCTTCCTTGATGTTCCCTGAGCCTTGGAGTGGAAGTAAGCTAGAATGCTTGCCTAGCATGGTTCAGGCCCCAAGTTCAGTGCCCACTGCCAAGAACAAAAGAGAAGGGCAGTCAAGATGGTTTTGCAGATAAAGGTGTTTGTGTGCAACTCTGGCAAGCTGAGTTTTATTCTCTGAGGCCACATTGTAGAAAGAGTCTCAAAAGCTGTCCTCTGACCTCCATATGTGCACTATGGCATGTGTGAACCTTCTCTCTCCTCTTAAATAAATAAATTAGATAAAATACTAAAGTGAAATAAAAGAGGGTTGGCAAGATAGCTCAGCAGGTGAGATGCCTTCTGTTCTGAAGCCTTGGAAGCCCACATGGTAGAACCAACCCCCATGTGTACCATGGCATATGTGTCCTCCCACCCACCCATCTCTCTCAAATAAATAACAAAAGATTTTTAAAAGAGTGAAAAAAAGAAATTATGTTACATTGGGCAGAAAGTGGAAAGTGGAGGATTCATCATAGACCCAATGCAAAATAGTCCAATGCAATGCTCTCCAAAAAACTGTCAGTAAGACTCTATTACTGAAGATGCAACATGTATGACTCACGGAACATGGGAAAAATACATCAAGTAGAACTAGTCTGAGATCTTCTTCCTTGCTGGATAGCTTACAAAGTACTAAGGATACTGTAGAAACTACTGAGGGAGAGAAATAATCACAGGCCTCATCAACTCATGAGATCTGCAAATTGCAATAAAAATCACCATGGCAACAGGTGACCAGTGTAATAGTGGCACGAGTATCAAAGAGGCAACCAACAGCTTTCTGACTGAACTCAAGATCCACTTGTCAAATAGAGCACATGCCTGTTACTGTTAACTAGAACAAGAACCTAAAAAAGGAAAGGAAATAGATCAATAGGTAAAAGCAACCAACAAATCTATAGGTAGAAAGACTGTATACCAAGCTGCTCTTTAAATAGCTGCTATTATATGCTTAGATTTGAAAAGCACTTAACATTCAGCCTAGAAATCTTCTGCAACAGAGGTAGAGGATTTCAACACCCTGACAGGATGTAGCTTAGGACATTAGAAGAGCAGTGAAGTGTACAGAAATAATGCAGAGTACCAGCGACCCAGCAGGGCTCACCCAGAATCAGGCCAACCTAATCTCTCCCATCCTAAGGCTTTGGGAACCTTGAGGAAGAGGGGTGGTGAGATTGTAAGACCCTAAAGATGGGAAGGTTCATCACTGAACAAGACATTCCATCAAGGTAGGACTACTGATCCAGGAATTCACTGCAGTGAGACCTGTCCTTCCCAGACCCAGGTAATGACTGATATACCAATATGTCCTCATAGACTACTGAGGAACTCAAGAGATATAAGAACATACAGTGGAAACCTTGGGTACTAAAGCTGGATGAGTGATGGGAAATGTCCATATTAGTGGGATGATCCAAAGAGATGCATCTTGGTATGCCACAAGAGGCCTGAACCCCCACAGGAGTAGACAAACCAGAGGGAACCCAGGGGTCCATAGAAGCAGAAAAGCATGAAGGAGTGGGATGGAGGGAAGGGAGGTGAATAGGAAATAAAACTATATATAGATAACTATATATATATATATATATATATATGTATCTATATAGATATAGATACATCTTTTAAAAAAGCATCACCAAAAAATATGAGCAAAGGGATCAAAGCTCAATTCACAAGAATAATAAATTCCTAATGGTCATGTGAAAAGACATATCAAAGAACAGAACAATTAAAATTGCAATGTGAGGCTAATTATTACCTGATTGACAAAGGTGAAAAACAAAAGTAATGTAGAGAGAAGTTATAGAGCAAAATATCTTGATGGGGAGACAGAATACTGGAGGATGGACCATGAAGCAATATATGGCCCAGTACTAAAATGTACATACCCTTCGACTTAGTAGTTCACATCTGAAATTTTGTTCTATGCAAATAATCATAGAGATACAGGAAAATTTAGATAGGTGTTTATCATAGACTTCTGCCTTTGTAGAAACAACTGTTTACTAGGAGCAATTCAACTGTCTCTGAAGAGTAAATTACTAAAATTATGGTATATCCACATAGTAGACTATGTAATAAGTTTTAGAAATTACAATGTATATAAATATTCACATAATAAAGGAAATAATCAAATTACAAAAAAAATAGCTCAATGTACACAATATTTAAACCATAGCTTCAGCCTACTGGGTCTTTTGATATTGTACCTGTTTTGACTTTTATTTATTTACTTATTGGCACAAGGTCTCATGTAGTTAGGCAGGTCTTCAACTCTGTAGCAGAGACTGACCTAGAACCTCTGATCTTCTGCCTCTACCTTCTGAATGCTGGGATCACAGGATGTGCCACCAAGCCCAGTTTAGTCATGACTAGGAATTAAAGTCAGGGGCAGTTTCCCAACTGACCTGCATTCCCTGCTCCTGTTTTAACTTTAGTTTTGGAGCAGTGAGGCAGGACTAATTCCTTAAAATTTTCTAGGTGTTTTTCAGTCATTATTTTTCTGATGAACCTCATTTTCTTCCAGTCTCCCGCCACTGTGTTGTTGGTAGATGTCCTGAGGCAAACCTAGCTCATAATTACTCTGGATTATGTCACCAAAAATGCAAAGGAGAGTTTAAGGAGAAAGCAGCCCATGCGTGACAATTGCTTTGCATGAAGGCTGATATTGTCTAGTGTTTTTGTTTGTTTAGTTTTGGTTTTGTTTCTTTTTCCTGCTCCAGGGACTCCGGATGAAGGAAGAAAAAAAAAAGAAAACTTGGCTTCCTTCTGGTTGAAGATTCTTAAAAGTTCAGACTTTGGCAAGAAGCATTTAATTTTTCCCGCTGAATCAAAAGTTATGCCTTTGAGGCTTTTTAAGCTCCTTTCTGGCTTCCTGCCTTGGGGAAACCACCCATGAGAAGAATACAAGGGGTCATGGGAGTTACCTAGCTGAGTAAATACACGCGAGTGTTTGGGAGCGCATTACAAAGTCTCCCCTAAGTGACCGAGGCACAGCTAACAATACTTAGTTGTCAGAACATCGGGTAGGGCTGCCCTGGCTCTCACCTCCCTGCCTGGAATGTTTTAAAGACTAACCAGTGAGGACAGTATTCTTCTCATTCGTAGGAACTGAAATGAGCATGTGCGGTGAATCAAACTCTCAGATGGAGGAGTGACTAGTTTTATGACTCCGTCCTGACTTGCATCAGTGGGATTTGGAAGCTGGTGTTTTGTCTGGTGTTCTGTAGTTTGGTGTGTACTGGTGGTTTTAATCCAGTGTCTGGAACAGAGAGAAGATATTTGGGTGTCCTGGGAATCCTCATAACCAGCGAGATATTTCCAAAGAGACAGCAGAGACCAGATGGGAATGAGGCCTGAAGTGTCCCGTTAGGTGCTGAAATCCTCAGCCAGTGCTGTGTGGCTTGGTACTTTCTTCATTCCTCAAAATGTGTGAGTGCCTACTGTATACCAAGGGTGGAGGGAAGAACGGAGGAGGCTTGCATAACAGATTCTGGGGATTTATGACAGGCCATAGCTGGACCCTCCTACAGTTTGCCTTCAAGTGGGGGAGAAAGGAAGTAGGCCTACTATGTAACTGGGGTTCCTAGGTGTTGCTAATATAAAGCAAGATGATCAGTGAAGTCTCACTTTCAGGTAAACAATCAATGATTTTTTAAAAAATCAAAAAACAAAACAAGGTCTTTGTCACTAGAACTTGCTGTGTATGTGAGGATAATTTGGAACGCTGATCCTCCCAATTCCTTGTCCCCAGGCTAGGAATTCAGGTATATGCCGTCGGGCCAGCTTTCTGGGGTGCTAGGATGGAGCCAGGACTTGGTGCACGCTAGGGAAGCACTCTATCAAATGTGCTGTCTCCAAGCCTGCCTCTGCTCTTGAGCAATTGTATTACATGCACGTGCCACCAAACCCCTTTGTTATGGTCCCTGTCCTCCACTACCCTACATGGCAAGGACACACTGTACTACACAGCTACATCCCCACCCTGCATTTAATATAATATAAGGATTCACCCTAAGAACATTGGTGGGGGAAAAAATGTGTGAATGACCTTGAAGAACATCTACATCATGGTGGAACACCTGGGTTGGGTGGCAGTGGTGGGACATCCCTACTATTTGGCGGCTCACTGGATCTGGGGTTAGAGCAGAGATCAGACCTAAAGACTCAGATCTTCAGATCACCCAATTAAGCTTGAAGCCAGGAGAGTGAATAAGCTTCTTTAAGAAGTCCAGATTTAGTAATGAAGAGGGTCAAAGGAGTGAGAGAAGAGGCATTGCCAGAAAGAGGACCCAGGAACTCTCCATGCAAGGAGGCGAAGCCTGGAATCCTTGTACATCTGTCTGCTCAGAGGCTGTTCCCATGGTGTTGTCAGTGGCTTCTCTCAGTGCTGGGATGGAGCGCTTGATATAAACAGCCAGAAGGAAGAAGGATGCATTTCATCTCAGTTTCAGAGGGTTCATTCCACTGTGATGGGGAAGGCATGGCTGAAGCCCTCACAGCAATAGGGAGGGAAAGCAGAGAATCCCCGTTCTCCTTAGCCTCCTTCCCCTTATTATGTCCTGGTGCCAGCCTGTGAATTGATGCACCCACATACAAGACTGAATAATCCTTTCCAGAAATGCCTCACCCAGACACGCATATCTTTCTTTCTCTCTCTCTTCTTTCTTTCTTTCTTTCTTTCTTCTTTCTTTCTCTCTCTTCTTTCTTTCTTTCTCTCTCTTCTTTCTTTCTTCTCTCTTCTTTCTTTCTTTCTTTCTTTCTTTCTTTCTTTCTTTCTTTCTTTCTTTCTTTCTTTCTTCTTTCTTCTTCCTCCCTCTCTTCCTCCCTCTCTCCCTCCTTCCCTCCTTCCTGAGACAGAGTCTCATGTAGCCCAGACCAGCCTCTAACTTGCTATGTAAGGATGACTTTGAACTTTTCATCCTCCTGCTTCTACTTCCCCAAAGCAGGAGATACAGGTGGAGGAGCCTGATACCCAAGCTCTCCTATGTGACTCTAAATCTGGTTGACATTGAAAAATCACCATAAAACATAGCTGTAAGGGTTAGTAGTGATTGTTCACCTGATAGGATTTGTCCTCCAGTAGGAGACAGGCCTTCGGGCGTGTCTGTTCTGTTGGTGTGGGAGTTTCTAGGTTGCATAAATTTCGATGTGAAGACTCACCCTAAATGTGTGATGCCAATTCTATGAGTGGGGGTCCGAGATTGTATAAAAAGGAAAAAGCATGCTGAGCAGTTCTTGACCATGGATGTGACCATGACCAGCTGTGGTGACCGCCCCCACATACCATGATGGACCATAATCCCAAACTGTGAACTGAAATAAACCCTTCTTTCAAATTGGTTTTGTCAAGTATATCACCATAGGCAACAAAAAAAGAAGTGAATACAACGACCTTTCCAAACCTAGAAAGAGCATGAAAGCTTTATTATTATTACTGTTTCATTATTTGTCACATATTTGGAATAAGTAGATTCAAGGCCATGTGTATTTCATTTCCTTAAATTTAGACACTGAGACAAGTGAAACTACAAGGTTCTTCTCTGTGCAGAGCAAAAGTGGGTTTGTCTAGTCAGGAAATTTTTAACCCTTTAAGTTCTTTTGGTGGGTCCTAACCACATCTTTAGTATTTATCTCATTTATTTACTCTTTTTTTAAAAAAAATATGAGAGAAGAGGGCTGGAGAGATGGCTCTGGGGTGAAGACTCTGTCTCACAAGCAAAAGGTCCTAAGTTCGGATCCCAGGTCCCATGTAAAAAATGCCAGGTGGAAACGGTGGTGGCCTGCACTTCTGGCCCTGGTGGGCAGAGCCTGGGAAATCCTACAGCAAAGCAAGAAAGAGGTAGAAGCAATCCAGGATGGTTCCCAAAGTCACCCTCGGTCCCACCTAGAGACACACAGTGCCCTCTGATACACATACACACAATAAATAAATAAATATGAGAGAAGAAAGAGGAAGAGGAGAAAAAGATATGCACATGCATGCCACGGTTTGGCTCACAGGTGTTGGTCAGAAGATAACTCTCAGAAGTCAGTTCTCTTCTTCCATCATGTGGGCTTCTAGGGTCAGCAGGTTTGTGGGCAGGTGCCTTACCCTTTGAGCTATTTCACTAACTCAGCTTTTACAGTCCATAAAATTTATTTAGTCAGGTAGTAATGTGGTAATACATTATACACTTCAAAAGCACACAGAAAGGGGTCGGCAATTGGTGTATGTAAGATTTTGGTGACTTTCAAGTTGTAACTTAAAGAGCTGCTAAGAAACTTTTTCCCTTCTCTCCGCTCTTTCTGAGGGGATGAGAAGATGGGTGGTGGTGCAATAGAAAGGATCGCAAGTGATAATGATGCACGACCGAAAACGACTATGAGTGACCAAAGCTCCTTACCATGACATAGCTGGCAAGCACTGTGTTGTAGACATTTCAACAGCAAGCTTCATTTCCCAGGTGCAGCTAGGAGACTGTTACAAAGTCTTTTTCATGCCCCCTTCTACTCCTTAAGTGAAATTTGCTTCACTGATAAGAGTCAGCAACAGTTTGAACTTCTGGTTTCACGTCTCTGTCTCTGTTGCAGTAGCTTACCTGTGACTGATTTTGTGTGTGCTGTAGGGTCTGCCGTTTAATCCCAGAATAAAAAAAATCTTAAAATGTGTATGAGACAGAGAGAGAGAGAGTGAGCGAGAGAGAAACATATGTGGGACCAAGTAAGAGTTTATGAATTAAGAAAAATTGGCCATTGAGAGACTTAAGAACTAGGAGTTTAGGGCTGGAGAAATGGCTCAGAGGTTAAGACTGCCTAGCAAGAGGAAGGACCTGAATTTAGATCCCAGATATTACATGAAAACACCAGGAGGGGGGCTGGAGAGGTGGCTCAGGGGTTAAGCCTCCGCCTTGCAGGCAGAAGGTCTTGAGTTCGGATCCTAGACCCCACGTATAGACACACATGTGCACACACACAATTGGAATGCAGGCTCATACAGCCACTCTGGCGAGCCGTCTGGAGATTCTTAAAGAAATTAAAGATTGAAATGCCATATGACCCTGCTATTCCACTTTTGGGAATAACCCCCCATACAGCAGAGGTTCACCTCGATAGCACAAGCACGACCATGTTCATAGCAGCACTGTTTACAATAGCAAAGTCATGGAATCAGCCCAAATGTCCAACAGTTGACGAGTGGATAAGGAAACTGTGGTACATCTATACAATGGAGTACTACTCAGCCATCAAAAATGATGAATTACTGGAATTTGCCGGGAAATGGATGTCATTAGAAACAATTATAATAAGTGAAGTATCCCAGACCCAGAAAATTAAGCGCCGTATGTACTCCCTAATAGGTGGCTCCTAGTACCAAACCCACCCAGCCCACCTAGAGACAGTAATTCCAAGGATTATGAACAGGAGGGATGGGGTAGGAGGGCCACACCAGAAAGAAGGAGAGAAGGGACCATGTTACAGCAGAGAAAATAGGCCTCCACCAAGGACCCAAATAAGTAATGAGACATCTGATTAAGTTCACAGACTTTTGTTCCTGATCATTTACTACTGAGGGGGAGTGATCTCACCAGAAGAGGAGGGCATTATAGTCTGGCAGATAAAAAGTAACAATTTTGCAAATGGGTGATAGACCCCTCCCTCACTGTGGTTTCCCACTTTTATTACATCTACCTTTGAATGTGCTTTTATCACAAGACTCTAACAGCTTTTTGTCTCTGGCCAGGGGGTAACATACAATGCCCACCAGGATGGAGTGAAGGGCATTGCAGGAGCAGCAAAACTGCAAAAGAAAACCAACAAACCACAATCCAGAACTTCAGAGACTCTATATCAACCACCTAGAACTAGGCCAGCTTAGTCTCTCCCCATCTTGAAGCTCAGGGAAATTTGCTGGAAGAGGGGGCGGTAAGAGTGTAAGAGCAGAAGGATGGGAGGAGCAATGATATATAAGATACTCTATACTAGTTAGGGCTGAAGCAATCATAATTGGACTTTGCATGCCCTGCGCATTGTCCAACACACTGTTGACCTCACAAAGTCTAGCATCTGCTAAAGGCACCAAGATCCTTGGAGGCAAAGGATTGGCAGCCACAGCAGTGTTCCTATACCTAAGGGGAACACGGGAAAGGGTTCGGGAAAGGCCACTTGGTCCTTGTATGTCATCGGAGAGGAGGGCCCAGAGGAAAATCAGACATGCACAAGAAAGGACTCTCTGGGAATTGGGGTGGGAGGCACTGGGGGATGGGGAGGGAGAAGGGTGGGGAGGGGGAGCAGGGGATAGGGGGGAGGAGGAGGGAGGGAGGGAACTGGTGTACCTAATAAGTTTGTATGAGCTGAAATAAAAAAAAAATGCAAAAAAAAAAATATTAAAAAAAAAAGAAAAAAGAAAACACCAGGAGGGGCTGGAGAGATGGATCAGGGGTTAAAACTCAGTCTTGCAAGCAGAAGGTCCTGAGTTTAGATCCCAGGTCCTATGTAAAAACATTAGGCAGAGATGGCAGGGGCCTGTACTTCTGGCCCTGGTGGGTAGAACATGGGAAATCTCAGAGTGAAGCAAAAAGGAGGTAGAAGCAAGCCAGGATGATTCCCAAAGTCGGTCCTCCACAGGGATTCATGTGCCCTCTGATACACACACACACACACAGAAAGAGAAAAAGAAAGAAAGAAAGAAAGAAAGAAAGAAAGAAAGAAAGAAAGAAAGAAAGAAAGAAAGAAAGAAAAAGAAAAGAAACGTTTATTTAGAGTTGAAGATCTGGTGGCCAGGTAGTCATAGTTAAGCCTTACAGTGGGAGAGCATTAGAATAGAAGGAATTGTTTAAAATTAGAGAAGACACCATGACAGCCTGTTGGGAGTGTTGATTTCTGCCCAGGTTCTTGTGTTCTGGGGGTAGACTGAAACCAGAACATCTGTGAAGGATTAAAGCAGAATTTATTAATAGAGAAAAAGAAAAGACCTCTCAGACGAGTTCACAAGGGGCTGTCTGATGGCTGGGGCCTGGGAAAAGTGGCTTTTTCTTATTGGTTAGTTTTAGTTTCTTTAACTAAAGGCACCTGATTGGTGCTTTTGGTCTCCCCTATGTCTGATTGGTGTGTTCTTATTGGGGCTCAATTTGGTGGCACTCTTTCTTTTGAGGAACTTAATTTGAGGAGCTCATCTCCCTACCCTTTCATAAAGAGAGGATTGAGTGAAGGTGTCAATCTTCTCTCTGAAGGATTGGTGGCAGTTCCTGCAGACTGGCAGGGTGTGTTCCTGTAAGATAATCCCAGCAGTGTGTGGAAGTTGGGGGGGGGGACCTTCTAGGATCTGGGTTCACAGCCTGGCTACTCTGTTTTGGAAAACACTGTTCTAGCTAAAATTCCTATTCTAAACTACCTAATCTCATACTGGAAAGACGGCACAGGGGTTAAGATTCTACCTCACAGACAAAAGATCCTGAGTTCAGATCCTGGGTCCTGTGCAAAAAAACACCAGGTGGAAAGGGAGGCAGCCCGCACTTCCATCCCTGGTGGGTGCAACCTAGTAGATTCCAGAATGAAGCAAAAAGGAGGTAGAAGCAATCCAGGATGATTCTGGAAATCATCCTTGGTCTGCCACAAGTACACACAAATGCTTTCTCATATGTGTGTCCAAAATAAATAAAATAAATAAAAACAGTTTAAAGAAACTATTCTCTCTCTCAGGAGGAGGAAGAGAGGGGAGACCCAGAGAACTTGGAGAACAGAAAAGAGAGTCCTTTTGTGGGTTCACAATTTTTTCTAGTCTCAGACCGTTACTAAGGATCAGCCTAGGAATTACTAAGAAGGGGTAGGTTCCTGGAGGTGTGGGCAGCTGTATCTAATGGGGGAGGGAGGAGGAACTAAAGCACTGGTCAGAAGGTCAGAGAGCAACTTTAGAAACATCTTGAAAAGGTGAGTGTGGAAATCCGGTAGAAGCAGGCTAGGTTTGCAGTGAAGAGGCCAGTCAGCAATCAGTTCCAAATTGATTCCAGGGCTTGAGGTTGAAGGCAGAATGATGATTGTGGAGGGGAGGACTGTGATCAGTTGGTGGGGGAGGGGGGAATGGAGAAGCAGGAACAAGGACCACTTTCAATGGAAGTGCTGCGGGGCTTTTATGTCCAGGTTCTTGTACTCCAGAGTCAAAGATTAAAACTAAGGCAGGATTAGAGAGGCCCGTCTCTGAAGGTCTTAGGTCATCCCCCATTGCTGGGATTACCCTGTAGGAACACACCCTTCGCCAACTTCCCCCAACTCTTTGCTTACGAAAGGATAAGGTGATCAGCTCTCCTTTACAGATAGGCCTCACCTAGAAGTGCGCACAAGATCAATTGGCTTAGATCCAAGATCAAGTGGGTTGGGCCCCAATGTGAGCTAACCAATGAGGAAAGGCCTTCTTTCCTGGGTTTACCTGCGTGCATCAATAGGCCACATCCTGGCATCATCTTTGACACCTGTCCCTAGTGGCGATCCACATGTGAAATCATGGATCCGTTTATTCCTGCATGGAATCCATGAGCTGCTTGCTCCCCATGGATTCCATGCCTGAAATCCCAGAACATGTGTAGAGGACTAAGGCAGAGTTTATTAAGGGGGAGAAAAAGGAATTCATGGACACGGAGTCCAAGAGGGGAAAGAGCTGAAAGGAACTCACGAACATGGAGTCCCTGAGGGGCAAGGGGGCTGAAAGTAGGCCTAGGGGTATTGGCAAACATGGGCAAGCCCAGGAAAGTTCTATTTATTTTGTTTCCTTATCGGCTAGTCTCAAACCTGATTGGGACTTTTGGTCCCCTATATCTGATTGGTCTGTTCTATTGGGCACTCAACTTGTTTGATCTGGTGGAGCCTCTGCGGAGGAATGTAGCTCAACTGTATTTAAGGAGCTCATATCCATATCCTTTCATAAACAAATTGTTGGGGGAAGTTTGCAACGCCATCTCAATGGGGGATTGGAGTCAATAGCTACAGGATAGTCCTAACAATGTTGGTGATTCTCAAAGACCTCAGCCTGTTTGCACTGTCTCAAAAACTGCCTAACAAATGATTATTTCTCTCTAATCTTTGGGGGGCTGGTGAGGGCCTTGGTGTGAATTATCTAGAAATAAACAGACTGAGCAACTTCTAGAAACGCTAGTGAGGAAGTGAGCAAGGCAGGATCAGAAGGAATGCCATGATGCCATGGTAACGCACCTCAAGGGACAGTGTGTTCTGTCCTCAGACCTGTCTGGAATGAGTACAAAGGGCTGGGCCTTCTAACTATGTCACTCAGGGGTAGGCTATTCCTGGCATACAGTTCCCAAGGCAGTTTGTAGTGAGGGACTCAGCTCTGACTGGTCAGCACTCAAAAATTCCCAAGCAGATAGGGTTAGGTGTCTACTGTACCCAGAACTACAACAGAACTCTCCAGCGTGTGCCATGGTAGGAGACCTTAGGTTTAGCCAGGACATATTTCCCTTGTAGGTGCTTGTGAACTTAGTTCATGTCAACCATGAGATTTGGAAAATGTGACAACTGATGCGGTGGTGTGAATGGAGAGGGCAGGATGCCCAGATGGGGACACACAAGGTGTCCAGGCAGTGTGCCCACTTCTGGAGAACCACCCATAAGATCCTTTCTCAAGAGAGGTGAGACTCACCAGCCTTGTGCCTTGGGCAGCCCCTACAAAGGTCTTTTGCCCCAGGATTATGTGGAGATGGGGGTGGGAAATGAGGAATAAGCCTTCTAAGGATGGAGTCTTGCAGCTTTTCCTTGTCTCTTTTTCCTGGCTTCCTCTCTTTTACCTCCTTATTGATCTGGAGGTGAGAAAGAAACCCTAACACAGGTTCTTGTCAAGGTAGTCAGGTACACAGACATGCGTTACAGTCTCAACATTCAAGAAATGTTATCATTTCTTTTTTGGGGGGACAGTTTTTAAACTGGTTTCCAAATCCATCCCAAATCTGGTACTTCCCGTTCTCCTTTGATTCCAGTAGGTAGGGCTCAGAGACACACCCACTTTCCTTTGTCCTCAGCTTCCCAGCATTTAGGCAAAGCGAATGCAGGAGGTAAGAATGAATGGATCCTGCCACTCCCCAGGAGGTCATTCAAATCCTTGGGAGCCTCTTAAAGAATGCTCCACCCTGAACCCACCCCCACCCCCCAGGTCTAAGAGTGTATGGCCTTTGGCCTTCCAAGGGTGTCCAAGATGAGGCTCCGGAAAGCCAAGGTGGCTTTGCTATGAAAAGTCTATAAAATCACTAACAAAGAAATAAGGCCAGTTCTTTCCTCAGTCCATTTTTGGAAGGCTGGCTGGAAAGAATGAAAACCTGGTTATGATTTCTTTCAAGGGAATATTTTTTTTGTATATATATATATATATAAAATATATATATAAAATCTCCCAAGTCTGTCAATCGGTCTATGTTCTTAAAAAAAAGACTCAGATTTCTTTTTCTTTCTTATTTTTTGCTGGCCCTCTCTTGTTACAGATCTTTAAATTATTATTTTAGGGCCACACATTGTAACAAACCTTTAAAAACATGCTAACAGTTGGAACATGTTAAACCTTCTATAAACATCATAGGCCTAGGTGGGTTTTCAGTTCAAAAGAAAAAAAAAGTGCAACATGAGATGTGCAGCCCGTTTAGTTGTGGAGTAGTTTGCAAGGCCTTTGATGGTGAGATAAAGAACGTGTTTCTCTCCACCTCCCCCTCCCTCCAGGAACACACCTTTTGGGTGTCTAACAAAAGAATCCCCCAATTTCATAGTGGAAGGAGGGAAAGTATGATAGTTTCAGGCTTACAACCACAAAAGATTATAAACAAAAACAAAAAAGGAGCTGTGATTTTGCTATGTACTGATAGGAAGAAAAACCAAGAGAGTGAGAGTTAGCAATAAAAACAACAGCATTATCCCAAAGGATTGGGATTTCTTTAGTTTCTATTTGGCACTAGAATCATATGTTCTCTTTGTTCTACTTTTATCACATGTCCTCAGATAATAGTTTTATTTCATTCTTGTAGTCAAATTACTATTTCATTGTTGCTTAAAGTAGAACGGTACACAAGGTAGCCCTACACATGTAGAGTAATAGAATGAACCTTTTTGTATGGATTTCTTAGAAGAGGGGTAGTGTCTTTTTTTTTTTTTTAACTCAGAATAGAAGCTGTGAAATTAAATGATTTTGCAAAATGAGTTAAGATGTATGTTTTGTTTTTAACTGTTGGTCTTATCTGGCAAAGAGATTTTTCTGAAACCCTCATTGTTAAGAATAGAACAGAACTGAGATAATTTGCCAGGAATTGTTAGCTATTACTTTTTGGTTGTTTATGGTATTCAAAAGCAGTTGTTGCAATGTTAGCTCTTGTCTTTTGTGCAAAATGATGAATTGTACTGTGAAACTAGATGCTCCCCCCCACTCCTTCTGCCCCCCAGGCAAGGGTTGACCAAAACACTGGGCTTTGGACAGAGAACCCCCACTCAAAACAGTCTTAGACATTGTAAAGCCAGCAGGCAATTGTGTGGTGAAAGAATTCTAGGATAAACAATTCAGACTTGGGGTTTATGAGCACCACTCCGGTAACTTTTCAAATGCTGTTTCCCAGTGCTTCCAGTGTTAAGGAGAGGGTGGGGGAGGGGCAAGAGAGCATTTGAAGTAAATAAAGATTCCAAATGAATCTAGACTTGCCTACAGTGCCTATGTGGTCAGATTCCACATACTGCAGTAACATAGCATTTTAAGACCTCAGACTGATGATGCATCCTTGTGAACTCTTCGATGCACAAAATGTTATTTTTCTTCCATGCATATTAATAAAGGCCTACCTTTGAGAGAAGAAAAAGGCTTCCTTTTTCGAATGAAATCAAGCCAGGTAAAATTGGAGCTCAACACACAGAGCACTGGCATTGTTTTCCGGCTACAAGAAGATGAGAGTTTCAGTTTCATCATCTTGTAACACTGGAATACTCCATGCTGTGGTTAGCAACCCTTGCAGATCTCCGAGGTCTTTCTAACGTGTATTCCTGCTCAGGTGCACCGATGGGTCTTTCGCTTTTCCAAATGAAAGAGATTTCTTATTGACAGACTGAGATTCTAGCCATTTGCATGAAAAGTCTTCAATTGCAAGAGTATTTTCAAATTTACATCCTATGGTGCCCAGTCTCAGAGAACAATGGCTGTGTCAACGGAAGTTCATGCAGGAGAGGAATTCTGAGATTTAAAAAAACACACAACTTTTCTGCCCACTTTGCTGACATTAACCAATCAATCTAATGTAAAATAAAACGCATAAGAATACTTCTGGCCGGGAGTCTTTACTGCTATTCCAGGGATATTATTGTCTTCCGAGTCCAAGCAAGCGGGAGGGAGCCTTTCAGGAGGTAATGGTGACATTTCTGCTTTTTTTTTCCCTCCCCTCAGATCCTTCCATTTTGTCCTATTTCTAGGCAGCACAATTAACTCAACATGGAGGCTACAGTGGAGTGCACAGTATGGGAACCAGGACAGGAGCTGGAAAACAGCATACCTCATGTGGAAGGGAAGGAAATGCCATGTCTCCCTCTCGGATGGGTTCTGAGCATACGCCTTCGTGGCCTGCAGCGGGTCTATACATGCATGTGTGTGTGCGTGTGTGTGTTCTGTGAGACATACAGCCCACCTGCTGTATGTACAGTATGTGCTTGTTACATTTGTACGCCATCTCCCTTGTAGAGTTTAAAGCTTTTACATGGTGTTTACTCAGTATCATTCCTCCATTTAAAAAACAAAAAGCCACCCTACGTGACCTGAACGTGCCATGTTTCAATCTGGCCCCAGTGGCTGTTCCCGAGAAAGCCAAACGTGTGTCTTTCACACCAGGGCTCTCTCTCCACCCCAGGGGTGTCTTCCATTCTTTTGTGGCTCAGTTTAAGGAGAAAAAGGGCTCCAAACCACCAAGTAACCAGAGGAGAGCCCTTTCCTTCCACCTCCTGGGAGAAATTCAGATTCATTTCTCCGAAGATAGCGTGCCCTCTTCTTACTTATTTGCCACCATTACGAGCACGGCACACCACCCTGGCTTCAAGATCCTGGGCAGAGGAGGCTCACGGTCTGTTTGCAACCATCTTTGGCGAGGCCTTGCTTCCTTCCACTTGAGTAAGTCGCGGCTCGGGGCCATGGAAAGGACTGGGTGAGAGTCTGAAGTGTCGTTTGCAACGAAAAAAAAAAAAAAAGAAAGAAAGAAAAGAAAAGAAAAAGGAAAAGCAGCCCCCGCTCGGTCCCTTCCCCACCACCAGCAGCACTACCCGCGCCCGGCCGTGCGCGCCCGGGCCGAGCCGCGCGCCAGGAAGCCCCGGCGGGGCCAGACCCGGCAGGTCGGCGGGGCGCCGGTCCCCGCCGCGGGGCTCGGGCTCCGGGCGTCGGCGGCCGCCGGCCGGACGGCCCCGGGCTTCGCGCTCCGCCGCCGCCTTCCTCCGAGGCTCCCTTCCCCCACGGCCGCCCCCTCCCCCTCGCCCGCGCTCCCTTTTGTTCGCTCGCCGCCCGGGCCGGGCCGAGCCGCCGCCGCCGCCGCCGGGCCCCGCGCCCCCCGCCGTAGGCCCCGGCGTGGCGGGCCGAGCCGCCGCCGCCGCCGCGCGGCCTAGCTGGAGCGCGGCGCCCGGGGAGCGCGGGGCCCGGGCGGGCGCAGGCGAGGCCCGCGGCGGCGGCGGCGGCCGGGGCGCCCGGGCGGCGGCGGCGGCGGCGGCGAGGCCGCTGCACCGCACACGCACACACAGACCCCAGGAAGGCGGATGACACGCCCGTAACATGGAAGCCGCCGCCGCCGCCGCCGCCGCCGCCGCTCCGACGACAGCAGCCGCCGCCGCCGCAGCCGCCGCCGCCGGCGGCGCCGCGCTGAACAAAGGTCACCCGAGCTGCGGCCCGGACGCCTGGGCTTGACCGCGGCGCAGGCCAACCCTGGCCAGGGGGTGGGTGTGCGCCTCGGGGCGGAGGGGGGCGGCCGGGCCGAGCGAGGGGCGCGGGAGGGCGCCGGGGACAGGCGGGGGCGTCAGGCCCCTCGTGCCGCCCCTGCGGGTCGGGCCGAGCGCGAGGCTCAGGCCCCTTGGCCTGACTGCAGTGGCCTGGCCTCCACCCTGGCCTTGGGGACGGCGGGCTCTTCGCGCCCTGCCAAGCCTCCTGGGGGGGCCCTAGGCAGGGCCGCTCGGGCTAGGCCCCACCGGTTTGGAGAGGGGGCCACGTGAGCGCGCGCTCTCCTCCCCCTGCGGCGCTGGCTGAGTGCAGATGAGAATCACCAAGGCCTCGGTGCCCCCTCTCCCCTACTGCCCCTTGACTTGTCTTCCCCCCACCCGCCCCACACATCACCAGTGTGCTACCCCGAGGTGAAGGGATGTGGACTTCTCTCCCCCAGGTGCTTGAAAGAAGAGAAGGTTGGAGGAGGAGGAGGAGACTGGGGGGGCTGCTGCTGGTGGTGGTGGTGGTGGTGGTGGTGGTGACAGGGCTGGGAGAGGAGAGGAGAGGGACGGAAGGGAGGAGGGGGCTGGGTGGGGTGGGGGTGACAGGCAGAGAGGAGCCTGGTCAACAAGCCAGCACCACTCTGCTAGGAGGTCAGGCCGGCTCCTGCAGCCGACGCAGCCTGTGAGGAGACACACGTAGATTGCTTTCTTGGGGGCTCTTTGTCAGCCACCAACACAGAGAACACACACTGACACACACGTACACAAAGATCTGAGCCAGGTTGTGGGAGGTAAGTGGGGGAAGGAGAAGGAGGGCGAAACAGTCTGCGGTGGGCTTCGGGATGGAGGGGAGGGGAGAATGAGCCCTCGGGCTGTGGGGGGCTTGCGAGATGCAAGGCTCTGTGCCTGGGTGATTGGGGCACACACGATGACCTTCCCCTCTTCAGGAAGCCCTAAGAGGTAGAGGTAACCCCCAGTGAGATTCCCCCCCTCCCTCTGTGCTGATCATTTTCAGGGACTTGTTGGCAACTCAGCGAGGGTTGCCATAGCTTTTTTATGTAGGGTGACCAGAACCGGCTGAAACTGGTTTGAGGCAGATCAGCTCCTGAACACAATGCAGTCACTGAGCTACTACAGTGGGATAGCAGCTTCCTCCCTTCATGGCAGCCAAAAGCAGAGGAGCTTGCAGGAGGGTGCCATCCCAACACAGTATGTGAATGCACACTTAGACACCACACAGCACTGGTACGTGACTAATGGATCCCTGACAGATCTGTGCAGAGACGATTGGGGGAAAAGGTGCAGGTTTGCAGGGTCTGAGATGACTTGGGCTTTTCCTGCCTTTTTCTTTTTGCTGAAGGGATGGACAAGGAACTGAGATTTATGACCCTTATTAAAGAAAAAAAAATGTGCCTTACTAGGGTGGGGACACTGGGTTTGTGCAGTCTCTCTTTCTCTGTAACAAAACAAAACCAGGATGAACTGATGGATTTGTAATGGTAGTTCGTTTGTTGCTGGGGAATGCTACTTTGCATGCCTTTTTTTTTTCTTCTCTTGCAGGCTGTGTTCTCTTTTGTGTTTTTCCTTTTAGAAGCTACTAAAGGGTGTTGGGGATACTTGTGACTATTATGAAGGCCAAAAGGTAACAATATTGTTCTAGGAAATGAGCATAAATGCGTTCCAATGATGCTGTTAAGCCATACATGCTGTCTCTCTCTCTCTCTTTTTCCCCTTGTAGGCCTGTTGACTGGGGCTGCTTTTAACCCTTTCATATTTGCAGAGAATGCAACCGTGTGACAGTCACTGATCACTGGTCCCAAAGTCTTTCTCAAGGGTCAAGGTTCACAAGGTGAGATGTGCTCTTTTTAGCATGAATTTAAATATTAATTTGCAGATACCTTCAGACAACAACAGCCTGACAGTGGATTGATACCCTGGAGATAAATGGGGTTCAGAGGAGAGGAGATATTCTTACTGTTTTCCGTGTTTCATGGGATTCCAGTGACTTCTTTGGTGGTGTTGCTATCAAGGCGAGATACTAATGCCTTCATTAAATCGCATGTGCCTGGGCATTTGGAAGAGTCAGGCCTGGAGAGAGGCATGTTTAGAGAATGGTAGGCGGCCGGGCCTTGTGGAGTATGCACTGCTTTGCATAAGACGGAAGCAGCAGGCTTGGAGCCTTTTGCCCACGATTGTAAGGAAAGGAAGAGCTTCACCAAATCCAGCCTAGCCACCGTTTTAAGATTTGAGGAGCCTGGAGGTAGATTGTCTTTTGTTCATCCCTTTCTTTTCCTGTGCTCTCGGGGCTGCCCTGAAAGGTTTTTCACTCGGAGTCAAGTGTTGGAATGTCTTTTATTGATTTTGGGGGTCTGTTGATGGTGAGCTCGCCATTGGATTATTCGTGGCATATGTTTTAATGTGGAATACTAATGCGAGACCAGGAGGAAACCGGGGAGCCTGGCTTCATCTGTTCAAAGATGCCTGCTAGCTTCTAGCTTGGACTGTCATGGGGGTAGAAAATGTCTGCTGCCTCAGCTCAGTTAGAATCTGGCAGGCATTTTTGTGTAATTCTCAAACCAGGGCTTGGAGAGGAGAGGAGTAAGCACAGGAGGATAGCACAGTGCAGAACAAAGGCTGGGAGCTTCCAGGGCAGCATGAAACATTTTGCCTTGGGGTTCCTTGTGAAAAGAACTGCAACTTCCCCAAACAGGAAACCAGTCGCTCCAGAGTCAGATCCAACAGGATCTCAGCAAGTGAACTGGTTCTGCCTTTCTGCTGGTGTGGTAAAGTACAGTCAAGAGGAGCCCATAGGAACCATGATGGCCAATTCATTCCTCCCTCACTTTGAAGTGGGTATTTTGTTTCTCTCTGGGTTCAGCAGAAAAAGCCTGCTGAGAAATGCCGAGGATCTCAGAATTGGTGGAGTTGCTGCTGGCGAGCAGTGAAGGGTGTTAAGTACTCGGGGGTTTCTGTTGTTGAAATGCTCTTTTTTTCCATCTGGCTGCAGAGACGTGGCCTGTGTGATGGCACTGGCCGAAAGGGAAATGATGGTGCGTGGTGAGCTTGGAATACTTTATGTAGTGTTTAATAGAGATAAATGTAATCGTGGACGGCTAGAGCAGCAAATAGCTTACATGATGGACCAAAATTCTTTGCAAATCACCGTGTTCAAATTGGTTTTCAATTCTGCCTCATTTTCAACTGCCAGAGGTTCTGCGGATGACTGGCAGAGACATGCTTGCGAAGCAGGTCTGAATCCATGTTGCAGGATGTACTGCTCCTGCACTTTTGTTGCCAACGAAAACTCAGATGGCTAATACGATAAACCCTAATTAGCTTAATACAGTGAGCCGTTGTGTCTTGTCATTTAGTCCTTCGTTCCTGTCTTTCTGGAGCCTGGGAGTTTTATTGTACTTTGACAGCTCGCCTCCTTCCTGTGACTGTTTTTTTTTTTTTTTTTTTTTGAGACTATGCTGAAAACCCCCTTTTTAGGCACTGCATGTCATGGAATGTTCTGGTATACTCTCCTGGTGGTGTTTAGCTTTGTTCACCCCCCCCTCCATGCCATAGTCCTGAAAATAGCAGTCGTTTTGCATCCAGGCCAGTCTTTCCAGCTGCAACTGCTGTTTGAGGCTGGGGAGCTGGTTCTCTGGGCTACAATCATGAGCTCATCTCGGATGGCAGCTGGCCTCAGGTGTTGATCTCACCCTGGGCCGCGACAAGCAGGCCCATGTCTCCAGGGAGAGGGACCCAGCGAATTCTGGAAATAAGCAAGGGCATGTTCTTTCCTGAGAGGGCCAGGAGGGAATCCGGGGGCACCCACACTGGAGCCCGAGCTGGCGCCTGCTGCTGTTGCCTGAGGCAGACTTGAGCAGACCTGCAGGCCTTCCGTCTGCGGCAGGAATGTGCGGGTTTGGCTTGAGTGTGCTGGAAAGAAACTGTAACTGGGTGGTGAACGCTGGCTTGTTTTTTATCCCTTGCCTGAAATTTAGTCACATTTTCCATGTTAAGGAACATTCAATCCAAGGCTTTCAAAGTTTATCCTAACCTGATTTAAGGTCTCATTCTGTTCTCTCCTTCTCTTTCTTTCTCTCTTTCTCCCTTTCTCCCTCCTCTCTCTTTCCCCTCTCCCTTTTTCCCTCCTCCTTTCTCCCTTCCTGTGTCTCTCAAAGACACTTCCTTCTCCCATCTCCCTCCCTCCCTCCCTCCTTCCCTCCCTCCCTCCTTCCCTCCCTCCCTCCTTCTCTCCTTCCCTCCCTTCCTTCCTTTCTTTTCTCCCTCCCTCCCTCTTCTCCCCTCCTTCCCAGGATTTTCTCTGAAGCCCAGGCTGTCCCTCAAACTTCCATCCTCCTGCCTGAACCTTCTCAGTGCCGGGATCACAGGCATGTACCACCAGCCTATGTGACTCAATTTTAAGGGAAGATCTAGGCAGGTGGTAGTCAGTATCCAAGTGGTTTTTTTGGGGGGGTGTGGGGGACTTGCATTCTTAGCTAGGATGAGTTAGAGAGTTAGGGTTCCTAGTCTCCCTTCTCACTGTATTTCTTCCTTTTGCAATCCTTTCATGAGCTTTGCTGCAGAGCACAGTCTATCTTCAGTGGATTTCAAGTCGAGTTGCCCATGTCTTGCTGTGCACGGCTGAACCCCATAAGGGATGCTGGTACAGAAAACTGGAGGGATCCGAAGAACACTAGGGGCTGCTCCTTCTTCATCTCCCTGAGGTTGCTTCCCAGCTCTCAGACAGAATGAGAAGAGCAGCCCTGGTAGTGCAGAAGCCCACACCTGGGGTGTCAGGTATGTTTTAGGGATGATCCGTTACCAGGTTAGAGATTTTTACATTTTAATTTGCATATCTAATTTGAATATTCTAGGGTATTCAGTTCTTTGGGTTTTGACATATGTATACAGTTATGTATCTACCACCATACTCCATATGAATGATTCCATGACATCAAAACTTACTTTGGCTCCTACTTTGAGTCAGCCCCTTCTCCCATCTGCATCCTTGCCAACCCAGTCGTACTGTAGATATGTTCTTCTCTGTCCTCATTGTTTGGGTTTTCCTGGAATGTCCTAGAGGTTTCTTCTTTCTTTCTGCAAGATGTACCCAAAATTCATCCTGATCATTTTGGAAATCTTTGTTCTTTTTATTGCTGAATAGTATTCTGTATGGATATACCGCAGTTCGTTCACAGATTAAAGGACAGTAGAATTGTTTGCCGTTTTGCAAATGTCTCTGTGCAAGTTTTTGTGTCAGTATAAGTTTTAGTTTTTCCTTTTGGTAAATAGTTGGCATTATATGTTATATACCCATGGACGAGAAGTGTGAATGAAGATGAATTCAGCTCATTGTAACACACAGAAAAGATCTGGCTTGACAGCTGCAGAAAAGAGAATGTGTGAAAGTGGAAGGCACCGTTGAGATGATCGAGATAATGGGATGACATGCTTTATAGTCCTGAACTAATCGGAATTAGCCAAAATGGAAACAGAGTGGTAAAAGTCCTTCATCTGCTCTGGGGGTTGTTTTTAATCTCTTGAGAAACATTTGGCAGAGACTTAAATGTTTGTTTTCAGGTTCGATGAAACATACACAGAATTGTAATTTTGGAAAACGGTACCAAAGGTTTTTGTTGGAATCTTGGTGGTCTGTAAGCAAGTTTTCATCTTAATTTGATTTATTGACTGCTGAGATTCCAGCCTCACTCTCATTCAAAGTCTCTGTTCAGCTTTGACACCTGGTAAGAAAGTAAAAATATTCAGACATCAGCATAGCAGTGGAATGGTGCTTGGCTTTATATTTTTTAAAAATAAAAATCCATGCATTTACTTCCTAATGGAAATGTTATCCAGTAGGAGACGTGAGACTGCAGGTCAAATTGCTTTCTGGGTCAGGAAGGATAGGTAGAGATGATGGTGGTGTAGAGCGGGGGAGGCTGAGAAGTGGCCAGCAATGTTAGTATGATATTAGTGATGTTAATCTTTTAGCCGGACACCAGACACTACACTGTTTCCCAAGCCCTAGACATTGGGCTTGATCCTAGGAGTGCAGAGGGAAAAGGAGACTGGAATCAGCAGTCTAGTGGGAAGGTACCCACAGAGCTATCGGGAATATGAATGGCAACCTAATGCCAGTCTCACAGAGGAACCCTGAAGAAGTCATTTTGAAGCTGAACCTAGAAAGAGTGTGTGACACTGTCCAAAGCTGAGGAAGAGGGTGCACCATGGAGCAGCCGCGGGAAGGTGCAGAGAGCCTGGCATGCATGTGGGCCCAGGAACCCTATTAGTGCTTGCCAGATGGGCAAGAGCCAGAATGATGAAGGCTGGTGGACTGCGGACTCCCTGTATTGGCAGTAAGATGTGGACTTCCTCTCAGAGGTTCTGTGGTGGCTCCAGGAGATGAAATGGAGGCTTCTGGGTTGGAGGCGGGTTGATCAAGTGGGGAACATTACAGCGATTCAGGGGAGACTTTCATGCACTGCCTCCAGGAATGGATTGGAGGTGGTGATTGCCCAGGGGCCCAGGAGTGTGTGGTGAAACCCAACTCCATAATAGGGAGTGTGGGGCCATTTGGGCTGCTTGGCAGCTGGTCCTTTCTGTCTTGAGATGGCCAAGGCAGAAGGCAGAAGAGTGTGAGTGGAGGGCCTTGATCTGAGGAGCTCAGGCTTCGTGCTGCTGCATGTGGCAGCACCCTTTGCCTGTTGTGTCTCCGGGGTTGATTGGGCTAGAGGTCTAGATAGGAGGATGCTGGCAGCATCTTTCCCTATGGGGACAGGCCCCAAGACTCTCAGTGGGCACCTGAAACTAAAGAGTACTGATACTTTTGTGTATACTATCTATGCCTTTCCTATATGTGTATATACAACAGTATAGCTTTGTAAATGAGCCACAGTAAGACACTAATAACAATTTATTTTTTAAGTATTTATTTGAGAGAAAAAGAGAACATTTATGCGTTCATGCATACTCATGTATGTCATATGCATAGATGGAGGCTAAAGGACCATGTAGACTTTCAGGAATAAAACTCAGATTGCCAGGTTTGTGAGCAGATGCTTACCAGTTGAGCTGTCTCTCCAGCTCTAGTAATGACTTCTAATATTATAAAACAGAACAGTTATGACACTATACTGTAACGAATGCTATTTAAAATCTATGAATTGTTTATTTCTGGAATTTTCCACTTAATATTTTCAGATCGCTTTTGGCCTTGAGTAACTTAATCCTTGGAAAATGAAATCACAGATAAGGGAGACTACTATAATTAGTATAGATCAGAAATGACAGAAAGGATTGAGTTTGGAGTTCTTTAAGACAATGACTTATATAGCAAATGACTTATACATGTCAAAAAGACTGAAATACTTAATTGCATGTATCAGAAAGTTAGAGGGGGGTTAAGGTATAGCTCAGTGTTAGAACGCTTGGTTACCCTGGAAGAGAGACCCTGGGTACAATTCCTGGCCCTGCAAAGGAAAAGTAATCAAATATTAAGTGTTTGTAGGAAAACTGAAAATGGCATCAGTAGCTACCACCTGTAGGCACTGAAGTATCTGGTGGCTTTTTAACTTATCTCAGATAGTATCAAAAGTGTGTCTGCTTTTAGCATGTTACAACAGAGAAACTGAGGCAGAGACCCTGGCCAAGGGTTTCCAGATCACGTAGGGTAGTAGAGGCAGGATATGCTTGTAGGTTAGCACTAGCTTTTCTAGAGGTGAGCATGGATGGTGTTTGGGACTAGGGGTTCAAAGGAGAACATAGTAGGTGCTAGGTGCAGAGGCGAGTCAGGCTAGTGATGACTGCTGCTTGAGACAGGCCAGATACTTAACTGAATTTTCCTGCTAAGTTGGTCATGGAGGACAAGGCAGCTGGCTCCAGTCATACCACACCGAGAAGACTAAGCAGTGTTCCCAACATTGGGGCGAGGGTGCAGATTGAAAGGGAGAAGGAGCAGAGAGATTCCTTTGTCTTACGTGCTTCGAAAAAAGAAGAGAAAGGTAAAGTCAGTTAAAAGCAGACGAGAAAAACTCAGCTATATATGAACAGTTTAAAGAAGTCTTTGAATCATCTCTCTGAGGCAGGAAGTTCTGAATCTTGGCTGCTTTAGAAGGTGGGAGGAGAGTAAGTTCTTTTAATCAACATCTGGAAATTTTAGACATCTCTGAGTGGCCACAGCTGTCCCACTTGTTCCCTTCTGAGAATCGTGTGTGTGGTGATCTTAGGGCCCCAAATGCCAGGTTTACAGTTTACTCTTCAGGTGGTATTTGCAACTTTACCTGTTCAAAACTGCCCAGCATCTTCAATAATCCTCGGAGACCTGAAGGTAATCAAGGATCTGTGGTTGGTTCTTGACTATTTTCTTCTCGTCAGCCTTTTTTTGAGGAATGAGGCTGATTCTTGGGGCTTGTTGCAGTCCACCTGCATGGTTGCTGATAAATGACCATCACACAGCTTAAGAGAACAAGGAGTTTACTTTCTTACGACAGTCCAGTTACAGTTCATAGTCCAGCTTGACAGGAGAGCACACACCAACACCAGGGCTGAGGGAACTGGCCACCATAACGGCTGAGAGATGGACAATCCTTACTTGCCAGACCAGCATGTCTGGCTAAGTATACAGAAGGATGCCAACTCTCTTAACCAGCTCTCTGTGATTTATCCAGGGCCTAATCCCACCCACCATGGGCTGGGTCTTCCCACCAGGTGGACAATCTCCTTCAGGTTTGCTTTGGGCTTAACCATCAACTCTCTACAACTATGCCCAGAGCTCAAACCGTCAACAGTCAAGTTGACACCTGTGCTTAACTATGACAGGGCTAGTGATAGATACTGATTTTTTTTTTAAAATAAATTTCATCTGACAAGACAGATTCTTTGGATCTGAATCATAAGAACTAGATTGTTGAAGAACTTAACAGGTCAGAAAATTCAAAGCCCACTATCTTAAAGGATCACACAGCTGGAAGTGGTTCAAGTTTATACTTATCACCTCATTTCTGTAGTGAACCCAAGTGGAGAATGAAGGGGTTCATTAGTCAGTTAAGTAGCTGGAACCCAGCATCCGGACTCCTAGTCTAAGCAAGATTCTGTCTACCTGCTTTCTCTCTGCATCTCAAAGTTTAGTGTGTGTGTGTGTGTGTGTGTGTGTGTGTGTGTGTGTGTGTGTGTGTGTGTGTAGCATGATGTCTACATGTTCAAATGCGTGTGGGTACATGCG